>OX421870.1:0-600000 GCA_949127965.1 Pandemis corylana | reverse complement strand
ATACAACTAAGCATACTTTTTTTCTATCCTAGTCACTATATCCTCTTTCGCACCAGCACGTTCCCTTATCACACTGTTCCTTATTCTATCTTTCAGTGATACACCTTCCACACTCCATCTACTTATGGAACAAATTTCTGCGGTCTAGTAGGTAAAGTAAAACAGCGTCGTTGCACCCTGTGCTCCGACACTTGCTGAGTTGGAATCCTATTTTGAAACAACTAACAATTTTTGCTATCTATTAGACATTAAGCTCTTTTAAATACAAACTGTACTTATATCATTGTTGTTGTTGAGAAATAAATATTTCTTTCTTTCTTTCTTTCATACTCCTTAACCTAGTGTCAGAAATATGGTTTTGAAACAACGATACTGTCATTTCCGCGACCGTATTTCCGGCATACAAATGGCGGGGAGTTCTTGATTAAACTTAAATTATTATTTAAATTCGAAAGCGGCTATCAAAGGGAGGGCGTTTTCTTTGGCGCGTCTTACGCGAGGCATTTATTTTGCCCCATCTTATGAGAGATGGAATTAAAAGGTAAAATAGTAAAATAAACGAGCTTTTCTAAGAAATAATGTGATAATAGCCTCCTTGCTTCTATATATGTATGTACGTATGTATGTATAACTCTTTATTGTATCTACATAAAACACAAGAAAAAGATGAATACAGGATAACCCACATGCACAAAACAAAATATAAGAAGAGACTTGTAAATAATTATCATATTGTCTATGGTGTTCGACATTGTCTGTTGCTATGCCTTTCTATCAACAACTAAGTTTCTTTACAATGTCCTATTTTATCATCACTACATAGTATAAAACAAAGTCGCTTTCTCTGTCCCTATGTCCCTATGTATGCTTAAATCTTTAAAACTACGCAACGGATTTTGATGCGGTTTTTTTAAATAGATAGAGTGATTCAAGAGGATGGTTTTTATGTATAATACATGCATAATATACCGTGCGAAGCCGGGGCGGGTCGCTAGTTATTGAATAAAGTCATAATATTATATTTGGTCTTGTCTAAACTTGTATCACATAGTGTAACTCCCTCTTTTTTCAAAGTGAAAAAATTTGCTTTTCTGGATCAGAATCACCTTAATTTTAGAAAGCACATTAATTTTTGTAAAGAAAATAGTGCTCCCAATTTAGTCCGTTTTGCGAATGAGCTTAAAATGTAAGGGAAATCGGGGTAATTTTTTTTTCTTTATGAATAGGTATAGTTTCTTCTGAAGTTTTTTTTTTTCATTTTAGAAAAAAGTAAAGATGGACGTTTGTGAAAACTCTCAACTGTACCATAAAATAGTTTAGTTCATTCAAGCTTGTACAGTCAAGGGCATAAATATATGAACGTCAACGTCAAATAATTCGTGACACTTAAGTGGCGAAAAAATTAGCAACACGACCTTATTTCAGCTGTAACAATTACTTGTTGCGAGTTACTATTTGGCAACTTTAGCTCACGAACTATTTGACTCTGACTGTACGTTACCAAGACGTCAAAACATCAATAAGCTCGTTGATGCATTATATTCGACGTTATCGACATTTATGCCCTCGGCTGCACCTCGATAACGAACCACGAATTGGTTCGAAATATGTCGGGTATACTTAGATTTAAAATACATAAGTGACCCGACCCAGGAGTTTAATGTAATAAGTAGATATGAAAACACATTAGCTTATTGGTTGTCTGGAAGAGATCGCTATTAAGCGATAAGACCGCCTAATGTCTACTTTGTTCTTTGTTTCTGTATTGTTTTGTACTGATTTGTGGTGTTCAATAAAGAGTATTTGTATTGTATTGTATTGTATTGAAAACACATTTTTAACCTTTTCGACGCCAACGACACATCAGCTCCAATTCCATGCAAAAGTAATCTTCGTTCAATAGGGTTTAGGTTCAATTTAAGGCATCGCAATAAAAAAGTTTGCGGTATGGGTAACGTGACCATTTATTTATTTTGTCAGACCGGGACACATCACACAGACACAAAAAAAGTTTTTAGTATTTTACAAGTATTTTATTATAGAAGATAGAATAACACAAAATAATTAAAGCTCTAAACACAAAATAGTTAAGTTGGCACGACTTACTAAGCCCACAGTAGTGGCGTGACTTCTAAGTCGTATTTTTGTATTTGTCGACTGAACAATTTTTTTTTAAATATCGGTTCTTGTTTTTAGATACGTGTACGTATAATTTTAAACTATCGTTGGGTCTGCTTGCAAAACCGGGACGAATTTGGCTTCGCTGGGGACACCGGGACAGACTGCCTGAAACCGGGACTGTCCCGCCCAAACCGGGACGTATGGTCACGTTAGGTATGGGTGATGTTTCTTGTATTTGACGTGGCGCTGAAAAGGTTAAATAACAGACTGCGTTCTGCGTTGACTTAGAAGTTTAGCTTTTTGGACAGCTTCAAGGTATCCGCAGATTTTAATATTTCTTATTATTTAGGGATTGACCCGGGATATTGTAGTGTCCATGGGATACAGACAAAATTCAGGGAAACTAAACAATTGTACCATTTCATACAACTGTTATTTTACAATATCATATATTTTAGCACCCGTCATCGACTTCCTGTTTTGTGAGCAAAATGAAACGAATGCGTCCAAAAAGTTATTTAATTTTAAAAAGATCATTATCGTAACATAGTCTGTTGAAAATAACATTTTATTTACATACAATACAGTTAGTTACATTTACAGATAAACAAAATATACATTTACAATACACATTTTCATAGTAGCTGCTTTTTATTTACTCAAAGATAACTTAGGTAACCCAAAACACAGAGCAAAGGTTACTCAATTAATGTACAGTTTATTTAAATTAAGTTATTTAGCTGTGTTCATGACATTTTTTTTTACAATTAACAGCCAAGTCTAAGCATATATTTACAAAAAACATTTCATGACTTTGTAATTTTATGTACATACGTAGAGTAGAGCACACTTTAACCAAAACTTTATTGGAATCAACGTGCTTATTATAAGTAATAAATCTGTATTATTATCATTTATAATATATCTTAACAAAAGCGAGACCTTTGAGACATAATAACCTTATCTTTGAAAAGGCGTATTTTAGGAATGTCCTTCATCTTCTAACTAACCCACTGCGCAAAGAATTATTTACAAACATCATAATTAATTATAATTAAGAGGTTACAAAGACATCGTTGGCTGGCTGATGCATACAAAATGAAGTTGACATAGGGATGCACTGCTCAGTAATAAGTTTAACCTCGATATTAACCTTTTCGACGCTTAAAAGGTTAAAGTTAACTTCTATACCGGTATGGGAACGGAAATAATACAATGTACCTACCAGCAAGAAGTCCAGTCTGGAAAAGGGGAACGGGTAACCGTTCAGGATGGAGACGGATTGGAGAGGCGTATGCCCACCGGTGGGCGTTTACACGCTGAAGATGAAGAAGAAACTCATTGAAGGAGAAAAGGCAATGGTATTAAACAAAACACACACACACACAAATTACGTCTTTATCCCTTACGGGGTAGACTGAGCCTAAGGTAACAAAACTATAATGCCACGTTTAGCATGATTGTGGGCGTATAGGTGGAAAGGGGAATCAAAATAGTGATGGCTAGCCGCTTCGCCTATAAGTCATGATTCCTATGCCCATTCCCCCGATGGGCTTTTACCATCTGAGCGGGAAGAGAACCTCTTCAAAATTAACTATAGGCTATTTAAAACAGTCTTTCTGGTCTTTATAATATCATTAAACAACTTGAGGATATAATAAAAGAAACTGTGCTCAATTCTTTAAGTCTCGTAATAGTTTGGTGTAAGATACGTAATGGCCGACATAAATCTATTCAGTAGATAGATAAAGTTTTGAAGGCAAAGAACGCATTTATTAAAGTTTAACGTTTATGTATTTAAGTTTATACGCTTGTGAAAATATGACTGAGAATCGCTACGTAAACTTAGAATATCATAAATAATGTTTAACATTGAAAATGTACAAAACATATGAAAATAAATCGCTGATTAAAGAAACATTGAGTCACATTGTTTTTATAATAGGGATATATTTATTTTCAACAATTGAACATCAGCGAAATTGTGCGAAAGAAACACGATTTAATATTTACACAAATATTTATTCATTAATCACGTCTCTATCCCTTACGGGGTAGACAAAGCCTAAGGTAACACGACTTAAAGGTCACGTTTAACGTGATTGTGGGCGTATAGGCGGAAATGGGAATCAAAATAGTGATGGTTTGCTAGCCGCATCGCCTGTAACAGGATTAGGATTCCTATATCCGCCTTCCCTCGATGGGCTTCCATCTGCGCGGGAACTGTTATATTCTATATTTTTATCTTTGCTCCCATGTAAAAAGATCTGATGTTTTATTAAGTTGCCGTGGTATGTTGTGTTATTAGCGTTTTCCAAAAAAAGTCCACGTGATTTTTTTGTTTCAGAATTTAAATATTTTGGATTTTTCTTACTCAGGATCGTTTACCCTCTCGATTCTCACACAAGCACAAATGTGTCCCAGATTTTACTATGGATTTTTCCTGCTCGTCATGTTCCATACACAGACTGCCATTCATTTAAAAAGTCAGAGAACACAGGTGCAGTGATAGATATACACGTATCAGCTCAAAGAGCTGCTAGTGTATTACCACAGTATATATATAAGGTAAAGCAGTAAGGAAACTACGAACCAATCGGTTGAAACGAAACACGCACACAGGCGCGCGCTTTACACGGCCCCTAAGCGGACCTGAGCCTGAGCGGAGTGGACGAGGTCCGCTTAGGGGCCGTGTAAAGCGCGCGCCTGTGTGCGTGTTTCGTTTCAACCGATTTGTTCGTAGTTTCCTTACTGCTTTAGCTTATATAAATACTGTGGTATTACTTTAAATAATAATAATAGTATACGTATATGAAAAAAAGTGACGGACTGAAATGAAAATTTTGGGTCACATTTTTTCTTATATAAGGATCGATAGGGTAAACGATTCAGAGTAAAAAATACTCAACAAAGTTAAAATTCTGGAAAAAATTATCATGTGAACTTTTATTGGAAAACCCTCACATACCGTACAGAATTGTTTGTGAAGAGTGTTATAACATCGACACATTCGTAGATTCTACTTGTCTCGATATCGGGACAAATATCGGACCCGATAACGTCTGTGACAACGTTTTTACAACTACACTCCCACCCCAATATTAAAAAGCCTAACACAGATCAAGCCTTTATCAGAATCATGCGGAAGTCCCTTCAACTGATTATCGGGTTAGCGGGCAATGCGGGTATGCGCTATTGTGCCCGGCATTACAAGATTGCCCATCGGAACGAAACCTTTCCCGTGTTTATCATCTTTGCCTACCCTTTTTCCCCGAGTCGGAATTTAAGGGCAATATCACTGTTTACAAACGAATCTACAGTAAATTATTTTGGCAATTAGTTATTGGATCAGGCATTTTTTGCGGATGTTTTAAGAACTGAGGCCAATTTTGTTACGATTTTCTCAAGAAATAATTAGGCAAATACTATAAAGTCATTTCACTATCTTCTCGTTTTAATTCAGTGCTTTTATGGTTCCGTACCTCAAAATGGAAAAACGAAACTCTTATAGAATGATTTTGTTTTCATTCCCTCCGTCTGTAAACTCTTTTTTCAGGAACGCGTAGAAATATAAGGTAATTCTCTGACTATTTTTTTACTAAAGAGTCTTTACGGCCGGTAAATGCAATATCTATTTTACTTAAATCTGATTCCGAAAGTATTCGATTATCGTTACTTATTTGTATTGTATTTGTACCCATTGCTTAATAGCTCTTTTACAGGTTCTGCCCTCGATGTGTCATAGTCATAGCTCCGTTCGTCGCAACTCGCAAAGAAATTACTAACGCCAATCTCAACCAATTCAACTCAAGTTACAAAATAAGCGAATACGGAGTCCCACAGGGAAGTATCCTAGGACCTCTTTTGTTTCTTGTTTACATAAACGACTTACCGGACTCTACAAAACATGATTGCATTTTATTTGCTGACAATACCTCATTAATAATTAAAGGTACCGATGTAGATAATTTTGAAGGGGAAATAAATATAGCTTTAAAGAATATAGTAAATTGGCTGGAATTCAATAACCTTCAAATAAATGTAGACAAAACAAAGTTAATGTTATTTAAATCATATAAATCAAAGATTCATCAAGTTACTGTTAAATATAACGCAGAGAAGATCGAACAGGTAAATAGTACTGTTTTTTTGGGTTTGACGTTGGATACTCATTGCAACTGGAAAGAACATATAAATACAATCTGCAATAAACTTAATAAATTCCTATTTGCACTTTGGCGCGTTAAGCAAACGGTATCATTAAAAAGTGCCTTATTATCTTACCATGGTTATGTTATGTCAACTCTAAGATACGGTATAATAATGTGGGGCAACTCTGTCGACGCCGATCGTGCCTTTATTGTCCAAAAGAAGTGCATTAGAACTCTTTGTGGAGTAGGCCCAAGAGAATCCTGTAAGACCTTATTCATCAAACTTAATTTGTTGTCTTTACCCTGTGTTTATATCTACGAGATTGCCATATTTGTAAAAGCCCATTCGGACCTATTTACCTTTGTCAAAGATAAGGAAACCACAAGGAGTCACAGACGATGTAGGTTGGCACTACCCACTTGCAACAGGCTTGCACTCAGAAGAAAAAGTGTTCACAATATGTGTATAAACGTTTTTAATAAAATACCAAGCGCTCTTAGAATATTACCTTATCGCGCATTTAAAACCAACCTGCGCAGAATGTTGACTGAAAACTGTTTCTACAGCATCAACGAATTTTTAAACCACAAATTTGAAGATATGTAATGAATGACTGTCAACTTTAATTATTGATAATACCAGGATAATTTCTATATTTTTATAATTGATAATAATCACTTAGAAATTTTATATTTTTGCATGCTAACTCAAGCAGATATTGGCGCACTTGTAATATAAATTATTATAACATCCACATTCTGTAACCCATATCTAGCAAATAAACCATTTCATTTCATTTCATTTCATTTCAACCCAGATGAAAAAATTAGGTAAATTACTAAATTGGCATCGAAATTGATTCTGTATTCACAAAAAGATTAGAAAACTGATTGAATAGACGAACGAATCACACTAATCGAGATTGCTTTAGGCATATGACAAATCAATTTATCGTAGTATGACGCAAGGTGGTTGATTTCTTTTTTGCAATCTATTTTTCTTCGGTTTAACAAGTAATGAGCATGTGAAATATTATTTTGAGAAATAATAATCTAATCTAATCTACTCAGCCCACACTCACCCACTGCTAAATAAATGCTTCTTCATTTTCACGCCACTTGGCCCGTGTGCCAGTCTCATCCAGTTTTCCAGCCGAATGACAGATGTCATCTGACCAACGGGCTGGTGGTCTGCCCACTGACCTTCGACCCAGTCTTGGCCACCACTCTGTGACCGCCTTCGACCATCTGTCGTCGTAATTATAAATAATAATAAATCTCATTATATCGAAATTTTCACTTCTCAATTTTTCTTTGCTGTGGCTAAACATGTCTGCCGCTTGCGTCCACAGAGATGGGCTCACTCGCCCACTTGGTGGGTGAGGGAGAATGGCACGACGAGGCAGATTAAGAAGGCGATGGCAAATAAGATGTCCGTGACCAAAAAATAAAATACAATTAAAAAAAAAACAGCAATAATTAGTATTATGACCAGCTGTAAGGATATTTGTGTATTTTTTGAGGTTCCCTAGTTTTTTCGTTCCAGATCCAAACATTTTTTTCGGAAAATAATCATAACTGATCAGTTTTCGTGCCTAATCACGTCAGGCAAATTTAGAATAAACCAAGTAAAAACCATTAAAGCAAAAAAAAGTTTAAATTTTAACTTTGGTTCCTATGTTTGTGAAAGCCGATTTCCCGTCCACAGTGTCTCCACAAAGGCCGCCTCCGAGCGAGCACAGAATAACTCGACTTACTATCCGACGACGGATAAATCGGATTTGTTTTTGGATTACCTTTTGCAACGTTGACGTCAAAATGTTTTCCATTCCATATTCTACAAGAGGGTTATATTACTGCACATTATTTACATATTTAGAACTAGCGACCCGCACAGCTCGGCACGCGTATACATTACCTATAGTATATTCCAATAAATTTTAACTTTTGTAAACAAACAAAATAAATAAATAAATCATAATAAATAAATTTTGTTTATTTCAGGTAAGTAATCACCAATATACGTTTCAAAATTACATAATTAAAAAAAAAATTAAGTCAAATTCAAGAAAAACTAAAATTAAAAAAATAAAAATCGCAAAATCAAAATTAAAATAGGTGTACATTAAACATAAACATAAAATCAAAAATATATGCGGAAAATTGCATGTATAAACGTCAAATTGAATTAGACGGTTCGAGTAGCAGAATGATTCTGCCAGAATCAGATTTTCTCTAGTGTTCCGCTGTCATCAGTTAGATTTTCAATCGCGTAAACCAAAATCCCATTCAACAGAGGTCATTTTGCAACACAGTTATTTTAACGACATCTTGTGCTATGGTAAAACTATAATTTAGACAACTGACATTTCCAGACTGCTATCTTATGGCTAGTTCACGCTAGATGATATCTATATACCTGTACAATGGAATTTGGAACTTATCACATTTTTATAATAGAAAAGCTACGTCTAACAATTTTCAAGATTTCAAGGTAGGAGTTTACTGTCGATGTGAGAGTTAGGCGACACCGGTTTCCCTAGCGAATGCGACTTATCATACTTCTGTTTGTCTCTTTGTTCTGTAATGGCGCACCTTAATGTATGCACTGAATACCCTATCGACTCTATTGCACCCCCCAGAAAATACGTTACTGTTTTCAATTCTCAACATCCCTTCAAAAACTAACATCACAATCTTTGTTCAAGTCGCCTATGTGGACGAGATGCTTGGTCTCTTTGCTGTTGTAGGGTGAAGACTCGGCGCTGTTCAGGAGGCAGGACTCCGTGTCTTTGCAATAGTTGACTTTCCACCGGTCTGAGGATAGGCTGGAGGTGTCGGAGTAGCTTCCTCGCCTGAAGACCATGTGGCTGATCCGGTTCCGTCTGAGAAGAAAAGGCATAATTAGAAGCTACATATCTACTTTTTCTTCCATGCTGGTCTGGGAGCAAAGAAAACAAAATGTACCAGTTGCTTCTCTTCCCGCGCAGATGGTAAAAGCGCATCGAGGGAATGGGCGAAAGTCTTAGGAATCATGTTATAGGCGACGCGGCTAGCAACCCATTATTTTGATTTCCTTTTCCACCTATACGCCCTTAATCATACTAAACTTGGCCTTAAGATTTTGTTACCTTAGGCTCTGTCTACCCCGTAAGGGATAAAGACGTGATATATGTATGTAAGCAGAGACTACTTGTTCCACTTGCTATGATCCTGACATACTTCTTTCGCTTCATCCACATTCATCAATCTCTTCATTACATGCCAACCCTAACTATAATTCACTTAGTGATTGACACTCGGGTTTTCTTAGTAATAAGTACATCGAAGATTATTTTTGTAACAAAGTTTCGGTGGTGTAACCATTCTCTTTGTTGTGTGTCCAAGCAATTACCTCCGGTCTGCCAGCTTTAAAGTTTGAGGGCAATGTTGCTTGCAAAACGACTTGCCGGTTGCCGGCGGTGGCGGCGATAAATGAGGTGTTCAGAGGTTAATCTAGATTAACTGGAAGAGATCCCTTTAAGGGATAAATTTGACTTTGTGTTTTTACTTTACCTTATCCTGTAAACTATTACTTAACTGTGTTTTAGTGTGTTAACTGTGTTCTTTTGTACTTAACTGTGTTCTAGATAAATAGAAATTAATCTACGACATATACTTAGAATGTATGTATGTATGCACGCATACCTGTTTGCCTACCTATCAGTAAATTTTCTGATAATTTTCCTACTTATCTCACTTGACCTACCTGCCTATTTTGCCTACATTATCTTGACTTTGCCCACTTCTTTCACTTTGTTCACCTGTCTTAACTTTGTCTACCTATCTCACTTTAGCTCACTGACTCACTAGGTTTACCTATCTCACTTTGCCTACCTGTCTCAGTTGGTTTACCTGTCTCACTTTGCCTAGTATCTCACTTTGGCTACCTGTCCCGACCTTTCTCACTTTGCCTACCTGTCTCACTTGTCCTACCTTTCTCATTTTATCTACCTTTCTCACTTGGCCTACCTGTCTTGGCTCTGCGAACGCACGCGCACGAGCGCCGAGCCGTCCGAGGTGTGGTTGACCGTCGTCTCCCTGATGCTGGAGTGCTCCCGGTAGTATTTGCTCTTACTCTTCGACCTTCCGAAGCAGAGTGTCTCTTTAAAGGCGATCCGGTACCTAGAGAGGAAGATGAGACTTCAAAATTGAGGTAAACGTATCGATATCAATACATATTATAAAACAAATAGTGATCAATGAGAAAAGTTTAGCGATATTAATTTGTGCAAGTTTTTTGTAATTGTTTGGAATATGACGATAACAGTAGTAGCATCATGTTAATCATTATTTCATTAAGTACATCCGTGAGATGCTAAGGCGGGTCGCAAGTTTTTTTTAAATATAAACTAGGGTGGTAAACGAGAAAGTGGGCCACCTGGTCCGTTATCGTCGTAAGTCTTTTGCATATGCAATATTGGTTTAACAATTTTAATTAACCCAAGTTTAGGGTTAGAGTAACTACATAAGTAATTAACTGAAGGTATTATCACAGTGTATATATAAGCTAAAGCAGTAAGGAAACTACGAACAAAACGGACGAAACGAACGCACACATACACGCGCGCTTCTACAAGGCCCCTAAGCGGATCTCGCGGTGCCGTCAGTCGCGCGTGCCGCGTTGAGACGAGCGGTCGTCTGCTACGTGCGCCCAGACAGTCCGCGATCTTTTCGTTTTCAACATGCTAAGAGCGTATTGCGCAGTGTGTCTATAATTCCCAATAGTTTATTTATGAAAGCTATTCATTTGGATGAAAATTTTTCATACCATAAAATTTTATAATACCAGCTTTCCGAACGTGACGTAGCCGGCGAAAGTATTTTTCAGTAAGTAATAGATAATACTTACCTACCGACGAATAAATAAATCTCAAACTGTTCAAGGTTTTTTTTAAATACCCTATTTTATTTATAAACGAGTTAATTTATTCGATTATTTAATTATTATAGAACCCGAATACCTACTTTTGTTTCTTTTTTATGGAAATTAAGGGTGCTAACCCTAGTACTAAGTGTAACTAGTTACTTTATAACAGACCTTACTAGCTGAAATAGCGCTAACTGAACAAAATGCGTTTCAATTTTGCAAAAATTAAAATCGACAACCCTAACGCTCTATTGGAGCGTAGGTATTTATTTCAAAAAATAAGCCTAGTTTCCATACTGCTTTATTTATTTACTGTGGTATTATCAAACCTGATTGGAATTTTGTACCCAATTTTCTCTACCTATAACAATGTAGTAGCTATGTTTAGTTTATCCTCCTTCAAAGTTCAACTTACTACCCATCATCATCATCACCAGCCTACTATCAATGCTGGGCACAGGCCTCCTCTCACAATGAGAGGGCTTGGTGCGGATTGGGACTTCACACACACCATTGAATTGCTTCGTAGTTACGTTCAACGTTTCCTCACGATGTTTTCCTTCATTGAAAAGCTCGTGGTAAATTTCAAATGAGATATCACACATAAATTCCGAAAAACTCAAGGTGCGAGCCCGGGATTCGAACCCATGACTCTCTGCTCGAGAGGTCAAACCACAAGGCTACCACGGCTTTCTTAAATTACTGCCCACCATAATATTCAAGATTGAAGTGTTCTTGTGGTTGGGACCAAAGAAGTAATCACAAATAGAGCGGCAATGTCATAAAAAATCATAATAAAAAAAAATACGCCAAGCCAATCTGACGATTGTGATAACTTGGCTGTGAGACGTGGTCCTTGACTGCCGGCCTCTTGGAGAGACTCAGACTCGCTCAACGAGCTATGGAGAGAGCTATGCTCGTAGTTTCTTTGCGCGACAGAATCCGGAATAGGGAGATTCACGGAAGAACTAGAGTCACCGACATAGATCCAAAAGCCTAAGGGCCTAAGGTAACAAGACTTAAAGGCCACGTTTAGCATGATTGTAGACGTATAGGTGGAGAATTGAATCAAAATAGTGATGGGTAGCATATAACATGAAAGGAAAAACAATAGCGATATTTTAGTGTCAGTATTGTGTAAGTGGAAAAAAACTGATGCATTGCTATAAATTGGATAGCTCTCAATTGTGGCCACTCTATTTGGTTATTTAGTCTATGTACAGGACTTTGTAATATTAAAGGTAATACCTAGCGGTCGAGTTGAGGCACTTGCCAACTCAAAGTGGACCCGCAAGTGGTTCTAAGTTCTAAGTCTAACAGAAGGTCGAGTTTCTTGACTCTATGTGGGCGCTATCTATTGTTTACAGCAAACGCTTGCCTGCGACTTTGTCTGCATGGAATTAATACTTTGGGTAAATTATTTTCTAAGGACGAATATCTTAGGAACCATGTAGGCGATGCGGCTAGCAACCCATTACTATCCCTTTTCCACCTATACGCCTATAATCTTGCTAAACGTGGGTGATTGGTGACTTAGTTCGTATTACACCGTCCCCTTCACTCTCCTAATTATGACAAATAGTGTGAGCGGAACAACACGAACCATGGGGCATTTTCAAAAAAACGTGTGCCCTTTTTGAAAAATGTGTCAGTTTTGTGACGACCCATATAAATCGTATGAAAAAGCGCCACAAAACTTACAAAAAAATCAACGGTCATTTTTCTTTTACAAAAATGTATAATCATTCTGATTCAGAAAAACCAAATCGCTTCCATGCAGGTCTGGGAGCAAAGAAAAAACATAGAATGCACCAGTTGCTTCTCTTCCCGCGCAGTTGGTAAAAGCCCATCGAGGGAATAGGCATAGGTATCATTACTTTTATAGGCGATGCGGCTAGCAACTAATAACTATTTTGATTTCCCTTTCCACCTATACGCCTACAATCATGCTAAACGTGGCCTTTAGGTCTTACCTTAGGCTCTGTCTACCCCGTAAGGGATAAAGACGTGATTTGTGTGTGTGAACAACCAAAAATTTCTTTATTTTGAAAAAAAGTGTAAAGGGTACACGTTTTTTTTTTAAATGCCCCACAAATTTATAACTTCGCCCTGAATCAGTGGATGTGGGTTGCTTGGATTAGTTTAATTTTATTTCCGAAGGTTAGTTAATCAAAAGCCTGCTACAGACAACGAAACAGATGAGTCAAGTGTACCAGATAATTCTCACTCTATTATTGACATGATTCATCCATGTATTTGATAACTTATCACGCTAGCTGTTGCCCGCGACTTTGTCTGCGCGGGATTTCATCATCATTATCTCCAGCCTATTTACGTCCCACTGCTAGGCACAGGCCTCCTCCTACAATGAGAGGGCTTGGGCTATAGTTACCATGTCGGTCCAGTGCGTTGGGAACTTCACACACACGAAAGCTCATGATAAATTTCAAATGTAATATAGCACATAAATTCTGAAAAACTCAGAGGTGCGAGCCCGGGCTCGAAGCCACGACCCTCTGCTTGAGAGGTCACAGGTCAAACCACTAGGCTACCCTAGGCTACACCAGGAAGGTGAAGAATAGTGTAAGTCAAAAAAGACTGAAGTGTTGCCTTAATTTTATAGCCCTTATTATCAGTCTAATTGCGTATTTCCTCTATGCCATCAGGTGACCCATTTCGTTTGCCTTCCTTGTCTTACATTAAAAAAAACAAGTCAATCAGACCAACCGTTGAAGAGTTCCCTGCGAAGACAGTCCTGGCTGGACCACCAGAATTATAAAACACAATTTTTCTCACAAGTTATACAGATTATATTAAATTGATGGCTTAATGCGAATACCAAGTCAATTTACTTTATTTATTTATTTATTTATTTCCATAACTATTCTACCATTACAGATTTTTGCTAACCTAATGCGATAGAATCTTAAAAACCTACATTTACTTAACTAATTGAATATTTTTACAAAAAAAAAAACAATCCAACAACAATTTATAAAATGTAACATAATACAAAAAGCGCTATCCTTGTGAATTCACTCAGAGAACAAGAGAAAAGATCAATTCGCTGTGCAATGAGGTTAATAGTGCGGATAGCGCGCGGCAGCGGCGCCTCGGCCAGCAGGTTGGTGCGCGCGCGCGGCGCCCGCAGCAGCGGCGGCCGGCGCCGGCGCCCACAGTACCCGTCCGGTACACATAAACTGACTTGCCTGAGCACTACTGGATTGTGAATCCTTCCCGTGAACACCCTATATACATACGTAACCAGAGCCAAATCTCGCCTTACTCTAAGTTCGTTGTACCCAACCATTCCTAATATAAAGAGTGTTGGATACAATAACGGATAGAAGGGGTAAACTCCATACAGTCGCATGTATAAATAGCGTATAAATTTATTTTGGATACGTTCCAACATGAGACAATACTTGAGTTCATGAGGAGCCCAGATGACAGAGTTCGATTCCAGTTGACTTCTCACCAAACTATTATACAGAGCGACTACGGCCCCTATGTTAGTAAAACCTCGCACCGTTCGGAGAATGAAACCCAAGTTCCTGTATGCTTTTTTACAGATGTTAGTAATGTGTTCACGGTAGTTAAGACTAGATGTTAAATGAACCCCTAGATCCCTCACATCAGTCACTCTGTTTATGTGACTTTCTCCGATCTTATAATTATGCACGATGGGTGTGTGTTTTTTAGTAAATGTAATTTGAACACATTTTGAACGATTAAATTCGAGTTTATTATTTTTACTCCAGTTCACTACTCTGTTTATGTCGCTCTGTAATTTCGCACAATCCTCTGCCGTTTCTATGGCAAGGCAAAGCTTCAAGTCGTCCGCAAACAATAAACAATCTGCATCCTGGACAACACTTGGCAAGTCGTTAATCATTATTATAAATTCTAAGGGACCCAGATTACTACCCTGACTCACGCCTGACCTGGTGAAATATGGCTCAGATTCGTACCCAGCGTAGTCAACATATTGTCTTATTTATAACATAAACGATTTTTAATTTTGATATGGGCATTATATGTTGTTAGGTTAGCTAATTACGTAATAACTTAAGAAAGGAGGTCTCTTTAGTAGGGACTGAATAAATTAACCGACTTGGTATTTATTACATGGATCTCACAACTTTTTACGGTAGAAGAAGTGAGTTGCGAGACTTGGTTTTTTTACAAGTTTTGTTTTGATGGGATTATATTGTCACCTGATACACACAACTATGCAAAACTTTAGCTCAATGGAACGAAGATATCTGCTTCAATATTAAGTCGCAACATTCCATCCGTCAAATTCTAAATATGTTTAATTTGTTAAATTTCATCTTTAACAAAATATCGGTACTATAGGCTTGTCTTCCTTACCTGTGGCTCATGACATTGTACAAGATGGGATTAACAGTCGCCGACACGTAGTACAGGCCGCCGGCGACGAAGAAGAGGCATTCATTGATGGCTGCGTAGTGCGGGGACGCCGTGCCGTATATGTAGAACAAGCGTTGGAAATGGAACGGCGCCCAGCACACGAAGAACGCGATCACCACGGCGGCTGTAAGAAAATACATTGGTACAATGGCGGAATTCACCCACTATATTTATTCCTTCCCACCTATGCGCCCACAATCATGCCAAACGTGGCCTTTAGGTCTTGTTATCTTAGGCTATGTCTACCCCCGTGATGTCGCAAAAGGAGGAGAGGGAGCGCAAGAACGACCCCCTCGAAGCCCACGAGTCTAGGGGGGGGGGGGGGCACCAAGTAAAGTTGGCACAGCTAGCTTGCCTGCACGTTCCACTTCAGACTAAATTTAGTTTTAGACCACGTAACCAACATCTGGTGGCGGTGCCCTCAGCGCGTACTGTTGCTCGCAACCAATCGCCGCTAGTTCGCGCGTTGCGCATCAGCTCCAGAGTGTGACGTATTTGCTGGTCGATGGCGGAGCGTGTGCGAGGAATGTTTGAGGTTTTGTGAGGTGATAGATGCTCGTCCGTCCTCCTGTATCTAGTTTTCTATTTGTTTTTTTTTTTCATTTGTATTTTTGCTATATTGTCTTACTTAGTGCCATAGTCATTCTGTTATACTTTGTAAGTTTTTATTAATAAATAAATAATAAAAGTATTCTTGGCGCGGGAGCCCCAGTACATAAGCTGGGGCGGCCGGTGGGTATACGCGGTGGCACCCTCATGCTCCCGCGGCGCCCCCCAATGGCAGCGAGGTGCCAGTGGGTTTTTAGTGGGTATGCCTCCCCCGCCTCCTTCCACCCAGGAGGGGGGCCGGGGAGGGGAGTCCCACATAACTTCCACGCCGTTTCTACTGCATTTAACCATCGCAAAAAAAAGGTTACGTCTACCCCGTGAGGGCGGAAATTCCCAAACCTGTATTGCACTGTCTGTATTGGAAAAAAGCAAAATTCCAGAAAAAGGCGAGTGTAGGAACAACTTTATAAAAAATGGCCCAGCCTCGCCTTTTGATGATCCCCAGTGAGCCAGAATCATTAGTTTTGCGTCTTCCAAGTCACTCTGTTTTTAAATCACGTGTGTATGTATGTGTGTATAACTCTTTATAGTACACTAGCTTCTGCCCGCGACTTCGTCTGCGTAAAATTATACATAAAAACCTTCCTCTTGAATCACTCTGTCTATTAAAAAAAACCGCATCAAAATCCGTTGTGTACTTTTGAAGATAATTATAAGCATACATAGGGACATAGGGACAGAGAAAGCGACTTTATTTTATACTATGTCGTGATGATAAAACACAATTAAAAAGTGTTTCACGTTCACGTACTTCGGCAAGTTAGGCTTCGTTTCCATGAGTTGTTAACATGGAAAGTCTGTCCGAAATTTCTTCTTAACGCGCGGTAGGTTCTTCGTAAATCACTGTGAGTCCGGAATACGACCCTAGACCCTGAAAACTACCCGCATTATCATAATATGTTTTGATGATTATAATAAAACCTCTCTAAGGAAGAATTTACCTAGTCCTGAGCATAAAACGCCCCTTTAGCGTTTGAGCTAGACATTCCATACTTACGAGGCATGAATATAAGCTTGTGCTTAAAAGTTACACATGTTTTTAGTACACACATATTTTATAAATAAACTAGCTTCTGCCCGCGACTTCGTCTGCGTAGAATCATACATAAAAACCTTCCTCTTGAATCACTCTATCTATTAAAAAAACCGCATCAAAATCCGTTGTGTAGTTTTGAAGACATAAGCATACAAAGGGACATAGGGACATGGGGACAGAGAAAGCGACTTTGTTTTATACTATGTTAGTGAAGTGATAATAAAATATAAAATAAATATCTTGGGACAAATTACACCAATTGACCCAGCCCCAAACTAAGCAAAGTTTGTACTATGGGTACCAGGCAACGGATAAACATACTTATATAATGTAGATAAATACATACAACATCCATGACTCGGGCACAAACATTCGTATTCATCATACAAATGTCTGCCCCTGCCGGGATTCGAACCCAGGACCTCTAGTTTCATAGTCAGGGTCACTGACCACTAGGCTATCCGTTCGGCCAATTATAAAACATCTGTTCAAATAAAAAATAATTCCTATATCCCTTGGTCTCGGGATCTCGCCTGAACGGCTGGACGGATTTCACTAATTCCCTTTTATTTTGTTTGTTAGTACCGGAAGGTTCTCATGTAACAATATTTTGAAAAAATAAATTTAAACCCATAAAGCCTTATAATAGAAACAACCCCTAATAATACAATTTTATGCCAAATGCTGAACTGATTTTGACTAAACATGGCTAATAACCACCGCAAGGGAACTGCAGGCTTTCGAGTGACATAAACCGCATCAAAATCGGTCCATTCGCCACAGACAGACACACTCACACACACACACAGAGAGAGAGAGAGAGAGAGAGAGAGAGAGGGAGAGAGAGAGAGAGAGAGAGGCCGCCCCTCTTTTCGCGTCGAGGGTTACAAATTAATTCCTATTTCCCTTGGTCACGGTATGTAACAGTATTTTTTTCTTCTACCGGTGCTGGTAATATGTCTTAGTTGTCCGGGCAACAAGGGATTAATTATATCATAATGCAACAATATGTCATACTAAATACTAGAGATGCCTTGTGTATCCAGTGATTTGGCCGAATCTTGAATACCTACCAAATATTCGGCCACACTCTCGGCCAAAACGCCGAATATTCAACAAATAAATGTGTCCTTTGTAAAATATTGTGTGGCAGTAGGTTGGGCACAGGTCCAGAGTAATAGCTGTAAAAGGCGACTTTATAAAATCGGCGTCGAAACAAAGTTTTAAATCTTGAATCTCATTAAGTTCATGATGGTTACCTAGAGCAGGTGCTCAGGTTCTGGCCACTTTAAAGACTATAGATTTGTAAAGTAGTATATTCCTAATGGAACTACATTATACATACATTTAATCAATATTTATATCGAATTACAAAAAAAATTAAACTATGATAAAATCTAAAAGTTAACTAAATATACAAAACCCATTCATCGCCAAATAATCCATATTTGCGATAATTTCACGAAGATCACTTTTCAACAGGTAAATTATAATTTACTAGCTTCTGCCCGCGACTTCGTCTGCGTAGAATTATACATAAAAACCTTCCTCCTGAATCACTCTATCTACTAAAAAAACCGCATCAAAATCCGTTGTGTAGTTTTGAAAATATAAGCATACAAAGGGACATAGGGACATAGGGACATAAGGACAGAGAAAGCGACTTTGTTTTATACTATGTAGTGATAGTGATGTAGTGATGTCACGAAGCCCGCCAGAACCAGTGAAAAGTGAATGTTATTGGAACTCATGCGACACTAGCGCCTCTAGTGGCAAATTCACATGCGATAGCCATTATGATGTGAGTTTTTTCATTATTCAGCATTCGGCATTCGGCCGAATATTGTGAATATTAAATAGCCGAATATGAATGTGTATTGTTATCTCTACACACATTCCATGAAATGTTCCCCAAGCTCCCCAGCGGTTGCGATGGGAGTCTAACAGAATGATTTATGTATATTACCCACTTTAATCCGACCTTTTTGTGCTCTGTCCACAACCAACTAGTGCACGACCTACCGAACCCTTTGCCATAAGTAGAACTAACAATTGTCACATGAAAATGAATCACATTTCACAAATGCCAAGTACAAAACAATTCAGAAAAAAGACCAAGAAAATCTTCAAATAAATAGCGGCAGGAGTGTCTGTTATGCATTTCTGTAGGCGAAACGGTAAATTCCTACTTACGGCATATGAAAGGGAATTTGAAAGAAAGAAATTTCACCTCATCCACTCCCCTGTCTGTAATTTAAGCACGTACATGTACTTAATGTTGTTAAGTTTTTCTACGTTGTACGTGAAACTAAGATAAAAATGACTCCCAAACGAAGTTTAGTACAGGCAAAGTTTTTAATCGGTACCTCGGGTGCTGTTTACAAAAGAGTTGGGTCTTAAGAGCTTTGACAACTTTAAGTAAAGGGTTTCTCTTTTGTTTCCATCGCTTTTTTGCGGATAAAACAATTACTAGGTACTTGCCAGGGGTATTGCAGTGGGCGGGGCCTAGCGCGATATTAACCTACAGGCTCGATGCCTGGCGGTGCACGTCAGTCCAGTAGGCTTATTACCTAACTCGCTCGCAATCGCCATCGTGTTCATTTTGACAGTTCTTGTATGAATGTGACAGCTAGCTGATTCCGATGCCAATTGTCAGCCCATACATGAACTGTCAAAATGAACACGATGGCGATTGCGAGCGAGTTAGGTAATACGCCTACTGGGTTGGAACCGAGCAATCATAATTGACTGACTACTTTATAATCACTAAATAGTATAAAACAAAGTCGCATTCCGCTGTCTGTCTGTACCTATGCTTAGATCTTTAAAACTACGCCACGGATTTGATGCGGTTTTTTTAAATAGATATAGTGATTCAAGAAGAAAGTTTAAACATAGAAAAACAATGATTCCACCCGTGGATCGCTAGTATTATTTATTCTATGTTTTTGGGGGATTTCGAAGGAATTAGCGGAAATCTTTGTAATCATGTTATAGGCGATGCGGCTAGCAACCCATCACTATTTTAATTCCCCTTTCCACCTTTTCGCCCATAATCATGCTAAGCGTGGCCTTTGGGTCTTGTCACCTTAGGCTCTGTCTACCCCATAAGGGAGAAAGACGTGATTTATGTATATATGTAAAACGTCCCCGCGGCATTGAGCCAAAGATGCTGGCAGCACCCCGCTATATTGCAATGCACCTTAACACGTTCACTGCGGGAAAGTATTTCGAAGACTTTCAGTTAGAGCGTCATAGGGTATATAAGATCCGACAAATAACTTTCTGTTAGAGCGTTTGGGGGTCGAAAGGACCTGTTTCACATGCTCGTCTATAAGGGCCATTATCCGCATAGGTTTGATGAATATTGGTAAAATATGAATTGTAATTAATAGACACAGAGTTGCTCTTGGCACAGCTAAGTTCGTAAGTAGATGGAGCCTCTCAAAACTAATCAAATGTATGTTTAAACTATCGGATCTTGTATGCCCGATATCCGCACTGACATAAAAAACTATCGATAAATTTTTAGGGCTGTAGGGTGTTAAACAAAACATCGATATCGAGCAACATAAATTTTGATTAAAAATAATTGAGCTTGAGATTAATTGAGAAAAAAAGAATGTGATTAAAATTACTCTTACCCAAAGAGTTTTTCAGGTTACACATATCGGTGGGCGTTTTTTGTAAATGTTCTTCTGTTTTTGTGTTGTTTTCACTTTCGTCACCACTAGGCATTAACAGTTTCCGTTTAAATCGCTTCATTTTCACTCATTCCACAAATAAAAAAGTCACAGTGTATATTTCGGTTAATTTCAGAAAAACAGATGGGGGCAACTGTCCTTTGTTCTGCACACCCGCACTGCACTAGACAAACTAGCGTTTAATCTAGTGCGGCTATCGGGTCATTGGGCATCGGGTCACTAAGACCCTATAACGCACTAGACGATATTTTTTTACGTTCAGTCGGCATAGGGCATAAAGGATCCGATGAAGTTTTTTTAAAGTAACCGACTACTTTTGGAGAGACAATACCAAAACACTAACTATCTCACTTATGCTCAACAGATAACCTGTATAAACTTGTCCCGCACCAGCGGTGGTTCAAGGAATTTTATCGCCGCACCGTAGGCTAAATGTGCATAGGATCTATTCGACCCGAAACCGCAGTGAACGTGTTAATCTATACTAGAGATGTATAATGTCTCTACTAGTCAAAACAACAAACAACAAATACTAACTATAGCGGTCTAAACATAGAACCGTAATTTAATTTAAACGTTTCAGCCTTGAACTGCCCGGTTAATTTAACGCCAGACTCGAGGCACGGCCAACTTGTGCAAACTTGGCCGATATTGGTCAAACTTGGCCGTAGTTGAGTGCGACTTGGCAATAGTTGAGTGCTCGGCCATAGTTTGAGTTAGGGCTGCGGCGAGTGTTAGTTCACTGTATTAATTCTGTACCACAGCGTAATGATAACAAATTAGTGAGCTAACTCAGCCATCTAGAGAGAGCAATTACGATTTGCAGCATCTAGGAGTATAGAAAAAACAGTATGTACCAGTTGCTTCTCCTTCCGTCCAGACGGTAAAAGCCTATCGAGGGAATGGGAGAAAATATTAGGAATCATATTATGCTATTTTGATCCCCTATGTGGCCACAATCATGCTAAATGCTTAGGCTCTGTCTACCCCGTAAGGGATAAAGACGTGATTTGTGTATGTATATATATTATATGCGGACAAGGTCGCTAGGCTAGTTAAAACGATTTGTTAATAAAATTAGAACCAGATCTTTTATATCGTCAAGTTTCGTTTCTTCCAGCGATTTTCCGAATCAGTGATTTGATTTATGATCTTTATAAAACTTAATACCTGTAAAATATTTGACTTGGCCTTTCAACTAAAAAAATAATATCCAACTATTTAAATCAGTACTATTTTAATCAGTCCGTGCTTTTACTTTCTTTATGTACCTGACAGTTCTTTGCCTTCGGAATATTCTCATCCCTAATAATGTATTTTTTTATTCATGTTCATTCGAAACACAGTAACTGTCAAATACATTAATTAAGAAACTAGAAGCAATACAGCCGCCATCAATATCGTAGCGGGTGAGGTCTTCAAATATATCAGAGCAACCTTATATTTCAATAAATTCGTAACATTAAAGTTTATTAACATCAGAACACGCAATTTGTCATAAATATAAGAGCAGCGACTGTTCAATAAAATCGGGACGTCACTGATCGTCAAAAGTTCTGATGCAGTCAGGCTGATCATAAAGATTAGAACGTTTTTGAAAATATACCTTAACTTTGTAACAAACAGTTTAAATTACAGTGCATTATGCATGCAAAAGAATACACCATAAAAGGTGACATCTTTCATTTTGGCATCACGTATGAGCCATATTTGTATTTGTTTGAAAGACTGACGATTTTTACCAAATTGAACGTCCCGAATTTATTAAACAGTCGCTGCTCTTATATTTATGACGAACTAGCTTATGCCCGCGACTTCGTCCGCGTAGATAAATCCCGTTTTTTTCCTTATCCCGTGGGAATTTCCAAAAATCCTGAAATTAGTTTCTTAGTTTTATAATCACCTACTTTTGTATCAAATTTGAAGAGTCTAGTTATTATAGTTACTGAGATAACGTCACTCGGAATCGAATATATAATTCCCGTTTTTTCCTTATCCCGTGGGAATTTCCAAAAATCCTTCCTTAGTGGGTGCCTACATTGTATAAGGTATCTATGTGCAAAATTTCAAGTCTCTAAGTCCAGTGGTTTGGGCTGTGCTATCCCGCGGGAACTATGCAATTTTCCGGAATAAAAACTATCCTATGTCCTTTCCCGGGACTCAAACTATCTGTATACCAAATTTCAACTAAATCGGCCCAGCGGTTTAAGCGTGAAAAGGTAACAGACAGACAGAGTTACTTTCGCATTAATAATATTAGTAAGGAAGTAAGGATTGTGTGTTCTGATGGTTTTAACCTTATCGTGTAATAACGAATTTATTGAAATTTAATGTTGCTCCGAAATATTTGAGGACCTCGCCCGCTACGATATATCTGATGGCGACTTAACATACTTTAACCTTTTCGCCGGCACGTCAAATACAAAAAACGTTACCCACACGCCAGATTTCTTTATTGCGATGCCTTAAGTTGAACCTAAACCCAATTGAACGAAGGTTGCTTTTGCATTGAAGTAATGGACGTATAACGTTGGCGTTCAACCTGCGATGCTTATATTGTGTCGTTGCCGTTGAAAAGGTTAAAGGGGTGAAACTTTTTAACCCTTCTGGCGGGGATATTACCCAAGTGAGCAAGTTTTACCCTGACCTGACAAAGTCCTGCATTTGTTTGGGTTGAAGAACACAATATAACTTTCGAATGTTGAGAAATTGTCCAGATTTGCATCGATATTAGTTGATATTGAACGCTGAAGTTTATTGTCTAACAGGACAATCCAGTTCATCTATTTTATACAAGCTTTTGCCCGTGACTTCGTCTGCATGGAAGTATTTTTGGAGTCGCCTATTTTTAGCATATTTATTTTCAATTAACACGTAACAAATAATTAAATATCAAAAATTGTGCGAAAGAAACACGATTCGTCTTATAAAATATTTACATACACATATTTATTTATCACGTCTTTATCTCTTACGGGATCGACAGAGCCTAAGGTAAAAAGAACTAACGGTCACGTTTAGCATGATTGTGGGCATATAGATGGAAAGATCCTTAGTAAGTCGTAGTAATAGTAATGGGTTGCCTGCCGCATCGCCTATAACATGATTCCTATGATTTTCGCCCATTTCCTCCATGGGTTTTTTACCATTTGCGCGGGAAGAGAAGCATATGCAAAAGAGTTACCCGATCCTTATCAAAATATTACCCATCTCTAGGGAATATCAGGATAAACAATTAGATTTCAAAAAAGTAACAAGCACACTCACGGACATAAGATACGTCACGTTTTTTCTCAACAAAATTCAAAATTTCAAAATTAAAAACTTTAGCAAATAGGCCGCAAAGGGCTCTTTTACATGTCTTTACCATCATTGCCAAGGAGAATGCGCCGCAAGAAACTTGGCAGAAAGTAATTAAAAAAAAAACTACAATACTTAAATTGTACTTCACTATCACTACATAGTATAAAACAAAGTCGCTTTCTCTGTCCCTATGTCCCTATGTCCCTAAATCCCTATGTATGCTTATATCTTCAAAACTACACAACGGATTTTGATGCGGTTTTTTTAATAGATAGAGTGATTCAAGAGGAAGGTTTTTATGTATAATTCTACGCAAACGAAGTCGCGGGCAGAAGCTAGTAACTTATAATACATTTATAAAGGGGATGTATAAGGTCCCTAAGTTAAGTAGGTTAGGTACCATACATTTTATAAGTCTATAGTAGAGATGTATAAAGTTTGTACTGGTCTCCTCTACACTTTAATAGTGTCAAAGACAAATAAAATAAATTGGTTTCGAAATGCGAAATACGGATGTTTTGTAATTTCTTCTCTATTGGTTAGTTCTCTTGCCCACAAAGGGCCATGATTTGCATGACTTACGATTTATTTAGGTAGTAAATTTTACTTACTTAACTGTGTTCAGAGATTTTAGGAAATTGCCAATTCACTGGATTAAATTCCATTGTGGGAAGGTGCCTGTAGTAATAAAAGTTTCATTGTTGTTTTTAAGGTTGAACATTTCAAGTTAATTGGCTTGGCAAATAAAGAAAGAAAAAAGACTTATTTACTTTTGAAATACACACAAGCATTACAGATATAAACCAAAAAATAACACAGACATGAAAATAGAATGCGTCTTCGCAAAAGCGAAACGGTCGCTGGCGCATTACGCCGAGGTGTTAGACACCTGCAGCACTTATTTTCAGCCAGAACTGTCGTGTCTCACAAAACGATACACAGACCGTGGCGTAACTATAGGGTGGCAGGGGTGGCAAAATGCCAGGGGACCCTAGCTGTAGGGGGCTCCGAACTGGCTTGGTTTAGAGTACAGAAGGGACGCTGATGCACTTCTTTATATTGAGGAAGGAGCCCATCTGACGAATTTGTCACGGGCCCCAGACGTTATAGTTACGCCACTGTACACAGATAAAACCAGGGATGTAACGGAGGTAGTTTTATCGGAACCGAAGGCGGAGTCGGAGTTTTTAAATTTGCTTTATCGGAGTCGGAATCGGAGTCGGAGGCAGGGACGGATAATTGACGATAGAGTGCACGTAGTGGGAGTCGGGGGGATTCCCCGCGCGACATGTATGAACCTGTTCATAACAGTCGACACAGGCCGCCGCTGCTATGTTATGCTTCGACCTCCGATTAAAACCTTCGATTTAAAAGTGTTGGAGCCGAAGTCGGAACCGAAAGTGTAATAATAATCGGAAGTTCCGACTTAACGGAACCGGAGTCGAAGCTCCGTAACATCCCTGGATAAAACATACTTAATAATCCATAAACTTTTACGTAAATAAAGTAATAAATAGAAAGAACCCGACTTATGTGTAACAAAAAAATACATAAATTTATTAAATAGTTTAGAATAAACAAAAAATAAAAATGAAGGAAAACTAAATTGTTTAAAAACAACAAGCTGGCATACCAATGTCCAAAGTGCTGGAGGACTATTTTAAGGGTTTTTGGAGCGTCAATAAGTGATCCACAGGGGGGGGGGGGGGGGGCAGACTACATTGTCCCACTTGCTAAGATCCTCACTCACTTTCGCTTCATCCACATTCATCAATCTCTTCATACATGCTCGTCGGTTTACTCTTGGCATAACCTTTTTTAAAAACGTAAGTAAGTAAATGCTTTACAAAGAAACAGACACAAAGCATAAAAAACATTATACGCACATAGGCGAACTTATCCTTAAAGGGATTTCTACCAGTTAACCTTTGAGTAGAATAGTGAAACTATTCTATCCTATTTTCATATTTTAACATACATAATATCACGTCTTTATCCCTTATGGGGTAGACAGAGCCTAAGGTAAAAAATTAAGGCCACGTTCAGCATGATTAAGGGCGTATAGGTGGAAAGGGAAATCAAAATAGTGATGGGTTGCCCTCCTGCTTTTACCAGCGCGGGAAGAGAAGCAACTGGTAAATTCTGTTTTTTCTTTACTCCCAGACCAGCATGGAAGAATATATATTATTTTATCATATTTCACTATTATTATTATTGTTCTTATTTTTAACTAAATCTCTCCCTAGGAGGAAATACTTCGCACGGACCTAAGCCAAGTGCTTTAATTTTATGTTAATTTATGACATGGACAAGAATTTTCTCACTATACGGCATGTGTTGAGGAGGACAGCTTTTTGTAGGAGCGTGTATGCGGATGGAGGTATATCGAGAGCCCGGAGGCTCGCGTGGAGTGTTTTGGGGATAACGCCAGTTGTAGAGAGAATTATTGGTACAGTCTTTACATTATTCACCTGCCATTGTGTTTTTATTTCAATTGAGAGATCTGTGTATTTGGTCGTTTTGTCAGTGTGCGTAGCGAGTAAATTATGTGTGTTACAGATGGCGATGTCTATTAGGGTTACTGATTTGTTATTTTTATCTAGTATTGTAATATCGGGTCTATTGAAGTGGATTGTTTTGTCTGTTATTATGGTTCTGTCCCAGTATATTTATTATTATTATTATTTCATATTTGCCTATTTCACTTAAGCATGGTGCAACTAAATATCGCAAAAATAGTTTTTTGAGGCGAGCTGGTCGCAGTGTCAATGAGGTGGCTGAGGAGCTTGATATTGATATATTTAACTGTAACATTTCTACAGTGCGGCGGCGGTTGGCGGAGCGGTGGTTTGAGTGTGCTTTATATATTTAACATATAGTGACTGCAGATTCAGTAATTAGATATTTGTTTGCTTTAAATTTGTTGGTGTGTAGTGTATAAGTTTTACTGTATTCTCTTCTATCTTTGGTTGCGTGGTGTGCGTGTTTGCGACTACGCGCGTACTTTGTTTGTTTTTTTTTTCTTAATTTGTCTCTAGTTGTGAGAGCCTATAATTGGCTTTAATATCACTACTGTAATCAACTCACACTGTATTTCATAGCTGTTGGATCTCCGTAAATAAATAAATAAATAAATTATATCTTAAGCCGTACAAATATTATCGAGCTTTAGGGTTGTTAGAGAATTACTTGGCCGACTGTACTTCGAGATATAATCTCGAACTATGTAATGATGTCTTCCATGCTGGTCTGGGAGCAAAGAAAAAACATAGAATATACCAGCTTGCTTCTCTACCCGCGCATATGGTAAAAGCCTATCGAGGGAATGGGCGAAAATCATAGGAATCATGTTATACGCGATGAGGCTAGCAACCCATCACTATTTTCATTTCATTTTTCACCTATACGCCCACAATATTGCTAATTGTGTAGGTGTTTGTTACCTTAAGCTCTGGCTACCCCGTAAGGGATAAAGACGTGGTTTTGTGTATGTATGTTGGTAATGATAGTAAAACATGCGTCATGTTCAGACCAAAATGAGCATTACTAGAGTGCCTATCGATCATTCGGCGTCCCTCATGACCGTAAATTGAGTCTATTTTTTATGTCGAAACGCGTAGTTCTAGTAGGAAAATTAATAATAAGTTGTTATTTTAATTTAATTAGTGTAAGTTTACCGTTTTGGGATTAGGGTGAAGGTACAGTCGGCCTCAGATATATCGTAGCGAGGTCCACAAATATTTCGGAGCAACATTACATACATACATACATACCGTCACGCCTCTTTCCCATAGGGGTAGGCAGAGACTACTTTGTTCCACTTGCTACGATCCTGAGATACTTCTTTCGCTTCATCCACATTCATTAATCTCTTCATACATGCTCGCCGGTTTCAACAACATTAAATTAAATTTCAGTAAATTCGTTACAAAGTAAGGTTGATAACACCAGATCGTCATAAATACAACGCAATTTAAATACAAATGAAGAATGTCAAATTCAAAAATTAATTTACGTTGTAAAAACAGTATGGACTTTGTTTCCTTTGCCTATCTCTGGATAAAAAGTAAATATAATTTCTCATTAAGTTGTCGTTACGAAACAACAGTCTGTCCTATTCACACCTGAACTAAAGACAGAAACATCAAATTCGACGAAACAACGAAAGTTCAAGGCCGAAACTGCGGGTAGTCAAAAACCAGGGTGATTAAGTATCTCCCATTGTTTATACCGAAGACAGTGGGAACCAACCTTTGGTCCACGAAATAATGTACGAGAAAATAATATTTTATGAGCGGCACTGCACGATTCTCTTGACCAACACACGGACAGATACAATCTAGGGCTCTTCAAGGCTAGAGTGAATAGGCTGTTACTGAACCAGTGAGTTACACCTTTGGCCTCATCTGCACCTTCCACCAAGTGAGATAGAGGCCAATCACTGGTCAGTTCGTAGTAAAAAAAAAAAAAACTACGTCCGTAGTGCAATTCAAAACTAAAAGCTTATTTCGAACATGAAACTACCGTGAGACTCAGTCATAGTTACACAAACGGATAACTCACGTATAAATGTCGAGGAAGGACTACGAAATAGTCCGAAACATGTCGAGCATTACGACTCTTATACGTGAGTTATCAGTCTGTGTAACTAAAAGTTTATTTTAGAAATAGGCCACAAAGAACTTATTTACATGTCTGTTTTAGGATTCCGTGGCCAAAATGACAAAAACCTTATATAGTTTCGTCCTGTCCATCTGCCAGACTGTTTGTCTGTCCGTATGTCATATTTCACACCGAAACTAAAAGAGCTACGTAGATGAAATATTGATGGTATTTCGTTGCGCGCTTTTTGTAGTTACCTAAATTACGAAAAAAACGTAAAGGGCACTCTATACTCACATGCAACAGAAGGAGATTTATTTTATTTTATACGGACTAAAAACAACACAAAATTTTTCAAAATTCCGAATAAACGAAAAACCTGACCGAAAACACTACCTAAGTATATAATCGCTGTTTCTGCCGAAATTAATCACTGGCCCAAAGGTTGTAGACGACTGAGAAAGTAAACAGACCACAGGGATGTATGGGGGAGGTCCGCGGGGGGTAACACGGAAGAATTTAATTAAGTGCAGTAACGCAGCACGCACAGCCGTACAAAGGTTAGAATTTCTTTATTAAATCGCTATTGCTTGATAAGCCTGGCTTATGTCACTTCCGTGTTTATAAGTTCCTGAGAATGTGGGTCATTTGTAAGGATAACGGAATAGCAAGTTAAAGGCGACGCCCCACTGCAGCGCACAGCCACGGCCACGCTACGCACGTGAAGAATGGAGCCAAGCTCCGGGATGCAGACAGTCGAACATGATGCTGAACAAGCGCGGATCCAGCCCTCAAAAAAGGTTGTGGTCACAGCTACTAGAAAATCGGCTAAGTACGAGTCGGAGCATGAACATGCTCATTAACAATCATGCAAGTAAAAGTGTGACGTCACAAGTCTATTAAGGTTGTGGTCATGCCCATCGTGCCCACAACGGTGGATCCGCCCTTGATGCTGAAAGGCATAAACGGCAAAAGTACTAGGTATCTCCTGAATCTAGGTAAGAGTAGCTTAAGAATATTAACTGGCATCATCACAGGCCACAATACTCTAAATAGGCATTTAAGCATTATAGGTATAGCGAGTGACCCCTCCTGCCCACACTGTGGGAAAGAGGAGACAGTAAACACATCCTCACTGAGTGCGTCATGTACGCGGCAGCGCGGCGCGAAGCATTCGGGAGCGATGAACTGGAGGACGAGCTTAGAGACATCAAACTAAAAGATGTCCTTATGTTCGGCAGGAAGACACGAAGATTTGAGGAGAGTTGCTGTGTGGGAGCGCTGCTGGGACAGTAACCGGCGGCTCCCGCCAAGGGGAACCGGGCTGAATGATCGCCACAGCGGATCGACAGCCCGCCTGATCCAGCCAGGCGTCCCCACACATCATCATCATCATCATGGGCGTACCCAGCATTTGGTAAGGGACGGGGCATAATAAATATAAACTAAGTATAATACATTTATATACCTAAATCACGTCTTTATCCCTTACGGGTTCGACAGAGACTAAGTTAACAAGACCTAAGGGCCTAAGTATAAGTAGTAGAATATTAAAAAAAATCTATTTACTGACACATCATCTCTGTGCATGCTTTGCGGTAATTTTTAAAATACGCAAATTTATATTTAACTAGCTTTTGCCCGCGACTTCGTCCGCGCACATAACGTCAGAGTGACGACACACCCCATACATCCACTAATGTCTCCAAGTATAAGGTTTTTATTGCCTATCCCGTGGGGAATTCGGAAAATCCCTTCTTAGAGCACCTACATGATCCTCTAGGAATATTATCTACTAATTATAGTCTTAATTATTTACCTCGTGTTTTTATCCCGTGGGAAATTTGAAAAATTCCTTTGTAGTTGCACCTTTATACTAATCAAGGAATAATGTGTAGGCATGCTAAATTTAATGTCTGTAGCTTTATTACTACAACATTTCGGAATTTTCCAATCCCGCGGGAAAATCGGGATAAAAAGTATCCTATGTCCGTCTCCTGGTTCTAAGCTACCTCCCCACCAATTTTCAGCCGAATCGGTTCTGCCGTTCTAGAGTTATAAATAGTGTAACTAACACGACTTTCTTTTATAAATATACGCACAATCCCGGAATCCCTTTGAGAAATTCAAACTAATAAACGAAACGCTCGTTGCAATCGTTTCCGAGAAAACGTTTTTCACTTACTTTCTATGGAAAAATACGACTACTTAGTAATAAATTGCTACTGGAACCAATTAGACGCGTTCAATGCGGCTCTGAATATTAAAAACTATTTATAAATGCGGTAACAACTTTGACTCATTACTGACTTGCTGTTGCGGCGTAGAGCTGGATGAGCGGGTTCGGCTTGTAGGCGGGATTCGCAGCAATGATTTAAGATGAATTTTATTGCATAATCGTTTAATCCGTTGACAAGCTTAGGGTCGTATTTTACAGGATCGAATTATAATTTAATATTTAATTAAAATTGGTAATATGTGTGCGCATCGGCGCTGTCAGGTGAAGGCGAATGCTCGATGATGGTGCGCACCCCTCTCGCTGAGAGTCTCGACCAATCAGCTCAGCCGTAGTTGACGTGATATCGGTGCTGATTGGTTCCCGATGTCTTGATATGTGTAGGGTAGGCGATGTGTGTCGAAATATGCATTTTTACATGTCATGCATGTGTACAGTCGATCACATAAGTTGCATTGACACTTGCCTTATACTTGCCTTGATAGAAAAGTTCGAAGGCTTATTAACTACCCACCTGCTATGAGTGGTGTAGCGGTATAGCACGCGTTACGGAATGACGAGGATCCGGGCTCGATTCCCGGCCATAGCTTTACTTTTCGGATTTTGTCTTCGGTTTTGTCGTTTAGAAATTTAATTTTTAACGGTAAAACCGTAAAAGTGAACATAAAAAATCAAGAAGTAAAAATTCTTGATTCATTTGATAGGTAAACTTACAAATGTATACAGCTTGACAACAAAAATAATGCTCCACGATGTACCTGCGCAGTATACCAATTTTAATAGCGCGGGAAACTCTGGCGCTGTTATACATATATCGATCGATTTCGTACCAACAATGGCAAAATCGTGTAAGCGGGACAGAGCTAAGAATGCAAAGCAAGCAATTGTCTGCCAGTTGCGCTTGCAAATAAAGTTCAATATAGATTATTTACACATTCGGCTACCATCGGAAACTGGTCTGCGCTTCTCTGCGCAAACGAATACTGCCGATGCGCGTTATATTTGTTGTCAAACTGTACCTAACTAATTTTCGTGTCACAATGGAAAAAGTTAGTGGTACCCACTAACGCAACTTTAACGGTGTGTAACTTTTTGGTCTTCACCCATGTCACAACTAATTATTATAAGGAACTGCAATATTTTCTATTTTCAGAACAAATGGCTACGTAGGTATTATAACTATCTAATACGTGAAGTAAAACCATAAAAGTTGACACGTATAACACTGAAGTGAAATTAATACGATGCAGTGTGTTGACGTTGTAAATAGTTGTTTTATATTGTTATTGTCTATCGTTCTATTATTTCAAGTTGTTTTTTTATACGTGTTTCTAATGTCACTACTTGTCTGTCTGTCTTAATATATTTGTAACGTCAGCAGCTTTGGTTTTTACTTCTCTCCCACATTTCTGCTCCTTTTCTAAATAGTTATCGAATCCGTTTTACAGTGCGTTAGTATTAAAAATGCTCGCACTTTTAAAACAGTATTTTCAAGTAACTTGACAGATCATGCCCAAAAACAATAATTGTCTTTGTTAGCTTTTAAAATTTGTGGTTTTTATTGCTCCCGCAACTTGGGACAGGTAGAGGTTCGCTTTCGTACCGACGCCAACGCCGCGATCGCTTATTTTAGAGGCGTAACTCTAAACGTGTTAAAATATTTTAATTAAAAGCTATATTTAACTTGGCGGTGGTGATGAATTTCCTTTAGTGACTTGACAAACTCGTTAGCACCGCCCATGGACTGCTATAATGACGGGTCTGGTACAAAGTCAGTGCTGCATGTCTTTCCCCTCAGCATAATGCTGAGCCAGCGACCGTTCCAACTTTTGCTAAAACACACTTAAACATCTTTTTTCACGTCTGTTTTTAGTTTTCATTTTCTGTAAAATTGTGTGATGTTTTTTTTAATTATTTTTTTATATGAATAGGAAGGAAAACGAGCAAGTGGGTCACCTGATGGTAAGTGATCACCACTGCCCATAGACACCCGCAACCCCGGAGGGATTGCAGATGCGTTGCCAACCTAGAGGACTAAGATGCAATGCCTCTTGTGCCCGTAATTTCCCCGGCTGTCTTACTCTCCACACCGGAACACAGCAGTGCAAGCACTGCTACTTAGTGGCAGGATTAGCAAGTAAGATGGTGGTAGCGATCCGGACGGACCTTGCACAAGGCCCTACCACCCGCCATGTTATATTTGAAAGAAATAAAGAAAGAAAGAAGACATTCATTCCTTTTTGTAAGACACACAAAATATAAGAGAATATACACAATTTTCTAAAAAATAAACAAGAAAAAAAAACTGACATGAAAAATAGATCAATCAGCGTTGTGTGTCTTCGCAAAAGTGAAACGGTCGCTGGCACAGCATTACGCTGAGGTGTTAGACACCTGCAACACTGATTTTCAGCCAGAACCGTCTTGTGTGGCTTACAAGACAGAATAAATGTATTTTTTAATTTTTTCTTAGTATACTGACCTAACATCCTGATGATGGTCTTCCGCGACTGCGCCTGCCGGGCCTCGCCGTGCACGCTTCCATTAACCCCGTTCAGGGTCCCTGGAGTGCCGGCGTTGGTGCACGAAGACCTGGAAGACAACCCTCAGTTAGAGACCAAAAGTTGGTTGATATGGTTGATAGTTCAGACAAGGAAAATATCCGTGGTAGTCTAGTGGTTCGACCCATGCCTTGTCACGCATAGGATATAGGTTAAAATCCTAGGCTCGCGCCTCTGATTTTTACGGAATTTACGTGCAAACACAAGTACAAGTAAACATACACATACATACACAGATCACGTCTTAATCCCTTCAGGGGTAGACAGAGCCTAAGGTAACAGGTACACAGGCCACATTTAGCACGATTGTGGCCGTATAGGTGGAAAATGGAATCAGAATAGTGATGGTTGCTAGCCTCATCGCCTATAACATGATTCTTATGATTTTCGCCCATTCCCTCGATGGGCTTTTACCATCTGCGTGGGAAGAGAAGCAACTGGTACATTCTATGTTTTTTCCTTGCTCCCAGACTAGCATGAAAGTACAAGAAAACATTGTAAGGAAAACACGCACATCAGGAGCAATTTAATGATGTGTGTGAAGTTCCCAATTGGGCCAACGTGGCCCAAGCTATCTCATCCTGAGAGGAGGGCTGTGCCCAGCAGTGGAAGCTGGAGAAGATGATACGGATATGGAACAAAGGTAGCAGGTTCTAGCGTGAACATAGCTTCCGCTACTCGATCATTACAAAGTTGTTTTAATTTATGGCTCGTAGGTTGAGTTATTTGTTACCATTAGAAACACCGAAACAACAGCAATTAGACGGAAAGTTTTTGAGGTTATGATGTTGGTACCTATCAACAAATGATCTTGCAAAGGGGTTTGAAAATGGAATCAATACGCACCTGGTGGCAGCGAAGTATGACAGTCTAATGTAAAATCATAATCCTATCCTATCTTATACATTTGCTGTTGTTCGCCACTTTGCGGAGGATTCGTTTAACGCGCGCCTGCGGAAACTATATAATTTTCCGGGATAAAAACTATCCAATGCCCTTCTCAAGGTCTCAAACAATCTCCATGCGAAATTTCATCACGATCCGTTGCCTACTTTAAGCGTCAAAGTGTAACAAACAAACATCCGCACTATGACTAATAAACTCCGGTAGGGCGGATTTAAATGAAATATGTATTGTAGGATTCAGAATTTCTGAAATATCACAATATCTTATTACATAAACGTAATTAAGCATATGCATACATCACGTCTTTATCCCTTACGAAGTAGATAGAGCCTAGAGTAACATTTTTTTTTTTTATAAAAGAGGGGGCAAACGAGCAGACGGGTCACCTGATGGAAAGCAATCACCGTCGCCCAGGGACACCTGCAAGACCCGGGGGATCACAAGTGCGTTGCCAGCCCTTTGAGGAACAGGAAGGCTCGCTTTTTAAAGATCCCTAAATTGTACCGCTCAGGGAATGCTGCAGCAGGAAGTTGGTTCCAGATCTTTACCGTGCGAGGAAAGAAATTGCGTTTAAAACGCACGGTGCTTGACTGCCAACCATCAAGATGTTGCGGATGGAAGGACAGACGGTGCCGCGAAGTACGGTAGTGAAATTTAGCAGCAGGCAGCAATCCGAAGAGTTCATCGGAGCACTCCCCATGATAGATACGGTACAGTATGCAGAGGGATGCTACATCCCTCCGCACAGCCAAAGAATCGAGCCTACCGGAAAGTGCCTGGTTATCGACAAATCGAGCAGCTCTGCGTTGGATGCGGTCAAATGGAAGGATTTGGTACTTGGGTGCCCCAGCCCAGAGATGAGAACAGTACTCCATATGCGGCCTAACCTGCGCCTTGTAGAGTTGAAGGCGATAGGCTGGCGAGAAGTACTGACCCAAAGACCACGCTTAGCATGATCGTTGAGCGTGTAGGTATAAAACAAAGTCGCTTTCTCTGTCCCTATGTCCTTATGTCCCTATGTATGCTTATATCTTCAAAACTACACAACGGATTTTGATGCGGTTTTTTTTAATAGATAGAGTGATTCAAGAGGAAGGTTTTTATGTATAATTCTACGCAGAAGAAGTCGCGGGCAGAAGCTAGTAAAGTAATATTTCAACAAACAAACAGCATAAAAGATGAATCTTTAGCAGAAGTTAATAATGGTAAGCACCACAGGATAATGGAAACAAACTTCGCTTACTTTGACGCGAATTCCTCAGAAGCAGAGGGGAAAGGAAAAGAGCAGAATCCGATCCATCGTATTAATTTGATGTTGTTTCATTATCCAACCTTTGTGCCTACTCATAATGTAACATTGTGTGACGAAGACGGACATAATTACACATAAACGGATAACTCGCGTATAAAAAGTCGAGTGATGCTCGACATGTTTCGGACTATTTCGTAGTCCTTCTTCCTGGAGCGCTCACCCTGGTGGCAGCGAAACGAACACTCCAGGAAGAAGGACTACGAAATAGTCCGAAGCATGTCGAGCATCACTCGACTTTTTTTTATATATATATAAGAGGGGGCCAACGAGCATACGGGTCACCTGATGGAAAGCAATCACCGTCGCCCAGGGACACCCGCAAGACCTGGGGAATCACAAGTGCGTTGCCGGCCCTTTGAGGAACAGGAAGGCTCGCTTTTTAAAGATCCCTAAATTGTACCGCTCAGGGAATGTTGCAGCAGGAAGTTGGTTCCAGATCTTTACCGTACGAGGAAAGAAATTGCGTTTAAAACGCACGGTACTTTTATACGTGAGTTATCCGTTTATGTGTAATTATGATTAAGTCTCACGGTAGTTTCATGTTGAAAGAAGACTGACATTTTCATACTTCCATGCCCTTAGTACTTAAGACCTAGAACAGATTTTTCAAGCTGGGTACTGACCAACGTTACGGGGAGTAATGTGTGACGTGTTCCTGAGAAAATGGGTTTATAGGTATCGTTTTGAGAACGATTAAAATCACATAGAACACTATATACACAATTTATTTACACAAAGTATTTACAAATAATTACCTAAAGACGGAGCGACATTGAAAAGCAACTTCACACATGAAAAATACCAACAGAAGACACACGCGCATGCGGGAGTTTTGTCAAACTCCCAGATGCACTGATAACGGAAACGGAAATCAACAAAACACTTACTTAGGACTATTTACAATATTATAATATATACAAAAATAAATCAGTCGCCACAGGTTGACAAACGGACAGACGACGAAGTGATGCTATGAGGTTTCCGTTGTTTCCAAAAAAATCATTTTTACATGTCTTTTTTGAAACTAACAGCGCATTCGGAAAGACCATTATTGCCAAGAAGAATGCGCCGCAAGATACTTAGCAGAAAGTCGTTCTGCTTAAATTAAATACATTTATAAAAGGGATGTATAAGGTCCTCGAGCCTTAAATTATATTAGTTTATAATGTATAAAGTCTCTACTAGTCCTAAAGTTTCCTTTTGAGGCACAAAATCCTATAAAGGAGGTAGATAAATACTGAAACTAAAACATCACAGGTATTACTTGGGTTGGGATGGGACCTAACTAAAAACCCTTTTTCAGAAAATTACAGAGCTTACCTCAAAGATAGCCTCACTTGACGTTGTATCCAGAATATTAAATACATTTAACCCTTAGGGTATACTAAGCAGGCCTAAAGTAATGGAAGGGTATCAAATCAAATTTGTTGAGAATGTAAATAAATCCTTTGGGTGTGTTGCATAGGTTTTTGAGTAGTGCTGAGGATGCCTCAGAGAGGGCTGAAACATCCAGTGTATTTTTTACCCTCAAGGGACGGACGGAATGGAGACGGGATATGCCTTTTGAGATAGAGGATTTGTGTTTGTTTGTGTCTGTTGCCGTTTTTCTCGAAAGCTATTAAACCGATTGCGATGTGGTTTTTTGCATTGTATTGGTGCTTGTTCTGAGATAAGTTTACGTTGATGCCACCAGGAGCGCTACAGTAGTCATTATTCTGCTCTTTACTATTATTGTTGTACTTACGTATTTATCGGCATGACTTTTTAAAAAATAAAAAAATAAAAATAAAATAAATAAAATATCTTGGGACAAATTACACCAATTGACCCAGCCCCAAACTAAGCAAAGCTTGTACTATGGGTACCAGGCAATGGATAAACATACTTATATAATGTAGACAAATACATACTTAAATACATACAACATCCATGACTCGGGCACAAACATTTGTATTCATCATCACATCATACAACTGTCTGCCCCTGCCGGGATTCGAACCCAGGACCTCTAGCTTCATAGTCAGGGTCACTAACCACAAGGCTATCCGGTCGTCAAATAATAGTTGGTTTTGTTTGTTTTTTTTTATTACTCAATTTTTAATTTAATTTTTACTTCCATGCTGGTCTGGGAGTCATAGACATAGACAGTATTTATTCAAAAAATCAATACAGGGATTGTGTTTGAAATACAGATTAAGTAACTTAATTAAAAAAGAATATTAAACTAAACAATAAAAACACTACAACAGAACTACGATTATCAAAATAATAACGAGAAATACATAATACCTTACCTATACCTAATTCATCATTAAATATTTCCTCTGCACAACATAGGATGTACCCGTTGCTTCTCTTCCCGCGCTGGTGAAAGCCCATCAAGGAAATGGGCATAGGAATCATGTTATAGGCGATGCGGCTAGCAACCCATCACTATTTTGATTCCCCTTTCCACCTATACGCCCACAATCATGCTAAACGTGGCCTTTAGGTCTTGTTACCTTAGGCTCTGTCTACACCGTAAGGGATAAAAACATAATTTATGTATGTATGTTATGTATGTATTTTCAATTATTTCCACATTTCCTACTGTAAAACCAACCACTTTGACTTATTTTTCATTATTCAGCTAGTACTTTTATAATACCTACGCCGTTACACTACACAGTCACTACATAGTATAAAACAAAGTCGCTTTCTCTGTCCCATGTCCCTATGTCCCTATGTATGCTTATATCTTCAAAACTACACAACGGATTTTGATGCGGTTTTTTTTTGTAGATAGAGTGATTCAAGAGGAAGGTTTTTATGTATAATTCTACGCAGACGAAGTCGCGGGCAGAAGCTAGTACTGTATAAAACAAAGTCGCTTTCCGCCGTCCGTCTGTCTGTCCCTATATGCTTAAATCTTTAAAACTAGATTTCATTAGATTTTTTTAATAGATAGAAGGTTATGTATATTTCTACGCAGACGAAGTCGCGGGCATTAGCTAGTTAATTTGTACCAAAGAGCCTCCAATAAAATTTGTAATTTGAACCTACATTTTTCAAATTACAACATAAAAACGCTTGACTAATTTCAATAAAAAGATTGTTAGCAATATTTTTCGTTTTATATTTTTTATAGCTTCGAGCATAATGCTGTCACAGTGAACATCCAAGGAACAGTATTACAGCTTCATGTTAACGGCTGGAATGCTAGGAAATCTCGATAGGTACGCAACAGTTTCAAATGTAAATACCGTGAGTCTTAATCATACGTATAAAAAGTCGAGTCATGTTTCGGACTATTTCGTGTTTCACCGGGGCGAGCGCTCCAGGAAGGACTACGAAATAGTCCGAAACATGTCGGGCATCACTCGACTTTTTATACGTGAGTTATCCGTTTATGTGTAATTAGTTTCAAATGTGTCACAGTTGCGACGGTTTGATACGCTCCCGCCAAATTATTCAGAATGACGTAACATTGTTGAAAACTTATTAAGGTTTTTTTTAATTGTGTTGAAACTAATTAAAACAAGCATGTTCACTGTAAAGATTGAAATATGTATACGCACGAGTAAATAAATAAAGTAAATTCCTCTTTACTTTTCATTTTTGTTTTCCTAATTTTTGTAATCTTAACATACATAAATCACGTCTTTATCCCTTACAAGGTAGACAGAGCCTAGTGTAAGAAGACTCAAAGGCCACGCTTAGCATGATTGTAATGATAATTAAGACATTTTATCGGAATACTACGCTACTACATCGTTTTTAAACTCTAAAGTTCGTTGATGACCACAGTCGCTGAAATTACTAGCACATGGGGTATTCTATCCACTCTAAGCTTTCAACGTTACTCCAATCCTCTAGAGTTCATTTACTAGGTGTAACACTTGTCCATTTGCCATCCATTGCTGCCCAAGGTGTACCGGACCAAACACTACTCTACCCTTAATAAGGCACCGAGAACCCGATGGAGTATAACGACGAGGAAGAACCAAGATCTTAGTAATTTTAATTATTATAGTTTGAATTCTATTGAGAGAACCAATAGCTCCTATATTACATACATACATACACATACACAGATCACGTCTTTATCCCTTACGGGGTAGATATAGCCTAAGGTAACAGCTACCTACAGGCCACAATTAGCAAGATTGAGGGTGTATAGGTGGAAAATGGAATCAAAATAGTGATGGGTTGCTAGCCTCATCGCCTATAACATGATTCCTATAAGTTTCGCCCATTCCCTCGATGGTCTTTTACCATCTGCGTGGGTAGAGAAGCAACTGGTACATTCTATGTTTTTTCTTTGCTCCCAGACCAGCATGGAAGAATACATTGATCCGAAATTACAAGATAGGAGATCTTGGTTCTTCCCCGTCGATAACATGAACTTTAATACTGTTACTTTAGTAATACTGTGATGCTGTCATTGGGTACACAATGAGCTATAGCTTTTATTAATTGTCATAAAGGCAAACGGTCTGGTTTTAATTTGTTCGCCGCTCGCTTGTACAAGCCTTAAATCTTAATAACGTTCGTGTGTACCTGCCTTTATGAAATTACCGACTGTGTACCAACCTCTATTTGACATAACGATGGGACGATGACCAAAAACCAAGTTGAATATTCAGGTCCAATATTAATTTGGTCTGGGAGCAATGAAAAAGCATAGAATGTATCAGTTGCTTCTCTTCCCGCGCAGATGGTAAAAGCCCATCGAGGGAATGGGCGAAAGTCTTAGGACGTGTTATAGGCGATGCGGCTAGCAATCCATCACTATTTTGATTCTCCTTTCCACCTATACACCCTCAATCTTGCTAATTGTGGCCTGTAGGTAGCTGTTACCTTAGGCTCTGTCTACCCCGTAAGGGATAAAGACGTGATTTGTGTATGTGTATGTATGTATGTAATATAGGAGCTATTGGTTCTCTCAATAGAATTCAAACTATAATAATTAAAATTACTAAGATCTTGGTTCTTCCTCGTCGTTATACTCCGAACGAATTTAGGTCTTGTTACCTTAGGCTCTGTCCACCTCGTAAGGGATAAAAACATGATTTATGTTTATTTGTTTGTTTTAAATATTCAGGACCAAAATAAATTCTGTTTTAATTTTCGACGCATTTGGAAAGAAGTTTACCACAATAACTTGGCTCTATATTTTATATTTTTACATTAGTACCTATTAAATAAACTTTATAGTAAATAAACTTTTTTTCTTTCTTTCTTTCTTTATTAGGTTTATTAAAAAAAAAAATAGAAACGTAAATCGCACTAGTGCGCAAAAACGAACTTTGCGCACGCAAAACAGCAAAAAAAAGGGCACTTTTTGAGCAACTGTATTCAAATCAAAAATCAAATCAAATTCAAATTATTTATTAAAATAATCAATTGTACAAATAAATTATAAATGGTTAGTAAGCACTATATCTATGTATTAGTAAGTGCACAACAAAGTTAAGAACTAAAGTAATGACTCGACATAAAACAAGTGTGCCTGCGCTTACAACGAAAGTATATTATAAACTGTGCGTAGAGTAATTAAAAAGAAGTATTGAAAAGAAGTTTTCGCTTCAAAGGCGTCATTTGAACTCTATTACTAAAGTCATTTCCTCTATGCTTACAAAGTATCGTGGCTTTGCGGCTGTAACGTTTGCTGCTCCAAATGCTAGTAATAAAGAAGCGCGTTCGCATTTCCTTTGTTTACGTAGTTTTTGTAATCTGACGCTGAAACTCGGCATTTATTTGTGGAAGTATATTTAAGCTAAGTTCTTTGTGACGCAGCTTTAAGCGTAGCCACGTTCCAGCGCAGACAAAATGGTCTTTCAAAGGATCTTCTTCTTCTTTTATTTGTGGCGTATCAAGTCGTTATAGTGACGACAACTTCGCCAATGTCAATGTTAAAATTTTTATTAAAAAATCTTGTGACAAAATGTCGGCAACGTTGTACGGTAATGGTCAAAGACCCCCCTCCCCCCCTGTCGGGCTCTTAGCCAACGGTCAATGATATCCCTCAGAAACTGCCAGGAAATCATTAGCCGTTGCCCAGGGCGCACCGGACCAAGCACTGCTCTTCCCCCCGGACGGATCCAAAAACGAACCGCAGCTCTTAATCACACGTGGAGGTAACCCGACTCACACCCCTTTCAAAGGATTAAACGTGGTCTAATTACGGTTTTTTTTATCTATTTATGTGGGTAGTTTGCTTGTTTTTACTGTGGGTATAGGTACTACCCTTTCAAATTTAATTTACGTAGCGCTTCTAGCTCTGAGTAGAACGCTTTTGACATCCGATCCAGTGGCGCAACTATAGGGTGGCAGGAGTGGCAAAATGCCACGGGCCCCTAGCTCTACGGGGCCCCGAACTGGCTTGGTTTAGAGCACAGAAGCGACGATGATGCACTTATTTTCGTTGAGGAAGGGGCCCCATCTGACGAATTTGCCACGGGCCCCAGACGTTATAGTTACGCCACCGACCCGATCGTATATCCTACTAATATTACTAACTAGCTTCTGCCCGCGACTTCGCACTTTGCGGAGGTCCATTTCAATGAACAAAAAAAAAGCAATCAAATATAAAAAAAAACATATTTATCATATTCCAACATGAAACTACCGTGAGACTTAATCATTATTACACATAAACGAGGGTAGTTGTGCGCCGCTGTCAGTTGCGTCGAACAGCCGCGGGAGCAGAGCGCTGGCGCGCAGTGTTCGTGTCGCTGCCGGGCGAGCGCTCTTGGAAAAAGGACTACGAAATAGTCCGAAACATGTCGAGCATCACTCGACTTTTTATACGTGAGTTATCCGTTTATGTGTAATAATATTTATCATATATTTAGTAAGGTAATGATTTTTTATTCATAAATATAAAGCTAGTCACATTATCATTTCCTACTTACCTTATCCGTCGTAATTCGAGACTTATCAAATAAATTGGTCGTTAGATTGCATCGGATACCGCCGGTACCGTTCGGAATCTAACTTCGGAATTCCTCGCCGAGGCTTGATAAACCAATTTAGAACGGAATTCCATTGATGACTCTCCTGATAGTATATCGGATGTTTGTATTTAATCTTGTTTATTTTCGAGAATGTTCCATGCCGGTCTGGTAGCAAATAAGAATGACACATTTTTCATGTATGTGAATCGATAGAGTAAACATTACTTTGACTAGTAGAGGCTCGGGGACCTTATACATCCCTTTTATAAATATACTAGCTGTTGCCCGCGGCTTCGCTCCCGTTTTTTACTTCTAAGTTTCAATATTTTCTTACCGTTTAAACCTTCCCCTGTGCTTCCACGAATATTTCAAGACTAAAATTAGACAAATCGGTTCAGCCGTTCTCGAGTTTCAGCGAGACTAACGAACAGCAATTCATTTTTATTTATATACATAGTGTGGCGTAACGAAACCACGTAGAGAAAAGAAGATGTATGAGAGAGTGGACTGTATTTAATTGAATTAAGGACTGAAGACAAGAGTTCGAGGAATGGGCTTCCGGTTTATACAGCCTTTATCATTTCAGGTTAATCCCAAAAGGCACTCACCTCGTCTTTCCTTCCCGATAGCGAACCTTGAAGCCTTCTCCTGCCGCAGCTCTAGTCTTGTCCCAGTTGTTAAATAATTACACGTACTTCATGTGCAGATTATATTAGAAAAAGTAGTTAGTTACATAAAACAATAAATCTTCATGAAATATCCATACATTTCATTAATTTGTATTAGATTTAAGAATAAACGGCCACTTTCCAGGCGAGTTCAGGGATGACACCGTCATTGCGCGCGCAGACCATAGGCAACCACTTTTTCAGGCTGCATCTCGTTCGAGGCTGACTAAGCGGCGCACTTTTAAAATTAAGAAGAAATAAAAAAGGCTATATATCGAACACCCCCCACCGAAAGCACCATGAAGCTTTCCCACAAAATTAAGAGGAGTTCATTTCAATAAGAAAGAAATAAAATATACAGTTAAAAGAAAAAGAAGGTTTCTACCTCTGATAACTAAGAAAATTAACTCAATAGTAGAATAATTAGTTAGCATAAGGTAGCAAACTAAGTTTATTCACAGGTCTTTGGAAAAGCTTTCCTTTGAATCGAAGCATTACCTTTTGAACAACTCCATCCAAGCCAGGATGAACAGCTTAAATTTTGGCAAAAGGCCAATGACATGAATGGATTTGATCGTCTTTGACAAGAACTATGTCACCGACTTTTAGGTGGAGATGTGAACCATTTTGATCTTTGTTGCAAAGTATTTAAATAGTCCTGGCTCCATTTTTTCCAAAACAATTGAGAACAGTTTTGTAAATATTGCCAACGTGACAAATGAGAAATCGGAACGTCCGCGAGATTATATTCTGATACAGTAGTCAGACTCTTACCTAACAGAAAATGCTCTGCCGTCAGAACATTAAACACACTAGAGTTGCCACTAGCCGGTAGTGCATACAATGAACGCAAATTTATTATAACTTCGATTTTACCAAAAAACTGTTGAAAGTTCTTGAAATGTGAGAGTTTCGACGTTTTGTTGACTTAGATAAGTAGATCAAGACACACGAAAGTTTTCAATTTATATGCATAAGCAAGAATCCAAGAAAGAACTATAGACGATAGCGCTGTAATGCGAGTAACGTTAACACGCGATAGCAGTTCTGTAATATATTTCACTAATTTGCTAAGCAGCGCTGCTGCCATAAGCACAAGCCTCTGAATAGTCATAGGCTTCACTGGAGCTACCTTGGACTTCGCTATGACCAATCTACGCTTAACTTGACGCTCGCGTCGCGAAATAACGTAAATTGACGCAGCATAACCTCGCGAAGATTCGTCACAACAGCCTACCAACTCGCATTCTGATACCTCTGGAAGCAGAACATGGCGCTCGATTTGTAATTCTGATAACCGAGGTAGCTCAGAAATAAATTCCAGCCATTGCTGGCACACATCGTTAGGTAGCTGCTCATCCCAGCCGATGCCCAGCTTCCATAGATCCTGCATTATGCACTTTGCGACGAAAGTACACTACGATAGAAAACCCACGGGGTCATATATCGAAGCTAATATTTTTAGCAAAAATCTCAAAGTTATTAGTGAGTCTTGTAGTGCGCATGCCTGTGAGAACGTCTCACAGGACCACAACGCATCATCCATAGGAATACCTTGCCTTATGACAGCAGCAGCAGCAGAAGCGAAACGTTCACCTTCGTCGCTTGCTAACTGTACCAAAGTTCTTATAGCAAGAAACGGCGAGCTACTTACGCCGTAAGTTATCGTTTTCAACTCGTAAATTTTAATAGATTCGTCAACGGACGACCTGTACAATATATGTTGATATTTCCTATCACTTTCTCGGAATAAAATCGCGCGGTACATTTTACAAATATCACTAGCAAAGCAGTATTCGAATAGCCGAAAATTCGTTATAATAGACCCTATATCACGGTATAAGCTAGGCCCAGATAACTGAGTGTCATTGAGAGAGACGTTATTACTTGTTTTTGCACTAGCGTCGAAAACTACGCGCAAAGGAGTTGTCGTACTACTCGGTCTGAGTATACTGTGATGCGGAATCAAATACCTACTAGGCTCATTACCAGTATACAATTCCATATGATCCAGCTTCTCGTATTCTAGCATGAAATCATTGTATGCTTGTTGTAACACCGGAGAGCGAGCGAGTTTTCGTTCGGTCGCTAGCAGTCTTCGCTCGGCGGCAGCGCGCGATTCCCCAAGCGGCGGGGCGTCAGGCACGAATGGTAGAGGAACGACGTATCTACCGCTGTCGTCGCGCCTATGCTCGTTCGCGTGAATATCCTCTGCCAACTGCTCTAGCGGACTAAATATAGGTTTGCACGGCAATTCCTCGACTTCACAAAAATCACACAACGTTTTGTCTAAGCTCTTCTCCTCACAGACCGACAGATGAAAATTTTGTGAAGTTAATTTACTGTCATAATAGAGTTTTCCACTCACGACGTAACCAAACACTGTCTCAATAATATTCGGTATATTCGACTTAATAGTAACCGGCTTATCTTTAATCAATTCTGAAACGACATCATTCCCTAACAAAATATCTACAGGTGATTTCTCGTAGAACAATGAGTCGGCTAAATCAAAACACCTATACTCTTCCACAACCTCACGCGGGAACGAAATGTTAGGCATTTCCGACGAAACTTTTGCTACTACTACCATGTCCACCGGTAAACTCGGAACGTCCGTTTTACACGGTTTTATATCACACGTAATAATACCATAGTTTTTCACTACTTCGCCGCCTAGCCCGGACACAGTAAACGGACATTTGTTGCGACGAAGGCCCAAACGTTGAGCAGAATCTAACGTGATGAACGAGCTTTGAGCACCCGAATCTAGAACTGCACGGCAATTCTGCGGTTGACCCGCGATATCAGCGATGTGTATGCGAGTAGTGCCTAACACCACACAATAGTTTGCGTCTTCATTCACGGAATGAAGTGATTCTATCACCGCGACATCAGAATCCGCGTCGACACTCACGGAGTGCGAAGGATTTATTCCGGCTACGCATGCGTTAGAACGAGAGGACTGCGCCGTCAGCACGGCTGGCGACGTGCCTGCGTCAGAACGGAACGACTGCGTCGTCAGCACGGCTGACGACGTGTCTGCGTCAGAACGGAACGACTGCGTCGTCAGCACGGCTGACGACGTGCCTGCGTCAGAACGGAACGGCTGCGACGTCAGCACGGCTGACGGCGCACTCGCGTCGCGATGCAGCAAGTAATGGTGAGGTGAAGAACATACTCCACAAGTCATGTTACTTCGGCATTCGGAAGAATTATGACCAGCTTTTAAGCAATTCGTGCATAACTTCAAGGAGTTGACACGGTCAATCCTATCGTTAACCAACAGTTTACGAAACTGTTCGCATCGGTAAATCATGTGATCTAAATTACAATGCACGCATGTTAGCTTATTATACTTATAATTGTCGTTTCGAGATGAAGTCAAGCCAACTTTAGACGGAAACTGAGGAGATCGCGATGGCTTATTGTAATAAGTGTTGTTCGGTTGTGTAGGCTTATAACTCGGCTGCAATACATTTCTGTGTGGAACTACATCAGATTTTGTTTTGTTTTGAGCTGACGTAGAAGCAGTCCAGGAGCTCGTACTCGAAAAAGTGTGTTCGAGTACTTTAATTTGTTTGTTTACGAAATCTATTAGTTCTTTGAAAGTCGGCAATTCGTTTTGATCACGACTTTCTTCGAATAGTTTTCGCGTGTGGCTATCGAGCCCACGTAGAGCGATATGACAGAATAGGTAGTCATCTAAATCTCGAATCTTCAACGCTTTAATAGCTTTCAACGAATGGTCAAACGTTTCAATAAACGAAGTCAAATTCGCGACACTATCTTTTGTCAGCGGGGCGAATCCCAGCATTCGGTCTAAATATCTCCCAGTCAATGCCCTTTCATCTTGATACTTTTCTAATAAGCTCTGCCAAACTACGGCATAATTTTTGGCAGTGATTGGAAGATTTTTCACCATATTAAGTGCTGGACCCTTCACACATGACAACAGATAGTGAAATTTGTCGATGTCGTCAAAGTTACGATTATGCACCAAAGACACAAAAGTATCGTAGAATGTCGTCCAATTTTCAATTTGACCATCGAATTCGATCAATGTAAGTTTAGGCAATGACGGCCTACCTAAATTGCTACCATCACATTTATGATGTAAATTCACCGACCGCTCCTGGTCTAACTTCTCACAGTTCATGGCAACCCGTTTGCACGCATAAAATAGCTCGTCAAAACTATCTAACGCGCTTGTTGAGACTTTAGACTCGGGCAACAGTTGCAACTCTAGCATAACAATATTCATGACAATTTTTTCGAAATCGCTACGAGCGTCGTCGAGTTCTGAATACTGTATCAAAAATCTCTGCACCGCGTCTATACTATCCATTCTAAGTGTTTTGGATAAATCATAAGCCTTTTGAACTTTGCCGAACAGATATTCTTTTTTCAAAATTAAAGTTTTTAATTGTAATTCACAATCTCCAGATTCTATCGGCGCCATATTTATATCTGTTATCTGTCACGGACAAATATTACAACAGAGAATGACTTGACATTTGAAACTAAAAATGAACTCGCCCGTGTGCAGTTGCACACTTGAAATAAATGATTTTAGATGTTTATTTTTCAGAAATATAATGTGAATACGATTCACAGAAAAATGCACAATAAATAGATGTAACTTTTTGAAATGAAATCCGGATCGGAGGCCAAAAAATGTGGCGTAACGAAACCACGTAGAGAAAAGAAGATGTATGAGAGAGTGGACTGTATTTAATTGAATTAAGGACTGAAGACAAGAGTTCGAGGAATGGGCTTCCGGTTTATACAGCCTTTATCATTTCAGGTTAATCCCAAAAGGCACTCACCTCGTCTTTCCTTCCCGATAGCGAACCTTGAAGCCTTCTCCTGCCGCAGCTCTAGTCTTGTCCCAGTTGTTAAATAATTACACGTACTTCATGTGCAGATTATATTAGAAAAAGTAGTTAGTTACATAAAACAATAAATCTTCATGAAATATCCATACATTTCATTAATTTGTATTAGATTTAAGAATAAACGGCCACTTTCCAGGCGAGTTCAGGGATGACACCGTCATTGCGCGCGCAGACCATAGGCAACCACTTTTTCAGGCTGCATCTCGTTCGAGGCTGACTAAGCGGCGCACTTTTAAAATTAAGAAGAAATAAAAAAGGCTATATATCGAACACATAGATTTAACTGAAGTAGAATTTAAGTGCTATTTTATTTTGAAAAAATGACTTTCTGCCAAGTTTCTTGCGGCGCATTCTTCTTGGCAATGATGGTGTTTCCGAATGCGCTGGTAATTTCAAAAAATACATGTAAAAGAGCCCTTGGCGGCCAATTTGCAAATATATAGTTTTTTATTACTGAACTGTATTGTCATCTGACTTACAAAAGTATGCAAAATTTCAGCTCAATCGGATGAAGATATGTGCTTCAAAATTGAGTCGCAAGATTTCACACGGACCAACATATTTACATAGGATGCAAGTTAATATAGACATTGTAAAGAAAAGGCTTACGCCCGAAGCATAATTGCATTTTGAGAACTCTCTAACTGGCTGATTTTATTGCTGTTTTAAATCAATGACATTTACTTCCATGCTGGTCTGGAGGAAAAACATAGAATGTACCAGTTGCTTCTCACCCCCCGCGGATGGTAAAAGCCCATCGGGGGAATGGGCGAAAATCGAAGGAGTCATGTTATAAGTTATTTTGATCACCTATCCACCTATGCGGCCACAATCATGCTAGACGTGGCCTTTAGGTCTTGATACCTTTAGGCTTTAAGTTTGGATAATTAGAACGCAACCTTAATTTATTTTCTTTATGGTCATACTCTTATCTGTCACTTAATCTTGTTCCTTTACATTACGTTGAATACACGTTTCTTTTCTCCTCTTTAATATTTTATTTCTGGTATTCTACCTAAATATCATCACTCTGTACCCCGTAAGGGATATAGACGTGACTATGTATAAATGTATGCAGAGATGCGATTTATTTGAAATACTTTTATTTAAAATGCAAATACAAAATACTTATTTTGTATTTTGCATTTAAATGCCTTTTAGTAAAAACCCTTTTGTATTTTATTTGAAATACCTTTCGAGATGTATTTTGCATTTTTCATATTCATTTCAAAATGCAAAATACTTTGTGATTAAGTTTAGCCAACATTACCAGTCAAACAAAATGAAATGAACGAATGACGCTTGTATTGCACTAGATGCACAATCAACCAAAATAAAATGGCCACACAATTTACAAAATGGAGCCATGGCTCTCTTTTCGTTAGTCTAGTTGCTTTACATTATTTTAAGTGAGTATTATTATTATTAATTATTAACGTAATAAAATTTATTGATATGCGTACTGATAAATTTGACCAAAATGTCATGCATAAGGTGCCATGTTATTAGACGTTTTTGTTCGGCTCGCCATTGTGTCTCTATTTCTTATGATAAATACCTACCTAAAATAAATAAAAATGTCTGATATTTGATCAAAAGGTATTTTATTTTGAAAAAGTATTTTGAAAATACCTATTTTGCATTTAGCATTTGAAATACAAAACGCAAAACTATTTGGTATTTTGCATTTGAAATAGTAAATCTGAAAAGTATTTTGCGTTTTGTATTTAAATGCTTTTTTAAAACCTATTTGTACATCTCTGTATGTATGTATAATTAACAAATCCAACAGACAATACACACATACATACACATACACAAATCACGTCTTTATCCCTTACGGGGTAGACAGAGCCTAAGGTAACAAGACCTACAGGCCACATTTAGCAAAATTGCGGGCGTATAGGTGGAAAATGGAATCAAAATAGACAAGTCCAACCTTTAATTGCCTTAATGGCTTTTGATGTACGTATAGCACAATTATGTATTGTTTTCAATTAAAAACAGCACGCGGAGTTAACAGACAACGCGTTGGGTGGCCATTAATTCCCGCGCGACCGCACGCGAATCTGGCATGACTTGGATTTATTGTGTAGGGTTGAAACACATGTGTGTTCGTCTATGTATGACGCCACCGTTGTCAAACCAACATTATACATACACAAATCACATCTATAGCCCTTATACCGCAGACAGAGCCTAAGGTAACAAGACCTAAAGGCCACGTTTAGCATGATTGTGGGCGTATAGGTGGAAAGGTGAATCAACATAGTGATAGGTTGATGGAAGAAATTATGGAATATGGAAGAAATAAATGGGATTTTATGTTTGCTGCAAAGGGAACCTACCTATAACTATTTCCATCTACCTATCACTATTTCGATTCAACTTTCCACCTATACGCCCAAAATCATGCTAAACGTGGCCTTGTTACCTAAGGCTCTGTCTACGATGTAAGGGTTGTAGACGTGATTTGTATATCGTCGGTGGAAAGGAAGAAATGCTAAAGCGCCATTTTGGTCAAAATGAGTTTTATATACAGTTCGATTGGATTTTTTTTTCTGCGTCGATCTATGTGGGTTTCGTAGCAATCAGATCACTTTTTTGGCGCTTAAGCATTCTGAAAATGTGAGGATTTTGATAAAAATCCGGCTTTTACGTCTACTAAAGCAACATGTTTTCGGCCTTTTTTGAGCACAAGTCGGTTTAGTAACACATTATTTACATTAACATTACTTAAGCAATTTTCCTTGGTGTCGATTTAAGTCGAAATGCTACTTTAGTAGTTTAAGCTTATCGATTTTTATGTTTCACTGGTCAGTTAGTAATTTTTGACTACTGTTGTTTGAAACTGGTTGGCGCTTTAGCAAAACGACGTCATTCAAAATATTATTATGAATGCACTTAAGCAATTTCTCGTTTACTAAATGTTTTATTACTCTAAGAGTTTAGTTAAAATAACATCTTGAAGTTTTATGTTATAATCTGTATTAGAAATTATTTCAACTAATCAACTAATCAATTAATCAACTTTAGCAATTTTATACCATGGCATATTGAAAGACTATGGTTGTTTAAGTATTAAATACGAACATGCATTTAACATTCGCGCGATTTAAGCATACTCCGGCGCCTTCAGATCCAGTCGAGAGAAGTCGAGTTTCTTCGTTTAGCCGCAGCAAATATAGTAAATATAAGGATCTCATCCAAATTGTTGTGATAAAAGATAATTATTTAAAGCAGGTTTCTGTTAAAGTGATATTAAAACATGTAATAAAAAGGTATTACTTTTAAGTTCCTTATAATTTAAAAAGTGCTAATGATGTAAATGTAGGATTTTAGTTTTAGGTGTCAAGCTAACTTAAATTAGTTTATTAATGGGCATCTTTATAGTATCTTTTGTAATACTGATACCAAAGATACGTGTATATCTACTTAAGATACAAACTAAAATGAGACCTAAATTTCTAAATGTCAGTGAAAATTATAACACATAGAAAAATCCGAAAAGTAAAGCTATGGCCGGGAATCGAACCCGGGTCCTCGTCATTCCGTGACGCGTGCTATACCCCTACACCACCCATAGCAGGTGGGTAGTCTCCGAATTTTTCCACCTGTTACTAACTGTCACGTGACCTTATTGTTACTATGCGATTTTTTGTCGCTAAGCATCATCTGTTTGAATGATGTGTCTGTACGACACAATTACAAACTCCCATGGAACATCTACTGCTCACCAAGGACGAGAGAAGACGCTGTTTTTCAAATGATAGGTACTATCAAATGAATCAAGAAATTTTTATTTCTTGATTTTTATGTTTTACTTTTTCGGTTTTACCGTTAGAAATTAAATTCAAAATGAGTTAATTTAAAATGAGACCTATTCATAAAAGTTACAATAACTTTTGCCACCCTCGAAACATTAACTAATTTTAACTAAGTACTCGTAATTTTTTATATTTTGTTAGTCAACACAACATCAATTCCATATTAACTAAACGTACAAATATAATTTGGGTTTAGCTGACAACATAAATAGCTATCAAAAATTGGTCAAAATTGGTTAACGTTTAGGGGTTTAAACAGTTATTTTGGTTTAGATTAAAGCTACGACTGTTTTTACTTACAATTCACAATTCGTTTAATGTGGAAGTATTTTTTTTTTATTTTGAAGATTGTTTTAATTGATCCATAAGGCTGATAATTTGTTAAACTAACTAAACTTACAAACATACATACATACCGTCACGCCTCTTTCTCACACGGGTAGGCAGAGACTACTTTGTTCCACTTGCTACAATCGTGACATGCTTCTTTCGCTTCATCCACACTCATCAATCTCTTCATACTTACATGTTCGTCGGTTTCGGATACTCCTAACCTAACCTTTTTCCAAAACGTCTCCTATTTGGTCTCGGAACGTCCGTCTAGGCCTTCCCCTCCCAACGTAACCATTCACACTCCCCCTATAGGTCTGTTTAGTTAGCCTACTTTCATCCATCCGCTCTACGTGACCAAACCAACTAAGCATACTTTTTTCTATCCTAATCACTATATCCTCTTTCACACCCGCACGTTCCCTTATAACACTATTCATTATTCTATCTTTCAGTGATACACCTCACATACTTCTTAATGCTCTCATTTCTACTGCATTTATTCTACTTTCATGCTTCTTTTGCCATACCCAAGTTTCGCTGCCGTACATTAATGTTGGAACAAGCACCCTCTGTGGACAGCCAGATGCGCCTTCTTCGACACCTTCTCACTGCTCACAAAGGTGCACAACGCCCCATACACCATGTTTCCTGCATTCACTCTTCTTTCAATATCACTTTCACACTTCCCATCTTTCATAAACGCGGACCCTAGGTATACAAACTCTTTATCTTGTTCTATTTTCTTACCTGCAATCACAATATCACATTCTGTCATACTATCGTCTTTTTTAAACACCATAACTTTCGTCTTGCTTACATTCACATTCATCCCTTTCGTTTCCAATGCACCACATAAAATGTTAGCCATCGTCTGCAACTCCTCCTCCGACGATGCCAACGACACTTGGTCGTCGGCGTATAGGAGGCATTTGATGGTTAACCCACTCATTCTTAATCCACAGTCATTCCCGTTCACTTCACTCAGGCATGTACCCATGAATAGGTTGAATAGCCACGGTGACGCAACACATCCTTGTCTAACACCTTATTCAATGCTAAACCATTCAGTGTACGCCCCGTTTATCCTCACACAAGCACTAGAATCCTCATGAAGAGATTTAAGTGCTCGTATCAGATTACCGTGCACCCCATGCATGGATAATGCTGACCACAACTCATTCCTCATCACTCTGTCATAAGCCTTCTTCAAGTCAACGAATAAGCAGTATATTTTCTGGCCCTTGGCCATCCGTGGTGCATCCTATTCCCTTTCTAAAACCCGCTTGTACATCCTATATTTTCTCATCGGTCTCTTTCATAACTCTTTCAATCAGTACTTTTGCATACAGTTTGCCGACGACGCTGAGAAGGCTTATTCCGCGGTAGTTTTTGCAGTCTAGTTGTGACCCCTTTCTCTTATACAACGGCACAATCACGGCCTTGCACCAATCCTCCGGCACCCGACCGTTCGTCCAACACAAGTTGAAAAGGTGGCACAACTGACTAGCTACCACGCCTTCACCGGCTCTCAGCATTTCGACACCCTATCATATTCCGCAGACTTTCCTAACTTCGTTTTTTTCATGGCGTTCACAATTTCATCCACACCTATCTCATTTTCCTGACTACTTTCACTCATCCCTCCGGCATGAGCCGGTACGTACACTGATTCTTCTGCTCTTTCAAACAAACTTTCAAAATACTCCTTCCATCTTTTCAACACACACTCTTCTCCTTTTTTAAAACTTCCATCCAGGCTTCTGATTTTACTCAGCTCCGAGGCTGTGTTTTTGCCACGGGCTGTCTTTATTGACTTCCAGAACATCTTAATATTTGTCCGGAAGTCATCAGAAAGCCTCGTATCAAAATTATATTTACGTTCTTTCCTCTTTCTGTAACAAGTCTTTTTTATTAATCCTTTCACTCTTTTGTACTCATCTTTCGCTTTACCTACCTCTTCATCCGTCACCTTTTGCATTCTTCGATTAGCCTTTTTCGCTAACCAATCCAACCACCTGTTGTACTTCAGCATCCATCCATACGTTCCTTTTCTTTCTCCCTTTTCCCCTTTTACACACCCCACACACCTCAGTAGCAACATTCACAACTCCTTCCTTAAATGCCGTCCACACCTTTTCTATCTCACATACTTCATTTAAGTCGCGAAGTCGCCGCCATCCTGATCATCATTTTGAACTAAATGAAATGGTGTCATGTCGTTCCCACGAGTAGCAAGGGATAAAGGTCGGTCCTGGCAGAGCCCCGCATACCAGGATAAGGCAAGCCATTATCAGGGAATCGCCTGGTCCCCAAGGCAAATTGGCACGCTTAAGACTAGGCACTCCCCTAGTCACGCATCTCTCGGCACGGCAGACCTTAGATTGGCGGAGAGGGCAAGGAAAGGGAAGAGGTAGGATAGAAAGGTGGAGAGGGATGAAGAATTGAGGTAGGACAGGGTTTGAAAGGATACTACAGCAATGGAAGACTGATGAAGCAACTGTAGTGGCTAGGGGAGCCCGGGGTCGTATACCCGTATACTAAACTCTACATACCGGACAGGCACTTAAGATGAGTATCCCTGACTCACTAAACTTAAACTTATTCATTGATAACGTTAACGCAGTAACAGAGGTACCTAGCTGTATAAGAGCCTTGATTTTACAGTCTTAGATACCACGTTAGTGTCGTTTGTCGACCTTTATTTATGTCATTAGGGTAAATAAGCATTCTTTCCTAACCAGGACTTAATGTTCTTTTCCCTTTGTTAGTAGTTTGAACGTAAGAAAGTATCATTATTTTTAACTGTTAGTATTATTTTTTGTTTTTTTAAGTCGATTTGCACGTGTAAGCAAATTTTCCTCTAAGCATAGGCAGCGTTTTTGATTCCTTAGCAGTTTTACTCTATGAAGCAAGAAGCGAAAGATCATTTGTTAGCAGTTTTTCCTTTATGATACTAACACATTCTAAAGTAACTTAGCATTTTTTGTTTACTACAAAACATGTCATGACCATGTATTAGCATATTTTGTTGAATTGGATTGTTCAATCTGATGTAGATTAGTATTTTTCCCTTACCAACATTTTCTTTCTAATCAGAATACTTTTGCTAAAGCGACACTTATTTCCCTTTCTATAATACCTAGGTACCTACAAATGATCTGTAAATTAAGAAAAAAAAACCCGCAACGCTTTCTTTCTTACATTGAACTACGTAAGATTAATATTAAAATAGATATGATTTTTTTTTCGAAAAAAAAAACTTTGAAATTCATTTCCCACGAATGCCGTTTTGGCGCTTTAGCAGTTCTTCCTTTCCACCGACGATATGTATAATGTTGGTTTGAGAACAGTGGTGTCATACATAGATAAACACACATGTGTATCAACCCTACACAATAAATCCAAGTCATGCCAGCTTAGTCTTGTCACCTTAGGCTCTGTCTACTCCGTAATGGATGAAGACGTGATTAATGTGTGTATTTCCTATCCCGAGGGAATTTCAAAAATCCTTATGCACCTCTATGATATTCAAGGAATTGTCTGTCAAATTGAGAGCCAACATTGGGGGCGGCAGACGTAAGCTAGCCTTCGGAATCCAAACGCTTATTGGTTACTTACTTGACATGAAATGTATATTTCATTTTTTTTCTCTTCGACATTGAAGATATTCGCAATTAATGACGGTGGAGGCGTTTTACACCTCTACTGAACTTAAATAATATTTATTGATTTTTTTTCTCTTTCTTTTTTCCATAACTATTTGTTTTACTTTGACTAGTTGAGACTTTATACATCTCTACTATAGACTTATAATTTTATAATGTTGTATTGTATTTAAGTAGAATTTAAGTATTCTTACTGTATTTTATTTTGTAAAAAATGACTTTCTGCCAAGTGTCTTGCGGCGCATTCTTCTTGGCAATGATTGTCTCTCCGAATGCGCTGGTAGTTTCAATAAAGACATGTACAAGAGCCCTTGGCGGCCTATTTGCAATTTATTTTTTTAATCTTAAGTCTGTAGCTAAAAAGCCGTGGTAGCCTAGTGGTTTGACCTGTGGCCTCTCAAGCAGAGCGTCGTGGGTTCAAATCCCGGGCGCGCACCTCTGAGTTTTTCGAAATTTATGTGCGAAAATTACATTTGAAATTTGCCATGAGCTTTTCGGTGACGGAAAACATCGTGAGGAAACCTTGCACACATCTGCGAAGAAATTCAATGGTGTGTGTTAAGTTCCCAATCCGCACTGGGCGCGCGTGGTAACTATAGCCCAAACCCTCCAATACACGGAGGAGGCCTATGCCATGAGGCACGCCGAATTACGCGACAATTTAATAATAAAAAAAACAACAACAACAACAACAAAAAATGAAATGGTAGCGAATGCGGAATAAAAAGGCTATATTATTTATATTATTATTAAGTCTGTAGCTTTTAATGGAGCGACACAATTTTTAGCGTGAGAAATTGCTGTACTTTGGTTAAATTATTTCGTGGTTCCGATTTGTATATCTAACTAATGTAGGCTGAATATGGAATCCTAAGTAAGCCCTTAAAACGCTTGTAAGGCAAATGCTTATAAAGGACGAAAGGATTGAACGGGGCGGCTATTTTTAGCCCCCGGAAAAGTCCTTTGTCAAGAAAAGATAGCGTGAATCAATTTGACAATGTAGATAGATAGATAAATCGTTTATTTGATACTGCAATACACACAATCAAGATAAAAATAACATTTAAAAAAAAGAAAAACAAGAAATTACACATTAGACTTAACTTACAAGTATTTTGTTGTGTGCGTTGCAGCAGTGCAAAAGGGCCATGGCTCAGTGGTCAACATTGCTCGTGGGAGCAAAACACTGATATTCTGCCACAACCCAAGGACCGAAAACGAATTAAATTAATCTGCAAATATTATAAATTCCAAAATAAAGCAAACAGTGCAAAAATCATTAGAGTTTAGTGTAATGAAACTGTAGCTGTGTGTGTGTGTGTGCAAATTGTATAGGTACGGTGATTCATGACACTTCAAAGCAACAACTTATAACAACCCTGTAGTCCATGTAGTCATGTTTTCACATGTAACGCAATGTATGCCTAGCGCGAAAGCATACGAAAGTCGCGTCGCGCGCGAGATATATATTACCTGTCTCTTTCTACAATGAATAATAAGAAAAAGACAGGCAATTTATCTTGCGCGCGACGCGACTCTTGTACGCTTTCGTGCTAGATGTATAAAGAAAGTAGCTTTCCGCTGTCCCTCTATCCTTATTGCTTAGATCTTTAAAACTATGCAATAGATTTTGATGCGGTTTTTTTTACAATCTTTAGGTATATTATGCAACGTATGTTTATCCGGGTAATCTTGCCACTCAATTTTGAAACAGAAATCTTGATAAAGAGAGGTCCTTAACAAAGATTAAACTCGAAGACATTTTTATTTTTTTATTTTTTGGGTATTTTTAAATTAAATAATAATTATGCATGTTAAATGAAATTGGTATGGTAAACATTTTTTTATTAAGGAAATAAATAAGGCTTATTATCATTATTCTGTGTATTTATTTTTAACATAAGTTAGGTTTTTATAATATTCATACCTATCATTTATATTTTATCATATCACCCATCTTTCAAGGCCCCAAAATGTTGCTGGCTCTGCTGCGGCGTCAGCGGAGGTCTTCAAACGCCGAAAGTATAGCCCGCTTGGAGTCAGCTATTATATTTGAGGCGTTTGGAGTCGAAACTCTGGGGCCATGGGGGCCAAGCGCGCGCCGTGTGTATAAGATATCTCGGCGCGCCTTATAGAGCCCTCCCGCGACCAGAGGGCTGGCCAATATTTCGCTCAGCGAATAAGCATTGCCATACAACGTGGCAATGCTGCTAGCCTTCTGGGCACCCTCCCCATTGGCGGCGATTTGGGAGAAGTTTTTTATCTTTAATTTAATAATAGTTTTAGCTAGTTTTAAGTTATTTTTAAGTTTTGACTGTTTTTTATTGTTTTATTTTTCTTTTCCAATAAAATTGTTTCATTATATTTATATTAAAAGTAATAAAACAATATTAATACAAAATATAAAAACATTATAAAAACCTAACCTAGGGTGCCGCCGGCAGCGAGGCGGGGCCTGATTATTATCTTGAAAACAAATAATTAAAAAAAAAAAGATGCGACACGAATTGCGGCGCGTACATTATTAGAATTCCAAACTGTAAATTCCGGGTCCTACAGAGGTCGCATTAGAAAAAAAAAATGCCTCAACTTTTTAAAGATACGTCCCAAAGCAAACGGAATTCTGCTACAACATTAAGGATTATTAAATTTGTAAACACTTATTTAAGAAGAAGAAAATACTTTATTTCACCACAGAAGTTACAAAGTGCATAACAAGGACACACTGTTACGTAGAGATAGGTAGATGACATTTTTTTTTGTTGCGGTGGTCACCGTGTGCGCCCGCAGCGCCCGCAGCTCAAGGCCTGGAGGGAACGTGTGTGTTTTTAGACGGTAGGCCTCTCCCCTCCTTCCATAGGGAAGGCAGCGGCGAGATGGAGAGCCCGTCATACCTCCGTTCGTATGCTGCCCCGAGCGCGGAGATGCATAAGGCGCATTTTCCACACGTTAAAAAAAAAAAGGTAGATGACATTATATGCGGCAAGTGAAACAGCGGCCTTCGCACTAGACTCAGGGTCTGTATCGCGAGTGCCAAGTGAAGTGCTCAAAACACAAGAATAATTAGAAAGTGTGTGCGTGTGTGCGTGTTTGTAAGTAAGTGTTCTTCCATGCTGGTTTGAGAGTAAAGAAAAATATAGAATTTACCAGTTAATTCTCTTCCCGCGCAGGTGGTAAAAGCCCATCGAGAGAATGAGCAAAAGTCTTAGGAATCATGTTATAGGCGAAGCGGTTGGCAACCCATCACTATTTTGATTTCCCATTCCACCTATACGCCCTTAATCATGCTAAACGTGGCCTTAAGGTTTTCTTACCTTAGGCTCTGTCTACCCCGTAAGGAGCCAGAAATTTTAAGTAGCAAGTGAAAACACAAATCATTAGTTCTATCCCTTCTCACCCCGTTACAAAAATACAACACAAATCCTCACTGAACACCACAAATCAGTACAAAACAATACAGAAACAAAGAACAAGGTAGACAATAGGCGGCCTCATCAGCGATCTCTACCAGACAACCAATAAAAGAAAGAAATAAGTCTGTTTTACGGTACTTAGATTCAAAATTGTTCAAATAAAATAACACTAGTGCCGACAACGCACTGGCATCGTGCAAAGCGCTGCGGGTGTCTATGGACAGTGGTGATCATTTAACATCAGGTGACCCACTAGTTCGTTTGTCTGGCCTCTCTAACATAAAAAATCTATAATTTTATTTCAATAATCAGACCGTTGCAAAATGCTAGAATAGATTTACCTGTTTATACCTGGCTACCCGATAGTTGTGACCGGAAAAGAATAGGCAACCTAACACGTGCATGTTCTGTGGGCTTCATACTTTCGATTGGTATAGAATTTATCTAATAATCAAACCGGTAAAATGTTTAATTTTTTTTTTTTAATTATTGATTGAACATACCTTGGGCTAAAATTTGTTAGGCAACCCATGTGCAATATATTTATTGACATATTAATCAATACATAGTATAAAACAAGTCGCTTTCTCTGTCCCTATGTCCCTATGTATGCTTATATCTTCAAAACTACACAACGGATTTTGATGCGGATTTTTTTAATAGATAGAGTGATTCCAGAGGAAGGTTTTTATGTATAATTCTACGTAGACGAAGTCTAAAAATAAAATATAAAATACGTTTCATCAAATAAACATCTCATCGAAGGTCGTTTTATATCGGGATCTTAGACTATACCAATTTAAATGAATGCTTTTTATCACCTGAATCTAAAACAATATATTTTATCATTTTGGAGGCTAATAAAGTTAGTCGCTCAACTCTGACTCGCCTGTCTACAATTTAGTTAAGAGACTGTTAATCAAATTGTGAATCTGCCTCGCACTTGGATTATGACGAACATTGTGAAATACACGTTAATGAACAAACAAATGGGGAGCCTAATTTACAAGCATTTGTATAATTTACGTTTCTTCCATGCTGGTCTGGGAGTAAAGAAAAAACATAGAATTTATTAGATTAGAATTATTAGAATTAGAATTTGCGGGTGGTAGGGCCTTGTGCAAGGTCCGTCCGGATCGCTACCACCATCTTACTCGCTAATCCTGCCGCTAAGTAACAGTGCTTGCACTGCTGTGTTCCGGTGCGGAGAGTAAGACAGCCGGGGAAATTACGGGCACAAGAGGCATTTCATCTTAATCCTCTAGGTTGGCAACGCATCTGCAATCCCTCCGGGGTTGCGGGTGTCTATGGGCAGTGGTGATCACTTACCATCAGGTGACCCACTTGCTCGTTTGCCTACCTATTCACATAAAAAAAAAAAACCAGTTGCTTCTCTTCCCGCGTGGTAAAAGCCCATCGAGGGAATAGGCGAAAGTTTTATCTTACGTCTTTATCCCTTACGGGGTAGAGAGAGCCTAAGGTAACAAGACCTACAGGCCACGTTTAGCAAGACACTGAGGGCGTAGAGGTGGAAAGTGGAATCAAAATAGTGATGGGTTGCAATAGCCGCATCGCCTATAACATGATTCCTATGATTTTCACCCATTCCCTAGATGGGTTTTTACCATTTGCGCGGGAAGAGAAGCAACTGGTACATTCTATGTTTTTTCTTTGCTCTCAGACCAGCATGGAAGTAATTCAGCATGGTAGTTCGGATTTTTTTATCTGTTCTAATTTTCACTGATATTTAGAAATTTGGTACCTACATTCTATGTTTTTTCTTTACTCCCAGACCAGCATGGAAGACAACAATGAAAAAATGAAAATGTGTTTATTTAATATTCAGGAGTACATAATGAGTAGATGTTCCATGGGAGTTTGTAATTGTGTCGTACAGACACATCACTCAAACAGATGACGCTTAGCGGCAAAAATTCGCATAGTAACATTTTTGTTACGTGACAGTTAGTAACAGATAGAAAAATTCGGAGACTACCCACCTGCTATGGGTGGTGTAGGGGTACAGCACGCGTCGCGGAATGACGAGGATCCGGGCTCGATTCCCGGCCATAGCTTTACTTTTCGGATTTTTCTATGTGTTCTAATTGTCACTGACATTTAGTCATTTGATAGTACCTATAATGAGAAGGTTAGGGACCTCCTAGTAGGTATGCAAGATACCTGTAGCAGAAGACCCCACTTCTCCATATACCATCTCCATAACAATACTTATAATTTTTTTTTTTTTTTTTTTTATATGAATAGGAAGGCAAACGAGCAAGTGGGTCACTTGATGGTAAGTGATCACCACTGCCCATAGACACCCGCAACCCCGGAGGGATTGCAGATGCGTTGCCAACCTAGAGGACTAAGATGAAATGCCTCTTGTGCCCGTAATTTCCCCGGCTGTCTTACTCTCCGCACCGGAACACAGCAGTGCGAGCACTGCTACTTAGCGGCAGGATTAGCGAGTAAGATGGTGGTAGCGATCCGGACGGACCTTGCACAAGGCCCTACCACCCCTACCACCGCTACACCGCTACACTACAGCCCTACCACCTCCTAGTAGGTATGCAAGATACCTGTAGCAGAAGACCCCGCTTCTCCATATACCATCTCCATAACAATACTTATAATAATAATAATAATAATATTTATTTCTCAAAAAACATCTTTACAAAAGTATCTTTCACTTGAACTCTGCTCCCTAAATAGGTAAAAACCTGTGCTATAGGATAAGCAGCGCTCCTCCCCCTAAAAATGCACGATGTTTTAAGAACAGAAAAGGTACATGCATGATACAAACTAGTTAGACAACACTAAGACCTAGACTAAATTACAATACAATAACATGGACCTAGACTAAATTACAATACAATAACATGCACCTTATTTATACACAGTGCGTGCGTATGTTGTGTGTGTGTGTGTGTGTGTGTGTGTGTGTGTGTGTGTGTGTGTGTGTGTGTGTGTGTGTGTGTGTGTGTGTGTGTGTGCGTGCGTGCGTGCGTGCGTGCGTGCGTGCGTGCGTGCGTGCGTGCGTGCGTGCGTGCGTGCGTGCGTGCGTGCGTGCGTGCGTGCGTGCGTGCGTGCGTGCGTGCGTGCGTGCGTGCGTGCGTGCGTGCGTGTGTGTGTGTGTGTGTGTGTGTGTGTTTAACTTATACTTTTTAGAAGGGCTTCTGTTTCGTCATAACTCTTATTTAGTAGCCAAGCAGTAACAGCCTTTTTGCACTCAATTTTAGACATCGGGTAGATATTTAGTATTTTGTTAATATTGTTGCATATAAATGGGCCATTAGAAATTATAAAAGATTTTATGAATTTAGTATTAAATTTGTCTCTGGTTCCAATGTATTGAGGTCTACGAGTACTTGATACGTTCTTATTGTCGTAAGCATGTTCGCTATGATACCTAATAAATCATGATTAATGATACGTCTTTATTTTGCCATCGGTTATCGATTTTCAGTTGGACGCTGTCGCCCGCGGCTCAATCTCAGCACCATTCGGAAACTTAATAGGAAAAGTTTCAACTCTTATTAATTTCCATTCCTCTAACTTTATGAAAGGCTGTCCTGAATTTTTATCATTATTTAAATAAATATTATTCGCGGTTTTCTCTTTGGTTTCTTAACTCCACTTTGCGTTGAACTGCTTTAAGTTAGTTAAGAGGATGTTTTTGCGAGAATGCTCTTAAAGATCTTATCATTTAATCAAAAAAAAACATACATACATACATACATACATACATCACGTCTTTATCCCTTACGGGGTAGACAGAGCCTACAACAAAACCTAAAGACCACATTTAGCATTATTGTGGGTGTATGGATGGAAAGGGGAATCAAAATAGTGATGGGTTGCCAGCCACATTGCCATAACATGATTCCTAAGATTTTCGCCTATTCCCTAGATGGGCTTCTACCATCTGCGCGGGAAGAGTAGCAACTGGTACATTCTATGTTTTTCCTTTGCTACCAGACTAGCATGGAAGATTTATTTATAAAACAAGGAACATCAAATTCCTTGCCAATCATTTTATAGAACTGTCTCCGAAAACCTAATTAAATACCTACACCGTGTTAATAAAATAGATATGGAATTTCAGAAGTTTATCGGGTCAGTTTGATTGAACATCCCCTTAAAAGTTTCCCGGGAATTTTAGGAGAAGCTGAAAATATCCACAGATTGGTCAATGCTCAACGGGTTACCGTCAAAAGGCGATTAATTTGATATAATTCGCAGTGGCGTAACTATAGGGTGGCAGGGGTGGCAAAATACCACGGGCCCCTAGCTCTACGGGGCCCGAACTGGCTTGGTTTAGAGCACAGACGGGACACTGATGCATGTCATGATATTATTATTTGTATGTGTGACGGTAGTTAATAAAGTCAGTATTAGCAAGAACACCGAGTATAATTGACGCTCCTCTGTCCTTTACATTCATAACATGGCGCAACCGGTTAAACATACATACACATACACAAATCACGTCTTTATCCCTTACGGGGTAGACAGAGCCTAAGGTAACAAGACCTACAGGCCACGTTTAGCAAGACACTGAGGGAGAAGAGGTGGTAAGTGGAATCAAAATAGTGATGGGTTGCTAGCCGCATCGCCTATAACATGATTCCTATGATTTTCGCCCATTCCCTCGATGGGTTTTTACCATTTGCGCAGGAAGAGAAGCAACTGGTAGATTCTATGTTTTTTCTTTGCTCCCAGACCAGCATGTAACAACCTTAATAATTAGCCGGTTAAAAACTTAATAATTAGCGTTTAATAACAAACTAAATAACGGTCTGATAAAAGTGTCGGAACAAAATAAAAGTATATCGTGTGAAAAGTAGTGAGTTATAGCAACGGAACGGAATCCATGTTGCATTCTTTATATTGAGGAAGGAGCCTCATCTGACGAATTCGCCACGGGCCCCAGACGTTATAGTTACACACACACACACACACAAATCACGTCTTTATCCCTTACGGGGTAGACAGAGCCTAAGGTAACAAGACCTACAGGCCACATTTAGCAAAATTGTGGGCGTACAGGTGGAAAATGGAATCAAAATAGTGATGGGTTGCTAGCCTCATCGCCTATAACAAGATTCCTATGATTTTCGCCCATTCCCTCGATGGACTTTTACCATCTGCGCGGGTAGAGAAGCAACTGGTACATTCTATGTTTTTTCTTTACTCCCCGACCAGCATGGAAATCCCCCACTACAGTACAGTTATAGTTACGCCACTGCTAATTCGCTCTACATACATCACTACATAGTATAAAACAAAGTCGCTTTTTCTGTCCCCAAGTTCGTTTGTATGCTTATATCTTCAAAACTACACAACGGATTTTGATGCGGGTTTTTTTAATAGATAGAGTGATTCAAGAGGAAGGTTTATATGTATAATACATGCATAATATACCGTGCGAAGCCGGAGAGGGTCGCTAGTAAATACATAAATCGAGAGAGGTGCGGGCGGCAGGCGCACTACCCACCCGCACCGCTCTCGGCCCCCTTTGTCGTCCTACCCCGCGCCCCTGCACCGCGCGGGCGAGGACTCTGTTAAGCGGTCGGTCTATTCTATAGGTTAGGTTATTTTGTAAAAAAGTTTTGCCTGAATAATCATGGCGGATTAAGGTGCTTATTCACTAGAGACCCACAAAAAACCCACGCGTTATCGGCCCCCGGTTCTATGAACACCTACCATCAGACCTAAAGAGTGAACAAGACGACGAAACGGTTGGTCGTCGCCTTAAAGTACTTTTGTTGGAAAACTCATTTTATCTGTAGATGATTTTTCAAATTTGACACTGATATAATTTATCCATTTTTTTTTTTTGTTTCTTTTGATGTTAATTTCCATTTTATGACATATTTTTAATTTGTATTTAAATTGAATTGTATTTAATTTTTAACTGTTGACATTTTTATTTTAAGCTGACGATTTCAATATAAATGCCTTGACATTTTAATTTTAAGTGATGATGTAATTTTATATTGAATGATCAAATAAACATAAACCTATACTTACAGCCTCTGCTCACTCCTCACTCCTCCTCACTCCTCACTGCTCCTCACTCCGAGGCCGTGCAAGTGGAGACACTGCTTAAGACGTTGAGGCAGAGTCTTATTGCGCGGCCTCGGAGCGAGGCATCCGCTCGTCCCGAGGCCTCTAGTCGATAAGCACCTACGTTTTTTGTTACATTATAAAAACGTAGCTTCATCAAGTCACGCAAATATTTTACAAGATGAAAATATTTTACGAGTGGTTAAGCTGTCTAGTACAGTCGGCATCAGATATATCGCAGCGGGCGAGGTCCTCATACATTTCGGAGCAGCATTAAATTTACTAAGCATGTATGAAGAGATTGATGACTGTGGATGAAGCGAAAGAAATATGTCAGGATCGTAGCAAGTGGAATAAAGTAGTCTCTGCCTACCCCTGTGGGAAAGAGGCGTGACGGTATGTATGTATTAAATTTACTGACACAGGAACACGCAATTCGTCATAAATTAATTAATTAACATTAACTAACATTGGATCTTTATTATGGTCTAAAATAAATATATATATTTTTTATAAATATATGAGCAGCGAATTTTCAATAAATTAGGAACGTTCAATGAGGTAAAAAATTAGAAAGCATAAATCGTCAAAGGTATCGACGCAGTCAGGCTGATCATATAGATACATACATATATCACGTATTTATCCCTTACGGGGTAGACAGAGCCTAAGGTAACAAAACCTTAAGGCCACGTTTAGCATGATCTCAACATTTGGAAAATATACCCCCCTGTCTACACCCGTGCCAGTTCGATATAATAATATCTGATGGTGACTGTACTAACAACGAGAAGATAATAAGGACTAGTAATAAAACCTTGCAAAAACGTCGTGAAAATTTAGGGTTCCGTATCCAAAGGGTAAAAACGGGATGCTAATTACTAAGACTCCACATGTCCGTCTGTCTATCACTAGGCTGTATCACATGAACCGTGATAACTAGGCAGTTGATATTTTCACAGACGATGTCGCCCTTATAACAGCAAATACTAAAAAAAGAATATTTTAATGTCTGACTTGACTATATATAAGTAACCAATATAAAATGACTTCACACTGCCTGCATTTTTCTTAGGAGGCATGGCTCTGCTAACACTGGATTTTATCAGTTGCCAAATTTGTACGGAACCCGAATTTTGTGAGTCCGGCTAGCAACTGGCTACTTTTTTCACGACATTAAACCGCATTACCGCTCGAGCAAACTCAGTTAAGTAGATGAAAACAAAACAAGAAACCACTGAAACAATAACCAAATTAGAATCTCTGTTTTTACAATGAGCTGAGTTGTTTTTACATTGAATAAATAATTATAATTTCGCTGTAGTTTGTAAGTATTTTTAACAGACTGCCAAGTGGGGATTTTCTCCCCCTCCTTGCCCGTGGCCCGTGGTACCGTTGGCTAGTTCAGGTGACTGGAGAGCTCCAGCGGCACCTGCGGGGGAGGGCGGGAATTCCCAATCCTGCATTGCACAGGTGTCGCAGGGAGGTAGCCCCATCCCGGGGTGGGCCCGTAGGGCATAGCGGTTCACGAAACTTCTCCCGTGGTGTCCTACAATAGTGCCAAATTAGGGAATCCGTGTGTTTTTTACGGGGTATGCCTGACGCCTCGGGAGAGCCCCAGATACCCTCGGTAACCCCGTACCGGGCCGGATGCATAAGGCGCATTTTCCACACCATAAAAAAAAAAAGGTGACTGGAGAGAGGGTAAAAAAAACGTTTTTTCCTTGGTACTGTTGACCGGACTACAGAAAAAAATATTTTTCACTACAGTTGCTCAGAAAGTGCCCTTTTTTTGGCTGTTTTGCGTGCGCAAAGTTCGTTTTTGCGCACTAGTGCGATTTACTTTTTTTTTTAATTGTACTTGTTCCAATTCACGACTACTTACCGAAGAGTTATTATAATGTCAGTTTGTACCAAGACGTAATAAAAATAAAAACCTATTATTAATGTAAAATTATCAAAATATTGAGTCTTTATATTTTATTACTAGCCTCTTCGTCATTATTTTTTAAGTATTGAATTCCTAAAATCAGTTCTTGTTAAGGTGTCTGAATGGAACGGAATAGCGTGGCAATAACTGCCGAAACGCCTGTCAAAGTGGAGCCGTTTTTCCAACTGCAAGCATGGTTTTTAAGGTTCTAAAGGCAACAGTAGTTTTTGTGTTATACAATTAAATATTTATATACTATAATAATCGAACATAATGATACTAAGGTAATAATAAAGCGTTTGGAAAAAATCTTTCATTCAGTTGGCTGAATAGCAAAAGCGGTTGCCTTATAAAATATGAAAGCTAACAAAAACGCCTTTAATTTGTCAAATTTTTTTACTGCTAAAATTAGAACTTACTTTATTCTGTGTTGTATTTATTTTAGCAACTGTATCAAAAAACGTCGTTCGATACTCACGCAGATATGTCATTGCTTCACGAGGCCCGAGATATCTTGCCACGAGCCGAAGGCGAGTTTGAATTTGACGTTTATACATGCAATTTTCCGCATACCTATAGGTGAAATAGGTGGCACGCGTCTCTTGTTCACATGCCACTTCTACTATATCTCTTTCTATGGGTATTAGTATATTTCCACAGAAAATAGAACATAACTAGCTGTTGCCCGGGGCTTCGCCCCCGGTGCCATTTTTTTCTTCAATATTTTATTTTATACAAACTGTCCGAACAGGAACAACTAAAAAAGAATTATCCAATCGGTGCAGTCGGTTGGAAGTTATGCGCGTACATACATTTCGCCCAAAACTCATGCCATTTCCATTTCGTTTTCGGTCCATGTCCCCAAGTGCATGTTATTATTAGAACCTCCTGTATTTGTATATCTAACTTTGAAGCATTAAATACTTTTTTGAAATAAACAAACATGGCAAATCAATTTTGACATAATAGAGCCTAATAAAAAAGAAATTAAAAGTTGACGCAAGTCATTCATTGTGAACAAAGAAATCGTAAAATACTTTTTGTATTTTGTATAATTATCTTAACCCTTAATTGGATAGAAGGTGTATATTTCCCACCCATAAGTTACGGTGCTCTAATCGCTCTGAAGGTACCTGGAACCCACTTTGTGTCAAATATAAAAATAACAGTAACGTATCTATGCCCAAAACAAGAAACGTGAAACGGAACGTATTTCTTTTTTTTTTTAGAAATGTCAAAGTGACGACGTCAGTTGATTTTTTTGTTTTTTGCCAAAACATGGTTTGTTTGCGTCTCAGAACAATAACTAAAGCATAGAACCCGGACTAAAATAAAAACTAATTATTATAGTGCGTTGCTTCTTATTCCAGTGTACTGAAACGATAAGTTAGAAAGAGAACAAACTTGTCAGTTTCTTCTTATTTTTCTGTTTCGTACCTGTCCAAACGTCAAACTTGGTTCCTTTACGTCACTTGGTTCCGATATATGATGCCGATTTCAAGAGTCAGATTTCTTAGCCCAATGACTTGTGTTGAGTGTCAACTTAACTTGTCTGTATGTGCTTATTGTGCTTCGGATGCGTGAATGACGGACAACTGTTGGAGAATTTTTTGTTTATTATTGTTAAAAATTGATTAAATAACGAATATTGGTAAAGCCAATTACTTAGTGAAACTAGAAAATGTCTTGTGCAGTGCCAGGATGTATATCTAATGCGTCCAGAAAACAAAATGATAATGCGTTTATAAGTTATCATCGTTAAGTGATTTTAATCAGCTTCAGGGTCGCATTAAAATATATTGAGAGTGTGTTCTATAAAATAACACCATTATTGAATCCTGTTTGTCAAAGATATCCCTATTTACATATTATTTTAAAGAAAATATGAAAACAGTATAGGTTATCTTAGTGATGTGCCTGTGATATCGACTAAACTGTCAATCGATATTAAATGTAAATATAGAGATATAATTAAATATGTTTAATTCTTTCAGTTTTCTGACTCCATTATTGTTCCATATTGTTCCCTTTCTTTGGCCATAACTTTACTATTTCACTTTTTTTTGACTTGGCAAGTTTTTACTAATCTATAGGTATGCATAAATGTTCCTTTTATAGGGTTCCGTATCCAAAAGGTAAAAACGGGACTCTATTACTAAGACTTCGCTGTCCGTCTATCAACAGGTTGTTCATGAGCCGTGATAGCTCGACAGTTGAAAGTTTCACAGATGATGTATTTCTGTTGCCGCTATAGCAAAAAATACTATGAATAAAACACATGAATATAACAATAAAATGAATATTTAAGGGGGGCTCCCATACCACAAACGTTTTTTTTTTGCGATATTTGTTCGATATCAATAGCGGCAACAGGTAGACGCTTGAAATATTCAGTTTCATATTCACTTTAAAAATAGATAATTAAATCAAAATAAAATTAATATTTATCGGGTCCCATACAACAAACGTGATTTTTTGCCGTTGTTTTGTTACCAACCAATTCAAATACGAACGGACAAAAATGTGTTTTTGTTGTACGGTGAAACGGAATTATCGGTGCGCGAGTCCGACTCGCACTTGGCCGATTTTCATAATAGATTTTTTTCATTATAATGATATCCGTTTAATATGTATTAATATCCACGACCGTCCCCATACCCATAAAAAATATCGATTGAAGACTAATCAATGACGGTTTGTTCCCTACACTAGCGAAATATATACATGTATAATTTAAAGCGCTTTGTATAGGTTACCCTGGTACGGAACAGACAGACGACTGTCTCGTGAATAGCATCTTTGTCTCTTTTTAACTTATTGTTTTAGTGCACTGGAATAAGAAGCAACGCACTATAATAATTAGTTTTTATTTTAGTCCGGGTTCTATGCTTTAGTTATTGTTCTGAGGTTTGCGTAAAATAAGTTTAAAAAATTACAATGTTGCGGCAAAATCCGGTAAGTACTTTTGAATAAGTTTAATACATCGATTTTGAGTTGTTATATCTATACAAATGATATTTTCGTGATTACTTTAGTATTTCAATGTTTTTTGGAAGTTTGAAAGTTGTGGGAAATATTATACTTCTGACCACTTGGGAGCCTTATTTTGTAGCATGTGGGAAATATGATACTACTGACCGTTGATGTACCCTTTTTTTGTATACTTGAAGCATATTGTTATATCATTCATTTTAATTTGTCACAGAACAAGAAAACTCTTCACTTCACGAGAAGTATGGATGTAGATTTAGCGCTAAATACGCTTATGAGTTCATCCGGACAATGAGGAATCAGAGGATAGCTTTAAATATGACAAGATTGGACTGAAGACACCTGGATGAACGCAAAGTTGGACGAAATTCAAAATACCAATGTAATAGAAATAGATGACGGTATTTATTTGGTAAGTATAAATTATATAAATTAAATTTGACATTGTTGAAGTGATAGGAATTGATTAAATTTAATTAAATTTAATTTTGCAGGTGATTTACCAAATAATTCATACCATCATGAAAGAATGCTGAAGCACCAGAAACATTTCCTGGAAATGAACTTCTAGTTAGTATTACTTGCTTGATTATATAAATCATGTGATTTATATATTTATTCAATGTAATGATAACTAGCTGTAATTATAACAATTAAAATAATGTATGCCTAAGCATCTGTTATTTTAACTGTTATATAAATGGATGGGGTACCCCAAAGCATGTAACAGAGTCTACGGTGACACCTCCCCCTGCTGAAGAGATAGAGGTAAATTTGGAAGAGCAGGTACCAAGCCCTGCTGAAGAGCAGGTACCTAGCCCTGCTGCAGAAATAGAATTATCTAATATTGATCAAATGGATACATCAAATGATCAGCCAGTTCAGCAGCAGCTGTCAGATAATTTAACCACAGCAATAACAGTCCAGCCATCCACTTCAACTAGCAACCAAATGCTTAGACCCAGTTATTCTTCAGTACAAAATAGACGGTGAATATGGAGTACAATGGTTGAAAATTGGCTTACTCCCTCATTTGACCTGCCACTTCAAGTAAACAAAGAGTACAATAATAGGAGTACTCCAAAAGATTATTTTATAGCCATGTTCCCTGACATGTCGAGCATCACTCGACTTTTTATACGTGAGTTATCCGTTTATGTCTAATTATTACATGTTCCCTGACTCAATTCTGGAAATGATTGCATTAAATACAAATAAGTATGCCCTTGTGCGTTTCCCCATGTTTTGAAAGGTTTCACTTGAGGACATTATGGTCCCATAGGAGAGTGAAGAAAGTTTTAATGTGTTGAAGGCAGTTACCCATATCGATCTGAAGGTCATAATTTCCCACATGATTTTTTTTATATAAAAAAAATAAATTTATAAAATCTAAGTATGGAGTTTTAGTGCTTTACCCACATAAAAAATATGCATACCTTTCCAACATCCTAATATCCATTCTCACGCCACGCCCAATTAAGGGTTAATACGTAAGTGTTGCGGATAAAATCTGGTCGACTTAAAACAGATATTTTCTCATGCTGAACAATTTACAACATGTTTCAGTCCAATACATGTTATTTTTATTGTGTCATCTCACGTCAAAACACATGACACGGGTCACATTGTACTGGCTGGTCGGGTAGCGCACAGTGGTTCATTAAAATTCATTTTTTTGTGGTTTTTCGTAGAAAAATCTAAAAACGAAGAGCAGTTTGCAACTCTCTAGCATGAGACGAATCTAATGACATATAATTTATCAAAATCGGACCATAACTGTAGATCTGATGGCTTGTACAAAAATCGGCCTCGCGTATTATATATATAGATAAGGAATTATATGTAGAGCCGTAGGCTGGCAGTAGTCTGACATATGGGTGTTAGCGCCACGTCAGACCGCCTGCCTGTCACCCTTTGAAGGAGGTTGCTTCCCGACATGGGGATCGATAGCCATTAAAGCGATGAGGCAACGCCATCTGTCTCAATCAAATGGTAACGGATGGAGCGACGATGTTGCCACGTCTGGGGTAAGTTGTTACACGTTGTGTATCGGTACGTATGTAGAGAAAATAACCGGAAGAGTGAAAATGCTGTGCAATTTATACGAAACAAGCCGACCCGGCGAACTTTGTTTCGCCTTAAATTTGAAAAATTACTTTGTAAGTGCATCTTTATACTAATCAAGGAATAATGTGTAGGCATGCTAAATTTAATGTCTGTAGCTTTATTAGTACAACATTTCGGAATTTTCCAATCCCGTGGGAAAATCGGGATAAAAAGTATCCTATGTCCGTCTCCTGGTCCCGAGCTACCTCCCTACCAATTTTCAGCCAAATCGGTTCAGCCGTTCTCGAGTTATAAATAGTGTAACTAACACGACTTCCTTTTACATATATAGTTAAGTTTCTGTCAAAATTTCGTTTTTTAATACAAGCTTTTCTTGTTGACTGTACTTGCATTGCCACCCGTCCTACATATGTGTACCAAATTCCAAATCAATCGCACCAACCGTTGAAGAGTTCCCTCCTTCGGAAACGGTCCTGGCTGACCCTGGGAAGAACTGAAAGTTTTCATCCCGCATAGTGCCCGCGGGACGGTAAACGAATTATCCACAGACGAAGTCGCGGTCAACAGCTAGCCAAATACGTTGCAGTATTAGATAGCCCGTATTACGACTCTATGTGATTATTTCTCTATGGTTAATGCATTCGTGGCTTGTTTATTAGACGATACCATAAACTGACAATGTACACTACAATGGATGGCAGAGTGCAAAGCGGGTGGAGGGGGTAGCCTAAACGATCACAGCGCTCGCTACGGCTAAAATTGACATTTTTGTCGCTGACTTGAGCTGTCAAATCCATATTGCAGTAAACATTTTCTAATCGTTTTTGAGATAAAAATACGGTCCTGGTAAGATGTGTTGTTGTGAATTGTAATAACACCAAGAAGAATAGCGACTGTACATTTTACCAATTTCCAAGACCATGGTGGAAACGAGACCAAAGAAATAAGTGGATATTTGCCTTAAGAAAAAAAAAATAAGTTACCTAACCTCTAAAATTTCACTGAAAACAACAATGTTAATATTATTGGCAATAATGTTACTGACTACCATTGTCCAAAATTGTGTAATATAGTAAAATAACACAAGATTTCATTAATATTTTTCACAATATTTACTTACTTCTTGTTTGACAGCGGTGACAATATTGTCCATAATGGCCGCCTGACACGTGGCGCTGTCGTCGCGCACGGTCCCAATACACGAGAAGTGATCAACTTGGATATATAAGAAGCTAACACATTAGCTACCTATATATAGCTATTTTTTACAGCTGATATATTCGGCTCTTAGAACTCATCACTTCACTATCACTACATAGTATAAAACAAAGTCGCTTTTTCTGTCCCTATGTATGCTTATATCTTCAAAACTACGCAACGGATTTTGATGCGGTTTTTTTTAATAGATAGAGTGATTCAAGAGAAAGGTTTTTATTTATAATTCTACGCAGACGAAGTCGCGGGCAGAAGCTAGTTTAAGTATGAACATGAACGTTTTCCAAAAAAGTCCATATGAGATTTTTTTCCAGAATTTAACTATTTTGGGTTTTTCTTACTCAAGAAAAAGTGTGTCCCAAAATTTCCATTCCAGTTCGTCACTTTTTTTCATATAGGTATGTATGGAACGTGACAAACAGAAAAAAATCCATAGTAAAATCTGGGACACATTTTTTCTGATTTCCTCACAGATAGCTGTTTCAAAAACGCAGAGCATTTTCAAAAAAACATGTACCCTTGACTTTTTTTTCCAAAATGATGACATTTTGGGTTTTTCTGAATCAGAATTATTAGCACTATTTATTTTTGTAAAGAAAAAAAGTGTCCATTGGTTTTTTTGTCAGTTTTGTGACACTATTTACATACGATTTATATGAAGCGTCACTAAACTGACACGAAAAAGTTGTATGGGAAATTAACGTAATCTTGTTGGGAAAAGGGTACACGTTTTTTTTAAAATGCCCAGCAAAGAAAGTTTGTTCCTCGGAGATAGATAACTAGTTATCTCCGAGGAACATATTTTCGTTATATATAACCTAACGGTAAACCGTAAAAGTAAACATTAAAAAAATCAAGAAGTAAAATTCTTGATTCGTTTGACAGTTATATTACATGTAACTGTTAAAAAACACAGTTATCTGTGAAGAAAAAATAAACTTCAAAGTTCAAACTTTCAGTTCCAACCGTCCTCAGACGTCGCGTTAATGCTGTTCAGGTTGGCTCCCCACATTACCCCACATTACCATGCTCCCCACACCGACAGGGAGCTCACAACAACACCAATCTTAACATAACCAACATAACATGAACCACCGGTCACATACCCAACACACCGAACCGAGAGCTCTACTTACACTGTAACGGATGTGGTCTAGAATCCTTAATAATACCCTACTGACGTGACCAACAATATGAGCCAGTGTAATATATTGTTCCACTTGTTTAATTCGCTGTTGCCCTATGGACTAATGTGACCAAATGTACGAAGCCCGTTTTAAAAAAAAATTACTTTCAGTTATCTGGCCATAGTTATCTATCAGCAGGGAACAAGGAATAGTGGCTTCTCTTTCACTAACACACGCGAACAGTATGTGTAAAGAGTAGCGCTGTTCAAGGTCATTGGCAGTTGTCAACGTCTTAAACCCATACATACGTACCCCATGACGTACCTGATCCGCAGCCCCATCCTGACGTAGAGGCCGAGGATGATGAAGGCCGGCAGGATGAAGAAGAGGAGGCTGCTCAGCTCGCAGAGGTACCAGGTTGGCATGACCAGCATGCCGCAGAAGGCTGACTCCAGGGAGGAGTTGCCGGAGCCTGAGGAACAAAGGTTTTTTCTTATAAAGCATAAGTTCGCCTTTGTACACCTATTTATCTCATTATCTGTAAAATAATGTGTTTTATTTACAAGTTGCTTCTGCTTGAAACTTCGTCTGCGTAGAATTATACATAAAAACCTTCCACTTGAATCATTCTATCTATTACAAAAACCGCATCAAAATCCGTTGTGTAGTTTTGAAGATATAAGCATACATAGGGACATAAGGACATAAGGAAATAGGGACATAGGGACAGAGAAAGCGACTTTGTTTTATACTATGTAGTGATAAAGAGTTATACATACAAAACATAGAATGTACTAGCTGATCTCTTCCCGCGCCGATGGTAAAAGCCTGTATCCGAAGTGTAAAACGGAACCCTATCACTAAGACTCCACTGTCCGTCTGTCTGACTTCTGTCTGTGTCACCACGCTGTACCTCATAAACTGTGATAGCTACACAGTTAACATTTTCACAGATCGAATGTTAAGAATCTAAATTTCTAATTTCACTGAAAATTAGAACACATAGAAAAATCCGAAAAGTAAAGCTATGGCCGGGTATCGAACCCGGATCCTCTTCCGTGACGCGTGCTATATCCCTACACCACCCATAGCAGGTGGGTAGTCTTCGAATTTTTCTACATGTTACTAGCTTCACGTGACCTTGTTACTATGCGAATTTTTGTCGCTAAGCGTCATCTGTTTGAATGATGTCTGTACGACACAATTACAAACTCCCGTTAAGAATCTCTCTAAGAATCTAACTTTTTTTGTCTATGTGAGTATCCAATGTAAACTGACCTCACACCGCTTACATTTTGCTTAAGAGTAGGCTTCTGCTAACACTGGCTTATATTCACTTGTCCATTTGGTACAGAACCCTCGGTGCGAGAGTCCAAATTACGCTTGGCCAGTTTATTTATATTACGCGTCTTAAACGATACAATACAATACAATACACAAATCACGTCTTTATCCCATACGGGGTAGACAGAGCCTAAGGTGACAAGACCAAGGCCACGTTTAGCAAGATTGTGAGGCTAGGTACAGATGGAAAATGGAATCAAAATAGTAATGGGTTGCTAGCCGCATCGCCTATAACACGATTCCTATGATTTTCGCCTGCCTGGGCTTTTACCATCTGCGCGGGAAGAGAAGCAACTGATACATTCTATTTTCTTTGCTCCCAGACCAACATGGAAGTCTTAAATGATGCTAAAAATATATCAACGTTCTCGAGTATTTAAAGGCAATATCAGAAGTCGTATTAAATGAGATTGGCTGGTAAGCAGAAAACGAAATCCAATAAACCCTCAAATTACGGTAAAGATGAGATTAAATTGTTTCCAATGATCCATGTGTGCCTAAATATGCGTGAAGCGCCTGAGTATATTCATTTGGCTAGATAATATTGCAGAATATTTGAAGATAACATACATACATATACATACATCTTCATTGTATGAATTTGTGTGACATGTGTATGAATTTCACAGTGCCTTGGCTTGTCTGTAATGCTGTGTAATTATTTCAATGACTAAATTAAAAAAAAAAAAAAAAAAAAACCTTGGTTAGACAGAACATGGACTCTGTAGGCGACGCACCTATTTAGGCAGCTACCTTTTCGTCAAACTATTATATTTTGGCACTGGCCACAAATAAAGTTAATTGCACGCAACGCAGCGCTAAAAGAAAACAAAAACAAAAGAGAGTCGTGTCTTTGCTCTTGTTAGCGCTGCGTGTTAATGTAAATTGGCATTGTTCATTTTTTTTAGTATGTTCCAATTCGAAAACCATTTCGAGGAAAACCATCAATTACCGTGAAACCGTACAACTTTGCCCGCTTTTAGCGGTTTTTTGCATTTTTTCGAGTCAATTAGTCCATATTGTACAACTTTATCTGGAACACTCACAAATTGACATACTCTTCTTTGGGTAGATGAGAACACTACATTAAAAATGAGTTTCCTTACTGTAGAAAACGGGCCTCAAACAGGCGGGCCAAAATATTGAAAAAATTTTGAGATTGCCCACATTTGTTTACATTATCTTATCTTTGGGATTATCAACGTTATGGTCATGATTCTTAAAGTCTAATAATCTAGAATAGACATAGCAACGTTGTATCGTATTAATAGACCTTTAAGTGTTATATTTTACGGCCAAATTCGTGTGGGCAAAGTCGTAAACAAAAAATTTACATCCTCCATGCATCCTTCATACAAAATCCTGGATACGCTAGGGTTGTCAAATTTTTACTAATAGCTTTTATCCGACTACGACGATCAAACAAGGTGTAGTATGATATTAATATTATAATTTGCTCTTAACTGTAAATTAAATTGTGCCTGGATTAAGGTATGTTGCTTAATAAAACCAATTTTACATAATACAACAAATTTAATGCAATGCAATGCGTAGTTACAAACGTTACCTACTAAAGAAAAACTAGATTTTAAAAAAAAATTGGATTCAATAATGTACACTTTATAGACCACATTCATTGTTGTCTGAAATAAACGGATTATATTTTATATGATGATAATGATGATGATTTTATTTTATATATCATACTAGTGACAGCCCTAAGAGTAAAATTGTGCTGGGCAAAGCTGTAAAAAGTAATACGTAAAACGTTCATGACATTGCCCACTACCATAATTACGAAATTAACAGAGATAAGGAGTTGTGATTCTGTCTACGTCGTTTTTAAACTGTATATTAGTTACAGTTGAAATTACATAGCTGTAGGACTTTCCTGGCTTGAAATTCACTTAAAGTTTTTTCGACCTGATTGGCCCGCCGAAAAACATACCCGCACTCCAAGCCGGCTCACGCGTGACTGACGATAGATACGCGTCAACCGATAGGTCAGTGTTGTCAGCAATAAGATTAGCTATAAGCCACATATTAGAAATAAAGTGTATTTGTGACCATTTTTGGTAGATTTCGCTTCTACTGAAATGTGACGCGGTGGGCAAAGCTATATGAAAAGGCAAAGTTGTACGGTTTCACGGTACCCGATTTATCTTGTCCGATTTCAAAAATACTTTATGATTGCAGATATTTTTGTAAAAGTACTTTGGACATTTGTTTGACCGAACGACCGGGTTTTTAGACAGAATCCAACATCGAATGTTTGCCACAAAAATGAAAAAAAAAGTTTGGCTACGGCAACTGTCACGTGTCACTGTCAAATCTACAAAACCATAGACAAAGCCGTTTTTTTATAGCCAGCCGAACGAAGGCGATTGGGATTCTGTCTAAATTCACGAATTATCAAACAGCGAAAAAATATTTATTATTAATTAACAAAGCTACGTAAAAGCTAATATTCAAATTAGTTGCTTGAAATAGTCCATTTTATCAAATAAAGGTGTTAAAAACACAGCTTAAAAAAATGAACAATGCCAATTGATTTATTTATTAGTTTCTACAGTCTACAGGCTTTGTCTCCGTCAAATCGCATTAGGTAGCCATAATAAATAAAAAATAACCAACATCATACATACACACAAAAATACATAAATCACGTCTTTACGCCTTACGGGGTAGACAACTTAAGGTGACAAGACCTAAAGACCACGTTTAGCATGATTGTGGGCGTATGGATGGAAAGGGAATCAAAACAGTGATGGGTTGCTAGCCACATCGCCTATAACATGATTCCTAAGATTTTGGCCCAATCCCTCGATGGGATTTTACCATCTGCGCGGGAAGAGAAGCAACTGGTACATTCTGTTTTTTCTTGCTCCCAGACCAGCATGGAAGGAACATCATTCATTAAGGTGGCGACTGACTTGTAACATTTCGGTAATGTAACACGATACAACCCGAGCATTACAGCAGTCAGTGCAGCGAGCCGAGCCGCTCGACGCGAGCGCCGCGTGCTCCACTCAGCTATCGGTTTTTACTCGAATCCCTTTGAGTGTTACATTACAAGTCAGTACTTGGCATTGTTCATTTTTTTAGTATGCTCCAATTCGAAAACCATTTCGAGGAAAACCATCAATTATCCGATTTATCTTGTCCGATTTCAAAAATACTTTATGATTGCAGATATTTTTGTAAAAGTACTTTGAACCTTTGTTTGACCGAACGATCGGGTTTTTAGACAGAATCCAGCATCGAATGTTTGCCACAAAAATGAAAAAAAAAGTTTGGCTACGGCAACTGTCACGTGTCACTGTCAAATCTACAAAACCATAGACAAAGCCGTTTTTTTTATAGCCAGCCGAACGAAGGCGATTGGGATTCTGTCTAAATTCACGAATTATCAAACAGCGAAAAAATATTTATTATTAAATTAACAAAGCTACGTAAAAGCATAATATTCAAATTAGTTGCTTGAAATAGTCCATTTTATCGAATATAGGTGTTAAAAGCACAGCTTAAAAAAAATGAACAATGCCAATGGAGCACAAGCGAACAGAGTGCTCAAGGCGCGCGTTCGCCGCGTAGCTGTAATGTCACTGCAATGTAACACGATCGCCGTGAACGCTACATTAAGCAAAGGTTACTAGTCAGTCGCCACCTTTAGAATTTTACGAATACTCGCAGAGCATAACTTTTTATTAAATATTAGTTAGGCGTGAAAGAACTACAGTATTTAGGTGTCTATCAACATATTAATCTACCATCGCTTTATCTTAATTTTTATACTAGTCTAATTGTAAATTTCTAAATGTCACTGAGAATTAGAACACAGAAAAATCCGAAAAGTAAAGCTATGGCCGGCTATCGAACCCGGATCCTCGTCATTCCGTGACGCGTGCTCCCCTACACCATCCATAGCAGGTGGGTAGTCTTCGAATTTTTCTACTTGTTACTAGCTGTCACCTTGTTACTATGCGAATTTTTGTCGCTAAGCGTCATCTGTTAGAATGATGTGTCTGTACGACACAATTACAAACTCCCGTGGAACACTAATACGTGGTAGAATGTGTCCCACTACTAAAGCAAAAGATCTCTTCTTGATGAGTTGATGTCCCACAATTTTGATGCTAATCTCATTTCTTAAAACGATGGGGTAACAAGAGCCAAAGGCCACGCTTAGCATGATTGTGGGCGCATAGCTAGAAGTCGAAAGGGGAATCAAGATAGTGATGGGTTGCCTCGACGGGCTTTTACCATCTGCGCGGGAAGAGAAGCTACCGGACCAGCATGGAAGTTAAACACATGAAAATTTATGAACTGAGTGTGGCCCATTTACTGGTGACTCGATTCTACAACGATGAGAGCTTCAAACCGTCTTCCTGATTGATTTTTTTTCATTCGTTCACATTCACAAATCACGTCTTTATCCCTTAAGGGGTGGACAGAGCCTAAGGTAACAAGACCTACAGGCCACGTTTAGCAAGACACTTTTTGTGGATTTGAAAAATTGTAACTAACTTTGTAAAATTGTAAGATTATATAACTTAATAGCGTCGCCGTCGAAGTGGTTCAGCGCAAATATTTCAAAATGTAGAGTTAGTAGTTTCGACAACCATTAAAATTGTAACTCTAAAGCGAGGTTTCGTGTTACATTAGATTTAAATACCAGGGCGACTATTAAATTTAAACAAAGTTTGTACAATTGAAAATAGTTGGCGACATGTTCTTGTTTTATGCATTCTGTAGATTTTAGCTACATAATTATACCTACATGTTATTCTACTAATATTATACATGCGAAAGTTTGTGATGGTGTGAGTGACGATTTGAGAATGCGTACCGTTATAATAAAATAAAGTAAAAGTAAAATTTATTTTCCAAAACAGAAACGAATCACAATATTTAGGAAATTCAAAAACTCCAAACTGCACAGCCTGTATCGTGGCAACCAAAAAATATAGACTACAGGCCCACGTACAAAAAATGTGGGTCATATGAACCACCAGGTGACGTATATAGGACGATATAAGAGCATAAAATAATAAGATTCAGCACTATGCCGTCACTTGTAAGCTGTCCAACTGGGTGCTGGTGAGAATTCAAAAGTGCAACTCTCGATTTTTTCCCCTTGTCGCATGATTTTTGTACGGCGTTGCGGAATAATGGATTAGAAGCTGTATTGAAACAGTATGAAACTGATGCCGTACAAATGGTGCACCACAAAGTCGGTAATTTTTTTGATTTTCTGACCATTTCCAGGGTAAATTTGGTCATTTGATTCTGTACGGCATTAGTTTCATACTGTTTCAATACAGCTTCTAATCCATTATTCCGCAACGCCGTACAAAAATCATGCGACAAGGGGAAAAAATCGAGGGTTGCACTTTTGAATTCTCACCAGCACCCAGTTGGACAGCTTACAAGTGGCGGCATAGTGCTGAATCTTATTATTTTATGCTCTTATATCGTCCTATATACGTCACCTGGTGGTTCATATGACCCACATTTTTTGTACGTGGGCCTGTAGTCTAGTAGGAAATTCAATGACTCCACACTGCACAGCCTGTATCGTGGCAGCCAAAAAATATCAATTTAACGGTTATCATCAATTATGAAGCGGCCAGCATAACAAAAAAGGAAAAAATACTTTTTGAAAAAAAAAACATGACAATAATATACGGATGGGAACCCAAATACATTGTTAAATGAAATTAAAACATTGTATTAATAAATAAATAGCTGCAAAAGCGTGTATATGCGTTAAGTGTTAATGTGTGTGTGCGTGTGAGTGTGTGTGCGTGTGAGTGTGTGCGCGTGAGTGAGTGAAAGTGTGCTAACTCACAATACCTAAAGCTTGCTCAGAGTCGTCGTACGTCGTACAGGAAAACACTTCATGAATAACAAAAAAAGTAACGACTAATTTATAAGACCTTTATGTGAGTCAATACGGACCCATTTTGTACGGGATCATCAAACATGATTTTGAAATGCAAAACCTTCCCTTTTTTCTGTATTCGCTAAAACGCGCTACAGGACGTAATGGAATTTGTCCATATTACCTGTCTGTCCGGATACAAATTTCCTCTTTATTACATTAGTAAAAACGATTGATATTTTATTCGTTCCTGAGGAAACCTGCGAAGAGCCTCGGCGTCGGTAACCGTATTTGAGTAACGTCGGATGTTACATGTTTTCACCTTACCGCTAAGGAATGGGCGCAAATCTTACAACGTCGAATAAACCAGAAACCGTAAACAAGCCACATGCAGTACTCGTAAAGACCTTTAGACAATTATTATTTTGCGGGTGGTAGGGCCTTGTGCAAGGTCCGTCCGGATCGCTACCACCATCTTACTTGCTAATCCTGCCGCTAAGTAGCAGTGCAAACTGCTGTATTCGGGCACAAGAGGCATTGCATCTTAGTCCTCTAGGTTGGCAACGCATCTGCAATCCCTCCGGGGTTGCGGGTGTCTATGGGCCGTGGTGATCACTTACCATCAGGTGACCCACTTGCTCGTTTTCCTTCCTATTCACATATAAAAAAAAAAAAAAATTATGAGCCTATTGTGTGTTGCTTCCACGCTGGTCTGGGAGCAAAGAAAAAGCAGAAGAAAAAAAAACGGGAGCGAAGCCGCGGGCAACAGCTAGTAATATTATAAATGCGAAAGTTTGTGACTATGGATGGATGTGACGATGTGCGTGTGTATGTTTGTTCCTTCTTCACGCTGAAACGACTCGACGGATTTGGATAAAATTTGGATCGGATGTAGCTGGTACCCTAGATTGAAACATAGGCTTTTTTTATCCCGGAAAATTGCATAGTTCCCGCGGCATAGCGATAAACATGTTAAAGGTTGTCGCAACGTAAACAATGATTGCAGAACATACTATCAACATCAGTTCTTAAGTCTAATTCTATGCGGACGAAATCGTAGGCAGAAGCTAGCTCGTCAGCGTAGATATTGCTTATCGCTTTCCCGCGGGAACTATACGTTTTTATGTCTGGGTCTTCCAAGGAAATGTCAGCAAAAACTTTTTCTTGTATCAAACAAATGAAACTGTAAAAAAATACTGTAGGTTAACCGTTTTTTTTCTAATAAAATCTTTGGTCGATTTCCATTTTAACTAGTTCCATGCTGGTCTGGGAGTAAAGAAAAAGCATAGAATGTACCAGTTGCTTCTCTTCCCGCGCAGATGGTAAACCATCGAGGGAAGAGCGAAAGTCTTCGGAATCATTTTGATTTTCCTTTCCTATACGCCCTTAATCGTGTTAAACGTGGCCTTAAGGTTTTGTTACGTAGGCTCTGTCTACCCCGGGATAAAGACGTGATATATGTATGTATGTATGTACGTCAAAATCAAAAGGTATTTTGCGGAATCGAGTCCCCTATGATTAACGACTCGATAATAAAGTTCCACGAAGTTACCCTAATCGCAGTCGAAGCGGAATGTTACGACCGGGATATTTCACGACCCGGGATAAGCCTCAGGGCTTTCTTTACGTATTCTATAAACTTCTAGCAGTTACGTTCCCTACAGCACACATACATACATGTCATACATAAATAAATAAAAATAAATAATAAATATATTGGGACAAATTACACCGATTGACCCAGCCCCAAACTAAGCAAAGCTTGTGCTATGGGTACCAGGCAACGGATAAACATACTTATATAATGTAGATAAGCACATACTTAAATACGTACACCATCCATAACTCGGCCGCAAACATTCATATTCATCATACAACTGTCTGCCCCTACCGGGATTCGAACCTAGGACCTCTAGCTTCATAGTCAGGGTCACTAACCACTAGGCTATCCGGTCGTAAAATATTAAACATATTAAAATAAAACACGCTTACCTGTTTACATTAGCTATATTTGTTTATATTAGCATATGAATCTTGTAGCTGGTTTTATTTTTTATGGTATGTGTGTATTTGTCTATTTATATCTCCATTTATTGTAAATGTGTGTTTCATGTATAATATATTACGTATTTCATTACTTAGTATATTAATATATATTCTAAATTGCACCACCTGCTCAGATCTGTTCTGTTCTCCAGTCCATTATGGTTGCCTGGTAGAGATCGCTCTGTAGCGATAAGGCCGCCTATTGTTACCTTGTAATATTCTGTATACCTTTTTTCTGTTTTCGTTGTTATATGTGGTGTTCAATAAAGAGTTATTGTATTGTATTGTATTGTACATTAGTATATTCCTTCTCTAGAATAACCATACAGTCCCATAATCTAGTACTCTTAATCCTAATATTCGTTTTCTTATTTCTAAAGCCAACCTTCCATCATCATTCCCATTTCAGAATCCCCCCAAGCTAGCGACTGTCAAAAGTATATCGGCTTTGCCGCCAAAACCCAATTAGCAAGTGTTGCAAGCAGGCAAAACAATTATTTGAGGTAATGTTATTCCTGCTTGCACATGAATGGAACCTAACAATATGTCAAGAAAATCGCCACACCCAATATTAGCTACCATTTTTTTAATTTCAAATTGCCGCGTTTTGGGGTTGACTGACGTGCGTTTTTTTTGACAGCTGTCATTTTTGACAGGAGATGCAAGAGAGGTTAAAAACTACCGTCAATTAAAGGCAAATTGATAGTAATTATTCTTATAAAATACACACCCGTCACTACGTCGACATTGGCGAAATACGCCTTGCTAGAATAATGCAAGGGTGAAAGCCACAAAAAAAAAATATATATACACCCGCAACACTGGAAAATTGCAGATGTGTTGCCAGCCAAACAAGACTAATGAACTCGTAATTTAACTCTACACGCTGGAACTGTATTGGTAAGTGATCTGAACGGACCTTGTAAGGGGTCCTGCGACCCGTGGCTTACCATCCGATGACCCACATGCTCGTTTGCCTCAACCTCTAAGAAAGTACTTGGGGTGCGAGTCGGGTTACCTCCACGTGTGGTCAAGAGCTGCGGTTCGTTTTTGGATCCGTCCGGGGCGAAGAGCAGTGCTTGGTCCGGTGCACCCTGGGCATCGGTTAATGATTTCCTGGCAGTTTCTGAGGGATATCATTGACCGTTGGCTAAGAGCCCGACAGGGGGGAGGGGGGTCTTTGACCATTACCGTACAACGTTGCCGACATTTGGTCACAAGATTTTTTAATTATATTTTTGTTACTTTGACATTGGCGAAGTTGTCGTCGCTATAACGACTTGATACGCCACAAATAAGAAGAAGAAGAAGAAAGTACTTCGGTAATATTTTTGGTGGTCATCAGACTGATTCGTGTTCATTAATCATGTTACACAAGATATAAGTAAGCTTGTTATGGTCACGAATGTGCAGAGACATTATTAGCAGATAAGCTTTGACTAAGGTGACGTTGCACAAGTAGCGCAGCGACAAGCGATTTACTTAATTCGAAAACATAAATTGACTCACGCTTGCTCCTTAACATTCGTTTGTGGGTAATGAATAAAATGTATCAGCTTAGCGACTATACTCCTGTCATCCACTCATAGGATGACTGGAAGAGATCCCTTAAAGGGATAAGTGCTCTTTTGACAATTTTATTAGGTACTCTATGAAAAATATAAATGTATTACAAGATAAATTAATTGAACTAAAACTAAAATAAATCTAAAAGCGTACCCCCCGCGGCATTGAGCCAAAGATGCTGGCAGCATTTCCCCGCTGTATTGCAATGCTAATTCGCTGTGCGAGGAAGCTACCAGCTCTTTAGTCTCCGTTGCAGTCGATCTGCCTCTTAGACATTTCCTTGATTAACATATGCGCGCTGGGACCCCACGGGCCTAAGGTCTCATCTTTTTGTCAATTGTATTTTTTATGTTTATTTTGCACAATAAAGAGTTTACATACATATATACTATGAATCGGGCAAGATCTCCAAAAAAGCCGTGGTAGCCTAGTGGTTTAAGAGTCCAGGCTCGCACCTCTGAGTTTTTCATATATATGTGCGATTTTGATATTTATCATGAGCTTTCGGTGAAGAAACGGTGAAGAATCAATAATGGTGTGTGTAAAGTTCCCTATCCGCACTGGGCCTGTTTGGGAAGAGGCATTTGGCCAGCAGTGAGACTTATATAAACTGGATCAAGTACGTTTCTTTATGAATAAATTATCTTATCTTATTTTATCACTTATCACATTGCAAATCGCCTCACGCCCGCGCCGTGGCCCCAGCCTTACCCGTTATCTCCTGACACAAAGTCTGGTACAGACTAATGAGGAACTGTTCTTAATAGGGTAGTCTTCTTACTACCCTATTAAGAATAATAACTCATTTTCAATACGATTTTAGGGTGCAGTTACAAAAAGACCCTATTTGATACCTACTAAAGGCTTTTTCCGTTTATCTGAGTATCTTTTTAAACCATTTTATTTTGTAATAAAACTACAGCTGCAATGACATGTTAAAAAAGTGTTTTTAATAGGTTGATTTTATTTTTATTGTCATCATTCTTCATTTCATTCATTCGCAAAGCTCATCGTAGTCCCGCCATCGCGTATAGGTGCAAAAGACTTACCAGGCGGGTAGTCAGCGTAGTGTACCTATAGTAGTGGTGATAGGAGTAGCTGCCAGCGGGGACAGTATTCACATTGTACTATCCCCAGGGCCCGTCGCAGTCTCACCATCGCGTATAGACGCAAAGGACTTACTAGACTACCCAGTCAGCGTAGTGTATAGTAGTGCTGATGGAAGTAGCTGCCAGCAGGGACAGTATCCACAGTGTACTACCCACAGGGCCCTTCGTAGTTCCGCCATCGCGTATAGGTGCAAAGGACTTACCAGGCGGGTAGTCAGCGTAGTGTATAGTAGTGGTGATAGGAGTAGCTGCCACCCGGGGCAGTATTCACATTGTACTATCCCACAGGGCCCTTCGTAGTCCCGCCATCGCGTGTAGATGCAAAAGACTTACCAGGCGGGTAGTCAGCGTAGTGTATAGTAGTGGTGATGGAAGTAGCTGCCAGCAGGGACAGTATCCACAGTGTACTACCCACAGGGCCCTTCGTAGTCCCGCCATCGCGTGTAGATGCAAAAGACTTACCAGGCGGGTAGTCAGCGTAGTGTATAGTAGTGGTGATGGGAGTAGCTGCCAGCAGGGACAGTATCCACAGTGCACTACCCACAGGGCCCTTCGTAGTCCCGCCATCGCGTGTAGATGCAAAAGACTTACCAGGCGGGTAGTCAGCGTAGTGTATAGTAGTGGTGATGGGAGTAGCTGCCAGCAGGGACAGTATCCACAGTGCACTACCCACAGGGCCCTTCGTAGTCCCGCCATCGCGTGTAGATGCAAAAGACTTACCAGGCGGGTAGTCAGCGTAGTGTATAGTAGTGGTGATAGGAGTAGCTGCCAGCAGGGACAGTATCCACAGTGTATACCCACAGGGCCCGTCGCAGTCCCGCCATAGCGTATAGGTGTAAAGGACTTACCAGGCGGGTAGTCAGCGTAGTGTATAGTAGTGGTGATGGGAGTAGCTGCCAGCAGGGACAGTATCCACAGTGCACTACCCACAGGGCCCTTCGTAGTCCCGCCATCGCGTGTAGATGCAAAAGACTTACCAGGCGGGTAGTCAGCGTAGTGTATAGTAGTGGTGATAGGAGTAGCTGCCAGCAGGGACAGTATCCACAGTGTACTACCCACAGGGCCCTTCGTAGTCCCGCCATCGCGTGTAGATGCAAAAGACTTACCAGGCGGGTAGTCAGCGTAGTGTATAGTAGTGGTGATGGGAGTAGCTGCCAGCAGGGACAGTATCCACAGTGCACTACCCACAGGGCCCTTCGTAGTCCCGCCATCGCGTGTAGATGCAAAAGACTTACCAGGCGGGTAGTCAGCGTAGTGTATAGTAGTGGTGATGGGAGTAGCTGCCAGCAGGGACAGTATCCACAGTGCACTACCCACAGGGCCCTTCGTAGTCCCGCCATCGCGTGTAGATGCAAAAGACTTACCAGGCGGGTAGTCAGCGTAGTGTATAGTAGTGGTGATAGGAGTAGCTGCCAGCAGGGACAGTATCCACAGTGTATACCCACAGGGCCCGTCGCAGTCCCGCCATAGCGTATAGGTGTAAAGGACTTACCAGGCGGGTAGTCAGCGTAGTGTATAGTAGTGGTGATGGGAGTAGCTGCCAGCAGGGACAGTATCCACAGTGCACTACCCACAGGGCCCTTCGTAGTCCCGCCATCGCGTGTAGATGCAAAAGACTTACCAGGCGGGTAGTCAGCGTAGTGTATAGTAGTGGTGATAGGAGTAGCTGCCAGCAGGGACAGTATCCACAGTGTATACCCACAGGGCCCGTCGCAGTCCCGCCATAGCGTATAGGTGTAAAGGACTTACCAGGCGGGTAGTCAGCGTAGTGTATAGTAGTGGTGATGGGAGTAGCTGCCAGCAGGGACAGTATCCACAGTGCACTACCCACAGGGCCCTTCGTAGTCCCGCCATCGCGTGTAGATGCAAAAGACTTACCAGGCGGGTAGTCAGCGTAGTGTATAGTAGTGGTGATAGGAGTAGCTGCCAGCAGGGACAGTATCCACAGTGTATACCCACAGGGCCCGTCGCAGTCCCGCCATAGCGTATAGGTGTAAAGGACTTACCAGGCGGGTAGTCAGCGTAGTGTATAGTAGTGGTGATAGGAGTAGCTGCCAGCAGGGACAGTATCCACAGTGTATACCCACAGGGCCTGTCGCAGTCCCGCCATAGCGTATAGGTGTAAAGGACTTACCAGGCGGGTAGTCAGCGTAGTGTATTGTAGTGTACATGGCGACGGGAGTAGCTGCCAGCAGGGACAGTATCCACAGGGCCGCCACTATCCGCAGGGCCCGTCGCAGTCCCGCCATGGCGTATAGGTGCAGAGGATGGCATATAGCCAAGTACCGCTCCAGAGAGAACGCTACGATCGTCAGTACGGACACGTAGGATGCCCTGTGGAAGAAATACGTAAGATATAATGATTTGATTACGGTTTGACTACGGGGTCGTATTTAAGTGTATGAAGTAAAGTATAATTCTGAGAGAGTACGCCTATTGGTAAATAATTCCAGGAGACTTGAATATACATCATAATAAAATTTCGTGGGATTTGACTGCAATCAATTTTTCCCTAAGTTTGCTGCGGGGTCATTTCCAACAGTGTTGTTATGGATATCCATATCCATAACCGAAACTATCGGATATCAAAAAAATATCCGTAACCGTAACCGAATCCGATATAAAAGTTTTGGATAGTTTCGGATAGGGCGGTGTCTAACTACTTATAGTAAATATGACACGTCGTGACAAGTTTTTGTTTTTGCCCGGCCGGCAGACCAGCCGCGCGCGCGTTTAGTCGTAACTATTGTCTTTCATTTTACAGTCCCTTAAAAATTTAACCGAAACTATCGGATAATCCGAAATAATTTTTACAAACAAATGAAATACAGTCCAGCAATCCGGTTTTATGGTCAGAAAATCGCGCTTGCAATATAATTCGGGCGTCAACAAGGACCTTCGTGTTCTGTTACTTAAAATACAATGAAAACATTTACAACAATGTTTGAAAAAAATATTTTCAAGCGTCAAGAGAAAAACGATACGAAAAAAAGAAAAACGTACAAAGGACAACATTAATCTTTATCGTTCGTCATCTCGTTTGTTGGTTGTCAAACGAATTCCATTCACCATCGGTAAACACCAGATGTGGCAACCCAGAGTCAACTTTGGAGCCCGAAAGTATGTGTTATCTGTTTATTCCTTAAGTAAACATTTTGCATGATTTGCATGAATAAGCAATTGATAAAGGTTTTTTGATAAAAGTGTTTGAGTAACTAAAATAATAATGTTTTACGTTCTGTATTTGTACTGGGCACAAAATTAATATTCTTCCATGCTGGTCTGGCAAAGAAAAAACATAGAATATATCAGTTGGTTCTCTTCCCGCGCAGGTAAAAGCCTATCGAGGGAATGGATGAAAATAGGAATCATGTTATAGGCGATGCGGTTAGCAACCCATCACTATTTTGATTCCCATTTCCACCTATGCGCCCACGGTCATGCTAAACGTGGCATTTAGGTCTTGTTACCTTAGGCTCTGTCTAGCCCGTAAGGGATAAAGACGTGATTTATGTAGGTATGTACGAGTACAAAATTAACGTAAGGGTGCTCCTATTAAACAAGTACCTAGTAAAGTTGACGCTCTGTACATTTATTTATCTATATTAATATTATGAAGAGGAAAAATTTGATTGTTTGTTTGTTTGTTTGCATTGTATAGGCTCCGAAACTACTGGACCGATTTTAAAAATTCTTTTGCTGTTAGAAAACTACATTATCACTGAGTGACATAGGCTACTTTTTACCGTGGGAAAATACCTATTCCTACGGGAAAAATAACTTATCGCGGGCGAAGCTGCGGACGGAAGGCTAGTCTATATTCTATCTATACTAATATTATAAAGAGGAAAAATTTGATTGTTTTACTGGACCGATTTTAAAAACTCTATTGCCGTTAGAAAACTACATTATCACTGAGTGACATAGGCTACTTTTTGCTGCGGGAAAATACCTATTCCTACGGGAAAATTAATTTATCGCGGGCGAAGCTGCGGACGGAAGGCTAGTTAAGTATACATCTGAACTGTCCCAAGAACACAATATAGCTTTATGTCTCGGAAAATCCAAGTCCCGCGGGAGTCACGAAAATTGACCAAAGAAGCCGACTGTTAGTAAATTGTATCAAATCGTTTATTTAATTACTTTGTTTGTTCCCTGGGGCCGAAATATCCGGCTCAATAAAGCAGGTATTCCGTCGAGTAAAGGCGCGACCACACTGGTCTGAATTCGTTGACGCGCTGTTTGCAATAAACGCGGCTGTAGCGTCTCATGTTTAACGCACACCTTGATGAGATCGGAGTTTTTTTCGCAGAATTGAATTATTAACTGCCAACGTGAGTTTTCCATGCTGGTGTGGGAGCAACGAAAAAAATATACAAAATATTCTGCTTTATTCCCGCGCATTAAAGTTCATCAAGGTAATGGGTGAAAATCATAGGATAATAAAATGACGCCGATAATCATTCTAACCGTGGCCTGTAGGTATTGTTAACCTAAGCTCTGTCAATCCCGTAAGGGATAAAGACGTGATTGGTAATGAATGCATGTATGCGAAACCTTTACAATTTTGAAAATAGTTTTTTCATATATTGGGGTTGGGGGCAGCACAACGTCTTGTCAGTCAGTCAATAAAGTTTTGAAACGTAGTTTTAAATGAAGGCTTGACGCTACGCTATACACTGAAGCGTCACTGCGTCAACGTCGCGTCAGCGTTTTTGACACTTCTGTGTGTCTGATCCCTAATAACTTTGTGTCACGGTCAATAGTTTTAGATAGCGATTCCATTACGTGTTTTGTCAATAACTGTGTTGTGGCTAGCGACATGAGCTGGGCTACACCGAAATTCGATTTTCGAAGTTGTGTATCATACCGTCCTTCTCACTGAGATTATAGAGCACTAGTGTGAGATAAAAAAAGGCGTGGTAGCATAGCGGTTTGACCTGTGGCCTCTTAAGCAGAGGGTCGTGGGTTCGAATCCCGTGCTCGCACCTCTGAGTTTATCGGAATTTATGTGCTCGGCGAAGGAAAATATCGCGAGGGAACCGGGATACCGCGGGAACTATGCAATTTTCCGGGATAAAAAGTAGCATATGTGTTAATCTAGGGTACCAGCTACATCCGTTCCAAATTTTATTCAAATCCGTCTTGTCGTTTCAGCGTGAAGAAGGAACAAACATACACACATCGTCACATCCATCCATCCTCACAAACTTTCGCATTTATAATATTAGTCGGGTAGTATCTATACATATAATAAAATCGTTGAGACCAAAAAATCTGTACATTGAAGATTTAAAAAAAAAACCGAGCAGGGTGACTTAAAATCGGTTACTGAACATATTAAAACCATTTTTAAAATTTTTGTTTGTTTGTTTGTTTGTTTGTTTGACTGAGCATCACGTAAAAACTACTGAACGGATATTAATGAAATGTTCACAAATCGATTTCAATAAATTCAGAATAGGATATAGGCTACAGAAATTGTGGAAAATTTTGGAAAAAGGGGGTGAAAAGGGGGGTTAAAGTTTGTATGAAAAAAGAAAATTAGATTGTTCTAGAATCATGAAACTCAGAATAAATACTTAGTAATAAAAATAAAGAAATACCTGTTTTAGCATTTTTTTTTAATCTCATCCAGAGGCGCAAAAAAGAGGGTTTTGTGTTTAAAATTAATTAACTTCATACACCTATACAATAAAAACCAATGAAGCGTAACCTTTTGAAATTGCTAAATAATACTTCCAATTTAATACACGTAAACATAATTTCTCAGTTTTCTTGAAATTTGATTTTTGAGGTGATTACGCACAAAATAGCGGAACTCAAGAAAATCAGCTTCCTCGGTATAAGTAGTTGGTAATAGTTACAAACAAAATAATACTACGAAGAAAATAGATAGATACAAATGTACATAAAACATAATAGCCGGAAAAGCGTGTCAATTTTGAAAAAACATTAATATAATAATTACATGCTGTACAGGAATTTTTTCAACGAAGAGATTTTTGTCGATCCTAAATCAACCTAAATTGGCGTCCTAAATTGTGTTCTTTACCTATCACCTAAAGTTCAATATGCAATACCGTTACTTTTGTTTTTATTTATTGCGCCATTATTAACAACGTGTTCGGTTTTTGAACGCACTCTTATTTGAAAACCTGATATTAATATGAGGGCGGCGTGAAACGCTTGGCTGTATGTTCTTGGTACCTTTGCCTATAAAAAGCAAAATCAAAGGGCGCGTTTACGCCTGCGCTACGAACATGTCAGAATTTTATTGTGAAAAGTTGGTGCTTTTAGTATAAATCTGACAGCGAGCGAACCTAAACTGAATCGCATTAAGACATCATGGCAACTATGGCAAGGCCCCTGTAGGTAATTAATTTGTAGAATGATAATAAGTGTTAGTAATCTGTAATTACGTACCTACTTAAACCAAGAAAATAAATTAAAAAAGCTTCTGCTAGAAAAAATTGAGTCGCAAAATATTAATTAAAACGGATTAGTAAATGAATTGTTAGTTGTAAGGTAAAAACAGGTAAACATTTATGTATTATTTGGTTAGAATAGATTTAATTTTTTAAATTAATCAGGGTACAAAATATCGTTAAAGTGAGCGCAGTATTCGCCAATAAGCGTCATAGTTTGGCGAAATTAATAGTGATGTAATTAAAACTGTACTTAGCTTTTTTGAATAAAGAAACTATAAACAAAACTATAAATAAAACTATTTGTAAAATAAAGTATAAATAAATGTGATGAGTCATTAACCAGTTGGCACTTGATTTTTTTTCAAGATTCCGTGTCGCAAATTATTATTTTCATGACGTAATTCTAAAAGTATAGTTTCGTACATACTTTCAGTGGTTCATGTGACGAAGTTAATAGTCATAATAATAATAATTTTGATATCGAGAAAAGCCGTAAGTATCACAAAAACACACGCGGACGAAGTCGCGGGCAACAGCTAGTAATACATAAATATAAAGAATTTCATTTCATTATGAAATCTAGACTAAGTCGTTCCAAGTCTAAGGTTGCTTACTGCGATTTCTTTATTATTATAGTTAATGTTGTGTGACTTGGCCGTTGAAGGGTACACAAGGGTACAAAACCAGGTTCATTTTCCATCGTCAACGGGTAGCGGTTCTGGCGACAGATTGGTGCAATGGTGTCATGGAGCACCTGGTTTTGTATCCTTCTTTACCCTTCAACGGCCAAGTCACACAACATTAAGTGTTTGCTTCGCGCTCGACTTGGCGGGGGCACTGCCGTGCCTCCAGATGTGGCTTGTTTACGGTTTTTGGTTTATTCGACATTCTAAGATTTGAACCGGTGAAGAAGAGGAAAACACGTAACAGCTAACCTACTTTACTGAAATACGGTTAGCGACGCCGAGCCTCTTCGCAGGTTTCCTCAGGAACGAATAAAATATCAATCGTTTTTTATTAATGTAATAAAGAGGAAATTTGTATCCGGACAGACAGGTAAAATATGGACAAACTCTATTACGTCCCGATGTAGCCGCGTGTTTTAGCAAATACAGAAAAAAGGGAATGTTTTTTATTTCAAAATCATGTTGATGATCCCGTACAAAATGGGTCCGTATTGACTCACATAAAGTTGTTATAAATTAGTCATTACATTTATCGTTATTTATGAAGTGTTTTATTCCTGTAACGGTACGCATTTATCTTAGGATTGTTGTTAAACTGTGGGGAGTGTCACAATAGAGAGATCTCTCTCCAGGCAGATGTGCCTGGGGACCGAAGTCCGAAGAGAGTTGAAAGTTGTATTTATGCAGCCGCATTGAGAAACTTCGTTAGCGGGATGTGGAACGATGTGACAGCTGTCATTAGAACTGGCGCTAGCTACTCGTGCGTCGCAGTAGTTATGTAGAGGCCAACTAAGTGGCGCTAAGGTCGCTACCAAACCAACCTAAAGTAACACCTACCGGATGACATTTACAAAAATTCCAAAAAATGCGCAGGTCCACGTAAAACAATTAATTGTTAAAAGTTGTTGTTCATTATTAAACCTAACTAAATACTTGGCAACAAATCCGCCCCGGCTTCGAATAAAAAACACATAATAATCTATGAGTAGAGCAGGCGCGGCTGCAGAAGCAGCCGAATCAGGCAAGATAAATAAATATAGGGGTCTCAGCACCGAATATAACTTTGTCCCTTTCGGTGTTGAGACCCTTGGTCCGTGGGGTCCTAGCGCTATTAGCCTCTTGAAATATCTTTCAAGAGGGTAATAGACGCTGCGGGTGACCGCAGAGCTGGCAGCTTCCTTGGATAGCGTATTAGTATCGCTGTCCAAAGCGGGATTGCTGCTAGCGTCTGCGGAACTATGCCACGGGGGCCCCTCCTTTTTTAATAGATTAGTTTTAGTTTAGTTTTTAATTTAATAGTTTAATTTGTTTTAATTCAATTTTGTGTCCTATTAAATAAACATTTATGAAGTAATAAAAAACATTGAAAGCCATTAAATTGGCATTCCACGTGAAATACTGGGGTGAGTTTCAATTTATCGAGTACCCGAGAAAGTCGGAAGATTTATAAAAAAAAGAGGAAGCTGCCAGCGTCGGCGCCGCACGGTTAGCAACTTAGCGTAGGGCTGTCACCCGCTGCTACTTACGAAAACGATTTTTTTTTTTTATATGAATAGGAAGGCAAACGAGCAAGTGGGTCACCTGATGGTAAGTGATCACCACTGCCCATAGACACCCGCAACCCCGGAGGGATTGCAGATGCGTTGCCAACCTAGAGAACTAAGATGCAATGCCTCTTGTGCCCGTAATTTCCCCGGCTGTCTTACTCTCCTCACCGGAACCCAGCAGTGCAAGCTTGTTACTTAGCGGCAGGATTAGCGAGTAAGATGGTGGTAGCGATCCGGACGGACCTTGCACAAGGCCCTACCACCCGCAAAAAAATTATTAGAAATTATTGGAAAACAAAAAATATTGTTGCATAGTTCCATGATAATTATACACACACACATAAATCACGTCTTTATCCTTTACGGGGTAGACGGAGCCTTAGTTAACTAGACCTAAAGGCCACGTTTAGCATGGTGGGCGTATAGGTGGAAAGGGTAATAAAAAGTAGTGATGGGTTGCTAGCCGCATCGCCTATAACATGATTCCTGATTTTCGCGCATTCCCTCGATAGGCTTTTACCATCTGCGCGGGAAGAGATGCAACTGGTACATTCTATGTTTTTTCTTTGCTCCCAGACCAGGATGGAAGCATGCTGCGCTAGTTGGTTTTAAATTCGCGACCAGTAGGCTTATTACCTAACTCGCTCGCAATCGCCATCGTGTTCATTTTGACAGTTCATGTATGGGCTGACAATTGGCTTCGGAATCAACTAGCTGTCACATTCATACAAGAACTGTCAAAATGAGTACGATGGCGATTGCGAGCGAGTTAGGTAATAAGCCTACTGGTAATATTCTAACGCTTGGTATTTTATTAAAAATGTTTATTTACATATTATGAACACGATGGTTTACCAAATTTTATTTGTCCTGTATTTTCATTGTTTTTGCAAATACAATTCTCCGCGCGACCCTTTGTATAAACGTCCCATTTTCCCTTAAGAGGGCTTTAGGCTTAAAACTGTTTACCGAAACACATGAAGCTCGGTAAAAACAAATGATGTGGGTATACGAATGAGGTGTGCCATTATTTCAATTCAGTGAGCGTATTTGTGACCACCAGTGGGCGCTACTGTCGAGTAAGATATCAATTTACATATATACATAACATATCTACATACATAGATTACTTCTTTATCACTTACGGAGTTCACAGGGCCAAAAAGCCACGTTTAGCGTATAGGTGGAAAGGGGAATCAAGTGTTGGGTTGCTGGCCGCATCGCCTGTAACATGATCTTATAGAGGTAGAGAGCTACAATACAATACAATACAAATACTCTTTATTGAACACCACAAATCAGTACAAAACAATACAGAAACAAAGAACAAAGTAGACAATAGGCGGTATTATCGCTTAATAGCGATCTCTTCCAGACAACCAAAAAGATAAATAAGTTGGAGACAGTTTAAGTAGGTGGCGGAAACAAATAGATAGGATAAACGCAGGGATAATGAAAACAACAATACCAACATAAATATAATACATAACTAAATAAATAAAATAAAATAATACATACATACCTAACTCCCTAACCTACCCATCTACCTAAATCTAATCTAAAATATTATTTTTTTCATGTCTGTAAGTCCGCTCAAACCATCATCATCATCATGATCAGCCTGGAGACGTCCACTGTTGAACAAAGGCCTCCCCCTTAGCACACCATAATGCTGCCACAAGTTTCCCGCAACTTTCAAGATGTCGCCGGTCCACCTAGTGGGAGGTTGCCAACACTGCGTCCTCCGATTCGTGGTCGCCACTCGAGAACTTTCCCCCAACGGTTGTCTCATATAACCAACTAGCTGTTGCCCGCAACTCCGTCTGCGATGGATTCGCTTTTTGCTATAAACCTCACGGAGCCCGAGACCTTTCCAACGAATGCAAAACCGTGGAAATCGGTTCGTGCGTTCTGGAGTTATAGCGTCAGGAAGGAAAACCCGACTTATTTTTATATAGTAGATATAAAATGACCTCACACATCCTACATTTTGTTCAGGAGCTGGATTTTATATTTACATGCCAAATTTGTATACGGAGATTCGCCGAAGAACTAGAGTCACCGACATAGCTCGAAGAGTATGTACGCTGAAGTGGCCATGGGCAGACCACATCGCTCTCTGGTCAGACAACCGTTAGGGCAAAAAAGTTCTTGAGTGGCGACCACGAACCGGAAGACGCAGTATTGGCTGGCCTCCCACTAGGAGGACCGACGACATCGTGAAAGCAGTGGATGCAGGTGGTGAGTTGTCACGGCTAATTAGTTTATTTAGTAAGTTAGTTAACTGTTGGCTAGTATCCGACTGGGGGGAGGGGTGGTAAAGTGAACCCGCAATTCGTTGCAGGGGATCTGAGCCAGCGGGTCTAGAAATGGACCCGCAGTGAGAGCGGTGCATTTAGGCGTCTTTTTTTATATATATAAGAGGGGGCAAACGAGCAGACGGGTCACCTGATGGAAAGTAATCACCATCGCCCAGGGACACCTGCAAGACTTGGGGAATCACAGGTGAGTTGCCGGCCCTTTTAGCAACAGGCAGGCTCGCTTTTTAAAGATCCCTAAATTGTACCGCTCAGGGAATGTTGCAGCAGGAAGTTGGTTCCAGATCTTTGTCGTACGAGGAAAGAAATTGCGTTTAAAACGCACGGTACTCTTTGACGCCTCTTTGTTCTTTGGCGTCTTTTTGACGGAGGCAAACCTGAGCAAAGTACCTGCAGGGAAAGGTTCATTGGACTATTGACAAACCTTATTGGAATTGGAAGAGGGAACCCCATCCCGGGCTGGTCGTAGGGCGTCGCGGTGACACCGAGTGCTCCCGTAACGCACATACGACCGAATAGGGAATTCGTGTGGTTTTTAGTGGGTATATATACCCCCGGTAACCCGTACCGGATGCAAAAGGCGCATTTTCCACATGACAAAAAAGAAAAAGGTGACGAGTTGTCGTTCATTACGGTGTGCTAAAGTGACCTCTGTTCAACAGTGGATGTCTTCAGGCTGATGATCCCGAATTTGTACGGAACTCTCCGAGTCGTACTTGGCTAATTTTTTATCTAGATCTAATCTCATTCGATCTTGACCGCCCTACATGCAAGCAAAACTTTTAATCCACGTGCGCGTATGCGAGGACCGCATACCTATTGGAAAAAAATCCTTCAACTATTTTGTGTCGAGAAATAACGGAATGTTACATGTGGAAACATTCTGTAATGAATTTTTCCGAGTTAGAATTCGTACCGCGCCTCGCTCGAGTGGGTGGAGTAAAAGATTTATTTAACTGTAATTTTAATTGCCAACATTTCGAAATCGATATGTATTGTCATAGTTATAACAATATCACCTACCTAGGTTACATTTAATTTTTACTAGCTTCTGCCCGCGACTTCGTCTGCGTAGAATTATACATAAAAACCTTCCTCTTGAATCACTCTATCTATTAAAAAAAACGCATCAAAATCCGTTGTGTAGTTTTGAAGATATAAGCATACATAGGGACATAGGGACATAGGGACATAGAAAGCGACTTTGTTTTATACTATGTAGTGATTACGTAGGTTTTGATTACGTAGGGTCTTGGGTTCGAACCCCAGGCTCACGCCTCTGAGTTTTTCGGTATTTATGTGTGTAATGACGTTTACAATTTACCAGTTTTTCGGTAAAGGAAAACTTTTTGAGGAAACCTGCCAACACCAGCGAAGCACTTCAATGAATCCGGACTGGGTGCGCGTGGGAGCTGTGGCTCAAGCCCTCTAGTGCTGAGAGGAGTCCTGTGCCTGAGAGTTCCTGATAAAAGGAGTCTTGACAGACAGGTGGACGTACGGACAACAAAAGTGATCCTAAGGGGTTTCTATTTGAGGTACGGAACCCTTAAAATTATCACTACATAGTATAAAACAAAGTCGCTTTCTCTGTCCCTATATCCCTAATGTCCCTATGTCCCTATGCTTATATCTTCAAAACTACACAACGGATTTTGATACGGTTTTTTTTAATAGATAGAGTGATTCAAGAGGAAGGTTTTTATATATAATTCTACGCAGACGAAGTCACGGGCAGAAGGTAGTAAGGTATAAATCAACAAAACAATGCTTTGTCATAAACCTTTTCTCCACAACACCCTTATTCTTTAACAACGGCCACATTACCGATTCCCTTGTAGTCCCCAGCCTCCTTTTTTGCTGTCGCTACGTGAGACAAATATTGAAAATTGTAGTCTTATTGTTCGTTGGCGACGTTACTTGAAACTCTGATTTAGGTACGGTTGGCATCAAAAGTGACGGGTGGGATAAAATGTTTATTTATGTCTTAAGGAATGATTTGTGTGCTAGAGCGTAGCGAGTCTACCCTTGAAGAGATGGGGGAGTAGCGTTTGGGCCGATGCACCCTGGGCAACAACTCAATATTCAAAATTTATTTTTGCAAATTGGCCACCAAGGGCTCTTTTACATGTTTTATTTTAGACTCAGCGCATTCGGAAAGACTATCAATGCCAAGAAGAATGTGTCGCAAGAAACTTGGCAGAAAGTCATTTTTTCAACAGTTAAGTAACCACTACACTTCCTTCTAATCTTATTGACAAAAAAACTGCGAAATAAACGGTTTGATTTACAATGACAACTTGAGGGCGATCCGACTAGTTTCAGTTTTATCGAAAGGTCTTTTTCAAAGGTGCGTTCATGTTAACGGCTTTTTTTTTTATCGTGGCTCACGGGTTTAAATCTTCTTATACTATATAAAATTCTCGTGTCACAATGTTCGTTCCCGTACTCCTCCGAAACGGCTTTACCGATTCTTACCAAATTTTATATGCGTATTCAGTAGGTCTGAGAATCGGCTACTATCTAATTTTCATATTGAAATTTAGAAGAAAAAAAAAAGGGAGCGAAGCCGCGGGCAACAGCTAGAATTAATATGTTTTCAAAAGAACTCTTATAACAGTTTGTTGTCCTTCCGACCGTCCGTCCGATTATTTACAAACATAAATCACGTCTTTATCCCTTACTGGGTAGACAAAGCCTAAGGTAACAAGACCTAAAGGCTACGTTTAGCATGATTGCGTGGAAAGAGGAATCTAAATAGTGATGGGTTGCTAGCCGCATGCCTACAACATGATTCCTAAGATTTTCGCCCATAGCCTGAAGAATTGAATTGAATTGAATTGGCGGCTGGAGTATTTCCAACTGGCTATGACATGGGTACCTTTAAGAGGCGAGTGTACCTACCATTTCTTGCAAGGCCGGCAACGCGCTAGCAGTCCCATTGGTGCTGTAGTTGTCCATGGGTGGCGTTGATCACTTACCATCAGGTGCACCGCATGCCCGTTTGTCGGTTTTAATATATAAAAAAAAAGAGAAGCAAGTGGTACATTCTATGTTTATCCTTGCTCTCGGGCCAAACCGCTTTAAACTGAATTCGACCTTTCAAACGCATTGGTGTATCCAGGCAATTTCACAGCGTGGGCTTCCACGTGTTTATTGTGAATGTTGTTTACGAGTAACGTCGTACCACCTAAACAATTATAGCCAACAATCGTTTAACTTCAAAGATAAACCTTTCAATCAATCTGGTCTTTAAGCAATAAAATCATAGCTAAAATGAACAAAAAAATTGTCATGCTACTCCGCTACTCACGTGCAAGGTAACCAAGGTGTGAAATAATACAAGGTGTCTCATTGAAATCGGTCAGTATGGGAAAGTCAAGAAACTATAAGACATACGAAGATCTGTTCTTAGGAACCATGTAACATGATGTCTAAAATGAATATTCATTTTAGATATCATGTTTCATAGAGCCATTTACTGCTTAAGACCTACACAATCGATATCTAAATAGAAATAGTGTAAGTTTATTTTTTCAAAACAACCGGGTTCGATTCCTGAGCTGAGTACAGTTTTTTTTTAATGTATGAATGCAGTTTTTCTTGTTATTAAAATCGATGACATGGTACCTAAGGACAGATCTTCGTATGTCTTATAGTTTCAGACTTTCCCATACTGGCCGATTAATACATTGATGATCTATTTTCACGTCTGTTTTTTCTTTAATTTTTGTACAATTACGTATACTCTATTACTATTTGTGTCTTTCAAAACACAATAAATGTCTTCTTTCTTTCTTTCCATCCATAAAGTACGTCACACATTTAGGCGGTCTGGAAATTTGTGACATGCTAACAAAATAATTGCAGTCTTTATCGTAAACTGTGTGATAAGGGGGCGACAATATCTCTAAAAATAATGAAATTAGTGTGACTTTGTACTTTATGGGCGGCCCCGACTAGTCTGTGCATAAAGGGCAACTGCGACTGACTGATCCATCAACGGACGTCAGAAACCACTGGGGTCTTACCACGTATTTCACGTTCACGTCTAATTAATTTATTTGACGGTGGAGGCGTTTTATACCTCCACTGAACTTATAGTTTTATTGTTTTTTCCTCTCTTTTTTTTGCTTATAACACTTTGTTTTACTTTGTCTAGTAGAGACTTTATAATACCTACCATAGACTAATGTAAGTTAAGGCTCGGGGACCTTATACGTCCCTTTTATAAATGTATTGAATTTAAGTAGAATTTAAGTATTCTGATCCGACACACTCGAATGACTTTTTTGGTGTAAATCAAACATTAATCTTAATATTTTTCATTAATTAGCTACTAATCTTTACCCAATCAATATAATTATAAAAATACCGAAACAAACATATTTACAAGTTAAAAGTATTCTTACTGTATTTTATTTAGAAACTAGCGACCCGCCCCGGCTTCGCACGGTATATTATGCATGCATATAAACCTTCCTCTTGAATCACTCTATCTATTAAAAAAATCCGCATCAAAATCCGTTGTGTAGTTTTGAAGATATAAGCATACAAACGGACTTGGGGGACAGAAAAAGCGACTTTGTTTTATACTATGTAGTGAAGATTACCTTCTGCCAAGAATCTTGCGGCGCATTCTTCTTGGCAACGATGGTATTTCCGAATGATGCGCTGGTAGTTTCAAAAGACATGTCAAAGAGCCCATGACGGCCAATTTTCAAAAATAAAATGTTGATTTTTGGTTTTTTGATTTTAGTAAGAGCCAGCGACAACTCGCTATATTTACTAGCTTATCGCTAGTGGTGTGACAACTGCCTCTACGAATATTTACGACATTTGCTACAACTGACAGCAGAATGAAGGACCGTGCTCATATGTTCCATTTCTAAGCAACGTTTATAACAGACAGCCGGCACGTGCTTCCTTGTCGAGTATTAGAGCATGAAAACATACGGAGGCGTCTTGTGCACTTTAATAAGTAACAAAAATTAAGGTATTATCAAATTTTACTTCTTCTTATGTTTACTTTACGGTTTTACCGTTAGAAATTAAATTTCTAAACGACACTGAAAATTTGAATATGGTCGGGAATCGAACCCGGATCCTCGTCATTCCGTGACCTCTTTCAATTACCTACTGAATTAGAGAAATTGGTACCCGTGTTAAAAATCATCGTGTATATCGCTCACAATCACGGTTTCAGCCAGTTGTACAAAATTTAAATTCGGGCAGTCGTTTAGTAGAGCAACATACTATCACGTCTTTACAGCGGCGCACAACTACCCTCGTTTTCATCGTCATTTTTATTACTGTCAAGTGTATTATATGATTGAGTCTCACGTAGTTTCATGTTGAAAGCGCCCTTAATCATGTTAAACGTGGCTTTAAGGTTTAGTTATGTGTATGTATAAGGCTGGAGAAAAAACAGTCTTCAGCCTTATTATATTAGATTTATTTCATTTCGCAACTCTTATTACATGAGCAAAATCTTGCTACAGCGGAGACTTGAAAATTACGTCAAATTTCCAAGAGAACGTAGGTATGTACAAAAAATAAAGAGGTTAACATTGTTGGTTTGTACTAAGAGTTAATTTTCCGAGTTACTGAAGCAAATTTGCAAAATCTTTCACTAAAATAAAGCTGCACCATCCTTGTATTTTAAAGCCTGGAGACACGATGCCGCATAGAGACGAACGGATAGCCTAGTGGTTAGTGACCCTGACTATGAAGCTAGAGATCCCGGGTTCGAATCCCGGTAGGGGCAGACAGTTGTATGGTGAATACGAATGTTTGTGCCCGAGTCATGGATGTTGTATGTATTTAAATATGTGTTTATCTACATTATATAAGTATGTTTATCCGTTGCCTGGTACCCATAGTACAAGCTTTGCTTAGTTTGGGGCTGGGTCAAGTGGTGTAATTTGTCCCAAGATATTTATTATTATTTATTTTTCTGTACATTTCTTTTTGTCCTAAGTTAGGTTTTTATAAAATTTATATAAAAAGTAATAAAACAATATTAATACAAAATAGGTATAAAACATTATAAAAACCTAACCTCGGGTGCTGCCGGCAGCGAGGCGAGGCCTAAGCTACCGGTGGTCAGGGCGACAGAGAGAGGAACCTCCTGACTATCCGGTTATAATAAAGTAAATATCTGGTTTCCTTAGGCTCTATCTACCCCGTAAGCGATAAATTATGTATGTACCTGGAGTTATAATTAGGATATCTTAGATTTATTAAACTTACATTCCACTTTCCACCTATATGCCTACATCATGCTAAACGTGGCCTTTAGGGTTTTATTACCATAGGCTCTGTCTACTCCGGAAGGGGTTAAGACGTGATTTATGTATGTATGTATGAAAATCAGTAATTGGAACCCTTGGTGGCCTTTAGGTCTTGTTACCTTAGGCTCAGTCTACCCCGTAAGGGATTAAAGACGTGACTTATGTATGTTATGTATGTAAAACAATCTCTCAAAATACTTATTCCCTCTTTCTTGGGAAAGCTTTTCTAACTCGAACAACAACACGAGTTAGGAACTTCGGCACACTTTTGGTTCATGTGTTGCAAAGTTGGCGGAGTTCACAGTGACTTGTGACACGTGCGCTTTTGTGGAAGTGAATTATTAAGCTAAGAAAAGATAATTATTTCATTTGTTGGTTCGTTAGTAGTTTTAGACGGACTTTGCCGAGATTGCGACAATTTGGGGCTGTCTAAAAGAAGTTTTTTCATTATGAAAATCAACTTCCACGCTGGTCTGGGAGCAAAGAAAAAACATAGAATGTACCAGTAGCTTCTCGTCCCGCGCAGATGGTAAAACCCCATCGAGGGAATGGGCGAAATTCTTAGGAATCATGTTTTGATTCCCCTTTCCACCTATACGCCTACAATCATGCTAAACGTGGCCTTTAGGTTTTATTACCATAGGCTCTGTCTACTCCGGAAGGGATAAAGACGTGATTTATGTATGTATGAAAATCAGTAATTGGACCCCATTTACATCTATACACACACATACAGAAATCACGTCTTTATCCCTTACGGGGTAGACAGAGCCTAAGATAACAAGATCTACAGGCCACGTTTAGCAAGACACTGAGGGCGTAGAGGTGGAAAGTGGAATCAAAATAGCGATGGGCTACTAGCCGCATCGCCTATAACATGATTCCTACGATTTTCGCCCATTTCTTCAATGGGTTTTTACCATATGCGCGGGAAGAGAAGCAACTGGTACATTCTATGTTTTTTCTTGGCAACAGCTATTTATAAATGAAGTGCGTAGGAGTTGTCATGGCCTAATATTATTCCAAGTAAATGTAGTTCAAAGACGTCTCCCAAAATCGTAATACAGATTAAACTAATTCTAAACGATATCTAAAATCAACATCCATCAAAGGTTGATCAAAGTATCTTAATAATTTATGTTTCCCGTAACCGTGGGTGTAATTTAAATAATTACCATATATTATCATTTTCAGGATTTAGGGCGAGAAAATTGTTTTACCTTTGATATTGCTAAAATAAAAAAAAACACGGAAATTGTGTGTAGAATATCCATGCAAAAGCTAGACTAAGTTTTTTCATATTCTTAAATCCCGATGCTGTGGCAATTGGGGGCAAATGTGTGTCAAAATGAATCCTGAAATCCAACTATTTTCATGCCATATTTCATCCGAAACCGTCCTTTAGCGTGAAAGAGAGGAGCGACAAACTCACACACTTTTATATTTATAACTAGCTGTTGCCCGCGACTCCATCTGCGCTGGATTCGCTTATCGCAATCCCGCGGTAACTATGCAATTTTCCGGGATAAAAACTATACTATGTCCTTTCCCGAGATTAAAACTAAAATAGAGATCTATACCAAAATTCAGCTAAATCGGTTCGGATCCGTAAAGCACATAAAATAAAGTTCCTTTCTAATAAATTACATAACGAAAATCTTATTGTCAATTTTATTTAATTTAAGTTAATTAGTTATTCTCAGAGACAGTGTGACACACGGACAAACAGTGCAATCTTAGTAATAATGACTATTTAACAGACAAAAATGCATGGGCTAAACCTGAAACCAAATAACTTAGTAATTAAAATAACTTAGTCATTAAAATAACTTACCTAATTAATTAATGTTGACATTGTATCGAATGTAAAATTGTGATTTGTATAATTTGTCTTAATCTTAAGCCTGACTGGCTGTTGAGTTTCTTTCGGCGTTTCTTCTCAACAGTATCTCCTTTTGCGAAATGCCAGTAGACTCGTGACGTGTAAAAGTGCCAGTACGGCCTACTTACTGAATAAAGATCATTTATTTCATTTAATGGAAGTGGGCGGTTGGAATCCTCAATAACGATGTACCAAAAAACACTTCAGTATGTTATTAGCCATTTTAGGACGTTATTTCCGCGTTTTCCCGAAAACTGGTTGCGCTAAACGATTTTTTGCCATGTTACTAGACGATAAAAAATAAGCAAATACTTATTTGTGTTTACCAATTTTCTCTAAGTTTGAACTTGAGACAAGGGCTGTCCAAAATCGTGACCCGCGGCTTATCTACTGTTTTTTTTAAATAAGTCTGTTATACTTTAGGCTTTTTTTATTGTGCACAACTAACTCTTTGCAAGATCGAATCAGCAATTAGAAGATCTGCAGAAGAACCAAAGCTACCGCGCGTTAAACGCCACAGTGAGCGACATTTCGCTTCCTGCATCCATCAGTTTCTCGCAACTTTCACGATGTCGCCGGTCCTGGTGGGAGGCCTGCCAACACTGCGACTTGCGGTTCGTGGTCGCCACTCGACAACTTTTCTCTCCCAACGGTGGTCTGTTCTCCGAGCAAGCCAAGCCACTTCAACATACATACTGTTCGAGCTATGTCGGTGACTCCAGTTCTTCAGCGAATTTCCGTATTCCGGATTCTGTCGCGCAAAGAAACTCCGAGCATAGCTCTCTCCACAGCTCGTTGAGCGAGTCAGAGCCTCTCCAAAAGACCAGCAGTCAAGGACCACGTCTCAGAGCCATAACTCATCACTAGCAACACGCACTAACTATAGACTCTTGTCTGTAGTTACCGATGTAACTCTATAATTTGCACACCTTAAGTCGCAGTCGGCACATTGCTCATAGAACTGATGGCATTTGCATTCACAGGGTGCGACGTCGGAAACCTCCTCGAGAGCTCTAGCGTTACAGTTAGGGATTGCAATCCCGCACTGTATCCAATCCCGCGGGATTTTTGCTGGATTGACTTCGTAACAGCGGGATCCTGCGGGATCCCGCGTAGTTTATAGCTTTTTTATGGAATTCAAAATAATAAACTTTATTATGCTTATACTCAACTTTTTATTAAAAATACAAAAATCAACAACGCCTTACTTACTAATAATTGGCTAATTATTTCACCAGTTTGGCTACTTATTTATTAATAAAAGGTCGAGTCCAGAAACATAAAAAAAACATCAATATTTGGTAGAACTTTGTAGGTACTTTTGTACTATACTAGTTAACTAAAAATATCAATTCTAATCTTATCTGAGGTAATAGTCATAATCAGTCTTTTGTATTCACAAAGAGTATCATATGAATTTAGTTTACTAATACTCTTTTAATTTTTCTTACTAAATAATTAATCGTAACGTTAGAAATATGAACCGGCTGATGCTTGCGGATTCGCATTGCTGATCCGCAAGATATTGCGGGATCCCGCAGAGCCTAAAATTGAGCTGGATTCCGCTGGATCGCGGGATCCCACTTTGCTGGATTGCAATCCCTAGTTACAGTTCCCTTCTAACAGAGACTCCTGGCCTCGCGAAGGGGAAGAGTAACGCTTAGGCCGGTGCACCCTGGGCAACATACATACAAACATAAATCACATCTTTATCCCTTATGACGTAGACAGAGCCTACGGTAACAAGATCTAAAGGCCACGTTTAGCATGATTGCGGGCGTATAGGTGGAAAGGGGAATCAAAATAGTGATAGGTTGCTAGCCGCATCGCCTATAACATGATTCCTATTTTTGTCAATTCCCTCGATGGGCTTTTACCATGTGCGCGGGAAGAGAAGCAACTGGTACATTTTATGTTTTTCCTTTGCTCCCAGACCAGCATGGAAGACAACGGTTAATTAATTTATTTAGTAAGTTAGTTAACTGTTGGCTAATATCCGACCGGAGGGGTGGTAAGGTGAATCCACAATTCGTTGCGGGGGATCTGAGCCAGCGGGTCCATAAATGGACCTGCAGAGAGGGCAGCGCCTTTAGGCGCCTTTTTGAAGGAGGTACCCCTAAGCCAAGTACCTGCAGGGCAAGGTGAGGGCAAGACTTGTTGGACGGGAACGAAAGCTCACCGTCGGAGGTTTATTTTATAACAATCCCGGCACAAAATAAATGCATTACGAACTTTGAATAAAAAAAGAATAAGAATAAGAAAACTTTATTACCTGATACAGAAACACAAACAGAATACATGGATACTTATTCTAACCAGCCAAATGGCTGCCACTCATGTGTCACTATAAGACCCAGCCTTCAAGAATAAGACCTTTTAGATTCAGCTTTCTTTGCCTTTATTTATTTGGATAAACCTCAGACGACTCAACTTTGACTGATGTGGACAGCCCTATCCTAAATTGTCGGCTCCACAGTCTATTCGACCTTTCCAGGTTTCCATAAATACAAATTTAGTGAAATAGGCTTGCGCTGTATGCAGTAAATTCTGGTTTTGTAATCCTATCAATGGCGTGGCGTCCATAGAACTCGCTTCCTATTGCCTATTTTAAGGCAGTTGGGCACTTTTATTGTGCAGTGTTCTTGAGTGGAGACCGCGACTCGGCAAACGTGGTGTAGGACGCCCTCCGGCCAGGTGGGATGACGATCTGCGAAAGACTGCAGGCAGATGCTGGATGCGTCAAGCTGAAGACAGGGCGCTATGGCGCTCATTAGGGGAGGCCTATGTCCAGCAGTGGACTAACATAGGCTGATGATGATGATGATGATGATGATTGTGCAGAATTAGAGGAAATCGGCTTGCCTTCTGATATGCTTGACGCCGCGCCACTGAATCCTATGTAAATATATGTCTATGCAATACTAACTATACCTATAAAAGAGGTGTGACTGACTGACTGACAGATAATGCTCGGCTAAACAAGTGAAGCTACAAACTCGAAATTTGGTAGACATACACACTTACATACTCTGTCTACCCCGTAAGGGATAAAGACGTGATTTATGTATGTATACTTACATTGCAAGTTAAATGAAAGCAATTAAAAAATCATAGAAATGGGCGAAAATGAAAGGAATCATGTTATAGGCTCTTTCCACTTAGACGCCCACAGTCATGCTTAACTTGGCCATTAGGTCTTGTTACCTTAGGCTCTGTCTACCCCGTAAGAGATATAAATTGGTCAGTCTAGTTTGGAGTAGACTGTAGCAACATCACAGTATTTTTAGCTACCGAGTTCCCGTTGGAAATCCATTCCGTGACTAACGATATGCAACAAGACCGGGCTAGCAGGCAGCGGAAAATTGCCTGGAAATTGCCTTTTGAAATCTTTGTACTGAGAGACGAAGTAGTTGTCTAAAAGCGTAACGTATTGTTACGTAAACTTGGTACTTTTATTGGTGACTAGCTTCTGCTCGCGAATTCATCTGCGTAGAATTATACATAAAAACCTTCCTCTTGAATCACTCTATCTATTAAAAAAAACCGCATCAAAATCCGTTGTGTAGTTTTGATTTTGCAAAAATAAAATTACCTCCATACTGGTCTGGGAGCAAAGAAATAATATAGAATACTAGCTTCTGCCCGCGGCTTCGTCTGCGTAGAATTATACATAAAAACCTTCCTCTCATCACTCTATCTATTAAAAAAAACCGCATCAAAATCCGTTGTGTACTTTTGAAGATATAAGCATACATAGGGACATAGGGACATGGGGACAGAGAAAGCGACTTTGTTTTATACTATGTAGTGATAGTGACTATGTAGTGATGACGCCATTACGCATAGTGATTCGTACTAACTACACCGTCGGATTTAGGTAGTGTTCCAAGAGCAGCTCCACAGTATAGGTAGGTACTAGGTATGTTATGTAGTAGTTAGTATTGAGTGTTTTGGCCGTAAAATTGTGATGTATTGGTTATTATGTGTCGACATGCTTCGCTGCTAGTAGGCGTTGGTCCGACACAATTTATAAGGCTTATCGTGTCGTGCGATACGGTTTGACAGCTGTCAACTGTCAACTGTGTTTACGGACAAATAGCGTAGAGAGGAAAACAAGTTCCGCCGTTTTCTATAAATTGCCTGCTTCCCATTATTGCCATATACATACAGAAATACACAAATCACGTCTTTATCCGTTACGGGTAGACAGAGCCTAAGGTAACAGATGCCTACAGGCCACATTTAGCAAGATTGTGGGCGTTGGTGAAAAATGAAATCAAAATAGTGATGGGTTGCTAGCCTCATCGCCTATAACATAATTCCTATGATTTTCGCCCGTTCCCTCGATGGGCTTTTACCATCTGCGATATTTGCCGTCAAAATCTGGTGCTATCAAATGAATCAAGAATTTTTATTGCTTGATTTTTTATGTTTAGTGTTACGGTTTTACCATTAGAAATTAAATTAACAATATATAAATAAATTGTATTATTTCCCGGCCATAGCTTTACTTTTCGGATTTTTCTGTTCTAATTTTCAGTGACACTTAGATTTATTTTTTTTCAAAATCTGGTACAAATGAAAGTTGTATGTATTTTTTTTTTCATTTTTTTAATAATTTTCATAATCATAATCATTTATTTGCATAAAACATGGTACATATATTGTGGTATGACAGAAATAATACTTCCATGCTGGTCTGGGAGTAAAGAAAAAAACATAGAATGTACCAGCTGCTTATCCTCCCGCGCAGATGGTAAAACCCCATCGAGGGAATGGGCATAGGAATCATGTTATAGGCGATGCGGCTAGCAACCCATCACTACTTTGATTCCCCTTTCCACCTATACGCCCACACTCATGCTAAGCGTGGCCTTTAGGTCTTGTTACCGGCTCTGTCTACTCCGTAAGGGATAAAGACGTGATTTATGTATTGTATTGTATTGTATGACAGAAAGAGAGTTCCACATGTTTTGTCACTATGTGACATACAAATTCATGTTATGATTTTTAATAATTTAATTAAACTTATTATTGGGTTACAGTGTAAGTACATAAAAAATTATATAAAGGTACCTATATCATTTTGTTCTAAAACAACCCATCACTATTTCGATTCCCCTTTCCACCTATACGCCTACAATCATGCTAAACGTGGCCTTTAGTTCTTGTTACCTCAGGCTCTTGTCTACCCTGCAAGGGATATTGACGTGATTTGTGTATGTATGTATGCACTCTTGTGTTATATTTGTATGGGGCATGTCATGCGTGTGCCAGGTACGTGCACAAAAATGTGCAAGCTTCAGGCACGTGTCCTAAGCTATTTGGGGCGTGGACAACAATGCCCCGTCATGTTTATTGATAAGCTACATGGATGATTTCATCTTCTAGTAATGTTGCGCACGAAAACTCTAAACGCTAAACAGAATACCGAATAAGCTTGCCTTTAGCTAGTAAGTTGAATCCAAATGAGAACTAATGCATATTTAACGCTCCGTTGAACACCCCAGGTGGCTAGCACCGTTGTAACATTTTGGCTAAGTACCTACTCAATGCTATATCCTCCAATACAGAGCGTAACAAACACTCCGAGCTGTTCACTGAGGTATAATAGACATTGAAGCTAAAAAAGATTGATTGGGTAGTTAAAAATACATACTAAACTTGTACATCTATCACGTCTCTATCCCTTTCGGTGTAGACGGAGCCTAAGGCAACAAGACCTAAAGGTCACGTTTAGTATGATTGTGAGCGTTTAGGTGGAAAGGGGAATCAAAATAGTGATGGGTGGCTTTGCTAGCCGCATCGCCTACAACATGATTCGTAAGATTTTCCCCAATCTGCGCGGGATTAAAAGCAACTGGTACATTCTAGGTTTTCTCTTTACGCCCAGACTAGTGTGGAATTAATTAAGAAAAATCTCAATAGCCCGATGCAGGATGGGGACTAAACTTGAGGGTGACATCTGTCGTAAAACATCGGAACTAAAATTACATACACTAGCTCTATCTGTTGAGAGATTTCAAGAAACTAAAACTAACTTAAAACTAGCTATTATCTTGTAGTACAATTATATTTTTACATTTTAAGTAGTTAATATTAAAAATCAAAATAAAAAATAAATAAATAAATTGGGTGAAAATCTTAGCGATCATGTTATATAGGCGATGTGGCTAGCAAGCCATCACTGTTTTGATTCCCCTTTCCGTCCTTTACCCCTTATAGTTCACCTTTGTGCTTATATTTAATGTATTTTTTTCTTTATGTGACTTATCTGTTTCTTTATATTTGTACAATAAACTAAAAACTAATAATGTAGTTTATAAATATACGACAAGATTAAACAGCCAGTGAAATATCACTTGGGGTGTTTATAACACCCTGTATTCAAGCACCTCTCGCTTCATTAATGCTCTGAAGCTTATTCCTGGAAGAGCTTTCACAATTGAGCGTTCAATTTGAGATATCTATCAGGATTATCGTGTCTTGGAAATCATGGAGTAATATTACACCGATAATTTTGAAACGTTGATCTAACTTAATACCAACTTCAGCTAACTTTATGGTATTTATACATACATACATAAATCTAGTCTTTATCCCTTACGGGGCCGACAGAGCCTATAGTAACAAGATCTAAAGACCACGTTTAACATGATTGTGGGTTTGTGGGCGTATGGATGGATAAGGGAATCAAAATAGTGATGGGTTGTCAGCCACTTCGCCTATAACATGATTCCTAAGTTTTGGTCATTCCCTCCACGGGATTTTACCATCTGCGCGGAAAAAGAAGCAACTGGTACATTCTATGTTTTTATGTTGTTGTGTGTTATGTTTTAGACTATCGATAGATTGAGCAAAGACAATTAGTATCGATATTTTGGGAGACTGCAACTGCAATACTATAAATAATCTCGGAAGTATTCATCCTTGACGTTGAATAAAATTATCAATTGCTTTTCAATATTATACCTATATAAACTATTGATACTATCGATAATACTATCGATAGTTTTGAACAGTTGATTTTCACCTTTATTTCAGTAGTATCAATAAATTGTATTGCTCTAAATAAGCGATCGATACTACCGATAGTATTGCTATAAATAAGCGATCGATACTACCGATATCATTGCTCTAAATAAGCGATCGATACTACCGATAGTATTGCTATAAATAAGCGATCGATACTACCGATATCATTGCTCTAAATAAGCGATCGATACTATCGATAGTATTGCTCTAAATAAGCGATCGATACTATCGACAGTATTACTATAAATAAGCGATTGATACTATTGATAGTACTGCTCTAAATAAGCGATCGATACCATCGATAGTATTGCTTTAAAAAGAAGCGATCGCTATTATCGTTATAATAGCATTTTTGGATTAAAACTTTGTATAGGGAAACTATCAGTTTTGCGGGAACGCTAGAAAATACGCATACAATACGCGCTAGCAGTCCCATTGGTGCTGTAGTTGTCCATGGGCGGCGGTGATCACTTACCATCAGGTGCACCGCATGCCCGTTTGTCGGTTTTAATATTTTAAAAAAATCGGATTTAACGAAGCGAACATTATAGCAGCACACCTAACTTTACATAACAAAAAGGCACGAGAACATTAGTTCACTGAAAGTTTAGACGAGCGTTCCCGGAAATCAATTCACAAGTACGCTACACTGAACATTTTCCATACGGAAAAGTTATGTTCGTTCCACAGACCCGAATTTAAGTAGACGAAACAAGTCGACCTGTCTGGCCTGTGACAAGGGCGATCTAGGTTTTTTCAGTCAAAGAAGAGTTTGCCAAAACTTTTGCTCACTGCAATTGCAGTTACCTACTTTCAGTAGAAGCATAAATGCATTTTTAAACTTTATATTACACTAGCTTCTGCCCGCGACTTCGTCTGCGTAGAATTATACATAAAAACCTTTCTCTTGAATCACTCTATCTATTAAAAAAACGCACTAAAATCCGATGTGTAGTTTTGAAGATATAAGCATACATAGGGACATAGGGACAGAGAAAGCGACTTTGTTTTATACTATGTAGTGATAGTGATTAGTTACAAAGCGCCATATAGTTTTAAGCACCAAAGTCGGCCAAATACTTCGACACCATTATACATGACGCTGACTGTACATTAAGATAGTACATTGTAGGCGTATAAGTGGAAAAGGGAATCAAAATAGTGATGGGTTGCTAGCCGCATCGCCTATAGCATGATACCGATGACGTACTGAAAATTACACATTTGTTTCTAAATTTGAAATCATCGGATGCGAGTTAAGAGTTAAGAGCTGCGGTTCGTTTTTGGATCCGTCCGAGGGGAAGAGCAGTGCTTGGCCCGGTGCACCCTGGGCATCGGCTTATGATTTCTTGGCAGATTCTGAGGGATATCATTACCGGTTGGCTAAGAGCCCGACGGGGGGGAGGGGTCTTTTGACCGTATTCTATCGTACAACGTTGCCGTCATTTTTTGTTACTTTGACATTGACTAAATCATCGCATCGATCGATGGGGCCATATTAAAAAAGAAGAAGAAGAAATTTGAATATATCGTTAAGCCATCTACTTCGAGATAGGTCCGTGTTCTGTTCACATTCAGCCGTATTTCGATTTTTATTCCACAAAACAAACTCTTCTGTTACGCGCAGAGTTCGAAATTCTTTCAACCTCCTAATTGCAGTTCGTTGATCCGATAAAACCGCTTCCGAACTCTCGCGCGGATCACAGTTGGCTGGTTTTGCTCTTCTTAGGGTTCCGCCCAAAAAGGTGCCAAAAAGGTTCTGCCAAGCCTCGGCTGCACTGTTAAAAATAATGTGATTTTACATCCGAAAAAATTACAGAAACCTGTAAAATCTTCGAAAAAAATGGGTAAATGTACAAAAAAGTTGGGAATTTTACATAATTTTAGCGTAATTTACATATTTTCGGTAATTTTAACTATATTTATGACTTTTCACATAAAAAAACATGAAAAAATCTCTAAAACATGGAATTTTACATAAACTCTGTACAATTACATGACTTTCTGGAGCACCGTACATTTTTATACGTATTTTTGACGGATAAAACGGTAATTTTACATACAACACTTTAAAATTACATGATGTTTTGTAAAATACAGAAAGAAATGTAAATTTACATAATGCTTTCGTGATTTTCCCAAATATATCACTACAATATTATGCAATTTTACATTTCTTTCTGTATTTTACAAAACATCATGTAATTTTCTTTTTTGTGTGTATCTTTACATAAAAAATATGTAAAAGTCACTAAAACATGGAATTTTACATAGAATTTATGGAACACCGTACATTTTTATGTGTATTTGTAACGGTTAAAACGGTAATATTACATACACAACTCGTAATTTTACATATTTATCTAAAATCACATTTGTATTTAATTTTACATAATACTTTCGTGATTTTCCCAAATATATCACTGCAATATTATGCAATTTTACATTTATTTCTGTATTTCACAAAACATCATGTATATTTCTTTACTTTGTTAGTGTATTTACATAAACAATATGTAAAAATCACTAAAACATGTATTTTTACGTAAAGTCTGTACAATAATCTGGGACACCGTACATTTTGATATGCATTGTTAACGGTTAAAAAAGTAATTTTGCATACAAAACAAGTAATTTTAAACTCTTATTTGAAAATTACATTTTTATTTAAATTTACATAATACCTTCGTGATTTTCCCAAATATATCACTAAAATATTATGCAATTTTACATTTATTTCTGTATTTTACAAAACATCATGTATATTTTTTTATTTTGTCTGTGTATTTACATAAAAATATGTAAAAATCACTAGAACATGAAATTTAACGTAAAAATTGTATAATTGCATAGAATTTCTGGGACATCGTACATTTTGATATGTATTTTTAAAGGTTCAAACGGTAATTTTACATAAAAAAAACTAAAATTTACATATTGATCTGAAAATTAAATTTTATGTAAATTTACATACTACTTTCGTGATTTTCCCAAATATATCACTACAATATTATGCAATTTTACATTTTTTTATGTATTTTACAAAACATCATGTCATTTTCTTTATTTTGTCTGTGTATTTACATAAACAATATGTAAAAATAACTATTACATGCAATTTTACATAAAATCTGTATAATTTCATAGAAATTATGGAACACAGTACATTTCGATACGTATTTTTAACGGTTAAAACGGTAAGTTTACATAACAAACACCTGAATTAAGATAATTATCCGAAAATTACATTTTTATTTAAATTTACATAATACTTTCGTGATTTTCCCAAATAAATCACTACAATATTATGCAATTTTACATTTCTCTCTGTATTTTACATAACATCATGTCATTTTCTTTATTTTATTTGGGTATTTACATAAAAAATATGTAAAAATCACTAAAACATGCATTTTTACGTAGTCTGTACAATTACATAGATTTTCTGGGATACTGTACATTATGTTTTGTAATGTAAACGGTTAAAAAAGTCATTTTACATACAAAACAAGTAATTTTAGAAACTTATCTGAAAATTACATTTTAATTTAATTTACATAATTCTTTCGTGATTTTCCTATAAGTATCACTACAATACTATGAAATTTTAATTTTACAAAACATCATGTATGTACTTACTTAATTTCAATTGTTTGAGTTTGTCTAGGTAATTACTTAAACAATATGTAAAAACCACTAAGACATGCTTTTTTACGTAAAATCTGTAAAATTACATAGAAATTCTAGAACACGTACATTTTTGTATGTATTTTTAACGGCTAAAACGGGCAAGTTTACGTACAAAACTCGTAATTTTATAATAACATTTTTATTTAAATTTACATAATACTTTCGTGGTTTTCCTAAAAATATCACAACATTATAATGTTTATATCACACATAGCAACCATAAAACAGTGTCGCAGGTACAAGGACGTAAGTTTCGCGAACAAATAAAATAAACGGGTAGTAGGGAAAGTTAATTAAATTGCACCTGAAATACAAAACAATACAATACAATACTGTTTCTTCGTGGGTTTGGTTCTTCAGGAAGGAGTTGAGGACAATGAAATTATGTTTATCGTTCAAGAGATGTTGTAATAAAGAGTGCTCGCACAGACGTACATGCTTTCTTTATATCCTCGGCATGCGGTAGAAAATGGAACTAAATAATTAACAGTTTTTGAAATCAGCGCCATCTATCTAGCTATATTAGAACTACGTAAGACGGGTAGGTTTCAGGAAATCAAATCACTAATCAATCAGTAAGTTTACTAAGTATCCGATAGCTGGCGCTGTTCTCAGCCTCTGCGACAGCCTGTCTATTAGTGGATTTAGTGAATAACTCTTTAATGAACACCACATAAAAAACAAGTAGAAAAAAAGGTACACACACAGAATGTAACACGGTAACAATAGGTGAAATTTGTTGTTGTATAAAATAAAGCTTAGTTTTAATTATAATATATCTTATTCGAAATTATTATACTAGAAATCAGATCACCTCATCCATTAAAGACACTTAGTAGGTACGGTTCCATCCAGCCCCCTGCCAGACATCCATAAACAATAATACAATAATATGTAACTAGCTGTTTTACCCGCGACTTCGTCCGCGCAGAATTAAAAAATATAGCCTACTAGCTTCTGCCCGCGACTTCATCTGCGTAGAATTATACATAAAAACTTTCCTCTTGAATCACTCTATCTATTAAAAAAACCGCATCAAAATCCGTTGCGTAGTTTTAAAGATCTAAGCATACATAGGGTCAGACAGACAGACAGCGGAAAGCGACTTTGTTTTATACTATGTAATGATAGTAATGTTCATCAGGGATAATGTAGGAGTCTAATGGTGAAAGAATTTTTCAAATCGGTCCAGCCAGTAGGTACCTAATTTCGGAGCCTATCCAAAGCAAACAATCAATCAAATCTTTTCTCTTTATTATATTAGTATAGATAAATACATACATACACAAATCACGTCTTTATCCCTTACGGCATAGACAGAGCCTAAGTTAACAAGACCTACATGCCTACAGGCCACGTATATTATTTAGTATTAGATAATAATAATATTTGCCTTACAAAAAATATGCGTGGCCTTGCGAGCCGCGTGGTGCGGCGGGCGATAGCCGAGGTGGAGCGGGGAGCGGGGCGGGGGGGGGGGACGACCTTGGCCACGGACGGGAGGCCCGACAGGGTAGCGACATGAACGCGCGCGTTTCTAGTAGAAACTTTCTACTCAAGCAAAGCAAGAGTTAGACGTTAGATCTATGTTCATGACATAATGCCTAGAATTATACACTAGAATAAGTATGTATGTAATGTACGCACCTAGATACCTACGTAGCTTTAAGAAGTAAGAATACTGTGCGCTGGTAGCACTTATACAATCTTCTATACATCTATATACAGATAGCGATGAACATGTCAAATTCGCGGCTGCCTAGAGTCGCAACGTAAATAATTATTGCTTCAGTATCATAGAGATGCACTACCACAGAATAAGTAATAGTATGGCACTACGGAGGGATTTTTCAAAATTCCCACGGGATAAGGAATAAATGGGGTTTATAAGTCCACTGAAAATGGAGCCTAGTAATAACTATAATTCCTAGTCTTGAAATTTGGCACATAAGTAGGGAATCATAACTGCTGAAAATTAATTTCAAGACTTTTCGGAATTCCCACGGGATAGGGAGAAAAAAGGGATTTATATTATTACTTTGAAATGTTTTATCTCCGTAAATATTATTATACTAGAATCTTTAAATTTGGCATACTTACCAGTATAATTATGTTATCTGAAAACTGATTACTTAAAATTGATCCTAGCCACTGTTCCCTCCCTGACCCTAGATATGGCATTTTTGGCAAAATACTTACATATGATTATTCGAACTACTTAATGGTTTTTCGATTTTTAATTTAGTGTTATTATTAAATAACCGTGCGAAACCGGGGCAGGCCGCTAGTTGTTAATATACATACAACGAAGTTCAAAACTATGGGTAGTTTTTTTACTACTTTTTGCCGATTTTAAGATTTTTTTTTGAATACTTACCTGTCTTGACATAAGTACTTAACTACCTACCACACGTTTGGTCGCATTAATAGAGTTTACGTCACCCTTGGCCATGAAGTGGGATTTTCTGCCGAAAATCTCACTTCCTGGCCAAGGCAAGACGTAAAACTTTAAGACGAGGCACCCGAAAATAATTCTCACGCTTGTTTCACCCATCTCGCCGCGCCACGATGAGATAGCATCAATTTCTTCCACGCGCAAAAAAAGAGACGAAAGATGGTGGCGTCACTACTGAACACGCGGCATAAGTTCCGAAAGTATAATATAAATCAAATAAAATAAACTACGCGAGCAAATTAAATGATATATCCCAGTTCGCTAGATAGATAGCATTACTATCGTGTCTGAAAGTTTTGAAGTATAAATGCTTATAATTCCGGAATAATTTTCAAAATAAAATAAAATTGGACACTTTTTTGGAATGAAAATCTATCGATACTTTTAACAAAAATGCGATATCTTTTTTCTCTCTTCGCAGTTCAAGAGACTCGACATTTTTATACTCAAAGTGCCTAAATTTGTACTTCATTCTTTTAATAAATTTACGTATTTTGTGAATGTTGCCTACGTATTTTGATGTAAAAAGGTTTATTGTAAAAAAAATATGATATGAATGTAGATAAAGTAAAGTATGCAACTGTACATAATTAGGCATTAAAACACTCGTTTGATCTTATTACCTATGAAACTCAGCTTCTCTTCGTTTCATAAACCCAAACTCATGTTTTAATGCCCTTCATTATAGTTAATACAGTCACATAAACTACTATTATGCTTTTGTCTGCCAATGGCAGAGAGCTGTCAATTAAAATAAAGTAGATAATAATAAAGCTGGCAAGTACCTAATAAAAAAACTAGCTACAGTATGGAATTTCATCTATTTTTCGTCTACTGGTAGACGAGGTACATAATTATAAACTTAGTCTGCAAATTGTGCAAAATTCGGATCGAATCGTTCGATCGATCGAATCGTGCCGTCCCGCTCACGTTAATATTATTTAATACGAGAGTGAGCGGGACGGTACTCGGTCAGATTCCGAGGCGGGAGGGGGCTGGGGGGGGGGGGAGGGCATGCGATGCGACGCCCGGCTCGCGTTGTCGGCGGGCCAGGGCCGCCATCTTGTCGTTATTCCTTCCTTGGTTGGAGTTGACGTGACGTTGGAAAATAAAGTAAGTTATTTCCTATTTCGATTTTGGGCCAATAAATTGTATTCTAAGTGCTCCAAACGTTTAAGTGTACCCTACGTAATTAAGGTTCAGATTTAAATCAAGGAAAACACGGCGCGCGCGCCGTTTTCATTTCATGTGTTTGCTTTAAATAAAATAAAAATAAAAATTTAGTTCACGCTTTGCTTGCCACGCACTTGTTTAATCTCTTTGGATTTTGGTGTAAATTTGTGAAATCAATGCGAGACTTGTTTGCTTGCTTTTTTGTGTTTCATTTTGCATCTTTAACCTAAAGTGGCACACGTTTGAAAACGTAAGTGAACGTGAAATAAAAGTTAGTGAATCGTCTTTTGGTCTCGCTCCAAAAAGGGGTGGAGATTAAGTATCAATCTCTCTGCGCACTGTTTTTGGCACTCTGCTTAATTCTTCTCCTAAACATTTCAGGCTTTCGTTTGAATTGGTGCGCGTGACCTCGCCGGCTGCCGAGTTTCTGACCTGGGCCACGAATTGCTCGCGACTCGACTCAAGAACGCAGTTGCTTTTAGAAGGCAACGTATTCCGCGACTCTCAGGTTGGTTTTTTGGTTAATAATTTTATTTAAATACTAGCGATTGCCCGCGGCTTCGCCTCCGTGGAATCATGAAACGTAAAATTTACATAGAATTTATGGAACACCGTACATTTTGATGTGTATTTCTAACGGTTAAAACGGTAATATTACATACACAACTCGTAATTTTACATATTTAACTCAAATTGTGGCCTTTAGGGCTTTTTGCCTCAGCATCTGTCTACCTCGTAAGGGATATAGACGTGATTTGTGTATGTATGTGTATAGAGTTTAGGTGGGATAAATAAAAGGCTTAAAATGAATGCCCTTTAAGACAGCTTGTTGTGCTATCTCGAGGGTAATCGGGGATGTTTTGGGTGCTCCGCCCCATGCCGAGATGCAATAAATGTAATAATGCATAATGATATAATTAACTGTATTTCGAAAAATCTTCGGGGTTTAAAAGCTTTGGACAAGCCCACATCCCACTGGGTACTGGTATTTTTCAGCCTACTTACTGAATAAGCATTTATCATATTTATTTTCTGTCAGATCACAACTACAGCCATCAGGCAAGATGCCTGTACTTAAAGTGTGGTCAGTGGACCACAACACCAAAAAGACAGTATGTCTTTCGGAAGTAACTATACAAAACCTGTTAAGGATTGGTAAATTGAAAAGATTTAAAGAATTTCATGTAGATAATTAGTAAGTATTTTGCGCTTTATAGATAGATAGGTAAGTTATAGATAGGCATTTACCCAAATTGCATAGCAATTGACGGTATCGTCTTTCCCATAAGGGCACACGGGGTCTGTGCCCAAGGCCCCTGACCTAGGTGGCCCCAAAAGTTAGATGTATATATTCGCTTACAAGAAAATAGTGTCTGTCAAGTGTTAGTTGTCAATGACCTTCGCTTTAACAATTTCCAATATTCGTTGGTGTCCAAGGGCCCCGGTCTCCTTTAAGACGGTTCTGGCAATTTATGCAATTTAGTTCGTATTTACACAGATTTCAGTACTTAGTACTTATAATATGTTTGGCAAAATGCACATTTAGCTAAGCATATTATAGAATAATATTTATTATCACATGCATGAACATTCTTTACATTTTGTAGGTATTGCATGGTAATTGATACAATTTAGTGAGTATTTACATAGCTTTAGGTACTTACTTACCCCGTAAGGGATAAAGATGTGATTTGTGTATGTATGTATTAGGTACTTAGTACAGTCAAGTTCATAAATACATAAATATCTGAACCGATTAAACAACCAAAAATATATGTACGATTCTCTATCATATTCATCTGAGCAAGCCTTCACTAATATGTAAGCAACTGAAAATTAAAAAATATCTGTACTAAGGTATTCCAATTTTATGTAAACAAGTAAGTAGAAGTTCATAAATATCTGAACAAACTAACACGTCGAATTTTGATTTGTATGCGTTGCATTGAATTGGTATTTTTTTTTTTTTTTTTTATGTGATATGAAAGGTAAACGAGCAAGTGGGTCACCTGATGGTAAGTGATTACCACTGTCCATAGACACCTATATAAAATAAAATTCCTATATAAAATGTACAGAATATTGGAGTATACACACCCACAATTGAATAACTTAACTTTGCTATCTCTGCGATATAGTGAAATTAAGTACAGAATAGTCTACCTACACGGATTCAGAGCTTGTCGTGTTATTGCACTTCATCCGTTTTATTTTGCTAAGAAGACTGAGAACTAGATGATTTATTTATTTATACAGTCTTGTTCAGATATTTATGAACTTCTAATTGTTCTTGAAACTGTTCTTGAAATTGCGTTTATTTGTAAGAATAGTCTTCACAGAAAATCTTCAAAATAAAATCTTAAGAATCATGTTATAGGAGATGCAGCTAGCAACCCATCACTATTTTGATTTCCCTTTCCACCTATACGCCCTAAATCATGCTAAACGTGGCCCTAAGGTTTTGTTACCTTAGGCTCTGTCTACCCCGTAAGGGATAAAGACGTGACATATGTATACATGTAATACATCAAAATACTCGCATAAAATTGGAATACACTACATACATACTGTAAGAGTTCAAACATACATACATACATACATACATACATACATACATACATAAACACATACATACATATATCACGTCTTCATCCCTTTTGTGCCACTACATGTTTATTAATATTTGAGAAAACCCGTTTGTAGATATTTATAAATTAACTTCTACTTGTTCACATAAAATTGGAATACGTTAGTACAGTTATTTTGGAATTTTCATTAACTTACATATTAGTGAAGGCTTGCTCAGATGAATATGATCGGAGAATCGTACATATATTTTTGGTTGCTTAATATGTTGAGATATTTATGTACCGTTCTATGTACATATATTTTTGAATCCTTGGATATGCTCATATTTATGAACTTGACTGTACTTATAATATGTTCGGTAAATGCCCTACTAGCTAAGCATATTCTAGAATAATATTTGGTTATTATGAATATGAAAGTGAGTTTGTCTGTCTGTTTGTTTATTTGTTCCATTCCTACGGCTCTACTGGATTCTAAATTGCAAATTTGGCAGAGAGATAGTTGGACATCCGAGGTTTAACATAGGACTTTTTATACCAAAAAATTGCAGTTCCTTTTAAATTGCAGTACCTAGTACCTTAAATGTATTCATATATATATATTTCTATAACTTTATTTGCAGGAAGTGACAAGAGCTGAGGTGTGTGATCTACCGAATATACCAGCACCAAGTATAGTTGCAGTAAACTTTGGAGGTGGGTTATTTTAACAAGCTTTAATTTAACTTGCAATGCACAGTGTGACAAGACCCTCATTTTTAAACCTTATTTCTATTTATATTCGCAGATAATGATAAAATCTACTATTTAGTTGTGGAGAAGCAAGTAATCAGCGAAGTATCCAGCGTTTGTGATGCTCTGAAAATTCTGACTGCAGCATATTACGTGTTTAATTTGGCATACCCTCAGGATGGACAATGTTGTTTGGAGTTTATGCAACGATATATTTTTAAAATAAACCCTACAGAGGGAAGCAAAGTGAAGATGACAACCAAGCAGCTAAAAGGTAACATTTTATCGAAAGTGCTGTCATTAATTACGAAACTGAGAAAAAATTGAAAATTGCAATGCCATTCACTTGTAACTATTGTAGTAAGAAATTTCCGTATGTGATATGATAATATATTGTTTTATTTCAAAGTATGATTTGATGTCAATTTTTGTTAATTTGTGTTAATTAAGTGTATAAAAATATTGTGACTGATTGATAGAATCTGTTAATTAAGTAAGTAATAAATTAAGTAAGTCTTTGTTCATCTAAAAGTAAAAATATGATAATATATTGTTTTATTTCAAAGTATGATTTGATGTCAATTTTTGTTAATTTGTGTTAATTAAGTGTACAAAATATTGTGACTGGTTGATAGAATCTGTTAATTAAGTAAGTAATAAATTAAGTCTTGGTAGTATGTACAGTCAGTATAATATGAAACATCCAAGGTGACCAAAAAGTTCGACACACCATACGATTTCTTTGGTGTACCGAACTATTTGACCGACTTGGATGCTTCAAACTATGTGACTGACTGTACAAACAAATACAAATTTTATGTATAACTTAGGTCTAAATTTGCATGTTACTTTAAGATGCTCGCTGATTTTCTCAATAAGTAAATGTAAACAAAGATCTTAAACCATAATATACTGCTGTGTGCTTGTACTAAACATTGGTTTCTTTCATTTAAATATAATATTTCTAACAGAATATTGTAAATGAAAGCTTTCTAGAAAGGGAACATGTATTTTTTGGAAAACCTTTTCATGTATTGTTTATAAATTAGTATTTTAACTTAATACATATCTAGACTAAATCATTTGTTGGTAAAACAAGTCACTGTAAACTAGAGGAAAATTATCTATTTCTATAGAAAAACTCAATACTTCTCTGAGAATGTACCTTTGTTAGTTGATATCCTACATCCAAACTGTATTCTTTTTACCAGTGAATTACAGGCATTTATTCTTACATATGCGTTTAGCGTATAAATCTACTCTCCTTCACATCGGTAATGCAAAAGTAATAAAAGGGTGAGGGCAAAAAGTTACACACCGTAAGGTTGCGTATAACTTTAACGGTGTGTAACTTTTTGGTCCTCACCCAAAAATGACTTGCGTTACCTATGTGAGTAAGAGTTGATTTATAAATACGCTAAAAGCTTATATATAACAAGAATAAATGCCAGGCCCTGTATTCGGCGAAACCGAGCTAAAATCATAGGTATCGCTGAACGACAAACTCCATACTAAAATGCGCATTAATGATATGATTTTCACTCACTTTCTGTGGCCTGTAATTAATTAACCGGTAATAAAATAATACAGTTTGGCTGTACGATTACCATGAACGAGGTACATTCACATAGAAATAGTGAGTTTTTCCATAGAAATATGTAATTTTTCCTAAGTTTACAGTGATTGTTTTTACTAACAAATGATTTAATTATACATGTTATTATGTTTTTTTACTTACAATATTCTGTAAAAATCCTCCTAAATTATTGAACATTACATATGCTTATGTAGATAAATCTACGTAAATGCATGTGAAACTTTATATTCTTATGTAGATTTACATACATAATATGTAATAAATATTACATATATGCATGTGAAAATCCTACACTTATGTAGATTTACTAACATAAATGTAAAACTACATAACAATCATGTAACAAGAATACACAAGTTTTATGTAGATTTGCCTTCATAATCAGTAAATCTACATAGAAGTATGTAATCGCATTACACGGATTTATGTAGTTTTACCTATAAAGTAAGGTAAACTTACATACGTTTATGTGATCAAAATACTCAATTTTATGTAGATTTAAATGCGTATATGTAAAGCTACATAAATTTATGTATAAAAAAATACATAATCTTACGTAAAATACCCACGGTATTGTGTAGATTTACCTGCACAATATGTAAAGCTACATTACAAGGGTGTAATAAAATTACAACTGATTTGTGTGGTTTTACCAAATAGTAGGTAAAGCTACATACATTTATGTGAACAAAATACGCAGATTTATGTAGATTTAACTACATTTATGTAATTCTACATAAATTATGTTGTATAAAAATTACATAAAATGACGTAAAATATCTACGGGTTTCTGTAAATTTACCTATGATAAATGCTTTTACTTACATGAAATGTATGTATATTTCTTTCACATATTTTTATGTAAATTTATATCACATACTTTTATGTAAACTCGTTTCACATTTTTTTTGTGTAAACTAATATTACATATTTTTATGTAAACTCATATCACATATTTTTTATGTAGGCTCATTACATAATTTTTATGTAAACTAAAATCACATATTTTTTATGTAAACTAAAATCACATATTTTTTATGTAAATTCATCACATATTTTTTATGTAAATACACATTACATAAGTTTATGTAAACTTAAAATACATCCATTTATGTAAAAATTTACATACAAAAATATTTACATATTATGTAAAAAAGCTGTTCTGTAAATTTACATTGGCATGTAAAATTACATACATATTTAATTTTACATAAAAGTGAGGGCTACGAAAGTTGCCCTCACTTTTATGTAATTTTCCCGAAATATTTTTAACAGTGTGTCTGTCTGTCACACAGCTGTATCGTCGAGCATGTATATGAATATGCTAACTTCATCCGCGTAGAACTGATTTTGATTGTATATTCTGCAATAATTACACCGTAGCGACTAGGCAGCTACGACCTTTGATGAGTGAGCTATCCCGCGGGAATAATGCAACTTCTATATATATAAAAGAAAGTCGTGTTAGTTACACTATTTATAACTCAAGAACGGCTTAACAGATTTGGCAGAAAATTGGTAGGGAGGTAGCTTAGGACCAGGAAACGGACATAGGATACTTTTTATCCCGATTTTCTCACGGGATTGTAGAATTCCAAAATGTTGTACTAATAAAGCTACAGACATTAAATTTAGCATGCCTACACATTATTCCTTGATTAGTATAAAGGTGCAACTACAAAGGATTTTTTCAAATTTCCCACGGGATAAAAACGCGAGGTAAATAATTAAGACTATAACTAGTAAATAATATTCCTAGAGGATCATGTAGGTGCTCTAGGATAGGCAATAAAAACCTTATACTTGGAGACATGAGTGGATGTATGGGCTGTGTCGTCACTCTGACGTTATGTGCACGGACGAAGTCGCGGGGAAAAGCTAGTTTCGGGATAAAATGTAGCTTATGTGTTAATCTAGGGTACCAGCTATCTTCGTTCCAAATTGTATCCAAATCAGTCAAGTCGTTTCAGCGTAAAGAAGGACCTTACAAACTTTCGCATTTATAATATTAGTGGGATAAATCACGTCTTTATTGCTTACTGGGTAGGCAGAGCCCAAGGTCCCGCGGAAACCCAAGACCCAAAGGCCACGGAAAGGGGAAAGCATGTATGGAGAGATTGAAAAATGTGGATGAAGCGAAAGAGTCAGGATCGTAGCAAGTGGGATAAAGTAGTTCATACCTATGGGAAATAGAGTATGTATGGGTTTGTATACATCTCTACAATAGATTAATATAATTTAAGGCTCGGGGACCTTAATCATACCTTTTATAAATGTATTTAATTTAAGTAGAATTTAAGTATTCTTACTGTATTTTATTTAAAAAAAAATGACTTTCTGCCAAGTTTCTTGCGGCGCATTCTTGGCAGTGATGGTATTTCCGAATGCGCTGGTAGTTTCAAAAAGACATGTAAAAGAGCCCTTGGCGGCCAATTTACAAAAATAATTTTTCATTTTCATTTTCATTCATTTTCATTTTCGTATCTGGGCTCGGATTGGCTAAATTACTTGGGTTTCTTTTATCAAAGTTGTCAGGAAATTGTACAGTGGTACGGAACTCTTGGCAGGCGAGTCCGACTCGCGCTTGGCCGGTATTCGTGCTTAACCGCGTAATAAATTAAATACCTTTGTTGTTTTTTTAAATCTGGAGACGGATGAGTCTTCAGTCGCCGTGATGCGGGTTTCGGTAGCTACTCTATATGTATATATAAAAGAAAGTCGTGTTAGTTACACTATTTATAACTCGAGAACGGCTGAACTGATTTGGCTGAAAATTGGTAGGGAGGTAACTTAAAACCAGGAGACGGGCATAGGATACTTTTTATCCCGATTTTCCCACGGGATTGGAAAATTCCGAAATGTTGTACTAATAAAACTACAGACATTAAATTTATCATGCCTACACATTATTCCTTGATTAGTATAAAGATGCACTTATAAAGGAATTTTTCAAGTTTAAGGCGGAACAAAGTTCGCCGGGTCAACTAGTTGTATATATTTTTTGAAGTAACTTCTTCAGCGGCGTTGTACACTCTTTGGGCTGGGTAAAAAATATTAAACTCGCGTCAGGTAAGACTTTTAATAATACGTACGTTAATTTCGTCACTTACTAGTAAGGTGGAATAACGTGCGTTCGCTCTGGTGACATACAAGCTTTTTTACTGACTGTACTTGCATTGTCATTTGTCTTACATTATGTAAACCAAGTTTCAAGTCAATGGGGTCCGATGTAGATGAAGAACCGTTGAAGAGTCCCCTGCGGAGACGGTCCTGGCTGGACCACAAGAGTTTTTCTACCAGATTATTGTATTGTCATCTGACTTACACAAGTATGCAAAATTTCAGCTCAATCGGATGAAGATATCTGCTTCAAAATTGAGTCGCAAGATTCCACCCGGATAAACTTACTTACACACGAGCGAGCACGAGGACCTGTCGACGAATTACATTTCGCCCAGCTAGAACCAGGACAAAACTCGGAAAGGCCCTTCCACTTTACCGTATACTAAAGTCATTCAACGACCTAGACCTAGCAAATCAATTCCGATTCGACATCTTTCAAGATTCAATACGGTCAATTAAGCGTAAAACGCTGATTCCATCACACATGCCTCAATATTTGCTCTCTTTTTTGCCTAATTTTAGTTTTGTTATAAGCAGGATGCTCACTCACTTGCTTAATCCTGTTTCTTGTATGTTAGTTAGTTTTACTTGTAGTGTAAGTCCCTAAACATGATAAATGCTGTCGCATGCCTGTTATTGGTGCATGAACATGGATTGTAACTCGTAATTTTGTTAATATTTATGTTTTGTTTATGTACTGTTGGCATGTCTAAATAAATAAATGTATACATTGCAAGTTAATGTAAAGCTTGTTAAATAGAAATAAGATTATTATGTATTTACTCCTCCACCTCAAATTGACGTTTAGTTCGAAATAAAACAAAATACCGAAGAGCTTTTACATTTATCAAACTAACTTAATGTAAAGGTTCGGGGCCCGGAATCCGAATGTTAAAAAACCTGTCATTCCGTTTATCTGTCCATCTGTCCATTTATCCGTCTCCGACTGACGGGCTTTTAGCACTCAAGGGAATTAAATTATTTATAACGTGGATATTTAGTCGTTAAATAAAGCACATGTTTACTTTTAGCTTGGAAATTTGAAAGCACCGAAAAAATGGAGTTGGATTCACGCACCGAGGGTTTGTGCTTCAAAATAATAATAATAATAATAATAATAATAACCATTTAATTATGGAAATAGTTCAACACTTTAAATGAAAAACCAATGAGGCGTGACATTTTAGTCGGGATACGTCCGCGTGTGGTCAAGAGCTGCGGTTCGATTTTGGATCCATCCGAGGGGAAGAGCAGCGCTTGGTCCGGTGCACCCTGCATCGGTTAACGATTTCCAGCCAGATTCTGAGGGATAGCATTATCCGTTGGCAAAAAGCCCGATAGGGGGAGGGGTCTTTTGACCGTGTACCGTACAACGTTGCCGACATTTTTATCACAAGATTTTTGAATAGGTACTGTATTTATTACTTGGACATTGGATCGATGGGGCCATATTAAAAAAGAAGAAGAAGAGCGGTCGGCTTATTAACTAACTCGCTCGCAATCGCCATCGTGTTCAGTTTGACAGTTCATGTATGGACTGACAATTGGCATCGGAAACAGCTAGTTGACACATTCATACAAGAACTGTCAAAATGAACACGATGGCGATTGCGAGCGAGTTACGTAATAAGCCTACAGGTCGTACTGAGAGCAAAACGTCTATATGCTATTACTTTTACGACACGTTTGGCCTAGTTAATAGTAAACCTGCCTGCGGAGCAAGCGTCCCGGGTTCGAATCCTTGTAACGGCATATATTTGTGTGATGGGCACGAACATTTTGTTCCTGAGTCATGGATGTTTCTATCTATAGACCGAGCGCTAGCGTGGGGTAGGACGACAAAGGGGACCGAGAGAGGTGCGGGCGGGTGGTCCGCCTGCCGCCCGCACCTCTCTCTTTCCCCTTTGTCGTCCAACCCCCTACGTCTATGGCGTTTATTTGAGACTAGGTCAGTTTGTGTGAATTGTTCCTTAATATTTATTTATTTTATAACTCACGCTTCTGAGATCAGCGCCCGAAGCTTGCAGAACACAAGGCCCAGGGTGTAGGGGTACTGGTGCCAGCACACCGACAAGTCATTAGGTAGACCTGAGAACAATACAAATATAATTTTACACGTATTTAATGTCAAACACTATCGAAATCTTTCAATGAGTCCTCGCCCGCGCGGTGCAGGGACATGGGGTGGGACGACAAAGGGGGACGAGAGAGAGGGGGCCCTTTGTCGTCCTACCCCACGCCCCTGTGCTGCGTAAAAGTAAAAGTAAAGATATAGCCGGGAACCTGCTATGCCTACTATGCTGCTATTGGTGGTGTAGCGGTGCACGCATCACGGAACGATGAGGATCCGGGTTCGATTCCCAGCCATAGCTTTACTTTCGGATTTTTCTGTTCTAATTTTCACTGACATTTAGAAACCTAAATATCTAAGGTAAATATCGTCGTAATTGAAAATTCTATGAAATTGGTTAGTAGCCATTTTTTGACCCTGGCTGATTTGATTCCTTAGTTTGAAATGACTTACAGTGAGTTCTTAATTTTAAAACTAAACTTTTCCTCTCGAGGAAATTCTGAAAATCTATACTAATATAATTCCCTCGGGAATAAAATTATCTAAAACTCCCGAGGGAGGTAAATCAGCTACTACGCCTCTATACGCCTGCGTGTAATAACACCCTTTGCGAGCAAGTGTGATGAAAAAAATCTTTGTAGGGATGTTCAGTCGATCTGATATATTGTGAAAAAAATTCTGACACCTTGTTTAACCTGTTGAAAATTTGTCTCATATTAAAACTTGATAATTTTACTTTGATAAGTAACTAACTAACTTCATTAAACAGGCTTTTACGATTCGTACGTGCCCTCAACCCAGGCCAAAAGGTTGCCCACTTTAACATCCCTGGCTATTTGCTTCTACGTTTGTTCCATCCCTTCGAATCATTAGTAATGATGTTCCAGAAATCCGTATCCGCGGACATCCGAGGGAAAAGAAAAATCCGTATCCGTGTCCGTTACTTTTCACGCGGATTTTTTACGGATCTTTTACAGGTGATTAGGTAGAATTAAAATAACTATAAAATTCCATTCAGAGTATTTTTATTTCTTAAAATCAAATATTTGGCACCTTTATATTGCAACCATTTATCGCAGTAAGTTACCATAACAATACTACATAACTGAAAGAATCTTTATAATGAGATCAATATTATAGCAAGTTATAACATCAATTTTATGACAATGAAATTACTAAAACTTAAATCTTTTTTTTTTATTATAGCGAGATCAATGGTGACGTCAATTATCGCTTCAAGGTCGCGGGCGCCGACACCAATCGAATAAAAAATGAAGATCCGTATCTGTATCCGTTGATCTTGGCACTAAATACCTATCCGTAATCAGGTCCGTATCGCGGATATACATTTTAAAGATCCGGCACATCACTAATCATTAGCCGCATTTTACTGTAAAGCTTTATTCTAACCAGGCACGCAGTTCGGCAACTGTTTTTTACTGTTTGTCTCCAACTTGTTTTTCACTAGAACGTGCTCGGGCCTTTTTTGGGGAGCTTTTCCAACGGTTATTTTATTTTCTGAGCCGTGAAAGCCGTTGCCTGCCTATGCTTGTGGCCTCTCCTCTATCGCTACCCATCAACCTAGTCTCTCATATCTGCCTACCCCTGTGGGAAAGAGACGTGACGGTATGTATGTAGGCTATATTTAATTCTGCGCGGACACAGTCGCGGGCAACAGCTATCAAGTACCCAATAATAATGCTAGCACAACTTAGCGATAGGATTAATATTTAAGCTGGGCTTAAAATGGTCGACAGCAAGCTATGATAATATCTTCTCAAATCAATCTTCTGAAGGCGTTGATTGTCAAACGCCGAAAGCGAACTCTAAAAGCGAAATAAATCAAAGACAAGCAAACAATTCAATATTGGATTGTTCTACACGGGAACCCACCGAAATTGCGTTTGCTTTTACTTCTAAGTAAAGCCAGAGTCTTCTATTGTAAATATTCGACGCAACTATCGCAATCGAGTAAAAGTTCCAATTGTTATGGAAATACCATCGACGATGACTTGGAATTGGTAAACATTTTTTTCTTATTCAGTAATCAATGGTAATTACGAGTACCATTTTAATTAGAACTTCGTAAAAAAGCCAACTTTTGCGTGATTGTGTTGTGGGCGTATGGGTGGAAAGGAGAATCAAAATAGTAAGTAAGTAAATGCTTTATTGTACAAATATAAAGAAACAGAGACAAATCAGCAGGGACTTCGTTCGGTGCCTGGCAACGGCGAGTCAATGTCACACTACACGCCGCTTTTCGGTTTAAAAATCGCGCGTTTGACGAATAAATAAATACACGTGATATCTTACTACCCCGCCCCCTTGTGATATTTCGTGATTTTTGCTGAACTCCTCCCCCCCTTTCGGAGCCTCACGTGATTAATGGACGACCCCCTAGTTGAGAAAGAAAACTAGCATATTCCAAGACTTCCAAAAGCCCTGCTGAGATATGACAACTCAGCCGAATGTTCAACCCATTCCTTTCAAGATATATCAAGTCGCCGAGTTCAAGCCATTGTTTGGATGATAAAGGGCCTATTCGAAATTGACTTTCAAGTTTTCTTTGTCCCTGTTTATTTGGTTATAGCGTTTGGGTATCAGGAGTTTGAAGGATTGTTTGACCCTTGGGATAATTCTGGATATTTAATCGAGTATTTTCAAGGGCAAAAGGCGTTGATGACGTCGACTGTTTTCATTGAAATGAAACAGGGGCTAATAAATGGAATACTTTGATAAGGGGTTTGAGTAGAGAGTTATTATTTGTGTTGGTATTTTCTTGAGGAGGGAATGGGCATAGAAATCATTTTATAGGCGATGCGGCTAGCAACCCATCACGACCCCTTTCCACCTATACGCCCACAATCATGCTAAACATGGCCTTTAGGTCTTGTTACCTTAGGCTCTGTCTCTCTTACACAAAAGGTCCACGAATGGGTCGAAGTGTATCCGTTAAGACCCCTAGACTAAGATAGGCTCTGTCTACCCCGTAAGGGATAAAGACGTGATTTATGTGTGTGTGTGTGTGTGTGTGTGTGCGCGTGTGCGTGTGTGTGTGTGTGTGTGTGTGTGTGTGTGTGTGTGTGTGTGTGTGTGTGCGCGCGCGTGTGTGTGTGCGTGTGTGTGTGTGTGCGCGCGTGTGCGTGTGTGTGTGTGTGTGTGTGTGTGTGTGTGTGTGTGTGTGTGTGTGTGTGGGTGTGTGTGTGTGTGTGGTATTTCTTTATAATACAACAAAAGCAAACGAGTAAATGGGTCACCTGGTGGTAATGAGCTCTACCACCCAAGGACAGTGTAACACTAGAGGTTTGCAGATGCGTTGCCTTCCAAGAGGGCTACGAATTTCACCGGTTGTCTAACGCTCCACAACACAGCAGCGTTGCTGCTTGGCGGTAGATTAGTAAGACGGTGGCAGCGATGGTGCACGAGGTCCTATCACCCGAAAATATTCAAAAATGTATTTCAGGTGATACATGTATGAAGAGATTAATGAATGTGGATGAAGCGAAAGAGGTATGTCAGGATTTAGTTCTATAAAATCCATATGAATGAAATAATTTGTTAAGTTTGTAGTCATACATTTTCATCGTAAATTGAATGTTGATCGTGTAAAAGTTTTACCTAGGTCTGGCAGTCTGTGGCTGGCAGAGTAACAATGGAGTACTTTTAGAGACATAAGCCAACAAGAGCTTTTAGAGGGAATAGACAATATAGACTTTATCCAAAGTCATATCATAAGTGCTTGTGATGATTACATAAATCACAGATATAGTACAGGAGTAGAAAAAAATATTTAAAAACACATGACAACACATTGGGAGCGTTCAAGTATAACGTAAGCGCTTTTGGGGGGAGGGGGGGGGGTGGTCTTTGCTTTGCTTATTTTTAATGACATGGTGGAGGGGGGGGGGAGGCGATATGGTGATTACGTCAGCAGTTTCGATACGTACTGCTGCTCACGAATTTATAAAAAACAGAATCCATTAAAAGAAAAACGCATGTAGGCATGGGAGGGGGTAAGAGGTTTGCTTACTTTTGGTGGCAAGGGGTGGGGGAGGGGGTAAATAATTGTAAAAAATCTGCTTACGTAATACTTGAATGGCCCCATATGCGTAGGTACGTAGTTTCGAGATGATTAACCTAAAGTACAGGTAGTTGCCAACCTTAAAATGGAAAGGAGACCTTCAAGGGTCAGTGGTCAAAACCTTTTATAATTATACAGTCCACTTAGATTGACGTATAAATTACTATCTAATTAAGGAAAAGGTAAAGCCGAAACGCCATAATACGGGCTACGAATTGATTTGTTTATCTGTTATTGACTGTTCAAACAAACATTAATATTCGTCGCTCAAAAGGGCCATAGTTGTCAACAATTAATCTTGAAAAACCATTAAAAAACTATACATACATACATATATCACGTCTTTATCCCTTACGGGGTAGACAGAGCCTAAGATAACAAAACCTTAAGGCCACGTTTCGCATGATTGAGGGCGTATAGCTGGAAGGGGGAATCAAAATAGTGATGAGCTAGCGGCATCGCCTATAACATGCTTCCTAAAACTTTCGCCCATTCCCTCGATGGGATTTTACCAAATAGTTTGTAGTTTGTACTTAATAGTATATTGTGTTGTTTAAAATTAACTTGGATGGTTTAATTATCGTTTTATTTGCCAGTTGCTTCGCTAATCGTGTCAGTTCGCCACGGCGTGTGATTGGCGACACTGAACCAATTACAAGCACAAAAGACCAGCGTAATTAATTAATTAAACAGCTTTTACACATAGAAGATTCGAAAGCTTACGAGAACTTTAAGGAATAATTAATAATAAAAGAAATACTGAATAGAAAGCAATCAATTATTGAACAGCGAGCGTTTACTTCAAAGTATGAGAGAGAAAGCCGCTAAATTTTTCAGGGTAGTTCAAGTTGGCACGAAGTCTCCAAAAGAATGAAAATCAGCCAAGTGCGAATCGGACTCACGTACCGCAGCTTCAATAAAAATCCGCCAAGTTAACATAAAATCCTGTGTCAGCAAGGTGTACATAAGAATTTAACTGGACCGTAAAGTTTCGAACGCTGTCCACTACTTGCTTGCTTGTGTGTACTTCCTTGCTAGTCTGGGAGCAAAGAAAAAACATACATACATACACAAATCACGTCTTTGTCCCTTGCGGGACAGAGCCTAAGGTAACAGGCACCTGCAAGCCAAATTTAGCAAGATTGAGGGCGTATAGGTGGAAAATGGAATCAAAATAGTGATGGGTTGCTAGCCTCACTGCCTATAACACGATTCGTATGATTTTCGCCCATTCCCCCGATGGGCTCTTACCATCTGCGCGGGTAGAGAAGCAACTGGTACATTCTATGTTTTTTCTTTGCTCCCAGACCAGCATGAAAGAAAAAACATGGAATGAAATAAAGCTGAGGGCTTTATTGAGTCTGTTAAATAGGTACTATTAAGAGAAACAACTATTTTTGTTGCACACTATATTCGGACTGACATTAAACACAAAAACAAGAAGAATTATAAAATAATAAAAAAGTATAAAAAACATTAAACAATACAAAAAGGTTGTGCCTGCGGCACAGTACCAGTTGCTTCTCTTCCCGCGCAAATGGTAAAAACCCATCGAGGGAATGGGCGGAAATCATAGGAATCATGTTATAGGCGATGCGGCTAGCAACCCATCACTATTTTGATTCCACTTTCCACCTCTACGCCCTCAGTGTCTTGCTAAACGTGGCCTGTAGGTCTTGTTACCTTAGGCTCCGTCTACCCCGTAAGGGATAAAGACGTGATTTATGTATGTGTGTATGTAAAGTTTCGAACGTCACTGCTAATGTGGTGAAATAAAGGATATCTCAGATCGTAGGAACTTGTCGCATGAGCCAAAGGCGAGGGAGGTAAATATACGACCTGAGGCTTTTTTTGTCTCCGCTCGAGGTGTCTACACAATTTTACGTCTTACCCTGGCCAGGAAGTGGATATTTCCGCTCGCGTAGCACACACACACAAACACACACATGCACACACATGCACGACATACACCTTTTAAGTTCACTGGAGGTGTAAAACGCCTCCACCGTCAAATAAATTAATTGAAGATATCTCCAATATCGAAGAGAAAAAAAACTAACGTATCCCATAACCAAGATAGTGCCCCAAGCAGCAGTAAATAAACAGCTGCGAAGTTAATACTAAAGTCGTTATTGTATCGACAAATCGATAAAACATAATCATAAAATTGTTATTGTTGCTGTGTAAAACAGCGGGGACACGGCGTGCGGCGCGAATTATAGACGTATTGAGACATTGAACATCAGACTAAAGATATCTCTTGTTCTGACGGCTTCGTACGACAGGGGATCTGTTCGATGGAAGAAATGGCGCGGTTTTGGGGCAAAACGAGACACTCATAAAACAGGGCGTTAGGAGCGTGTTGCCGGCGCTTAAAGAAAAGATAGGCTCGTTTTTGAAGATCCCCAAGTCGTACCGGTCCGGGAAAATTACTGCTACGTTGCCACACCGTGCTACCGATAGACGCGCGCTGGTGCTGGTTAATTGGCGTTGTTGCCATTCCGTACACTGGCTACATTGTGTATTAAGGGCGGTAAGTACGGAATTACAACCGAGGCTCTAGTAGAAGCCCGAAGTCGAAGACTGAGGGCTTCTTGAGACGAGGTTCGTAATTCCAGTACCGCTCGTAAAACATACAATGTTTTTCATCACATTTGCGAGTAAATAAATAAAATTATAGGGCAGAAAAACCGCGTGCCGGAGATGCGCTGTTTGTCCAGGCGGGGGCCGCGGAGGGCTGTTGTCGAGGCAATGATGGGCTGCTGTGCGGGCTGCGGGGTAACGGGCGCGGGCGCTACTTACCGCCCTAGGGTTTCATGGCAAGAAAAAGCCCGAGGGTTTTATATGGGGCGTTACAGCCAAGTTAACCTGTACGCTTTGATACCGTTTACGAGCAAGTGTGATGAAAAATAAATAAGCTGCTATAACGTTATCTAATAACGTTAAAAATGATTAACGATACCTTTGACTTAACGTTAGCTCAATCCACAGCTGTTAACATTGCCAGTTTTTTACCGGTAAAAAGTAGTACAAGTTAACGGTACATGGGTTAACGTTAATTACAACTTAACGTTAAATCTGTCTCAAAGTGGTAACGATACCAACTTTTTAATGATATTTCAAGCCTTAGGCTGGAGATGTGCTATCTGTTAGCTGTCCTCAGTCCTCGGTTCATTTGGCTCAATCCCAAATTTAAAAATAAAGTTTCTACAGCCCCCTTCTTCGAAAATTGGATGAAACAAAGTTTCATCAACTAGTTTAAAGTTTCGCTGCTATTTTTCTACGTGACCAATTGTATTGTTAAATAAAAACTTGGCGCTAACGTTGGTTTTAAATATTAGTATTCAATGTATTTATAAAGTTTTAAACGACGTGTCTGATGAAGTTGATTTAACGCTTTTCTTTTTCAGAAATTGCGGTATTTTCTAGAATAAAATATAAAGCGAACACGTTAGTTTTAATTTAAAAATAGTATTTATTGTACCTCAGAATTTCCAGGTAATATACAGTACATTCCTGTCTAGGCCAGGAAGTAGGCAATTGCTGGCCGAGGCAAGTATAGTGCTTTTCTCAAAATACGAAAAACAAACAACAACAAAAAATTAATGAAAATGTAATTGACATAAATTATTAATTATTTTTGCATTGCCGCCTTTTTCTATCAATGGCATTTGAAGAGAGCATTTTTCTACCCAGAACATCCAAAGCTATTTCAGACACAGATAAACACGTTGTCGTACTAGTTCTTTTTTTTAATTTGGTGTTTTAAGTCTTGTGCCTTTTTTTTATAATGGTGATTTGCATTTTTAAAAAGTTAATAACTAGACAGTAATGGAATTTGTATGCAACATTACTGGAGAGTTTAGTGCTACAGTAATGTTTTTTTTTTTTAATTTTGGACTGACCGGCAACAATTAACGTCCTGTTCTGTTCTGTTCTGATATGTAGTTAACCAATGACGACTTTAACGGAATAGTTATGTACGGGGAACACGCGAATCAGATTTTTGTTTGTTGCTCTCCTATGGTACCCCAGTGGTACATACAGAGGGCCTTCGTGAGACGTCTCCATCCGCTCCTATCTTGTGCCTCTCGCTCCGCGTCCCTCCAACTCAGCCCGGCTGCCCGCAGCTCGGCGTCGGTGGTGCGCTGCCACGTGTGCGCTGGCCGGCCCCGCCGCCTGCTCCCGCGCGGCCTCCACGTGAACGCGACCCTGGCAGCGTTGTCCTCTGGTCTTCGGAGGGTATGCCCTATCCACTTCCACTTCCGTTGGGCGATTTCTTGCCTGATCGGGATTTGGTGGCATCGATTCCATAGATCTTCGTTGCTGATAGTGCGAAGTAGCGCTGGTAGTGGTAGTTGGTTGCGAATCAGATGTGTAGTGTAAATTTGTGGAAGAATTGGGGAATCATGCTTTCTTGGTTAATTCCTCTCCACGCGATCTCTACGTTTGTTTATTACCCAAGTTAAAAGTAATAAAGTGGGTAAAATTATTGCCTTGAACTGTCAAAATTACCGCAAGATAGAACTCATTTTCGTTATATCTTGTGACCTGCACAGGGTTTGCTTATTATTAAAGACGCATAAATAAGGGAGCTTAGTAAGGCTTAGTTGTATTGTCATCTAGAGAAGATTAAACCAGATTTGAGTTTAGGCTGCTTGCGCACGGCAGCCATTTTTACAAGCTTTTGTTTAGCTTGCTTGTGTGGAATCTTGCAAGTCAATTTTGAAGATATATTAACCGATCGAGCTAAAGTTTTGCACAATTGCATAAATTGTTAAGTTTTCTTCCATGCTGGTCTGGGAGTAAAGAAAAAAACATAGAATTTACCGGTTGCTTCTCTTCCCGCGCAGATGGTAAAAGCCTATCGAGGGAATGGGCGGAAGTCTTATAGGCGATGCGGCTAGCAACCCATCACTATTTTGTCTTCCCTTTCCAGGGTTACGCCCTTAATCATTCTAAACGTGGCTTTAAGGTTTTGCTATCTTAGGCTGTGTCTACCCCGTAAGGGATACAGACGTGATATATGTATGTAAGTACGTATAATTATTAACTTGTGAAATAAACCTTTGAAGACCAAGAACATCTATATTTCGGGTACATCTTGCATGTCTTCAGAGGAGAGAAGATTAAGTTACAGTTTGACAACAAAAATAATGCTCCACGATGTACCTGCGCAGTAGACCAATTTTAGTAGCGCGGGAAACTCTGGCGCTGTTATTGGTCGATCGATTTCGTACCAACAATGGCAAAATCGTGTAAGCGGGACAGAGCTAAGAATGCAAAGCAAGCAATACTCTGCCAGTTGCGCTTGCAAATAAAGTTCAATATAGATTATTTACACGTTCGGCTACCATCGGAAACTGGTCTGCGCTTCTCTGCGCAAACGAATACTGCCGATACGCATTATATTTGTTGTCAAACTGTGTCACCATGGTCCGCTCAACTGGTTCCTTTCGCTATGGCTGTGGAAGTTCCTGGCGCGTCTCCTACAGGATCTTTCTTTTTCACATGACTATTCTTTTGGTTGCCATTATTCTAGTTCCTATTCTTGTATGTATTATTATATTATACACTTGTAACTTTTGTTTTACTTAATAAATATAGTCAAGAACAACTATTATTACCGCGACGACCGGATAGCCTAGTGGTTAGTGACCCTGACTATGAAGCTAGAGGTCCTGGGTTCGGATCCCGGTAGGGGCAGACAGTTGTATGATGAATACGAATGCTTGTGCCCGAGTCATGGATGTTGTATTTGAATTTTGTTTCTTGCGGCGCATTCTTCTTGGCAATGACGGTATTTCCGAATGCGCTGGTAGTTTCAAAAAGACATGTAAAAGAGCCCTTGGCGGCCAATTTGCAAAAATAAATTTTCATTTTCATTTTCATTTTCATTGTATGTATTTAAGTATGTTTATCCGTTGCCTGGTACCCATAGTACAAGCTTTGCTTAGTTTGCAGCTAGGTCAATTGGTGTAATTTGTCCCAAAATATTTATTACTAGCGTTCCGTCCGCAGCTTCGCCCGCGATAAATTAATTTTCCCTTAGGAATAGGTATTTTCCCGCGGTAAAAAGTAGCCTATGTCACTCAGTGATAATTTAGTTTTCTAACGGCAAAAGAATTTTTAAAATCGGTCCAGTAGTTTCGGAGCCTATTCAATGCAAACAAACAAACAAACAAACAATCAAAATGTTCCTCTTTAAAATATTAGTATAGATTATTATTATTCCGTATATTTATTTTTATCTCAAGTTAGGTTTTTACAATATTCATATAAAAAGTAATAAAACAATATTAATACAAAATATAAAAACATTGTAAAAACCTAACCTATTATTATTATTATTAATTCCAAACAATACAACTAGAGCTAGACACGCGCGTTTACACCGCTCCGTCTGGCAGCGCTCTAAAGTAGGTATTCTAAAATGCTAAGTCGCTTACGGCCCTCCTAATCTTGCCAGAATACTTAATCCTCGTACTATATTGCCATTGATTTGGAATCTTGGGTTTATTATTACAAGCCTTATATTAACTTGCAACGTATGTGATGACGATCCTTCCGACCGACTTCGGCCATGGCGACCACTTCGACTCCTAGTTAGTATGACGCTCATGCGCCCAAAGATAGCCATCTTATTACTAGCTTCTGCCCGCGGCTTCGCACGCGTGAACCATGAGCATCCCCGCTTCCCGTTTTTCCCGTTCCCGTAAGAACTGAATATATAAATCCCGTTTTTTTCCTTATCCCGTGGGAATTTCCAAAAATCCTTCCTTAGTGGATGCCTACATTGTATAAGGTATATATGTGCAAAATTTCAAGTCTCTAAGTCCAGTGGTTTGGGCTGTGCTATCCCGCGGGAACTATACAATTTTCCGGGATAAAAACTATCCTATGTCCTTTCCCGGGACTCTAAACTATCTATATACCTAATTTCAATTAAATCGGCCCAGCGTGAAAAGGTAACAGAGAGACAGACAGACAGACAGAGTTACTTTCGCATTTATAATATTAGTAAGGATAAGATGGCTTATAGCCGATCTTAGTGAAACCTCGCGCACAACGCACGTGAGCACACCGTTGACATAATGGTAGCAAATGGCAACCGGCTGGCGAGTCTTCAACGTCGAGGTCTACTAAACGCTGCTACTCGAACTCACGAACCTTGTCCTGCACCAACCTGCGCCATTTAGAACGCTGTGATGCCAAACCCTCCCGGAAGGCTCGATGTCGCATCTTTTCAGGTGGCATTTCTAAAAGTCTTTATATCTGAAGAGTTGCCCGCCCTTTCGCTTGCCCTCCTTACATACATACATACATACATACCGTCACGCCTCTTTCCCACAGGGGTAGGCAGAAACTACTTTATTCCACTTGCTACGATCCTGACATATATCTTTCGCTTCATCCACAGTCATCAATCTCTTCATACATGCTCGTCGGTTTCGGGTACTCCTGACCTGACCTTTTTCCAAAACGTCTCCTATTTGGTCTCGAAACGTCCGTCTAGGCCTTCCCCTCCCAACGTAACCATTCACACTCCCCATGTAGATCTGTTTAGTTAGTCTACTTTCATCCATCCGCTCTACATGCCCAAACCAACTAAGCATACTTTTTTCTATCCTAGTCACTATATCCTCTTTCACACCAGCACGTTCCCTTATCACACTGTTCCTGATTCTATCCCCCTCCTGATCCCCCTCCTGATTGCCCTCCTTCTATCTGTTTAATCAGCCCACATCCACCCACTGCTGAGTAAAGGCCTCTTCATTTTCACGCCACTTTGCCCGGTCCCGTGCCAGTCTCATCCACAGTTTTCCAGCCCAATGACAGATGCCCTCCTTGAGTTCAGAATAAAAGACGCTCTTTGCCACCTTCTCCTCCGTCACATGCGGTACGTGACCGCACCAACGTATGTAAGAATAGAAGAAAGTGAAATTCTATGTATGTAATAGTTTAAGATCCGAATATAACGTCGACCTGCACCGAGCTGATAATAGAATGAAACATATTTTATAATAAATTTAGTATTTTAGAAAATAAATTAAAAATGAGTTGGCTAAAAAAATCCTGGACAGACCCTTAGAGCCTGAAGTAAGAAGACCTAAAGGTCACGTTTAGCATGATTGCAGGCGTATAGGTGGAAAAGGGAATCAAAATAGTGACGGGTTGCTAGCCGCATCGCCTATAACATGTTTCATAAGAATTTCGCCCGTTCCCTAGATAGGTATCCTATTAATATTATAAACACGAAAGTTTGTGAGTATGGATGTATGGATATATTTGTTACTCTTTCACGCCAGAACGGTTGGACAGATCTGGATGAAATTTGCAACATTTATTATTTATTTATTTATGGATAGATGGATTATAGTCTAGAATAATACATACGCTACTTTTTACCCCGGAAAAATGGGTAATTCCTGCGGGATACTCGTAGCGATAAACGAATTCTATGCAGACGAAGTTGCGGGCAACAGCTACTATTTTATATTTTTTAATTTTTAATACTCATTTCATCGCATAACTTTAAAGATAAATTCTAACTCTGTCAAAAACAAAAGCTTCTTCTAACCCTAGTACCTAGTTTCCTGCGCAAACAGATGTAAGTGGAATACTTATTTGCGAAAAAGCTGCAAAAAAGCTCCGAACCCTTTCACAAAAAGCGTTTGCCCCGCCCCGGGACATATTGAAAGCTTTTGTATGTAGAAGCAATGTATATCGCCTTTTACTGTTCTGTCTATAGGTTTATTTGTTTTTTACCCTGGCTTTAGTGAAACAAAGTTTCTTATCACTACATAGTATAAAACAAAGTCGCTTTCTCTGTCCCTATGTCCCTATGTATGCTTATGTCTTCAAAACTACACAACGGATTTTGATGCGGTTTTTTTAATAGATAGAGTGATTCAGGAGGAAGGTTTTTATGTATAATTCTACGCAGACGAAGTCGCGGGCAGAAGCTAGTTATTTATAAGCAACAAGGAAGGGAAAGGACAAGTGTGCCACCTGGTAGAGGGCACCACCACCCATGGACCCAGTCCATACAAAGACAAATCACGTCTTTATCCTAAGTAGTAACAGTAAGTGGTGGTAGAGCCTTGTGCAAGGTCCGTCCGGATCGCTACCACCATCTTACTCGCTAATCCTGCCGCTAAGTAGCAGTGCTTGCACTGCTGTGTTCCGGTGTGGAGAGTAAGACAGCCGGGGGAATTACGGGCACAAGAGGCATTGCATCTTAGTCCTCTAGGTTGGCAACGCATCTGCAATCCCTCCGGGGTTGCGGGTGTCTATGGGCAGTGGTGATCACTTACCATCAGGTGACCCACTTGCTCGTTTGCCTTCCTATTCATATAAAAAATAAAAAATAAAAAATTACGGGGTAGACAAATGTAGGGTTAGTATCTAAATACCTGAAACCGACCAGCATGTATGAAGAGATTGATGAATGTGGATGAAGCGAAAGAGGTATGTCAGAATGCAAGTGGAACAAAGTAGTCTCTGCCTACCCCTGTGGGAAAGAGGCGTGACGGTATGTAGTATCTAAATGCTACGAGCCTATCGAGGGAATGGGCGAAAATTAGGAATCATGTTATAGGCGATGCGGCTGGCAACCCATTAATTTTGATTCCTATTTCTAACTATATTATTATTATTATTATTTAAAATAATACACTAGCAGCTCTTTGAGCTGATACGTGTATATCTATCACTGCACTTGTGTTCTCTGACTCTTAAAATGAATATCTAGTCTATTTTTAAAACTGTTCACTGAAGGTGCACTTATCACAAGTTCGGGGAGTGCGTTCCACGAGTTCACAACACGGTTAGATAGGAAATGTTTTCTGGGGTTGCTTCCACTTGGCTGCTTGATCAGTTTTAAAGAATGCCATCTCAAACGTGTATCGATAAGATCACCTCGCCTTCTACGCTCCACCAATGTTGGTAGATCCAACTCTGAAAGACGTTCTTCGTAGGACTTATCTTTCAAACAACCAACCAGCTTTGCCCACATTACTTACATACGTCATATTTACCAACTAGACAACAAAATAATCAAGCAGCAATTTTTCTGTAAAACTCTCTGCACGCCACTGGCCCCCAATCATGCTATACAGACCAAATCTTGTTACTTTAGGCTCAGTCTGCCCCGTAAAGGATGTGTGTGTGTTTAAAATAAAAAAGTGACTTACCGAACAGCAGCAGCAATAGGTCGCTGACAGCTAAGCTGAAGAGGTAGTAGTTGGTGGCTGTGTGCATGGAGGGATGGCGCACAATCACCACGCAGACCGCCGCGTTCCCCGCCATGCCGGTCGCGAAGATCAGAAGCAGCACTGCTGTCGCTGGCGCCAGGACACCCAGCGACAACCTCCGAGGACCTATCATCCACCAGAGCATCTCTTCTTCGGAACAGTCGAAGGTCGAGATGTTGGTGCAACGCTGCTGGAAAGACTCGAAGGATTCGTTCGGGCGGAGAAATTCAGCCATGGTTGTTGAGTGATGGTTAAAAGTTGAGTGAAACTTTTATAAAAATTCAATCTATTTTATAATTGTATAAACGTTTGAATGTAAACTGTTAAAGTATAATAGTTCAAAATTGAATTAATAATCGGTTTTATTGGTAAGACTTCGTAATTTTGTTACGGAGTTGAATAGTTTCAATAGTTTTCGTCACTTGATTTAGTTTTAAGCGGCTTTCTAGGTATTGTAGGAATTTAAGTAGGAAACCATTTTTAAATTATCTTAGTATTATCTATGGATTTATTTTAAGAAGTTTCTAATCGATATTTTTATCACTAAAGTGTTAAATTTATGTTTGTTAAAAGCTAACTACACTTTTTATCAATTCGATAATTTTATAAAAATTATTAAACCACAACACCAACGTACACTAAAAACAGAACACTGCTTCATTTTTTTAAATCTATACAGTTAAACACAAACAACTACACTACTCGAAATTTCTCAAGAATGCTCAGTACTTTAAAACGCACACAACGCTGCGAAATTCATTTCCACTTATAAACGCACTCATTCATTTTCCGTTAGCTACGATCGCATGCAGCCATAAGTTCGTAGCGCGATTCGTAGCAGTGCTACGCGGCTACGTCCGTAGCACTCGCCCGCCTGTGCAGACTGAATTGAAGCTAGCTCGGTGATCCGAAACAATGCGTTTACAAGATATATGTATAGCTATCACTATGTATATGTATGCTACGCAAGTAAAATTGATATATGCTGTTTACATAGTGTCAAACCAGCGTTGCTAATTGTCGACACACAGTTGTGTGACATAAATGCAACATAGTATTATCTGTATCTATCTGGCGAATTGATCTAAGTAGATATATCTGGATGCGGTTTTTGTGAGAATTGGATCTTTGTTATGTGTTTTTTTAAGTGAATAAAAAAATAGTGAATTTTGCACAATAAAGATTCATAAAAAAATATACTGTAAAACTAAATTAGAACTTAGTTGGATTGTAAAATTTAGTCATACAAACAGCTATGTTTCAACTTAAGTTAACTTCCACGCTGGTGTGGGAGCAAAGAAAAAACATAGAATGTACCACTTGCTTCTGTTTCCGCGCAGGTGGTAAAAGCCCATCGAGGGATTGGGCGAAAAACTTAGGGATTATGTTGTACAGGCGATGTGGCTCACTGTTTTGAGTCCCCTTTCCATCCATATGCCCACAATCATGCTAAACGTGGTCTTTAGGTCCTGTTATCTTAAGCTCTATCGACCCCGTATGGGATAAAAACGTGATTTATGTATGTAAGTTAATTTACATGCACACAATTTATTTCATGTTGTAATTTAAGACGCTAAGTTTTTTTACGTGAAACTTAAAGAACGTAATATTAATGAAGCTTTAATTTGGCTTCATTAAGGCTAGGTAGTCCAACAGAGGCCGCGTTTTAGAGTTTTTAAAAACCATCTCAGACGTAGAAAATAGGGTTTAAAAATCTGAAAAAAATATATGTATTACTTAAGGATATAGTATAGACAAAGTCGTATTCAGTTACACGATCTAATGAACTTGACTCGATAGAAAAAAAATCCAAAGTTACCTCTTTTCGTAAAGCATTTTCAATATTATGACTAAACTATTGACATTTTTAATTAAAATTTTGTACTAAACTAAAGCCATTACATATTTGTAGACAAAATCGCAGAGTTTGAACAGATAAAATGATTATCTTAATTACTATGTCCAAATACCTACAAAATGTGCGAGTGCGGAGCCTCGGCAAGCCCGATCAGTCGCGCGCTGGCGCTTGCGGACGACGGACCTGTGTCAGTTTTATCCGCGACAGTTTCGTGCACCAAAGACGTAGTTTTTGACGAATTTATATAATTGTTGAAAGTTATTTATGATGGGCAATAAACAACGCAAACGAAAAAAGTCGTGCAAAGCTATAAAAATAACAAATAAAAAGAATGCACTCCAAAGATAAGTGACGAAGTAAGTAAATATTAATATAATATTGTCGACAACATATCGAAATTGAATAAGTTAAATTATATTTCATTTTATCTCCATTTCTGATTGGTAGATAATTTATAAAAATATTATGCTTAAAATTACGGCCATAGTGCCATAGTATAAAAATATCAGTATAAAAACTGAAGATCGCTACGATTTTTGACAATGCATATTTTGTCTATATCGGTACCTCTGCCTGCCGTTTAAAAAAGGTAAAGTAACTAAGTAAGTAAATACAATTACTCCTTTACTTTTTAGTGTAGGCCACTGGGGCAACCTCAAGAAACAGACAAGGACATTGCCGCTGTAATAAACAACCCAAATATACCGGGTAGGTATATTTAACAAGCTTTGCGGGTGGTAGGGCCTTGTGCAAGGTCCGTCCGGATCGCTACCACCATCTTACTCGCTAATCCTGCCGCTAAGTAGCAGTGCTTGCTCTGCTGTATTCCGGTGTGGAGAGTAAGGCAGCCAGGGAAATTACGGGCACAAGAGGCATTTCATCTTAGTCCTCTAGGTTGGCAACGCATCTGCAATCCCTCCGGGGTTGCGGGTGTCTATGGGCAGTGGTGATCACTTACCATCAGGTGACCCACTTGCTCGTTTGCCTTACTATTCATATAAAAAAAAAAGATGAAGACTGAAACGATTTATAGGGTGCTTTGGGGTAATTGCGAAATTGGGTATATTCCGAAAGTTTATAATAATAAATACCAAACGCCGCGATATTCTCTTACTGGCTACATTGCTTTAGACACCATTGTTATCGGCTTTGATGCTCCAATCGCCGTTCGTCGCTGCTAGCGTGAGTGTGTGAGCAACGTGTCATCTCGACAGACAAGTGGTTTTCGCGCCTTTTTGGGTGATTCGCAATAACCCCAACACCTTAGTTATTAAAATAATAGTTTTTTAGCATTATAGATTATTGTTTTTTACTATTGACTGCAGGGAACACGAAGTCCGAGTGATTTTTTTATTTAGTTTCGGAAATACCCCTCTGGGGTTATTACGATATACATATAACCCAACCTAATATTTTCATAGAAATGGCCAGTGGTTCTCAAACTAGGTATTTAAGATAAAGAATTTGAAGAATGAAGAATAAATTTAGTATATAATATTGTACCAAATTAATCACCAGCGGCTTCTTTTTCAGGGTCATTATGCCTCGAATGTATGTCAGCATTAGAATAAAAATATATACACGTCTCAAGATTTGGCTACGGCCGTGGTTCTATTACGTTTAAGTTTTTTGTAAAACAATAAAGTTATTTCTCAGTTAAATGAGTTTTTTTATTACTTAAAATAATACGTATCTGTAAGAAATGTTGAGAACCACTTCCTTTTACCGGGGTAAATCCGAAGTAATCTATTCGAAATGACCGTAAAAGCGAAACTTTTAACAAAGTTACAAATATTATAAGTAAGGGGCAATTACAAAAATGAAAAATAAGTATAAACTATCAGTTTATAAGTAGTAAGGTCTACTTTTCAATTATTTCGGAATTACCCGGCCATATTTCGTATTTCCCCCAAATGTCCAAAAACGGGAGACATGACAATAAATATGCATAAAAAGGAAACAATAGCGTATTTTTGTGTGTTATGTCTACTAACCATAAGTCTATTCACCAATTTTCAAGTGTTATGAAAATAAAGGCAGAAAATTTAAAAATAGAGTGGTTTTTTCAATGAAATGATGTCATATACTCAACTCGTCAAAATTTCTATCGTAATTACCCCAATGCGCCTTACTCGATTTGTTTAAGAGATCATGCTAATTTTTATCTATTTGTGTTATGTTTATACAGGGTGTAGATGACGAAGACTAAAACCCTAGATCTAGTTTTGCGTGCAGCTTATGTTGGTACTCTAAGTTTGTTATTCGAATTATTGTTACCCGTACGTGTGTGCTTTAGTTTCACCGTAATGAACTGGATAACCCTAGAGGGGTATTTCCAAAACTAAATAAAAACATCACTCGGACTTCGTGTTCCCTGCAATCATTAGTAAAAAACGACAATCTATAATACTAAAAAACAATTATTTTAGTAACTTACCTGGGTTCCGAGAAAAGAGTGTTGGGGTTATTGCGAATCACCCAAAAAGGCGCGAAAACCACTTGTCTGTCGAGATGACACGTTGCTCACACACTCACGCTAGCAGCGACGAACGGCGATTGGAGCATCAAAGCCGATAACAATGGTGTCTAAAGCAATGTAGCCAGTAAGAGAATATCGCGGCGTTTGGTATTTATTATAAACTTTCGGAATATACCCAATTTCGCAATTACCCCAAAGCACCCTAGGTATGTATTGAGACACATGTTTCTTTAGTTCAATATTGGTTGTTTCATAGATAAATAATAATGTACCTACCAATTATTTCAGGCATTTGAGGCCCATAGTAACAAAATATCTAATTAAATAAGGATTTTTCAGGGTTTTTGTAATTCTGCGGTTTTAATTATAATGCATTCTACTGTAAGTTTGACTATTAATTATTCTTTTATTACCTATTTATTCAAATTCATATTAATTAGGTAGTTACTAAAAATTTATCATAATAAATGCGTTACTAAAGTCAAAATAAAGTTTTATTTCTTTACTGTGACGCTGCCGGGTCATGAGAGTTCACAGCCGCTGAGCCCGCGCGATGTATTTGACGCGCGGTTTTGACAGCGCCAAATGCCTACTTTCGCAGGAATACCCGGCCTTAATCAATGTCAATTTTTAGAGTTCCGTATCGCCAATGTGCACGACAGTAGCGCCCTCTCGCAAACGTAACTTTAGGGGCGTTTGTCAAAAAGCGAATAGCAAGTGCTAAATTTTTTATCTATAACTTCATCTATACACACACACACAAATCACGTCTTCATCCCTTACGGGGTAGACAAAGCCTTAGGTCACAGGTACAGGACACATTTAGCAAGATTGTGGGCGTATAGGTGGAAAATGGAATCAAAATAGTGATGGGTTGCTAGCCTCATCGCCTATAACATGATTCCTATTATAATCGCATTCCCTCGATGGGCTTTTACCATCTGCGCGAGTTGAAGCAACTGGTACATTCTATGTTTTTTCTTTGCTCCCAGACCAGTACATCATCAGTACTTCATCTTTACATAATATATATATGTAATAAATCAGTGACAAGTTCGTGTCTGCACATTCAATAAATTCATCAAAAATAGAGTGCTAACGATTAGGGAATAGTAATAAAACACAAGAAAGTAGATTTTATCATTCTTGTCTGTCTGTATGTATGTATAGATGTCTTCATTAACCTATGTCTGTGTTCGCTAAACTCCGAAACTGTTAAACCGATTTAAATGAATTTTTGCGTGGTGGTAGCTTATATCCCTGGTCAATATTTTAGATACTTTTAATCCCGGAAAATTAAAGAGTTCTCGTGGGATAGCGATAAAGATGTCAAAGGTCGCAGCTGCCTAAGGTACGTCTAATTCTACGCGGATGAAGTCGCAGGCAGAAGCTAGTATAAAATAAAGTAAATAAATAATGTATAGAAAGACAACAAATAGTATTTTTAGAGGCATTTGTTACAAACAATAATAGGAAAATGGATGTTATAAAAACTGGTTTAGAGAGTAAAACTAAAACCCAAAATAAGTATCCAGCCTCAACCCATTGTAATGATTTCAGATTTATTATTTGATATTTCGACACCTCCTACGCATAAGGTCGTATCGCTAAATCGACGACTTTTCAGGAGAGCGATTATAAGAATTTTTGATGTATTTTTTCAAGTTGAAATATGTCCAAAGTTTAAAGCAGTAGTTAAATCTGTCCGCGGCGGTTTAATTAACACGAAGCAAATCTGTTTATTAAAATAAATATCATAATTTCAAAATTATGGCAAAAAACCTGAAGTTACGACTTTGTGCTCGTTTTCAAAACGTCGTATAAGAAAGTTACAACCTTTTGCGATTGATCACGTCCATTGCATAAAGTCGTATGTTATAAATACGACCATATATAAAAGGATATACCATCTCACTAAAGCAACGCATATAGTCGTAAGTGCGAGTTACGACCCATGATTGTAAAAAAACTGCAACAAAAAGTCGTACCTAACTATTATTGTTTACGCATAAAGTCGTAACTTAGAAGTTAAGACTATTTGCGTGGGGTGTAATGAACACTAATGGAGTGGCGCAAATCGTCGAATGTTGTGATGCGACGATTTGCGTGGAAAAGTTCAAATGATACGACTATTAGCAATCACAAAACTCCATAATTATCAAAAATATTTAAACTCGAGTTTTAGGAAGTTATAGCTTGGATTAATGGCTTTATGACGATTGAAAAATCCCATTTTGCATAAAACACGGGTTACGACCTTTTGCGTCGGAGGTGTCGATTTTAGAATGAAACTGTAATAAAACTATTAATGACGGTCTCGGGGAATTTAATTGCGATCTTTGGTACCGGACAGACGTGTGACACGATATTTGTAATACATTTGTATGGATAACTTTCGTGTCACAATGGGAAAAGTTAGCGAATTTTAATTACCCTAATACTATTAAGTATTATACAGTAACGTTATGTGTGTATGTATGTATTATTTTATTTTATTTATTTAGCTATGTATTATATTTATGTTGGTATTGTGGTTTTTATTATCCCTGCGTTTATCATGTCTATTTGTTTCCGCTACCTACTTAAACTGTCTCCAACTTATTGCTCTTATTGGTTGCCATTAAGCGATAAGACCGCCTATTGTCTACTTTGTTCTTTGTTTCTGTATTGTTTTGTACTGATTTGTGGTGTTTAATAAAGAGTATTTGTAATGTATTGTATTGTATTTTATTGTACCCTACTAACGCAACTTTAACGGTGTGTAACTTTTTAGTCCTCACCCATTTACAGTTCCGCACGTGTGTACGTGCGGTCGATAAAAGATAAGTAAATTGAAAGTTTATTAATTTGACACAAAACAATTACGATTTATAATACACTAGCTTCTGCCCGCGACTTCGTCTGCGTAGAATTATACATATAAACCTTCCTCTTGAATCACTCTATCTATTAAAAAAAACCGCATCAAAATCCGTTGTGTAGTTTTGAAGATATAAGCATACAAAGGGACATAGGGACATTGGGGACATAGGGACAGAGAAAGCGACTTTGTTTTATACTATGATGTAGTGATAGTGATGATGCAGATACTAAAACTAAAACTACTAAGTATAAGTAATTAAAAAAAAATCACATCTTGGGACAATTGACACCAATTGACATCAATTGACCTAGTCCCAAACTAAGCAAAGCTTGTAATACGGGTACTAGACAACGGACAAACATACTTATGTAGATAAATACAAACTTAAATACATATTAAACATCCAAAACTCGAGGACAAACATCCGTATTTTTCATACAAATGCCCCGGCCGAATCGAACCCGGGACCTCAAACTTCATAGCCAGATTCTCAAACCACTAGGCCATTCGGTCGTCAAAATACATACTAGCTTCTCTGGTTTCCAACATTGAAGAGTTAGATTAACGGAACCCTTTGCTCGGGCCCGATATTCACTTGACCGGTTTTTCTTTTAAGTTGACATTTTAATGATAAAACCCTTAATTACATTTCCAAACTTTTGTTTTAAGAATTTGACTAGTCGAAACTTTTACAATATGAAGGAAAAGTTATTAAATCAGTTTCGACCAGTGACGCTTTGACTATTTGTATCAGAACGTGTAGAATTTGCTTTTCAAACTGCCTAAAGACTCATGAGACAAGCCTTTTTATTATAGTGTGGAAAATACGCCTTATGCATCCGCCCGGTACGTTTACCGGGGGTATGTTAGGCTCCCGCGACGGCAGGCATACCCACTAAAAACCACACGGATTCCCTATTCAGTCGTGTATGCGTTACGGGAGCACTCGGTGTCACCGAGACCCACAACCCCGGGATGGGGTTCCCTCGCGGCACCTGTGCAATGGAGGTTTGAATTCCCACCCTCCCCCGCTGGTGGCGCTTGGATTTTTTATAGAGGTGGTCCTCGTGGCCCTCGTCTTGAAAAACAAAACGGTCCATGTTCCCGGCGCCTATCGCCTGCCGCGTGTGAAATTCCACGTCCAAACTAGAATTTTTGCACTACATATACATACATACATAAATAAACACTAACACAAGGTAACAAGACCTAAAGGCTACGTTTAGCATGACTGTGGCTGTATAGGTGGAAAGAAAAATTAAAATAGTGATGGTTTGGTAGCCGCATCGCCTATAACATGATTATTAAGATATTCGCCCATGCCCTCGATGGGCTTTTACCATCTGCGCGAGAAGAGAAGCAACTGGCAAATTCTGTTTTTTCTCTATCCCAGACCAGTAGGCTTATTACCTAACTCGCTCGCAATCGCCATCGTGTTCATTTTGACAGTTCATGCATGGGCTGACAATTGGGTATCGGAATCAGCTAGCTGTCACATTCATACAAGAACTGTCAAAATGAACACGATGGCGATTGCGAGCAAGTAAGGTAATAAGCCTAACAGCTTAGAAGAAGTATCTTCTGCATATATGCAACAAACATCGCTAGTACACACAATGTCTATGCGACAAACAATTCCCCTTGCTGAGCTGCCCGTCTGGCGGCTCGCTTTCTCTCCGGTAAGCTGTAAAAGCCATGAGAGGCTAACAGCAGTAGTCAGTTAGAAAAAAAAAAAAAAAAAAAAAAAAAAAAAAAACTTCACAGACATAGGTACTAATTCTAGTCACTCCACAATTCGAGTCAATCGTCCAATGACAGACAAAATTTACAGATGACAGACTTGGCTCTTTGGAACATTAACGTTTTAACTACGCTATTAATTTGACAATGAGACCGCGAACCTTCGGTACAAATCCCTTGAAAATAAAATTAACAACACTTTGATGGGTAGCCGAGCAACTTTAGACGCTTAGTTTTGGCTTTAAAGGATGATTTTGAGTGTCAAGGTTAATTGAATGAACTATTTTATTAGGGCTTAGCGGTTAATGGTTTATAATTACGGCTTTTGTTTTAGATGGCCGCAAAAGACGTGATTTTCTTTGACGTGACTTTCGCGGGTGGTAGGGCCTTGTGCAAGGTCCGTCCGGATCGCTACCACCATCTTACTCGCTAATCCCGCCGCTAAGGCCGTGGTCGCTTTCACCCGCCGCACGCGGCCGACAGCGGCCCGCCGCCCGCGGCGTCTGAATGGTGTGTTCGGGAATGCTCGGGAGTGGTCGTTTTCGCCCGCCGCGTGCGTTACGCCGCACGCGGCGGGCGAAAACGACCACTCCCGAGCATTCCCGAACACACCATTCAGACGCCGCGGGCGGCGGGCCGCTGTCGGCCGCGTGCGGCGGGTGAAAGCGACCACGGCCTAAGTAGCAGTGCTTGCACTGCTGTGTTCCGTTGTGGAGAGTAAGACAGCCGGGGAAATTACGGGCACAAGAGGCATTTCATCTTAGTCCTCTAGGTTGGCAACGCATCTGCAATCCCTCCGGGGTTGCGGGTGTCTATGGGCAGTGGTGATCACTTACCATCAGGTGACCCACTTGCTCGTTTGCCTTCATATTCACATAAAAAAAAAAGATTTTGACATTTATCGTTGACTAGCTGTTGCACGCGACTTCGCCCGCGCAGAATTATATACCTATGTACAACACTCGCAAATAATGTGGCTTTTTATAAGTAAAATAATTTTCTCTACTTCCATGCTGGTCTGGGAGCAAAGAAAAAACATAGAATATACCAGTTGCTTCTCTTCCCGGGCAGATGGTACAAGCCCATCGAGGAAATAGGCGAAAATCATAGGAATCATGTTATAGGCGATGCGGTTAGCAACTCATTACTATTTTGATTCGATTTTCCATCTACATCTACACCAATCCCCACAACCTTGAAGAGCAACCTTGAACTGGAAGAGATCCCTTTTAGGGATAAGTTCGCCTTTGTGCACGTGTGTTGTCCTGTATTCATCTCTTTCTTGTGTTTTATGTACAATAAAGAGTTATACATACATACATACCTTGCTAAACGTGGCCTGTAGGTCTTGTCACCTTAGGCTCTGTCTACCCCGTAAGGGATAAAGACGTGATTTGTGTATTGTATTGTGTAAAGAATTTTCAACAGTACCCCCAGTATTTTCCAGAGTACCCCCTACAAACAAACAAGCTTTACCTCTTTATAATATTAGCATCGGGTGACCAATGTGGAGGTCCTGCTTCGGCTTGGGAAGGAGTGTGCACTGATGCAGACCATCAAAAGAAGAAAGGTTGCTTATCTAGGATAGCATTATTGTAAATTAAACTAAATGTTTTATTATAATTGGCACCGAGCGCGACGACAGCGCCACGTGACAGGCGGCCATTATGGACAATATTGTCACCGCTGTCAAACAAGAAGTAAGTAAATATTGTGAAAAATATTAATGAAATCTTGTGTTATTTTACTATATTACAATTCCCCGTAACTTTTCAATTTAATACTTGTATCAAATGATAACGTACTTTAAGTAAAATTTTAGAGGTTAGGTAACTTACTTTTTTTTCTTACGGCAAATATCCACTTATTTCTTTGGTCTCGTTTCCACCATGGTTTTGGAAATTGGTAAAATTTACAGTCGCTATTCTTCTTGGTATTATTACAATTCACAACAACACATCTTACCAGGACCATGTTTTTTTCTCAAAAACGATTAGAAAATGTTTACTGCAATATGGATTTGACAGCTTAAGTCAGCGACAAAAATGACAATTTTAGCCATAGCGAGCGCTGTGATCGTTTAGGCTACCCCCTCCACTCGCTTTGCACTCTGCCAATAGCAGTACAATGAACAAAAATGCTTGTATCGAAAATGATATTTTAACAAATACTTATTTAGTTAGAAGTCGGTTGATCACGGTTTTGTTTGCATATTAGAAATACTGGAAATGGAACCTTGTGCTTTACGTCTGATCAAATAAATAATTGACCCCTCACCAGCCTTTTGTGTAAAATAATGTGATTGATTTATTTTGTCCTTAGAGCACCTATGACAGGAGTCCTCGCATGCACCGCGTTCTTTGGAGACCAGTTATATACGTACAGTAAGCTGAAATGCTTTGCAGCTGGTAGGACAGGGGGCGTTCAAGTATTACTCAATTGATTGATTTTAGTCTGAAATAAATAATTTCATTTAATTTCATTACGTAAGCGCTTGCGTGGGGCGGAGGGGTCTTTGCTTTGCTTATTTTTGATGACATGGTGGGTGGGGGGGGTCGATATGGTGATTACGTCAGCAGTTTCAATTCGAACTGCTGCTCACGAATCAATAAAAAACAGAATCCATTCAAAGAAAAATGCATATAGGTACCATTGATTACGTAATCATGGGAGGTGGGGTAAGAGGTTTGCTTACTTTTGCTGACAAGGGGAAGGGGGAAGGTAAATAATCGTAAAAAATCTGCTTACGTAATACTTGAATGGCCCCATACCGAGCAAGGTCCAATTTTTAAGATAGTATCGTTTCGGAAAGACTACGCTAAGCTTTTACTTCTTTTTTTTTTTATTTATACTACGCAATGCCACAAATAAATGCTTTCTTTCTTTCTTCCTTTATTGTGTCGGTTACACAGCCACTCAGAAAATTTAATGTCGTCAATTTCTGCGATCTCCAGTTATACGTGCTCTGTGAATGTACCGTAAATAAAAAGACGAACGACAGACGAAGACAGATAATCGACATTTCATTATTTTGAATGATCTGTTTTGGTCTGGTTTGAAAGGACCAACAAAATTGTGGGTACGTTAATTTTTTTGTCAACTTTTAACTTGGCACTTAAAAAGAAAGGTTCCGACGAAACACTTTAAATACCGTCATCAGATACACACCCTCACCCAAACACACTCTCGCACACACACACATATGTTTCTAAATGTGTGTGTGTGTGTGTGTGTGTTATTCGTGAGCAAAATAATAGGCACTGGTTTTCGGAGCAAACAAAAGTCTAATCAATCAAAATCATCATTATTACACACAAACGGATAACTCACGTATAAAAAGTCGAGTGATGCTCGACATGTTTCGGACTATTTCGTAGTCCTTCTTCCTGGAGTGCTCGCCCCGGCGGCAGCGAAACGAACACTGCGCGCCAGCGCTCTGTTCGCGCGGCTGCTCGACGCAACTGACAGCGGCGCACAACTACCCTCGTTTTCATCGTCATTTTTATTACTGTCAAATGTAGGGCAGCACACAACACTGATCACGTCACTCCGTAAAGGTTCGCTTACACTCACCGTTCAGGAAGAAGGACTACGAAATAGTCCGAAACATGTCGAGCATCACTCGACTTTTTATACGTGAGTTATCAGTTTATGTGTAATAATGATTAAGTCTCACGGTAGTTTCATGTTGAAAGAATCAATATCATCTTAAAAACCATAAACAATTAAAAAGGTAATAAAACTATCTAAGAAGGTTGCGCAGTCTTGCACCTTCTCCCCTTTTTTAAGAGATAGAGAGGGAAGAGAAAGAAGAGAGAGAGAGGGAACTAGCTTTTTCAGAGGTCTACGAAAGACGCCAGCAGCAGCGGCAACGTCTGCCACCCGAACTACCCCATCACTGCCACGGTATAGCCGAGTGACATGTTATGTTATGACATAATTCTTACGTGTGTCAGAAGGCTCATTATCGTAAAGCAACGTCACGTGGTTCGCGGTTGTTTACACACAGACAACTTTATGTCGACGAATATTAGATTGAGTCCCTGTCACTGCCACAAGTCGGATGGCGGCCGGATCCTTCGGGATTTCCGACGAGACATTTCATATTTTTCCGCTCGAAACTCGTTATTTACACAAACACATTTGCTGCTATTTATAGTTTTATACTTGAGTCTCTTATTTTATTGAATCTGGCGTTGCTTTGCGGAGGTCCATTTCAATGAACAAAAAATATCACTACATATAGTATCATCACTACATAGTATAAAACAAAGTCGCTTTTTCTGTCCCTATATCTCTATGTATGCTTAAATCTTTAAAACTACGCAACGGATTTGGATGCGGTTTTTTTTAATAGAAAGAGTGATTCGAGAGGAAGGTTTATATTATGTATAACACGCAGACGAAGTCGCGGGCAGAAGCTAGTATAATATAATACAAAGTCGGTTTCTCTGTCCATATATCCCTACGTATGCTTATATCTTCAAAACTACACAACGCATTTTGATGCGGTTTTTTTAATAGATAGAGTGATTCAAGAGGAAGGTTTTTATGTATAATTCAACGCAGACGAAGTCGCAGGCAGAAGCTAGTTTACCTATAAACCATAAGCATGTGTAACAGTTGTACTCATTAAACTATGATAATCTCGTAAAGGGTGTTTGTGTGTAAGGGTGTAACACTTTACACTGTAGAGGTTTAGCTTACCTTTATCAATTATTTCCACTTAGAACTGTGAAGACAAACTTGTCATTTACATTCACTAAAATATCATACTTTCACCGTGATTTCTTTGTTGTCAACACTAGAAGAGGTGCCTTGACACATACTTTCTCCATTTCTACTTATAAACGCCCCTTTAATAGCGTAATTAATACGTAAACTCATAATTAAACTAATTGTTTTGTTACTGGGCGGTCTTTCCGTATATGTTTCGGTTGACAGCTGCCGAGATGTTTCTTTTTTAAATCTTGCGTTCCGTTACGCACCATACGCTCGTAACGTGGCCGGTATTTGTTTTGATTAGCGTAAGTATTTACAAATTCCTCTGCCACACTGATAATATTATTTTACAGGTAAGATACTGTTGTTTTCAGTTAGCGACAAATTTTCTAAACTCCTAATTACTTCATACGTTGTTCCTTTAGCGTGATATCTCGATACGTCACGTGAGTGAAACCGATCTCAGGCCGGATGTTCACTACGTTCAGAAGTGTATTCTGTTTATGCTACCTCCGGTTAAATCTGTCGTCACGGATTTCTTTACAAATTAGTTTCTTGTTCCCAAGTGTTTCTTAAATTAAGGGAAGTGGGTTATTTTGTTAATAAAATAGTCGTTGTCATTTCACACTATGAAATTGCTATTATTTCAATTTTTCCACATTTCTTTCTTTTCCTCGCCGTCATATCGAACCAGCGAGTATATCGTAAGATTTCCGAACGATCATGACTGGGCTCGTTTCGACTTGTCGATTTGGTTGATCTTCGTATTCCAGCGAACGTTAAGCGATGTAGACGCAAAACTTAAATACTCCTGAGATACCAGATTCGGGTCGGGTAAGCATTCTTTGCTCAAGCTTCATTTTATTTTGAGTATTTTTCTGTGTCCTAACTCGTTATTTCGTTCTTTCTAGTGCCTAGCACCATGCCTTTGTAAACTTAACTTCGTCGTCGCGCCGACCGGCGCCATGTAAAGTTTTATTTCGACACACCTTCATTACTTGGTGAGTTATGTTTTATTCGTGTAAAACGTTGTAAAACACGTCAATATCTTATAATTTGCGCCGTTTCTTTGCGCAGATTCGTTATGTGTTTTTAATGGTTTCAATGCTTGTCCATTCCAGCCGCTAATCCGCTGCTTTCGCGACTATGCGATAATACTTTCTTCGCCTTTCTCCTGGGTGTCTTATGCTTGCGTGCATCTTGTAAAACTACGTGCCTCGCCGTTCTGCTGCTGTTAAAACCCCTTAACTGGGTAAGTTTTTCTCCTTTAATAAGTGATCGCGAGTGTACCCTCATCTTACTTTAGTAACTAAAAATATTAACTGTGAATATTTTGTTCACAGGGTTTTTTTTTATACCGGTAGTGCAGGCGTGCTACGTCTGAAGCCTTTTTTTTTAATACCTTACGTTCAAGCGTGCTTCGTCTGAAGTTTTCTTAGTGTAACGTAGTCTTTTTCGGTAAGGGCGCACGGCCGTCCCACCGCTTGCGTTTTATACGTAATTCTTGTACGCTTAATCGTTCTACCGTTCCTTCCATTCTACCGTGTCTCTCATTCTATCGTCTCTCATACTACCGTTACTCTCATATTTACGGCTACCGTACTTATTATAAATATCGACCATCTTAACTAATTTTAACTACTTTAAACTATCGGTACTGTGTTTCTAATGATTTAACCATGTTTAAACACAACGTGTGAATCCTTTTGTAGCCGATATTCACACCCGATATTTGACCAAAGTGTATTCCATGTCGCTTACTATTAGTACTGGATAGGCATACTCTAATTTTAAATATATAAGACTGTTTGTAACTACTTTCGACCCGATATCGAGACCCGATATTTGACATCGTGTTTCCAGGTTTTAATTTTATCTTTTCCATGTGGGTATTTTCAACATCTGTACCACAGACTGGACACGTTTCTGTTATTAGGGTGCCGATATCGTCGGTCCATCTTTTGTTGTTGAGCTCACTTAGTTCTTAAGTTAGAACTTAGACGTAAGCGTTTGTTTTACTTTAAAGCTTAATTAAACAAATTTAAGTTATTACTTTGTTTATTTTAAAACACATCATTCGTTTGCCAGCGGGAGTACCTGGCGCCTTCTATATAAATTCCTTCGGTATTTCCTGTTGCTCCGAGATTAAGCCTTACCTACGCCCTAAATTATCATAGTCTCTTTTGCTCTCTTCAGCCGGATATCTTTTAACTATTATAACGAATAATTTTCTTTGCCACGCACTGCGGACGTTACAAGGGATAATTAAGTTTGTGGGATTTATGTGTATTTTATTGGCACTACTGTGAGGAGGTTATCTTGCACGTGAGTAGCGGAGTAGCAAGGTAAATATTTTTTGTTCATTGAGTCTCTTACCTAAATAAATCCTACTAATATTATAAACGCGAAAATTTTGTAAGTATGGATGGATGGATGTTTGTTACTCTTTCACGTAAAAACTACTGAATGGATTTGGACAAAATTAAGAGAGAAGATAGCTGATTCCCTAGATTAACACATAGGCTATTTTTTATCCCGGAAAATTGCATAATTCCCGCGGGAAAGCAAAAACGAAATTTAACAACAACAGCTAGTAAATAATAAATAAATATCTTGGGACTGGGACGATAGAAACTAATTGAACTAGTCCCAAACTAAGCAAAGATTTTAATATGGCTACTAGACAACGGATAAACATACTTATATAATGTAAATACATATTTGAATACATATTGATCGTCTTAAAAAAACCCTTCACTATTTTGATTTCCCTATCCACCTATGCTAAACGTGGCCTTAAGGTTTTGTTACCTTAGGCTCTGTCTACCCCGTAAGGGATAAAGACGTGACGTATGTATTTTAAGAGTGTGTTGCCGGCCCTTTAATAAAAGAATAGGCCGGTTTTTTTGAAGATCCCTAAGTCGTATCGATCTGGGAAAATTATGCGCAGTGGCCTTCAGATCTTGTTACCTTAAGCTCTGCATATCGCGTATGGGGAGACGTGATTTATATGTGTGGGCACAGTCATGGCTGACGTCAAGCATGTCAAATGGGGGGCCCATAAGCCGTCGCAGGTGTTATTTTAAACCAAACCAAACATTGATTAATAACAGAATTGTCCCATCTAATATTCCCTCAAGATTGTCAGCTAGAGAAAGCGTGTCTCAGTAATATTGTTACTACCAAAAATTTGGTTTCGGTTTCGGCTATACTGCATTTTATTAAAATAATTCATTTATCGCCATTTGCGTAACTATAAAGTCTGGGGCCCGTGGCAAATTCGATAGATGCTTCCTCAATATAAAGAAGTGCATCAGCGTCCCTTCTGTGCTCTAAACCAAGCCAGTTCGGGGCCCCGTAGAGCTAGGGGCCCGTGGCATTTTGCCACTCCTGCCACCCTATAGTTACGCCACTGTTTATCGCTATCCCGCGGAAACTACGCAATTTTCCTGAATAAAAAGTAGCCTATGTGTCAATTTAGGCCTGCGCTATTGCGCTATTTTCACACATGTGCTTTCAAAAATGGGGCCCCAGCTCCTTAAAAAAAGCGTGCTAGTGAAAATTTACAATTACAAAGACCAAAATTTACAATTATAAAGACCAAAATTTACAATTATAAAGGCCGAAAATTCGGTTTCGGTACCGGTTTCAGCCGATAGCCGAACTCGGCCAAACACTACTTCATTTATTATTTTGCACAATTATTTAAGTAAAGCTTAAGTTGAGATGACAGACAGACCTCTCCAAAACGATAGCTTAATTTGTTTTATTTCGGAATTTTGTACATGGCTTTTAGAAATAGGTATACCATATTCAGTTGGTAATAATGAAAAACCTAGGTACGAAATACCAATTTATTGAAATACTAATTTCTTCAGAGATATTAACATAAATTGGCGCTTAAGTCGTTCGTTAGTATTGAAAGTTAAGTCATTGATTTTACTGATATTTTTAAATGAAATTACTAAAATTACAGCTGGCGGGCGCCTTTTTGTAATTTTGATTTATCGTCTATTGTATTTTATTTCTTTTCAGTTAAATGTCTCTTGTGAATGAATGAATTTTGATTTGCATTGTGGGTAACTTTTACCCCGTTAGGGATAAAGACGTCATTTATGTATGTATTTAATATGTATTTCTAACGCTACGACTGTTGAAAAGATCAAATGTCACTGGAAATTACACATTGCTAGGCATATTAAAACAGGCGCTTAAAACTTAACATCTTAAATGACGATAACTGTTTTTACTGTCATTAGATTTCAATAAAATAAAGCTTAATATATGCCCTGATATTAGATTAAACTATTTCTAAAAACTGCAATAAAATCAGTTGCGTAGTTTTGGAGATTAGCGAATACAGACAATAATGAACACATCCATACATAAATACACAGATAAAAATTATAAAATCTGCTTTTATGTGTTTTGCTCTTCCTTGATCGTTGGCATTCTATTTTTGATGAATTTATTTAATGTAGAGACACGAACTTTCCACTGATTTATTATAGGTACCTATATATAGGTAGATTCTATCTTAGTCCTCTAGGCTGGCAACACATCTGCGATCCTCTAAAGCTGGGGGCGTCCATGGGTGGTGTAGCTGACTTACCATCCGGTGACTTGCTCGTTTGCCTTCTTTGTCGTATGAAAAACACATTATACAAGCTGGGAAACGTCACATTACCCTCCTTTACAAAGTCGAGTGGTTACATAAAAACATCTTGTTTGCGTTTAGCCACTATTTTAAGTATACGATCCTTTTATTATTCTAGAGAGCTCTCATCCACTACGATTTAATAATATTATTTCAGGGGAAGATAACAGATAACATTTCATCTTCTTGAGATCTTAGATGAATAACAGTCGTAAAAGGCTTTTCAACATATACGCTTTCAAATATGTTTGTAATATATATATCACTAGCTGTTGCCCGCAACTTCGTCTGCATAGAATTCGTTTATCGCTATCCCGCAGGAATTACGCAATTTTCCGGGATAAAAATTAGCCTATGTGTTATTTCAGACTTTAATCTATCTATGTTGCGATGGGCTAGCAACCCTTCACTATTTTGATTCCCCTTTCCACTTTCACGCCCTCAATCATGCTAAACGTGGCGTATAGGTCTTGTTACCTTAGGCTCTGTCTACCCCGTAAGGGACAAAGACGAAACAAGGTTAATACATTACATACATTACATTAGTAACAATGTCACGTGACAGCTAGTAACAGATAGAAAAATTCGAAGACTACCCACCTGCTATGGGTGGTGTAGGGGTATAGCACACGTCACGGAATGACGAGGATCCGGCTCGATACCCGGCCATAGCTTTACTTTTCAAATTTTTCTGTGTTCTAATTTTCTGTGTCGTTTAGAAATTTGATAATATCGTAGTTTATTTCTAACTAGCGACCCGCCCCGGCTTCGCACGGTATATTATGCACAGTGGCGGATTTACAAATTTTCAAGGTATAGGCTGAATTTTTGCCGCCCTTGCAAAATCTATCTGTTGCAGACTTCTTAAAATTTTTATTATGAGGTAAAAAAAAAAAGGTCGTGCCCCAAATTTGCCGCCCTAGGCTCGAGCCTTCTCAGCCTTATGGTAAATCCGCCACTGATTATGCATGTATTATACATATAAACCATCCTCTTGAATCACTCTATCTATTAAAAGAAACCGCATCTAAATCCGTTGCGTAGTTTTAAAGATTTAAGCATACATAGGGATATAGGGACAGAGAAAGCGACTTTGTTTTATACTATGTAGTGAGTGATAGTGTTTTTTTTTTTACTACGAACTGACCAATGATTGACCTCTATCTCACTTGGTGGAAGGTGCAGATGAGGCCAAAGGTGTAACTCACTGGTTCAGTAATAGCCTATTCACTCTAGCCTTGAAGAGCCCTAGGTTGTATCTGTCCGGAAATACAGACGATGGGAGCGAATTCCATTCCCTAGCAGTTCGCATTAGGAAGGATGAAGCAAACCGCCTCGTGCAGGCCAATGGTATGTTGACAACAAATGGGTATTGTGTATAGAATGTTTATTACGACAGGGCTGTACTGTTGTTTGTCCTAAAAGTAAACAAATGAAAGTCAACGGTGATTAACGTTTTCTTTGTCATTACATCACTTAAAAACATCTGAAGGGGCGCTTAGCTAAACAAAAACATCAAAAGCAGTATTTATTAACTTTTGTCTTTATTATAAATTATAATTGAAAGAGTTTCCGAGGAAAACGATCTCTTTGACGTTCATTATTGTAACAATCTAACATGTTGTGTCAAGAGTTTTTATGAGACACGCTTAAGTTTCCACGCTGCTATGGGAGCAAAGGAAAAACATAGAATGTACCAGTTGCTTCTCGTCCCGCGCAGATTTTAAGCCCATCGAGGGAATAGGCGAAATTCTTAGGAATCATGTTATAGGCGACGCGGCTAGCAACCCATCACTAGTTATCTCATCGTTATTTTTATCTTTAGACTTTTTGTTCATCTCCTTAACTGTACTTTACTTGTGTCATTAGAATTGGTCTCCTCCGCTGTTACACTGTACTTTTCCATGTTGTTTTGACACAGAATATCGGACGAACTCAAGCCCCTAAGACACGGTTTTACACCTAGTTTAGGGGTCGAAAGTTTCGACCACAAGTTGATCTGACCTACTGAACAACTGAATAATGTTTTTCTCTTTGTAACGTATTGATGTAGTACGTACAAATAAATAAATTAGTATTATTATTAGTTTGATTCCTTTTCTCCACCTATACGCCTACAATCATGCTGAACGTGGCCTTTATGTCTTGTTACCTTTAGGCTCCGTCTACCCCGTAAGAGATATACACGTGATTTGTGTATGCGTAAGATAAAAATCAGAGCATTTTGTTATATAAACAGAACTAGCTGTAGCTTCGTCTGCAAAGAATTCAACTATCGCTATCCCGCGGGAACTATGCAGTTTTCCGGGATAAAATTAACCTATGGTACCAGCTATCTCCGTTCCAAATTTGATCCAAATCGGTTCAGTCGTTTCAATGTGAAGAAGGAACGCACATACTGGCTCACTCGCATCGTCACAAACTTTCGTATTTATAATATTAGTATAGATAATATATTTCAGTAAAAATTCTATCTTTATTTATTATACCTACGTCCCACTGCTGGGCACAGGCCTCTCTTTACACACACCATTGAATTGCTTCGCAGATGTGTGCAGGTTTACTCACGATGTTTTCCTTCACCGAAAATCTCATGCTAAATTTCAAATGTAATATTGCACATAAATACCAAAAACCTTCCATGCTGGTCTGGGAGCAAAGAAAAAACATAGAATGTACCAGTTGCTTCTCTACCCGCGCAGATGGTAAAAGCCCATCGAGGGAATGGGCGAAAATATTACGAATTATGTTATAGGCGATGAGGCTAGCAACCCATCACTATTTTGATTCTTTTTTTCCACCTATACGCCTACAATCATTCTTAACGTGGCCTTTATGTCTTGTTACCTTTAGGCTCTGTCTACCTCGTAAGGGATAAAGACGTGATTTGTGTATGTATGTACCAAAAACTCAGAGTTGTTAACTTGAGAGTCCACAGATAAAACCACTCTAGGCTACCATGGCTTTTTTATATCTTTTTGATATTTGTTTTACTTCTCATCAAAATAAATAAATAGTTGTTTGTATGCTCCCAACATGGAGCTCAAAGCATTCCATCTCAGCATTTTCTGTGCTCTTATTTGAGCACGCGTGTAAAAATAAACAATGTATACACAGCCGACACGGTTTGTTTAGTAAATGATATTTTCTAAAGAGAATTGCTTAGTAAGAACGGAAACTTGTATGTATCTGTTTCTTTATATTTGTACAATAAAGCATTCACTAACTTCGAATTTGTCATTTTTACATTTCGACTACTGAAGCCAACTATGGGAGTAAAATAGTTTGTTGACGATCAGTTCCGCTAGATGGCGGTGTCATAAAGAATAGGGAATATTACAATATAATACAATACAATAACTCTTTATTGAACACCACATATATAACAACCAAAACAGAAAAAAGGTATACAGAATATTACAGGTTACAATAGGCGGCCTTATCGCTACAGAGCGATCTCTACCAGGCAACCATAATGGACTGGAGAACAGAACAGATCTGAGCAGGTGGTGCAATTTAGAATCTATATTAATATACTAAGTACTGAAATACATAATATATTATACATGAAATCACATTTATAATAAATGGAGATATAAATAGACACATACACACATACCTAAAAAGGCCAGCTACAAGATTCATGCACAAGATGACAGATAATGCTCCTTCAACATAGATTTAAATATAATATTATTAATTTTTGAAGTGAAAACTTTTTTAGCGGCGTTGTACACTTTTTGGGATGGGTGAAAAATGTTAAACTCGCGTCAGGCCTGGCCGTCAGGAAACGTGACCTGATCGAAAATGCGTGAGATTTGGGATGGGTAAATTTAAACTCGCCGCGGGACACGTGAACGTCAGGACACACTAGCTTCGTCTGACCTTCGCGGAACCACGAGTAGAACAGGCGCGGCTGCAGAAGCCACCGAATCAGGCAAGATAAATAAATATAGGGGTCTCAGCACCGAATATAGCTTTGTCCCTTTCGGTGTTGAGATCCTTGGTCAGTGGGGTCCTAGCGCTATAAGCCTCTTCAAAGATATTTCGAAGAAGCTAATAGACGCTGCGGGTGACCGCAGAGCTGGCAGCTTCCTTGGACAGCGTGTTAGTATCGCCTTTAAAAGGGGGAATTCTGCCAGCGTCTGTGGTAGGTACTATGCCACGGGGGCCCCTCCTTCTTTAATTTTTTAAGATTAGTTTTAGTTTAGTTTTTAATTTAATATTAGTTTAATTTTATTTTTAATTCCTCTTTTGTATTTCTTTCATTAATAGACAATATAAAAGTATTTTCAAATGAACACTTACATACTTTATATATGTAGTTTCAGCGTCTTCGAAGAAAATTTAAATGGTTTTTTTTAATACTAAATACGTAATGTACATAATGTGTTTTCTTTAAAATAAAGGTTTTTTCAGATAAAATAGATATTAAGGTACGGTCAAGTGCAAAAATAAGTATCGATACGAACTTCTCAAGAATATGTCCCACGACCTTATTACGCCGGTGTAAGAGCGTATGGTACTTATTTTTGAAACTTTGTCTAGATACATATTATTTACTGTACATAATTAACCGTGTTTTAAAATTTAGTTAACTAACCTATTTTTCCAAATGAAGCCTTTTAATTAATGGACTCCGATCACCCCAAACGTCTAACGACTCCATTATCCGCGTAACGAAGGCAATTGTTTCTTTTGACTTGTCTGGAAGCGATTGAAATCTTAAGGTCCATAAACACGAAATTAGGGGTTCGCTTTAATAAATAAAGGCCTTTGTCTTTCATCAATGCTGTGTTTAATTGATATCCACGTGGAATAAAAGAAACCGGTCCAGGGTTCCATAGAAATTGCTCGAAAATGCCGTCCGTCTCCTTCAAAATCTGCGTGGAAAAGTGCTTTTCCCCCTTCGCTTGGAAAGGGTTTTTGAAATTCGAACCTGACGATGACAACCATCGTATATTTTATTGAATCAGGCGTTACTTTGCTACTCCGCTACTCACGTGCAAATTAACCAAGCCTGTGTGAAATATACATGTTTTTCATGCAACCCTCCCTCCATTGCTGCCAATAAAACACAATATAAATCCCACAAACTTAATTATCCCTTACACCAAACAAACACTGACGCGTTTCGATCCCTCTACGGGATCATTATAAAAAGTTTAATGAGCACAACTGTTACACATGCAAACCAACGTCGTACTCAGAAATACTCAGAAATTAGAAATTTGAACTTCGCGTGTTGCCGTCCCGCTTACACGCTCAATTAATTAGGTGAGTAAGAGGGACGGAATAATACGAAGTTCAAATGTAGAACTTATTATCAGACCCCTACATTTTTCATTCGAAAAAATATTCCGTACCCGTCCCACTGCTGGGCATGAGTTACGTGCAAAATTAGGTAAAAACAATATATTTTTGACGTGATAACGTCTTATAAATCGATCAACGCCGGCTGCACTCACGAAAAAGCGTGACTCATTGTCACGTTCCGCGTGACGTCAGAGTATGCAAGCGAGAGCGCGGAACAAGCGACAGAGGCACGGTCGGCGCAAGCGTCGGCTTCACAACGCTGATGATCTATTTTTTTTTTATATGAATAGGAAGGCAAACGAGCAAGTGGGTCACCTGATGGTAAGTGACCACCACTGCCCATAGACACCCGCAACCCCGGAGGGATTGCAGATGCGTTGCCAACCTAGAGGACTAAGATGCCATGCCTCTTGTGCCCGTAATTTCCCCGGTTGTCTTACTCGCCACACCGGAACACAGCAGTGCAAGCACTGCTACTTAGCGGCAGGATTAGCGAGTAAGATGGTGGTAGCGATCCGGACGGACCTTGCACAAGGCCCTACCACCCACAAAAAATTTGTTCATGTTTAATTTTTTGTTTCTTGTTTAATTTCTATAAAATTGTGTATATCGGATTATAATCTAAAGGAGAAGTTTCCGAAGAACTGGGAGAAGGCAGTAGAGGGTTAGGAGCAGTGTTTTCGGGCCCCTCCATAGTTGATCAAAAAAGAAACTAAAGCACAGACAGGAAAGTCGGCGAATTTTAATATCGGAATCAAAAGAGTATAACAAATCTTAATGATGATATTGATATTAAATAATAGTGGTCTAAGTACAACCTGTTCTCCTCGACGGTCAGCAGCAAAAGTGTCCAACACCCCCTAGCCGTTCCTAATCTTACGCAGATCGCTTGTTGGCGCCATAAATTACGCCTTACGATTGGTAGGTTGATCCAGCAACGAACCAATCAGCGCTGCGTACGATTGGGATTACAGATACCGAATTTCATAGTTTATTTATTGAATTACTTGCTAGTTAAATCACTCATACATCAAGGATCTTTAAAATACGTTTAAAATTAACAATAGCTTAAATATTAATGATAACAGCATCAGAATTAACTTGAAATTAATTATTCAATGAAAGCAACGCCATCTAGCGTAAAAATTATAAAGTAATGGTAAACGATTCATAGTTTTAGGATCAGCAACCTAATTTTACGTGTGTCCGCTAGATGGCTTAGGTTATAACTTTTTATTTTTGAATCAACGTCAATAAATCATTGAATTTTATCGTAGTAAAATCGACTTAGGCGACACGGCCATTCTGATAGGCACCGCGTGCTCTGCGGTTGCCATGAAACCTGAAATATAGAGATAAAGAATAGTTTTGAAGTCAGTTAACTCATCAATTAACCTAGCTTCTGTTTTATTTGTGTAGGTTTTGCAGCCCATAGAATTACTGCGTTCATGTGCAAAGTAGGGTAATAAAAATAAATATTTGAAAATGGGGTAAGTTTGATGCTGTGCTCTAGGCGGTCTCTTACGCCGTGGTACACAGAGGCTCTATAATAAAGGATTAGGTATAGTCATAGGTTTGATGCTGTGCTCTAGGCGGTCTCTTACGCCGTGGTACACAGAGGCTCTATAATAAAGGATTAGGTATAGTCATAGGTTTGATGCTGTGCTCTAGGCGGTCTCTTACGCCGTGGTACACAGAGGCTCTACAATAAAGGATTAGGTATAGTCATAGGTTTGATGCTGTGCTCTAGGCGGTCTCTTACGCCGTGGTACACAGAGGCTCTATAATAAAGGATTAGGTATAGTCATAGGTTTGATGCTGTGCTCTAGGCGGTCTCTTACGCCGTGGTACACAGAGGCTCTACAATAAAGGATTAGGTATAGTCATAGGTTTGATGCTGTGCTCTAGGCGGTCTCTTACGCCGTGGTACACAGAGGCTCTATAATAAAGGATTAGGTATAGTCATAGGTTTGATGCTGTGCTCTAGGCGGTCTCTTACGCCGTGGTACACAGAGGCTCTACAATAAAGGATTAGGTATAGTCATAGGTTTGATGCTGTGCTCTAGGCGGTCTCTTACGCCGTGGTACACAGAGGCTCTACAATAAAGGATTAGGTATAGTCATAGGTTTGATGCTGTGCTCTAGGCGGTCTCTTACGCCGTGGTACACAGAGGAATTTTATCAACACTATTGAGGACTCCACACCTCAATAATGACAAGTAAATAGATACACACATTGGGACAATCTCAGTCTCAATTAGGTGCACATTCCACTCATTGATAATAAATAATGATGTATTAGTATTGACATGCTCCACGCCGCAATAGCAAATTAAAATAACAACCATCATGATCATGGCATGGGAAAATTAAAATCATCATCATGCATCATGTGATACCTAGCAATTACTCGAAAGATTTTTGTAAAAGGGTGAAATGAAAGGTTCTCACCGGGTAATTTTCACCAGTTGAATCCAGAGAGTAATTTTCAGTCCGTACTGGAATGCAGCACATATGTATCGGGAGTTGCAGTTGCCGTCGCAGTCACACTTGCAAACTCAAGAGGGCGCGTCGAGCTCGAGCGCTGCAGCTGGGACGGAGGCAGCAGATGTGCTCGCCACCGGATCATTTTTAGGCGACACGGCCATGGGCGTGCCAGGCTGCGGCGCGCGACGCAGCGCCGATGTCCCACTACTTTCTTGACAAGGTAGCGGTCGTTTTCAAGAACTCTGTGAACTTCAAACGGTTCGCTAAATTTAGGATCAAGGGAGGTTTGGTTACGAGGATTTTTTTTTTTTTTTTTTTATTAAGACGTAATCGCCTCTTTGAAAATTGCGGACTTGGGCTCGACCTTTGTCAAACCGTCTCTTATCTTTTGCAGACTGCTCCGCCATCCTTTGCTGTACATGCTGTCGTAGTAAATCCATGTCGATGGTTTCTGTGTCAAGGCTGACCAGATTTAATAATTCAGGTGGCACACAATGCCTGCGGTGCGTTAGCAGTGTGAGTGGAGCTGTACCTGTAACTACGTGTTGTGCAGTTGAAAGGCTAGTTGCAGGCTGTCCAGTGCAGTATACCAGTCTTCTGTCTCTTAATTTTTGATCGTTTGGGGTGCCAAGTTTACCAATTGGTCTATCTGGGTTCGGCGTTTACGAAAGATGGGAAGTGTGAAAGTGATATTGAAAGAAGAGTGAATGCAGGAAACATGGTAAATGGGGCGCTGCGTGCCTTTGTGAGCAGTGAGAAGGTGTCGAAGATGGCGCGTCTGGCTGTTCACAGAGGGGTGCTTGTTCCAACATTAATGTACGGTAGCGAGACTTGGGTATGGCAAAAGAAGCATGAAAGTAGAATAAATGCAGTAGAAATGAGAGCGTTAAGAAGTATGGAAGGTGTATCACTGAGAGATAGAATAAGGAACAGTCTGATAAGGGAACGTGCTGGTGTGAAAGAGGATATGGTGACTAGGATAGAAAAAAGTATGCTTAGTTGGTTTGGGCATGTAGAGCGGATGGATGAAAGTAGACTAACTAAACAGATCTATATGGGGAGTGCGAATGGTTGCGTTGGGAGGGGAAGGCCTAGACGGACGTTCCGAGACCAAATAGGAGACGTTTTAGAAAAAGATCAGGTCAGGAGTACCCGAAACCGACGAGCATGTATGAAGAGATTGATGACTGTGGATGAAGCGAAAGAAATATGTCAGGATCGTAGCAAGTGGAATAAAGTAGTCTCTGCCTACCCCTGTGGGAAAGAGGCGTGACGGTATGTATGTATGTATGTATGTATGATTGGACTAGCATACGACAATTTACTTTCCCAAATTATTTAATTATCCAAACAGTTCGTTAAATATCATTTAGACTTTTTCTCGTTCAACTTGGCTTAATCTATACGGGAGACGCTCAACGTACTTGTCGGGTTTTAAAAAAAAAAAAAAAAAAAAAAACGAATTTCTAACTCACCCGTATTGACTCGCGTTTTACCAAACCCTCACGTGAAAAGAAACAAGTATTGCTTTAACAAAATCATCAGTTCGTAAATGTCAGATTCGTCAGTCAAATCGTGATCTGATTGAATATTGAATCGCGAGAACGCATGTGCATGACCCGGAGCCGAGACACTAACTTCGCACTAAGTTTTGGTAACTACGACACTGAAACCGGTATCTCTCAACAAGTTCGCACCTATAAGAATATCTGTCGTTATTTCACAATCAGGCAGGATTTGAAATTCGATTTAAATTTTTATATTGTCAATAACGCACAATAAGATTAAAGTAGTCATTGAGACGACGGTAAACGGACCTACCTATTCCACGTAAATGTTGCACTACCTGGCGTCGTTTACCCGGTAATTTACCCGCGACTGATTCTCGCATAATCGAACATTCTACGCCACTGTCAAATACCGCATTTAAATCTACCCCACCTACACTGACATGCTTGGAGTTTAGGTTACAAGATTGACTCTGATCATTATTTACAAAATTAATGTTAGACAAAGCAATGTTAGAGTAGCATTTTTTTCTCTCTGCTATAACATGATTCAACCGTGTGACCCAATTTGGAACAAAACGAACACTTAACGACACTATTCGGTTGCGGTAGCCGAGGTGGTTTTGTCACATTCTCATCAATTATAGGACGCGCACTAGCAGTGCCGGAATTACTATTAGTATGATTATAACGGCAGTGGTCTGCAACATGACCACCCTTTTTACACAGATGGCAATAGGGAGTAGAACGATTATCGTTAGAAAATCGAGACCGCTTTTGTGGATTATTGTCTTTAAAGGGATTAGGGCGCTTACGAATGGATGAAGCTACCGATATTAATTCAGGCACGGAAGTGGCTCTGGCATTCATGAGTTCTATTCTAAGGTGTTCGTCACTTACTGTGCCAATCACTGCTTCCACCGCGTCACTGGTATCCAGCTTGTCCTTCGTAACACGCCTCCATAGGATCCATGACTGCGACAGGAAGTCTGCAATATCTTTAGAAGAATCATAAGAATGTTCCTTAAACCTTATTATGTCCCGCGAATAGCGTGTTTCAGGCTCGAAAGTGGTGATAATGTTGTCTCGCAACTCCTCCCATGTCGATGTTGTCACTAACCAGTTGTCAGCCCATATTCTGGCGCGTCCTTTTAATAAACTAGTTACTTTCATGCGCACGTCGTAGTCACTCAGCTTGTAGTTTATTTTAGCTGTAGAAATGTGATTACACCACTCACGTGCACCGACATTACCATCTGGATCGTAGGCCGGCAAGAAAATTTCTGTTATCTTAATCTTGTCCTCTGGTTGGCGAAGAAGACGTTCGCTCATAGACTGCATCATCTTCATCATCTCCATGAGGAACTCAGGCGCTATACCAGCCGGAGTCGGTGCCGGCGCTGTGTTGTGGGGCAACGGGTTGGACGGCTCAGTTTCCCGGGCAAGTAACGTCGGAGGTTGCCCCACGTTCTCTGAAACAGGATGGTGACCAGCAAAAAGGGGTCGCTGGGGGATCGCCACGTCTGATATCGGATTATAATCTAAAGGAGAAGTTTCCGAAGAACTGGGAGAAGGCAGTAGAGGGTTAGGAGCAGTGTTTTCGGGCCCCTCCATAGTTGATCAAAAAAGAAACTAAAGCACAGACAGGAAAGTCGGCGAATTTTAATATCGGAATCAAAAGAGTATAACAAATCTTAATGATGATATTGATATTAAATAATAGTGGTCTAAGTACAACCTGTTCTCCTCGACGGTCAGCAGCAAAAGTGTCCAACACCCCCTAGCCGTTCCTAATCTTACGCAGATCGCTTGTTGGCGCCATAAATTACGCCTTACGATTGGTAGGTTGATCCAGCAACGAACCAATCAGCGCTGCGTACGATTGGGATTACAGATACCGAATTTCATAGTTTATTTATTGAATTACTTGCTAGTTAAATCACTCATACATCAAGGATCTTTAAAATACGTTTAAAATTAACAATAGCTTAAATATTAATGATAACAGCATCAGAATTAACTTGAAATTAATTATTCAATGAAAGCAACGCCATCTAGCGTAAAAATTATAAAGTAATGGTAAACGATTCATAGTTTTAGGATCAGCAACCTAATTTTACGTGTGTCCGCTAGATGGCTTAGGTTATAACTTTTTATTTTTGAATCAACGTCAATAAATCATTGAATTTTATCGTAGTAAAATCGACTTAGGCGACATGTATATTCTCTTATTTGTGTGTCTTGCAAAAAGGAATAAATGACTTCTTTCTTTCTTTCTTTATGATACATTTATCATTATCCGTACACCGACTTTAAAGACAAAATTTTCTTGATTTACGAGTCGTTTAAAATATACACCTACTTAATTTTCAATTCGTTAAATTATCTGAAAGCCCCGACGTTCCGAGAAGTCTAATACATAGAGGAAGTATCCAAATTGTGTGGCTAGAAGAGAAGGCAACACATCAGTTTATTCCCATTAACACTAGAGAAAAACTGACAGCTCGAAGAGTATGTAGTTGAAGTGGCAATGGGCAAGCCACATCGCTCGTAGAATAGACAACCGTTGGGGGAGAAAAGGTCTCGAGTGGCGGCCACGAACCGGCAGACGCAGTGTTGCAGGCCTCCTACTAGGTGGACTGACATCGTGAAAGTTGCGGGAAACTATCTTACCCGCTAATCCTGCCGCTAAGTATGCACTGCTGTGTTCCGGTGTGGAGAGTAAGACAGCCGGGGAAATTACGGGCACAAGAGGCATTTCATCTTAGTCCTCTAGGTTGGCAACGCATCTGCAATCCCTCCGGGGTTGCGGGTGTCTATGGGCAGTGGTGATCACTTACCATCAGGTGACCCACTTGCTCGTTTGCCTTCCTATTCATATAAAAAAAAAACCGGTGGATGCTGTGGCGAGTGTCGTTCATTATGGTGTGCTAAGGAGGCCTGTGTTCAACAGTGGACGTCTTCCGGCTGATGATGTTGAGGATGATGAAAGAAACATCCCGATTGCTTTTCCTTTAACTCCTGGAACAAAGCCAAAGTAATTAAAAATTTGATTAAGCATTAAACTTATTGGCACGCAACTACTAAACGTACACATACATATATACACAAATCACGTCTATATCCCTTACGGGGTAGACAGAGCCTGAAGTAACAAGACCTAAAGGCTACGTTTAGCATGATTCAACGGTAGGATGGAAAAAATTACATTTCCACTTTATAAGGTTTGCTCTATGCCCGCTATAAACCTCAGGAAACATCTCGCGTACCAACTTAGATAAGATAATTTAATACGTATTTGAACAACATTTAAACGACTTGACTTGACTTTTTATTTTCTTTAATAATCTCGATAGTCTAAGATCCCGCCGGAGAGCTTGCTTCACCGGTTTAACATCACAGCTAGTTCTGTTGCACGACTAGTAGAGACTTTAGACATCTTTACTATAGACTAATATAATTTAAGGCTCGGGAACCTTATACATCCCTTTTATAAATGTATTTAATTTAAGTAAGTAAGTAAGTAAGTAAATGCTTTATTGTACAAATATAAAGAAACCGAGACAAATCACAAAAAAATACCTTAAATATATGCATAAAGGCGAACTTATCCCAATAAGGGATCTCTACCAGTTAACCTTTAACCTTACCTTTAACCGTAACCGAACCTTACCCTTAACCTTTATGTTTTTTTTTATGTTAGAGAGGCCAGACAAACGAACTAGTGGGTCACCTGATGGTAAATGATCACCACTGTCCATAGACACCCGCAGCCCTTTACGCGATGCCAGTGCGTTGTCGGCCCTGCAGAAAAATTGTACACTCGCCTCTTAAAGGCACCCAGGTCGTAACTCGATGGGAAGACCTCAGCAGGAAGCTCATTCCAGATTTTGCAAGTTCGTGGCAAAAAAGATGGATTAAACCGCACCGTCGAAGACTGCCATTCATCAACATGATGTCGATACAACATGTATGCATGTCGAACATGGTGTTTTTAAGTATACTGTATTTTATTTCGAAAAAAAATACTTTCTGACAAGTTTCTTGCGGCTCAATCTTCTTGGCAATGATGGTCTTTCCGAATGCGCTGGTAGTTTCAAAAAGACATGTAATCTTTGACATGTATTTTTGCCCTTGGCGGCCAATTTGCAAAAATGAAGATTTTTTGATTTTGATTTTGTTACAGTAACCAAAAACTCTAGTGTGGACTTGGCGTCCATTTCACCAATATGCTTAGCTTATTTGGCTGTCCAATCGGTGAGTGTCTCCCTCCTCTGGATCCTGTACTAGGGTATATCCAGAAGCTTAATGGTTGGGAAAAAGATGAATATTTTTTTACTTTACGTAATATAAATATTAAATTTTTCATGTTAGAAAAGCTGTGTTTAATTCCCGACCATGGGAATACCGGCCCGGAAACCCCGACCCTATAGTCCGCGTACATTGTACATGAAATACGGGTCGGTATTTCTGCCCCAGTATTGGCTTGTACCGCGGTGATGAAACCCGACCCGATAAATACCGGCCTGTTAATCGGTGTACATTCATTCGCAATGACAATAGATTCTTGGCATCGATTCTCTAGAGTGCATTTGTATATTTTTCAGGGTGTAAGTATGTATGTATAAAAAAACTATCCTAACCTAATCGACTGGCTTCCGATTATCAGGCCGGTATTTTCATGTACGTGAAATTTCACCTCGTTTTAGAGAGTACCGAGGTGATATTTCGTGTACCCGAAAATACATACATACATTACCTCTTTATGCGATTATTTATGCCGACGTCTTAATGCGATTCAATTCCGACTCAGTTCAGGTTTTAGCTGTCATTTTTAGTATGGATCTGACAGCGAGCGAACCTAAACTGAATCCAGTGGCGTAACTATAGGGTGGCAGGGGTGGCAAAATGCCAGGGGCCCCTAGCTCTACGGGGCCCCTGGCTTTTCTTTATATTGAGGAAGGGCCCCATCTGACGAATTTGAAATGAAATGAAGTGAAATGATTTTATTCCAGACTTGCATCCATAATAGAATTTACAAATAATGAAATAAAATATTAAGTGAAAAATTAAATGAATAGTCTTAAAATCAATAAATAAATGAATAAATAAATTTGCTCAAGTTAAATCAAATCAAATTAAATTAAATTAAATTGACGACCGGATAGCCTAGTGGTTACTGACCCTGACTATGAAGCTAGAGGTCCCGGGTTCGAATACCGGTAGGGGCAGAGAGTTGTATGATGAATACGAATGTTTGTGCCCGAGTCATGGATGTTGTATGTATTTAAGTATGTATTTATCTACACTATATAAAGTATGTTTATCCGTTGCCTGGTACCCATAGCACAAGCTTTGCTTAGTTTGGGGCTGGGTCAATTGGTGTAATTTGTCCCAAGATATTTATTTATTTTATTTAATTTAAATTAAATTAAATTAAATCAAAATTAAAATTATAATCAACATTCTTTTACACTATACATATATAATTTGCCACGGGCCCCAGACGTTATAGTTACGCCTCTGACTGAATCGGAATTGAACCGCACTAAGGCGTCATGTTGTTAATGTTTTTAGGGTTATTGAATCGCAGTTGACAAATGTTTTGATACATTCATCCTTTCGCTGCCGCAAGGCGAGCGCTCCAGGAAGAAGGCCTACGAAATAGTCCGAAACATGTCGAGCATCACTCGACTTTTTATACGTGAGTTATTTTATATGTAATTACATTCATCGGTGTTCAAAAAACCGCCTCGGGACTAGATTTAAATGAAAAATGTTGTTGGGGTGTTCAGTGTCAAGTCATTAGTACAGACTGACAGTCCCTCCCGAAATGAAGCTGTAAATAAAAGTTACGAACGCTCAGGCCATCATGGTGACACAAAGCACTTGCGACCAGAGTCGCCATAGCCTAATTTTACTTTTAGGTTAGTTTAATAACAACACTCGTGTAAATGTTTCTCAAGACTTTGAATTTCTTAAAATAACCTCCATGCTGGTCTGGGAGCAACGAAAAAACATAGAATGTACCAGTTGCTTCTCTTCCCGCGCCGGTAAAAGCACATCGAGGGAATGGACGAAATACGCCCACAATCATGCTAAACGTGGCCTTTAGGTCTTGTTACCTTATGCTCTGTCTACCCCGTAAGGGATATAGACGTGATTTGTGGTATGTACTTATATGTGTACTTATAAGCGAACGCGTTCAAGGAGTTTTTGACGTTAAAAACTTACACAAAAGGCTCAGAACAAAATTGACAAACTAAGTACGAAACATGTCGTGCCTGTTGAAAGACCACGCGTTGTTGGCTTGAACACAGTGCTGTAGCCCCCAGGGGCTAGGCGGTGCAGTGCCGGGGCCCTCAGGCTCAAGCCCTCGAATCCTTACTAGAAACTTTCGATCGAACTGTACATTCGAAAACCTAACCAGTTTGGATAGTAGCGGGGCCCCCTTTTTATTTGCACCAGGGCCCTTTGGTTACCTAGCTACGCCATTACTTTAACTCGGATCGCTTGCAAAATTCTCCCCGCGGCCAAGTCCGATTTCCTGATCCCTGATCCCTGATCTGAGGGATAGGTTTAGCATATTTTTCTCGCGCCGCGACCTCCACCAGCTCTTGTGAGCTTATGCCAAGGAATACTAAGTAAAAACTTTACTGCTGCAGCCTGCTTTGTCTCCAGCAAGTTATAAACGCCATCAGAAGCGGCAACAGCTTGACGACCGGATGGCCCAGTGGTTAGAGAACCTGACTATGAGGCTTGAGGTCCCGGGTTCGATCCCCGGTCGGGGCAGATATTTGTATGAAAAATACGAATGTTTGTTCTCGAGTCTTGGATATTTAATATGTATTTAAGTATGTATTTATATATATAAGTATGTTTATCCGTTGCCTGGTACCCATAGCACAAGCTTTGCTTTGTTTGGGGCTAGGTCAATTGGTGTCAGTTGTACCAAGATATTATTATTATTATGACAGTCCATTCGAAAATGCATTGCCGGCTCCCGTCATAGGTACTACGTGACACAGACTTTTTCATTTTGCATTTTTTTGTGTTAATTACATTTTAAGTGCAATCCCCGGCACAATTCATCAGCTGTCTGACATTGGGCGCTTTTACCAAATTACAGGAAGTCCAAGCCTTTTTATTTAATTAGGGGTCTCGGAACAGGATTTTCCGTAGATATTCCCTCAGGAAATAGTAGAGGGAAGCTGGCTCCATTATATTACGCGCCATTTGTCAGTCTTTTCATGATGAAGTATACTCAACGGAAAAAAATCCACGCTGGTCTGGGAGTAAAGAAAAAACATAGTGTACCAGTTACTTCTCTTCCCGCGCAGATGGCAAAAGCCGAAGGGAATGGGCGAAAATCTGAAGACCCAAACGGGCGAGTAAGTTCGTGTACTTACGGCTCGACGATTTTACTCCAGTAACAGTCCTTGAGCTCTTAGAACGCCATTCGGCTATGTCTTGCTGTTTCACTCGCTCTTATAGGTTTGATACGTGAATAGGCCGAGTCAAGTCCGAATAACATTCTTATAGATCGCGGATTGTAACGACACAGACACACAAATGCCGTGAACAATATGAAACGAAACAAATTGCCTCCAATTTGAAGATGTCTACTTTATGCATCCAAATTTTACGTATCCGTTATGAATCCAAATCCGTCTCGATATTTGAGTAATTCAATCCTTAGTGTAAGGCCTAAGTGGCTCGTGTCGAGCGGAGCGTTGAGCGGGGCGGGAAGCGGGAAAGGGCTGTGCATGTTTCCTCAGATAGATCACCAAAAAGTATTGGACAAAACACAATACATACACACATACACAAATCACGTCTATATCCCTTACGGGGTAGACAGTGCCTGAGGTAACGAAACCCAAAGGCCACGTTTAGCATGATTGGAGGCGTATAGGTGGAAAGGGGAATCAAAATAGTGATGGGTTGCTAGCCGCGTCGCCTATAACGTGATTCCTAAGAATTTCGCCCATTCCCTCGATGGGCTGTTACCATCTGCGCGGGACGAGAAGCAACTGGTACATTCTATGTTTTTCCTCTGCTCACAGACCAGCATGAAAGTTAAAATAAAATACAATACAAATAATTTTTATTGAGTAGCTACCACAAATAAGTACAATAACATTACAGAAATAAAGAACAAGGAATACAAGGAACCTTTATTAAAGAACCGATACGCTCCGACCAGCAATTAACTGGTAAATGGAAAATCGCTTTCGAGCGAATCCCCTTTCCACCTAAACGCCCACAATCATGCTAAACGTGGCCTTTAGGTCTTGTTACGTCGGTATGTATGTATGGAAAATCGCTTGTCGCTCCGCCTGTCACGTAGTCGTGGCCGAGCCCTTACTTGGATCAAAGCAGACAAAATTCGACAAGGATCAAGGCGAGATTTGAGGGTAATTTACTAGTAAGGCTGGAGGAAAAACCTATTCCGAATTTTACGTGATGCCTAAAGAATTTGAGGGGTATACCCTTATATCGCAAGAAAGAAAATAATGAATATGATATGTTGTAATACAATGTCTGAAAATGTATTCATTTTATTCATGTTCGCGGCTTTTTAATTATTAGGTACAAGTTATTATTATGTATTATTCTGAAATATGAAATGAAATAATTATGAAATATTTATTCGCAGCAAATGTTGTACAAAAAAGATGTTATAGATATTCTAGTTTCAAACATTTAAACTTAAAAAGTCATGCAAATATAAAGTTAATTTAGTGTTAGATAAAATGACCGTCAAAATTTAAATTATATAGGTAATTATTATTATACATATCAAGAATATTAGAATTATAATTAGAAATTGATATAGATTGTCATATTGCTACTATTATCATTATAATTACAGTTACATTATCTCTAGTATTAATATGTTAAATGTTAAATGAGATTCATGTCTGATGAAAACATAAAGTTAAAGAACTCTTCAACACTGTAAAAGCAGGCATTACATAAAAAGCGGTACAACTTTGTTTTAAATTCGGAATTAGTTAGTGTTTTATACGTAGCTGGAATTTTATTATAAATTTTGACGCACATAATAATATACATATTATATGCACTCTTTTTCCTAAGGACTAGCTTGTGTTTGGGTAATACTAGTTGATACCTTCTGTGGGATCTGTTTGATATCTTGTCTGCCGATTGAATCTGTATATTTCTTTTATCTTAAGTTAGCTTTTTACTATATTCATATAAAAAGTAATAAAACAATATTAATACAAAATATAAAAACATAAAAACCTAACCAAGATGCCGCCGGCGGCGAGGCGGGGCCTAAGCTACCGGTGGTCAGGGCAACAGAGAGAGGAACCTCCTGACTATCCGAGCCGTGTCCAGGAGTACCGCCTTCTGTAACCAACTAGCGAGAGCATTATAAGGTGATGGTCAAGGCATGGGTTGCTAGCCACGTCGCCTATATAACATGATCCCTAAGATTTTCGCCCAATCCCTCGACGGGCTTTTACTATCTGAACGAGAAGCAACTGGTACATTGTATGTTTTTTCTTTGCTCCCAGACCAGTATGGAAGAAAAACTAATGATGTGTTTACTAATCTCCTAATGGTACTTGTGAGGACTAACGGTAAAAGTTTCTGAATTTTTAATTAAAATATCTAAAGTCTGTGAAAGTTGCAGCATGCGGGCTTTGCGGACTGAGTTGTGGTTTGTGGTCTTGTGGTCGGTGATAGTATTAAAAATACTACAGCATTAGGCACTGGTCCCACCGCCGGCGATGAGCGAGACGACCATAGCGAGCTGCCGCTAGCTCTTACTAACAGGGAGAACTAGTAGGCAATATCGTCTTCACCATAAGAGCACACGGGATCCGTGCCCAGGGCCCCATTCTCAGGGTCATACTTAGTTTATAATTCGCTTTTTTTACTTTCGAAAAGGGCCCCTAATTCTTGTGTGCCTGAGCATCTATTTTTAATGTCTGTGTTTTTTTTTCTTGTCTTTTTTTTACTAGGTATAAAATTGTGTATATTCTCTTATATTTGTGTGTCTTGCAAAAAGGAATAAATGTCTACTTTCTTTCTTTATTTCTCGGAAGTCCGTCCCAAAAAGCATCAGAGAAAAGGCTGCCGGCGACGACCGATAATTTTTTACCAATGTTTACAAATTGATCCCAATATTTTCTTGCCCTCTGTCGTGTACACAGAGCACTAACGACAGGAGACGTTAAGGCGTACATTCTCAAAAAAAATAGTATGCGTTGAGTTTATTTACATACACATACACAAATCACGTCTTTATCCCTTACGTGGTAGACAGAGCCCAAGGTAACAAGATCTAAAGGTCTCGATGGGATTTTACCATCTACGCAGAAAGAGAAGCAACTGGTATATTGTGTGTTTTACATATATTATGTTTATTAGAAACTGCGTTTGACTAATTACGAGACTGAGAGTTACCTTTTAAAACTCAAAAGCTATGCTTGAGGAAAATGTCTCCTATTTGGTCTCGGAACGTCTGTCTAGGCCTTCCTCTCCCAACGCAACCATTCACACTCCCCATATAGATCTGTTTAGTTAGTCTACTTTCATCCATCCGCTCTACGTGACCAAGCCAACTAAGCATACACCCGCATATACGCATAGCCTCACATAAGGGGTACTAAAAACACTCCGACAAAGCCCGCTTTCCGGGTTTACGAAGGCGCCTTGGTATCCCGGAGACTCCAGTCGCCGACGCCCCCCGGCTGCACCGGGAGAACTCCAACCCTACCCTTTTCGTACGTTTTACAAGTTAGCACTTTCGTGAAGTCCAACAAGTTGAGAAGCCATCGCAAGATCGCAGATTCCCAATACGCCCCCAACACCAATGCAATGCAATTGATTAAAAATAGCATAGTATTAAGATCACGTGACAGCTGGTACAGATAAAAAAATTCGAAGGCTTACTCACCTTCTGTGGGTGGTATAGCGGTATAGCACGCATCACGGAATGGCGAGGACCCAGGTTCTGTTCCCGGCCATAGCTTTATTTTTCGGATTTTTCTGTGTTCTAATTTTCTGTGCCGTTTAGAAATTTAAAAATAGCAAGACATAGGTATGAGAAAACTGATGACCGTGTAACCAAGCAGGCTTTCAAATGGCACCCGCCAGGAGTTAGGAAAAGAGGTCGTCCCAAAATAACACAGCAGCGGTCTGATGACAGGGGAATTGACATCCCTGGATATAAGCTAGCTTTATTATCTAGCTCGCTCGCAATCGCCGTCGTGTTCATTTTGACAGTTCATGTATGGGCTGACGATTGGCATCGGAATCAGCTAGCTGTCACATTCATACAAGAACTGTCAAAATGAACACGATGGCGATTGCCAGCTAGTTAGACAATAAGCCTACTGGAGGCTGCGGCGCGAGGTCGTCCCAAGTGGAAAAATATGCCAGGGATTACTAGAAGAGATGATGACGATGACAAACCTTTAATAAACTTCGGGCAGCTCCCGATGTTAGTGCTCTATGAGCGTATGTGACAAAGCGTTATCATTGTACAGGATTGGGCCCTTGTAGCTGAAACTAAAGGTCCCGAATGGCAAACGTGGACGGATACACAATTATTGTTACAGACGGATGCCATCACTAGGCGACCATATATATATGTATATATATACTAGCTTTTGCCCGAAACTTCGTTAGCGCAGATAACGTCAGAGTGACGACATACCCCATACATCCACTAATGTCTCCAAGTATAAGGTTTTTATTTCCTATCCCGTGGGAAAATCAGAAAATCCCTACTTAGAGCACCTACGTGATCCTCTAGGAATATTATCTACTAATTATACATACATACATACACAAATCACGTCTTTATCCCTACTACTACTTATAGTCTTAATTATTTACCTCGTGTTTTTATCCCGTGGGAAATTTGAAAAATTCCTTTGTAGTGCGCCTTTATACTAATCAAGGAATAATTGTGCAGGTATGCCAAATGCAATGTAGCTTTATTGGTACAACATTTCAGGATTTTCCAATTCCACGGGAAAATCCGCGGGATAAAAGGTATCCTATATCCGTCTCCTGGTTGTAAGATACCTCCCCACCAATTTTCAACCAAATCGGTTCAGCCGTTCTCGAGTTATAAATAGTGTAACTAACACGACTTTCTTTTATAAATATAGAAGAAGATTTTGTATGATAGGGGGCTAACGATAATTAAAATATTTTGCGAGCAGAAATTTCCACTTCCAAGGAAGACGTAAAATTATGAACTCAACCTCGGGCGGTGATAAAAAAAGCTTCAGGTCGCATGTTTATCACCCTCACCTTTGAGATATTATTTATGACCACCCTCGGAATGTAATGTACTAAATTACAATTAATATTCACACACACACACACACACGCACGCACGCACGCACGCACGCACGCACGCACGCACGCACACACACACACACACACACACACACACACACACACACACACACACACACACACACACACACACACACACACACACACACACACGCACACACGAATCACGTCTTTATCACAAGGTCCTAGTGTGAAGGTGACGGACAATAATTAGGAGTGAGAGGACGAATATTCGATTTGAAGAATGAGATGACGTATCTAAGATGTTTAGGATTTAGTTTAGATTCAGTCTGCGGTACGATTTCGATGTGTAAATAATTATGTAAAGAATATTAAATCCTACTAATATTATAAATGTGAAAGTTTCTGAGTATGGATGTTTGTTACTCTTTCACGCCAGAACGGCTCGACAGATTTGGATGAAATTTGGAACATACATATATTATACATACATATAATAACACATAGGCTACTTTTTATCCCTGGAAATTGCGTAATTCCTGCGGGCTAGTCATAAACGAATTCTACGCAGACGAAATTGCGGGCAACAGCTATTATAGTAAAATATATTTCGGTGATTAAATCAGCTTTTCTTAGTAATTTAGTCCCACAGCCCTATGACTATATTTTCTTAAAACTTCACTGGTCACGCTTTTTTCGCAGTTTAGATATGATCTGGGCATATCACGCGTGACCTCACCTCCACTCCTGCGCAGCACGGTCCACTGGCCCATAATTGGCTCCACCCGCCTGATCATTATTTATTGCCTTGTCTGAAATTCTCTTAGTGGGCGAAATGTGCGACGACTATCAGCTATAGTACATTACTGCAGAGGCCGTGAAGTAAGGGATTGCTGGACGAGTTTGGGGTAGGTGGCCGAGTCGAAGACGAGGCCAGATAGAACGAGTCCTGCAATCCCTGTTCCGGCCAAAGCTTGTATAGTGTTTTTCTCAAACAATGTGAGGAAATATTAAAATTAAAATAACTACTAGACAATCAAGTAAAATCTCTTTACTTTTTTCCGGTAGCATATTTTGCATAGCTAAATTTGCCTCCTCTTTTAAATGAGGCGGAGTACAGTTCATAAGTTCCCCGTCACTTTCATCACTAGAAGTCATTTTTATTTCTGTTAAATTATAATAACAATCACTACGAAATACGCATAAGCAGAAAAAAAGATTTTCGATTTGCCACCTTTTTTATTTTTTAAATGTACTAATTTGATCCAGCTATTTGAGCACCATGTTTAACCGCACATAAATATAGTACCATAGATTTTTCTTTTTTATGTCGCAATTATATGCTTAGGTACAGATTGTGGTGGTGGTTGGCTGTATGTAATTTTTTCCTTTGCCAATTTAATTTTAGTATAGAAATTTAAAAAATTAGAGCAGCGGACAAAAATGGATTTTCATACTAACATTTGTGGCCTAAGCCAAGAAGTAATGTAGGGAGCCATAAACGAGAAACTTCATGTCCTCATATCGGGACATTAACGCATACATTTCCGAGCATGTTTGAGAAAAAATAATTTTATAATTTCTGTCGATATCACATTCGGTGTCGATACTGTGAAGCTACCTTGAAGAGGTACTCTCTCTAAGTACAATTAATATAACCCTATCAGTTTAGGCCTGAAAATTAAATGGTATTTGATTAACTACTTACATAATAGGTATATATATACACAAACACTAATCCTAAAACCCTACATAACTATGCTAAAAATAACTATAAAAACCTATACAAATAAGAAAACTCATAAAAAGAAAACCCCGTCTAATCCTATTGGCTACGGCAGGGTCCCCATGACGCTGGCGGCATTACCCCTCTGGACCACAAGTCCCTGGCTCACAGGCTGTTATTAAATGCTTGACAAACAAATCCTGCATAGATTACTGAAACTAACTGCAGCGTGAGTAATGTAGCCACTTGTTGTCATCCAGAATAGGTACAGGGTGAAATTTTCACACTTCAGGTATTTCACCAACGCAACAACTGTCGACAAGGACGACAAGTGACACAATCTGTTTGAATGATGTGTCTATACGACACAATTATAAACTCCCGTGGAACATCTACTGCTCACCGGACGAGATACTTGTATTACAAATTCAGCACTATTTTTCACTACTTTCGATTGTTATTTTCACGTGTGTGTGCTTTCAAAAATCGGGCCCAAATTCGTAAATTGATGGACGTTACCGTCATAATTTTAATATCGAACGATACTCCTGCAAATTTCGAAGTTAAATACAAATTAATTATAACTTCGGTCCGTGTTTCCGAGTAGTAACCGATAGCTTCTCAAAGGCAAGATGAGGGTATATCCGTTTTCATGCAATTGAAAGTGATTATAACGAAGATTTTGTTAAACGTTCTAATAAATATTGACGGCGTCTTCCGGCGCGGGTTCTTGCGATATTTGAACGAGTTTGAGTAATTTGCTCCGACAAAAATTTAACACAAACATACGCATATTACGTCTATATCTCTTACGGCGTAGACAGAGCTTATAGTAACAAGACCTAAAGGCCACGGTTACCATAATTGTGGGCATATGGGTGCGTATAATGGGTGGAAAGGGGACATATTATTTTAGGTTGGGTATTCTATCGCCTATAACATGATTCCTAAGACATATAGACATGAAATCCCTGGATATGAGCTAGCTTTATTATCTATAGTTCGTCCAATCATTTATTTTCTCGATGACAGCTCCCGTAGAATGTAACTGCGCTTTTTACGCAAAAATTAACTTTTAAATGCGAGGTATAAAAAATATGACAACTGCCTAATTTTGTTCCTTGATCTCATATAATATTCATCTAAGACAAATTGAGTCCATATATGCAGTGATATTTTTTTAAAGTGCGATAAACAATAAACGTTTTCATAAAGTTACATTCTATGGGATTACAATTACAATGATTAATCCCATAGAATGTAACTTTATGAAAATGTTTATTGTTTATCGCACTTTAAAAAAATATCACTGCATATATGGACTCAATTTGTCTTAGATGAATATTATATGAGATCAAGGAACAAAATTAGGCAGTTGTCATATTTTTTATACCTCGCATTTAAAAGTTAATTTTTGCGTAAAAAGCGCAGTTACATTCTACGGGAGCTGTCATCGAGAAAATAAATGATTGGACGAACTATAGCTCGCTCGCAATCGCCATCGTGTTCATTTTGACAGTTCATGTATGGGCTGACAATTGGCATCGGAATCAGCTAGCTGTCACATTCATAGCTACAAGAACTGTCAAAATGAACACGATGGCGATTGCGAGCGAGTTAGATAATAAGCCTCCATACCTAATCTAAACCAGCTGACTAATATTACTTAAAGTTTAATAAAAACTTGCCTACTTTTAACAGGTTGTCATAAAAATAATTTCGCAAGAAATCGAGTAAACCACGAGAATATTTTAATAAATACATCTCACGTAATTTCGGGATCTTAACTCGGAATTACTCGATTCACAAGCACTTTTCGCCTAACAAATTTAATATTCTTGCGTGCCTACATTGACCTGCCAGCATGAAGACGGCGTGATGTAAGAATAATTTTCTATTTCATGAAATTTCGCAATCACCAAGTGGATTATGAAGGCGCTGATTGAAAGAGCGAATCGAGTGAGAAGTCTTTGTTGAATACAGGATCGGCCCCCGTTGGGAAATGAAAGCGAGAGTTTGAGGCAACATTTTCAGTTTATAAGCATTTCTGATTCTGAAAATGACGCATTTTTATCCAATAATGACGTGTTTAGGGGACAAGTTGGCATGTGACATGTGTTGAACTTGTAAATATACCTATAGTAAATGTACCTGCACGTTATTGTGAATGTGACCCCACGCAACACCCTTTCAAAGCCATAGGAAGTAGTTCGTAAGGAAAAAGGGAACTAGGGGCTCTGGGGAATTATCGAGGGTTTTTTTTTCTCGATAATAAAATTGCATTGTAAATGTTTCCTATATTGCCAGCCCTAAAAGGAATCCTTATGGGGTCACTTCGTTGTCCGTTTATCTGTTACTAGCTTCTGCCCGCGACTTTGTCTGCGTACAATTATACATATAAACCTTCCTCTTGAATTACTCTATCTATTAAAAAAAACGCATCAAAATCCGTTGCAGTTTTCAAGATTTAAGCACACATAGGGAGACAGACAGACTGCGGAAAGTGAATTATGAAATGAATAATTTTCTTAGGATCAAATAAATACTAACTTCTTAGGGCCATGGTCTCATTTGGTATTAAGACTTTTTAAGTTCGTAGCTACAATCATAAGATGAAATCTTGTGAAGATGTATTTTCGTAAAGACTGATGATGTATTTTAATGTCTGTGTTTGTTTCTTTTCTATAAAATTGTGTGTGCTCTTTTATTTGTGTCTTGCAAAAAGGAATAAATTATCTTCTTTCTTTCTTTCTTTCTTTATACTATAAAAAACATACCGAACCGGTAATGATAAGATCTTGATAGATTATTTTGAGACCCTGGGAAGAACACGTTTTTATCCTAGAAAATTGTATAGTACCCTTGGAGAATTATATGGAGATCAGATCAGTGCTGCCTTGCTAGTCCATGGTTATCATATTATTCGATACTCGCATGCCGCCAAGTTTTTACCTAACTTTGCGAAACTTCGATAGTCGATCAAAGTTGGTAAATTACTTTCGGCGGCCAGCTGCGCACCGTCATCATTGTCACCTGTGACCACCAAAACCTTACATTACTTACTTAGGCTTATTACCTATCTCGCTCGCAATCGCCATCGTGTTCATTTTGACAGTTCATGTATGGGCTGACAATTGGCATCGGAATCAGCTAGCTGTCACATTCATACAAGAACTGTCAAAATGAGCACGACGGCGATTGCGAGCGAGCTAGGTAATAAGCCTACCGTTGTCAAACAGAAAATTAAATGTATACATACATAACTCACGTTCACTTACGGGGTAGACAGAGCCGAAAATTGAATCAAGAGCTACACCGTAACGGATAGACCCAGGTACACACACAAACACACAAATCACGTCTTTATCCCTTACGGGGTAGACAAAGCCTAAGGTAACGAGACCTACAGGCCACGTTTAGCAAGACTGTGGGCGTATCGGAAAGGGGAATCAAAATAGTGATGGGTTGCTACCCGCATCGCAATTATTGGCAATGATGGTCTTTCCGAATGCGCTGGTAGTTTCAGTAAAGACTCGTAAAAGAGCCCTTGGCGGCAAATTTGCAAAAATAAAATTTTCATTTTGAACATCAGCTTTTCTGTAGGTACAATCAGCAAGGCTGCGATTGCTTGGCGGTAAGATAGCGAGTAGGATAAAGGTAACGATCCGGACAGACCTTCCACAAGGTCCAAGGTCCGTAAACATGGAGATATATCTACGTATAACATACTATAGCCAGCACGTGACTCAGCTCAGCAAACGCTTTTAGCGAAAGGCAAACACTCCTATGCTAATTCTGCTTCCAGTTTTTAACATTCCTCACCGCACCTTGAAATGGGGAAAAAGTTGAGCAACGCACAGATTGGAACTTTTCTATTATGGTGGGATCAATACGGCTTTGATCAACGTAAGTATTTCATTCACTTCGTTCATATCTATACAAGTTAATTTAACGAAAGGCTACAAAAAATTTAGCCAACCCTTTCTAAATACTTGTGACTTTAATAAACCAAAAAATATGTACCTTGCTACTCCGCTACTCACGTGCAAGATAACCAAGCCTGTGTGTGTATGTGTATAGTACGACGTTGGTTTGCATGTGTAACAGTTGTGCTCGTTAAATTTTGATAATGATCCCGACGATCCCGTAGAGGAATCGAAACGCGTCAGTGTTTGTGTGCTGTAAGGGATAATTAAGTTTGTGGGATTTTTGTGTGTTTTATGTTGCAGTAGTGGAGGGAGGGATTGCATGAAATGAAAACCATATATAATTCTCACAGGGTTGGTTATCTTGCACGTGAGTAGCGGAGTAGCAAGGTAAATATTTTTTGTTGATTGAAATGGACCTCCGCAAAGTAACGCCTGATTTAATAAAATACTTGCCCTATTCCACCGGCAAACAGTAGGCTTAGAACCTAACTCGCTCGCAATCGCCATCGTGTTCATTTTGACAGTTCATGTATGGGCTGACAATAGGCATCGGAATGAGCTAGCTGTCACATTCATACAAGAACTGTCAAAAGAAACACGATGGCGATTGCGAGCGAGTTAGACAAAAAGATTACTATGGTCTACCTACCGCGCCGCCGTGATCACAGAGTTTAGAATATCGCTGTATTGCAGTTCTATGGCAGTCCTATTGCAGTTTCTTCAGAGATAATGTCTTTAAAACGAACGAATGATAAATTCAACAGATTTACTGATTTCAAATAGAAATATACTTTCCTACGCGAACCTTACATAATAAATAAAACTTTTTTAGCAAAACAATTGCAAACAACGCAGATATTACAAGTGCTCTAATAAGTCGTCAACTAGAAAAGGCAGCGAGTTAAATGTTCTCTGTTCCCTTCTGTTCAAGGCTTTTTTTTGCAAATGCAATTTTTTGAAGTTAATAATATTGTAAAAACACGCCATTTTCTATGCTGGTACCCTAGCTCTTTAATTATATTTAGAATTATTTTTTCAAGTATTTTAATGTTCGGTGTGAAATGATGTATGAGCCACTCGGGAGCAAAATGATTTTCATCTTGGGCGTTTACACTTGAATCCCTCATTTCATTATGCTCTGGATTCTAATTTAGAATCCTTCGCTACATTCTGTATTCAATGTAGCGCCCTCGCCGTAAATACATCATTTTGCTCCCTCGTGACACAAATAACTATTATCTGACTTCAATAGGACGAGGTTGGTTAGTTCCGGCTACTCTGAAACGCTGGACCGGATATTGCAAGAAGTAACTAAGGCTACTTTTATTTTACAAAAAAATGAAGTGTTCCGCGAGAGCAAAATGAAGTGGAGCTTTGCTATAAATTTTTATTCTGCGCGGACGAATTCGCGGGCAAAAGCTAGTCTATCTTTCTATGTAAATAAAAATGGATGTTGCTAAGCGCAAAACTCGAGTACGGCTGGACCAATCTCATACGCTCCTAAGTTTTTAAGGATAAAAAAAAACAAAAATATGAAAATGTTAGGAATTATGTTATAGGCGGGTGAGGCTAGCAAGCTAGCAACCCATCAATCACTATTTGGAATCCCTTTTCCACCTGCCCAACACCATGCTAAACGTGGCCTTTAGGTCCTGCCTACCCTGTAAAGGATAAAGATGTGATTTATGTATGTATCTTCTCTTCTCTTCTTCAACCATAATCCATCCAATGCTGAGTGTAGTGTACGTCTTTTCCAATGATGTAGGTACCTATGTATGTATGGATGTATACCTAACTACATTAAAAAAAAAAAAGAAATTGCAACGGGGGCAAAGCCGCGGGTAACGGCTAGTGTTACATAATAAGAGTAGTGGGATCTGGGAGCATGGTAGTGCCCCCGCCAAGACGAAAAAAAAGGTGAAGCACGATCTATCTTTTCTCGAACCGTTTCGTCGTATTTTCATCGTCTTTTCCAGTAACTAAATGTAGGTGTGTTCGATAGGGTTCCCAATTAGCTGCCGTGTAATCCCAACTCGAATTAAAGGTATTGGTTGCCATTGGCAAATAGAGAATTTCAGCCAATAAGCAATAATATTGTGAATTTTCAAATCTGGAAAATAATAACTACTAGCTATCGCCGGCACAAAATTACTACTGTCCCAAGAGAACTATGCTATTTTCCGGGATAAAAAGTATCTACTTAACTACAAGCTAGGTATTGTCCTTCCCCACGACTGAAAGTTTTTCTGTACCAAATTCCAACTGAATCGGTTCAGCGTTTTAAACTTGCAGAGGTAACAGACAGATTTAACAAAAGAACAAGAACAACCGAGTCGGGTTACCTCCGTGTGTGGTCAAGAGCTGCGGTTTGTTTTTCGATCCGTCCGAGGGGAAGAGCAGCGCTTGGTCCGGTGCACCCTGGGCATCGGTTAATGATTTCCTGGCAGATTCTGAGGGATATCATTATCCGTTGACTAAGAGCCCGACAGGAGGGGTCTTCTACCGTACAATGTTGCCGACATTTTTGTCACAAGATTTTTGAATACTGTTTATTTTTTGACATTGGCGAAATAATCGCATCAATCGATGGGGCCATATTAGAAAAAGAAGAACAAGAATAAGAACAATAACATTTCCGCTTGCTAGATCCATGGATTCAGGCTGTGCGTCAGGCAGAACTACCTACGATATTACCCTGTCAACCCCATTTGGGGTGTAGAGAAAGTTGGGGATTGGGGGGCGTAGGGGATATTTAGGTTTGTGGGGTGTATGTATGTTTTAGGTGGGCTTGCATGTAAGAACATTTAATATTTTGCAGACTTGGCTGTCTTGCACATGTAGGTAAATGTTTTTTGTTCATTGAGGGATGTTGTTCCAACAATTCGAGATACGAGATACCAAAAGCTTATAATTAAAAAAAATATATATATTTATTTTATTTAAATAAATAAATAAATAAATTTTATATACAAGAGGAATTAAAACAAATTAAACTCTTAAATTAAAAACTAAACTAAAACTAATCTTAAAATAAAATAATTAAAAAAGGAGAGGTCCCCGTGGGCCGTGGCATAGTTCCACACACGCTGGCAGCATTCCCCCTTTGGACAGCGATATTATTACGCTGTCCAAGAAGCTGCCAGCTCTGCGGTCACCCGTAGCGTCTATTAGCCTCTTCGAAATATTTTTGAAGAGGCTTATAGCGCTAAGGACCCCACGGACCAAGTGTCTCAACACCGAAAGGGACAAAGTTATATTCGGTGCTGAGACCCCTATATTTATTTATCTTGCCTGACTCGGCCGCTTCTGGAGCCGCGCCTGGCCTTATACTCCGAAATTCGATTTTCGAACTTCGTGTCATACCGTCCCTTTCACTCTCATATTAATGACTATTAGTGTGAGCGGAACGGAACGGAACGAAACGAACTTCGAAAATCGAATTTCGGAGTAGCCCCTCTGCTCTACTCGTGTTTCCGCGAAGGTGAGACGAGGCTAGTGTGTCTAGTGAGGCTAGTGTGGCTGTGTGTTTTTTTAAATGTATCCCTTTCCGTACCTTTTGTACTAAAATTCAAAACGAAATAACCGGCAAATTTTCTCCTCACTGCTAATGTTTTACTGTCACGCTAATTTGTCTACGGCCGACAAGCAAAATGTCCCGCCATTTTTTCAACTCAACATAATAACCTCCTTGACTGGCGAGGCAGTTTATTACGTGTACTGTAAACGTGAGCAAGTGAAGCTTGTGCTAGCCGAGCAGATTAAGGAATGACAATCTGACAACGGTTGGCCCGAGTCGACCTTTGTTAGGATTTGCATATTAAGTTGCTAACTTTTTATTACTTTAAGACTTTTTATCACTTTTAGGACCACAATTTGGCATTTTTTTACATTAAGTACCCGTTAAACACAAAGGTTTTCAGTATAGTACATACAGTCATACATACATAAATCACGTTTTTATCCCTTACGGGGTAGACAGAGCCCTAAAGTAACAAGACCTAAAGACCACGTTTAGCACGATTGTGGGCGCATAAGGTGGAAAGGGGAATTAAAGTAGTGATGGGTTGCTAGCCGCATCGCCTTTAACATGATTCCTAAGATTGTCGCCCATTCCCGATGGGCTTTTACCATCTGCGCGGGAAGAGAAGCAACTGGTACATTTTATGTATTTTCTTTTCTCCCAGAAAAAGTTAGTATAGAGTTTTCATTAAAACTGGAATAATGTCAAAAACACTAAGTGTTAAACCGACTGCTCTGACCCAGGCGCCGGCTCTGTTGCAAAAGTTATAACTGCGTCGTCTCACCAAGATTCTTCTCCCACAGCCAGATGAGACCGGATTGATACCCTGACTTCGTAGTTCGTTCGCACGTGGAAGTATCATGCATCAAGGTGGGCGTGGGCATTAACTCGTTAATCGTTATTTAGCGAAGTTAACAATCTGCAATTAACATTTTCGTTAACTTCCGTTCAATTGCACTTCCGTTAACTTTCGTCCGTTACAATAGCCATTTTATTATAATATAACACTGCTACCTCATCTAGTGCCGCAGTAGAACGTCTTGTTTCTACGGGCAATGATATTTTACGGGTTAAACGATCATTGATGTCAATGCGTATTTTAATTCTCTAATTTTTATGAAGGGGAACTTGCACTTAATGCAAAATTAAATTACGGAATGATGAGTAGTTCCACAATAGGTTTCTAATTAACTGGTTCTATTGTATGAAAGTAGTTTTAGCGTCTTTAAAATGTCATTTTCAAAAAAAATGTACATAGTTAAGGGCTTAATCACCACCAAAATTAATTGATTCCTGTGTTACGACCGTTTCACCTTTATTGCATTGCAATAAGGGTGAAAAGGTCGTTACACAACGGAATCATTTAACTTTTGCTTTAATTAAAGCTCTTAACTATGTGCGTGTGTTTTGAAAACGACTCTAAAATGATGAATTAACCATAAAAGCCGTGGACTTTTGATTGAAGTACTCCTATAATAATTGAATACGAGCATGACATAGCGCCATCTATGAAACTATAATGTAATCACAGCAAAAGTGGCGCAGAAGTTCATAAAAGGAATACACGTCATTGTCACTAGGTGGCGCTGTAATGCACAACATTCACATTACTAAACTTGCTAAATACAAAAACTGTCTAGCTATCACATTTTATGAGATACAGCTCGTGACAGCCAAACGGACAGTGGAGTCTTAGTTAGGGACCAGTTTTTACCCCTTGGGCACGGAGCCCTAGAAAATGGGTGTTTCGACTAGAATGATCTGCTCGGTTTTTCAGATATTTATGTACCAGTAAGCCGTAACTCTAGCATAGCCTCTTCTAAAACTACTTCTTGTTGACACACAAACATACACATACACAAATCACGAACTTACGGAGTAGACGAGGTCTAAAGTAGCAGGACTTAAAGGCCACGTTTAGCATGATCGTAGGGGTATAACTAGAAAGGGAAATCAAAATAGTGATAGGTTGCTAGCCGCATCGTTAGCATGATTCCTAAGATTTACGCCCATTCCCTCGATTCTTGTTGACTATACTTACATATTTAATTCTAGATTCTAGTAAGTATACTACTCTCTACTAAATTTCTACTAAATTTGAAGACAATTCGACCACTAAAAGTGGTTCTAATTTTACTAGCGAGATATCTCAAAAACCATAGTAGAAAAAAACGTAGTTCACATCAGCTGGCAATTCAATGGTGTGTGTGAAGTTCCAAATCCGCACTGGGCCCACGTGGGAACTATAGCCCAAGCCTTCTCGTTGAGAGAGGAGGCCTGTGCCCAGCAGTGGGACGTATATAGAATGACGTATGATGATGATACTCGTAGTACAAAGCATTACTAGGAACTCTCTGAAACTGAAACTACATTGCAACAGTGCGACTCCGAAAAAAGTTAGCATATCAAACTGTTACTCTTCTTTTTCCATTGTCACTGACCATTCTTAGAAAAAAAAAAACATTTTGACATGTCCGACCATAGCTGTGGACTGGCAAATCTTGACACATGCCACATATGGCACCCTAGGCCATGTTACTACTTTTACAACAGCGAAGGCCGGCTCCACTGTGCCACATGCGGCCAAGTATTCAGGACCAAGGCAGCATTCACTTGGCATATAAGGGAGGATGCTTGAGAACTACTTGCGGCTTGTATAATTGTCATTTTCTTTGGTAGGTAGAATAAAGGCAAACAGCCATTATTCATTGCAAATTTTATTAGGTATTGGATTTTAAAGAAAAACTTTGCAGTGTTACACAATCATTGTATAAGGTATTGTAACTTTTTATTGTAAAATTGAGAAATGAGTCAACAAAAACTAATTGATTCCATTATGTAATTTCATGTTTATGTCATTGCAATAAGGGTGAAAAGGTTGTTACACAAAGGAATCGATAACTTCAGTTTTAATCAAAGCGCTTAACTATGTAATGTTTTTTAAAGCCACTCAAATAACAGTGTATTTGTTTGACACCAATATATTTTGTGTAACAGAGAATAAACTACCTACTCCATCACCAAAATTGTTTTTTTTAATTTACCCCAGCAAATTTACAGTTTACTACATATAAAATACTGCTATTAGAACTGGAAAATACTATTTTCAGTACTTTACTGATACTGAATAATGATTGACAAAATAATGAATGTAAGTTAAGTATAAATAAAACTAATACTAACACAAATAACTAAACTAAGGAACTACTAACATTACTAATAACTCGAAATTTGCTAGAATGATATAACAAAACTCCTGTATTTAGAAAAATAAAATAAATAATTGAGGGAACGGACAAAAGTCTTAGGAATCATGTTATAGGCGATGCGGCTAGCAACCCATCACTATTTTGATTTCCCTTTCCACCTATACACCCTTAATCATACTAAACATGGCCTTAAGGTTTTATTACCATAGGCTTTGTCTACCCTGTAAGGAATAAAGACATGATTTATGTATCATGATAATCGCTATTCCTTTCCTTTACAAAGCCAGATATTTGTTATTTAAAATGCAATGAAAAACAATCAAATTTACAAAGACTACTTATCTACTGAATCCCCTGGCCCCTAATAGTCAACCTTTTGGGATAAAAACAGTTATTGGGCAGTAAATTGGTTACAAAAATAAGATAAGGGATAATGATGTGATTTATGTATGCATGTATGTATGTATGTACATATATTTAATGCACTTATTGCCAAACACCAGAATATCGATTACGTTACCATTGCTGATACTGATAAGTAGGACTGTACATAATAAACTGAATAGGTAATAAAAAATACACCGCGAAAACAAAAACATATTGATGCGACCTCGCCTGCGGTTAATTAGCAATTTATAACATGTTTAAGTTTTAATCAAGGGTACCAGCTGTCCCTGTTCCAAATTTGACCCAAATCCGTCGTTGTTTCAGCGTGAAAAAGGAACAACCATACACATTCACGTTCTCACAGCCTCACAAACATTCGCTTTTATAATATTTGAAGGAAGTAGGACTTGCTACGATTTAAACTACCAGACGATTAGACACCGGATAATCTAGGACAAGGCCTACATCTAGGCAGTATACCTAATGTTTGATTAGAATTAAGAATGGAACAGTGAGATTTAACTAACGTAATAATATTTCAGTGGAATGCGCTAGAATGGAAAGACAATTACGACACTACGAGAACACTAAGATAAGATGAGATGAGATCGCTAATCGCCAAGACATTAAAAATTTAATTTAATTAAATTGACATTTCATTTCACCGGTTTCACCATAATGATTATGACTATGACATGACATGTCCTTCTCGTACTAATAGGAAAAACTATTAGTGTGAGCGTAACGGCACAATATGAAGTTCGAATATGTAAAAAAAAACAACATAGGCACGCAGTTTACGAAGAATGCTCTAAAAACAAAAATAAAATACTTAAAATCTATTAGGATACTGAGGTCAAAAAAGTGCATAATATTTGCAACTATCATTTTTTTTTATTTGATTTTCTAATTTCGTCACTCAAAAAGGGCTTTATTTGTCTGTGTATGTATGTTTCGTTTTCACGCTAAAATAGATGGACTTATTTTGATGGTAAATATAAATACAAATAATACATAGGTATTGTCTAGAATAACATTAATTTTTAATCCTGATATTCCCGATGAATTGGGGATTTACGCATTAAAGTATGTATACCTACATTGATCCGAAAAGTCGTGAGATAGGTACTTAGACTAGACGTGACATTTTTGTTTCGAGAATTCCAATTGGAATTCAATAAAATCCCGGAATTATTGCCAAATTAAATGCGCGATCAAAGCCAAGGGTAAAATAAAGATGCTGAAGTTATTTCATAAATACGCGTAATATTTTGTGAATTAAAATTTATTATTCGAGTTAAAATAGAAAGTCTACGGTTTTTGTCATGCAAACCTGATGATTTAGTTACTTTTTTCTGCATTTTTGCAATCACTTTTAAACACAGTTGTTGGTAACAAAGTAGTTTATTTTATTTTATTTAAATACATTAACAAAGAAAATAAAATTAAAAAGTCACGCATGTTTTGACATTGCCGATCCCGCCATTTATATGCCTTTAATTTGGCAGTCATGCCAACATGAAGATACAGCTTCTCGTTACGAATGCGTTCACGATATTTTTTTGTCTATGGTTAAAATTGGATTGGAAGCGGTTTAAACGCGGTTCAGATTAGGCTTTCATGAAGAGAAAATTATTGCAAAAAAAATTAACATTGCTTAAGTGACAAACTTGCGTAAAAGTACGACGCCCGCTCACATACAAAAACAGGTCATATGTGAGTCAGGCTTGCTCACGTAGGTTTCGTATTACAATAAATCAAAGTAATTACTAGAATCGAACAAAAAAAACTATTGCTCAAAAGAAAACAAAGGAGACAATTCAATTTAAACCAGTGGTTTTAGAAACTAATCAAAGTTTGTTAATTTTGTTACTGACTAACTGACCGATCATCAAAAGTTTAAGGCACTTCTAGCAGAGATTTTTAGAAACTTCAAATTTAGATAAAAGTAGTGTTTAATATTTAAATCAATAAAAAAAAATCTATTTTGCAATTTTGGTCCAGATTTCTAGATACATCAACTACATAAATAACTTTGTAATCCAATATAAACATATAGGATTACAAAGTTACATATTTGGAGTGATTGAATAAGTGGAAGTTAGACTGCAGGTCTCTTTAATAGGGACTGAATAAATTAACCGACTTGGTATTACACATGGATTTCACTACTTTTCATGGTAGAGCAACTGAGTTACGAGACTAGTTTTTTTTCTACAAGTTATTTTTTTGATGGGATCTCATAACAGAAAAAACATTGTATTCTATTGTGCCCTTAATCCTAAGTTTAAAATTAATGTATTAGATAAAAATGGCTCATTGAAATGATGACTTTATTATTTACATTAGAGAATTGTTTTGAAATAAAACTTTGTTGGAAGATAATATTTTCCAAAATTGAATGCGTCGTAGACAAGCAGCGTCATGGAGAACAACTAATTGATATAGTTTGTTTTATTTAAGATGACGAAAAGTACTTAAAACCAACATCTATTGTTTAATTGTTATCTTCAAGTGGGGTTGTAAAACCATTATGCAGGTGTATCGTTAGGCTCAAAGTATACCGCGAACAAACAATCTTGATAGTTTTGATGTTTTTGGTCGGTATTACACTAGACGACGTGCGTTTCTAAAATAATAATTATTATACTGTGTCAATAATTATCACTGTAGAATTTTTAATAGTAGGTATAAGACATTTTTACCCGAGTGATAGCCGCACTGTAATTGTATTTGGAAACCAATACACCTATTATACTTAAAAGGGTCCAGTTCAAGTAATAAACAATAATCAATAGGAGGGGATACTTTCTAGGCTTAAGTGCAATATTTTGTTGTGTCTAACTGGCTTTCGCTCTTTTAGTACATGTGTTATATTTGCAAAAATAGTCCCTTTTTTTACAACCTGGCTATACTTTAGTGAACTTTCAATGCTTCTGATTGGATTTTGGTGTTCTAAGTTTTCGATGTACCTAAATCAAAACGAAATTTAAATTGTTTTATTAAAATGTAGTCTTTTAAAGACTAATTTAACTAAAAATGTTTTTTATTTAATTAGGTTGAACTAAAACAGGCGTCTAAATGTTGCACCTGCGATAGTAGAATGACCCTATAAGTGTTGATTTTTTGTGTATTAATAATCATATTTCGAGGTTGCAGTCAAAGACTCGTCGTTTGGTTCAGCGTGTCCAGAATGCTTGCTGTCGTTTTTGCTTCGTTATTCCACCGAGAAGTCACATAACACCTTATCTTAACAGAGCTTCTATGTTGAACATGTCCTCGCGGAGGCATCTGCACCTAGCATGTCTTCTATTTGATGTATTTAATTTCAATAGGCCTAATTATCTTTTTACTAAGACAAATATTTCCACCTTTCATAGCAGATACGGGACCAGATCTACCCGACATTGTCTGTTGGAGTGTCATCCCCACAAAACTGTAGCATTTACCGGTAGTTTCCGTTACCTTGCGACCAGGTGCTGGAATAACATTCCCCCACCGATAAGACGCCTAACATCTAAGAGCTCTTTTAAAAAACACCTTAGATTAATACTTTTGCAGAAGCCAGATCGTTGCTCGGTACTCAACTTTGAGTGTAATTTTAAAGTGTAAATTAGGGAATGGGGTAGTTACATGCTTTTGTTTCGAACTCAAATAGTAGGGTTGTTGTGAGTTGTTGCTTTGAGTGTCATGAACCACCGTACCTATACAATTTTGCACACACACACACACACACACACACAGCTACAGTTTCATTACACTAAACTCTAATGATTTTTGCACTGTTTGCTTTATTTTGGAACTTATAATATTTGCAGATTAATTTAATTCGTTTTCGGTCCTTGGGTTGTGGCAGAATATCAGTGTTTTGCTCCCACGAGCAATGTTGACCACTGAGCCATAGCCCTTTTGCACTGCTGCAACGCACACAACAAAATACTTGTAAGTTAAGTCTAATGTGTAATTTCTTGTTTTTCTTTTTTTTATTGTTATTTTTATCTTGATTGTGTGTATTGCAGTATCAAATAAATGATTTATCTATCTATCTATCTATCTATTTTAAACAAAATTTAAAATCTTTCATTTCAAAGATCAAGAAGGGATGAGACTCCAGTACACGTGCCATACTTCGGTCAGTTTTATTACGTCTCTTTGTTATCTTTTCCTTCCATATTCAGCAACAAAAGAAGTTGTAAAACCCCCATTAATTGCATTTTCGTCATCTTAAATAAAACAAACTATACTTGGCTTTTCATTACAAGTCGTTCGGAATATCTCAAAAAGTTCTTACTTATTCTGGGAATTTCTTTTGAAATGTTAAAATTATAATTAAATGTCACTTAGTTTATAAACATGAACTTTTTTTATTCTTAGTGCGATAAAATATTTAGTAAGAAAGAGTTAAAATAAATCTGATCACATAATTAACCTAAGTTTGAAGATTTTGAATTTGTACACATTTCTAGTAACTAATTTAAATATTTAATAAATATAAACATTTTTTGTTTGAAGAACACAGTTTGTTGTCAAAGTTTATCTTAGATCAACCGATTGGTCGCACACACACACGTTGTACCATTTCGTAACTTTTTGTTTCTTTGTGTTGTCTTTTTCCTTGGTGATAATAGATACCTAAGGCAGGTGTGTCAGCCTTAGTCGCTCTCATGCATCGGCAAAGTTTGTCTAAAGTTGTTTTTTTAACTATTATCACAATCACAAAGCAGTACGATAAGAAACTAAAAATATGAAGGTTAGGTGAGTGCACGCAAGATATACAATCTATTATGAAGTCGCCGACGGCAAATTACTTAATCCGAAAACTCAAAGGCTAAATTAAGTACTTTAATATTTAAATTACTTGACTTTTAGATACTAGGTCATATTTACTTTTCATTTTGTTGATAAGTCATTGATAAAATACTCAGACCTAGGTAATGAAATAACGCATAAACAAAGTAATATTTCATTACATTACATTTAGTAGTCATATTGTTGTAAATACATATCTATTATATTGTAATAATGCTAATGCTAATAATAATATTGTTGTTATTATGTTAAGGTAAGCTTAATTCGGTTCTTTGTTATATTGACTACTAACTGAATGTAAGAATAATATTTCTACACCCATGCGGGCAGGATATGCTGAACACATGTAATAATTTCAACAATTGTATCATATTCGGAGAAATAAACTTTTTTTATTATTCTATTCTATTTTCTACAATTTTAATAATTCTAAATAAATTCCAAGTATCAACTTGTTGCAGTCCATGCACCTACTCTAGGTTTCTTATCAACAACGCATTCAATTTTGAAAAAAATATTTGGCAACAAAGTTTTATTTAAAATCAACTGTCTGATGTAAATGATAAAGTTGTTATTTTAATGAGCTATTTTATCTCATGTTTCCGTTCATATTAATCTGAGGATTATGCACCTGAGGGCATAATAGAATACAATGGCTTTGTTCAAAAGGTGGGCTGTTAATGAGATCGGGACACTTAAAAAAATTCCAAGTTTACTTGTTACGTAGAAAGTTGCGCCCGCATGTATCAAGTTCATACTTTGTTGCGGCAAATGTGGCAATCTACAGTAAAATCTTATACCCGCGTTCAAACCGCTTCCATATTGCGTCAAAAAATCTGATTTACAATATCCAGGGGATAAAAAATAATTGGAATCTATAATTGTTGTTTCTCATGAGATATCGATCAAATACATATTTAACATCGAATATTGCTAACGTAGATATTAAAAGTAAATTCTGATATGTAATACTTTTCATAATGTATTGGCTGAGTAGAGATATTTTAAAACTATATTGAACCAGAAACAATTTCTTGACGTCCGACGCCGATCTTTCTCTTTTTGTTAAATTGGCAGCGCTGTTGCTAACGCCATTTTTGTTATACGCTCGAAGCTACGTAAGGTGATTTTTTTTTACTCATATGCATGTGTCACGAGTGCGAAAGAGAAAATCGAGTGTGTCTGCCATATGAAGCTTCCACTAACCTGAATATTTTCTTCGAAGCTTATTTACGACGTTTCTCATTGTCTATGCTATAGATACGCATCCCGAGCGATACATACGGTATTAAGCTTTTAGTGACAAATGTGTAGTAAAAATGAAGGAAAACGCCGTACTTAAGTGGCAAAAAGTGTACAATCCCACCGGCCCTCAACCACGACCACGCCATGGCCACCGCGCGGTCGCAATCAAAGATTTGATGATAGTTTTCGGTGGTGGTAACGAAGGGATAGTTCACGAGCTTCATGTCTTCAATACCACTACAAACCAATGGTTCGTGCCTGTCACCAAAGGTGAGGTGCCCCCAGGATGTGCTGCTTACGGCTTCGTGGTGGATGGAACGCGCCTACTGGTTTTCGGCGGCATGGTGGAGTACGGCAAGTATTCTAACGACCTGTACGAGTTGCAAGCCTCCCGGTGGGAATGGAAGCGTCTGAAGCCTCTGCCGCCCAAGCAAGGCCTTCCACCATGTCCGCGCCTCGGGCACAGCTTCACACTGCTCAATGGCAAGGTATACTTGTTCGGCGGGCTAGCTAACGAGAGCGACGACCCCAAAAACAACATACCGAGGTACCTCAACGATCTTTACACGCTCGAGCTCTACCCCAACTCTTCTATGACTGTTTGGGACATACCTCTCACCTATGGACAGTCTCCGCCCCCGCGCGAGTCGCACAGTGGAGTATCATACACAGACAGGAATAGTGGTAAATCATCGCTTATCATTTATGGAGGGATGAGTGGGTCTCGTCTTGGCGATTTGTGGGTATTGGATGTAGACAGTATGTCGTGGTCCAGGCCTGAAGTTGGGGGCCCACCCCCCTTGCCACGCTCCCTGCACACGGCTACTGTAGTTGGACACCACATGTATGTTTATGGCGGCTGGGTGCCACTGGTACCAGATGAATCTAAGCTAGCCACACATGAAAAGGAATGGAAATGCACTAACACTCTTGCATCACTCAATCTAGAGAACATGACCTGGGACAACATAGCTCTGGACAAATTCGAGGACTGTGTGCCGCGAGCAAGAGCTGGCCACAGCGCAGTCGCTATTCAGACAAGACTTTACATATGGTCAGGGCGAGATGGATACAGAAAAACGTGGAATAATCAGATTTGCTGTAAAGATTTGTGGTATTTGGAAGTGGGTGTTCCACCACAAGCTGGCAGAGTGGCCTTGGTGCGAGCAGGCACCACTTCTTTGGAGTTGTGCTGGCCGGCCATGAACACAGTCACAACCTACTTGCTACAGGTGCAGAAGTGCGGCAAGGTGGCGCCGGCGCGCTTCCCCGCAGCTGCGGAGCCAGTGGCCGCGCCGCCGCCCGCCTCGCCGTCGCAGCCAGACGCCTCCAAAGCCTTTGGCCTGGCCTCCACGCCCCTCCACATGCCTACACCTGGCGACATGCCGCCGGCGCGCGCGGCGCCCCTCGCCGTCGCCGCCCCATCACCTATCGCCACGACGCCACAGAAGATCCTTCCGGGCGCTATCAAAATGCCCGCGCAGGCAACTGTTAAGATATCGCCAGGAACTCCTGCACTCAAACAAGCGACTTATCACGGTAAAACGGTAGTAAAATCTCCTGCTGGTTCTTCACAGATCAAGGTGGCCTCGGTGACTCCGCAAGGCGTGACTAGAATCGTGAGCGCGGCGAGCACGCCGGGCGCGAGCACCGTGACGCGCGTCAGCACGACACCCGCGGCCACGCAGCTGGTGCTGGGCTCGGCGGCGGGCGGCACGCCGCGCTTCGTGCAGGTCAAGGCCGGTGGCGCGGCCGGCGTGCCCGTCAAGCTGGGCGCGGGCAGCGCCGTCAAGCTGGCGAGCGGCGGCATGCCGCTCAAACTTAGCAGCGGCGGCATCCACAGCATGCAGGGCGTGCAAGGAGGCAAAATCGGCGCCGTTCAGAAACCAGCTGGCGTACCGCTCAAACTCGGCCCAGGCAACGTCAAGATCGGCACGAGCAACGTCCTCGTTAAAACGGCAGGCGGCGTTCCCGTGCAGGCCGGCGCGGGGCTGCACAAGGTCACGGGAGGCGTGCCCGTCAAGCTAGGCGGCTCCGGGCTGCCGGTCATCAGCAGCGGCGGCACACTCCAGTTAGCGGGCGGCGGCACGCTTCAAGGACAGGTCAAGACGCCCGTCTACAAGATTGTGACGGCCAAGTCCGGCGAGCAGACGGTGACGGCCACGTCGGTGTCGAGCGCGGGCGGTGCCGTGCTGCGACCCGCCAGCGGCAACGCTGGCATCCCCGTCATCATCAAGAAGACACCGGGCAGCGCCGCGCAAGCCACCAACGCGCCCCAGTACGTCACGCTGGTCAAAACGTCCACCGGCATGACGGTAGCCACTATGCCCAAGATGGCCATGATGCAGAGCCGGCCAGCGGCGCCAGCGGGCGGCGCGTCGGCGGCAGGCATCGCGCCCGGCGCCACCATCGTCAAGCTCGTCTCTGCCAACACGGTGGGCGGCAACAAGATCATCACGCTGCCCTCCAACATGCTGCAGCTGGGCAAGGCGGGCGTGGGCGGCAAGCAGACCATCGTCATCACCAAGTCGGCCGGGCAGGGCGCGTCGCAGCAGCCGCCGCAGTAGCGCCGCCCGCGTCGCGACCCCTGCGGCCCCCGCGGCTCCCGCGCTGCTCCCGACCGCTGTGACTGATGTGAGCCCACAGTGCTATACCTAGATGTCTATGTGAAACACTAATAGTGAGTTGAACTATAGTGTATTTTAAATCATAATATAGTTTTGAGTTTTTTTTGTATGTTATTATGGGTCTGTAGAAAGTGTCCTCATAGAGTTTTTACTAAAATATTTTAATAACTCATAATAAACAATGTCTCTTGTATTGTCCTGTCCTGATTTACTTTCATGTTTTAACTTGATGATGATCTGTCTCATGCGTACTCGCGTATGCGCGGCATGCTCTTTACTTTGTCTGAATTTGAGATTTACTCGCCGACACCATTAGATTAACTTATGCTAAAGTGCCTGCTGAGAGGTCTATCTCCTTTGTGCTAAATGCAATGAAATGGGCGATTGAGAAAATATTTAGAATCGATTCTTAACTTATTGTTAGTTTACTTGTATTTCTATTATATAAATATTTTTTTACGATAATCATGTATTGACAGTACATATCTGTATAACATCCGTTGTAATTGTCCAGGCAGGAGTGGGTACTGCATGTTTTAACACTAAGTAAAGTTTGTTTTAGCCTTGTATGTGGTCTTCCGATGGCACATTTCCCGTGACGATTCTGGACAGTCAATTTGCTATTCTTTTTAAACTTCGCCCAAACCCTGAACACGTTGGTGTGTAGGATGCTAGTTATAATTTTGATAATTTAAATTATATCCTTGACCCTGGTTACGGTGGCTGCTCGGGATGGAGTCGGGCCACAAAGTGGACCGCTGCAGCCACCCTCGCCATGGTGTGGTTTTGTTTCTTAGTTTTATTCAAATCACGACATAATATGCACTATTTAAGTTTTATATGACAAGACGTTGTTGTTTTTCTTTGGCATTGCTCTAGTGTTGGAAGAGATGGGCTTCGGAGCTACTTAAGTGGCTCTGGAGCTCTCCGAGGCTATTTTTAAATGTTGACTTGCAATGTTTGACCAACAACTCGGTGAAGCGTGAGTCGGTTAATATTGTTGTCTACCAATCGGTAGTATTAACCAGTTGATTGAAAAAAAAGGGCACTTCCAATTAATTACATTATGACAATTATATTGATAAGTGTATTATCAATAATTGTTCTATAAGAGATATCGCCATAAAAATGCAGAGTATTTTTGTAGAACGAATTCTACCTTAGGGTTTTGCTCACTAGGATGCAAGTTTTTATTTGTATTTTTCTTCACTGTGTAATTATATTGTAAGTGGTAGGTAAGCAGCGTTGTGTTGTGACTAAAGATTACCATTTAAAATGTTAGGACTGCGAAGTCTTCATGCCTGCCTATGTACAGTTGCTCTCAAAAATGGTTAAATTAAAGCATAATTTACTGGAAGCTGGCCGCCTTCTGGCTGTTTATAAATAGCCCAAATCACACCATCTTTCAGACCAACTGTACACTATTACACATGTTGCTGTTTCATAAATTTTGTTGTTGTCTTCAAATATTTATCTACGTTCCCGTCATGCGCTCTAGTATTCTGCATTTTTATACGTACCATTTATTTAGTTTAAGCTAGGTGTACGTTCATAGAGGTAATCACTATTGGTAAGGTAAGCGAGGTATTGAATGTAAATATCATTAAGTAGATAAATTTAATGTTATAGTTTGTTCATATTATGTTCATTTGCTTGAATAAACGATTTGGATAAAATAGTGTATTTATTTTGTGTTTATGAACATTAATATCTAGCTCTCCCTGTCCATCTTTTTTGCTGTAAGAGCTCTTATCAGAGTAGTCAGGCATTGCAGCAATGATCAAAATTATCTAATTTGTTAAATAATGGAAATTATTGCTACTTTTTTATCGAGAAACAAACAAAAGCCACAACCGGAACAAGCTATTAATAGGCAGTTAGACTGTCATTACGTCCTCATTATTATTTTAGTCATTATACGAATCATTAGTTCTAAAGTTGTCTGACATGTGGCACAGTTAAACGCAAACAGAATCCCGGACTTAGTTTTTTGTTTTATACAGTATTTTTTCCTTGGATTATTACAAAATACAGTCAGGACATCCCATTAATAGTAATTAAACTAAAATTACATGAGCATGGGCGACTGTGGGTGCTTATTCAACTATTTGTAAAGTTCAACGTACTTTACTGTTAACTGGCATCTAGTGGCCGTTATTGGAACTCAAACGACAAGTAAACTTGCAACTACAGTCGCTTCTCGGCGCTCTTCGTTTACTGACTACGCAGTAGATGGCGCTGTACTACATTTAAAAATTTATAGCTCTGAAAAATTTTACTAGATGTCGCTACCAGTAACTAAACGTACGAATATTTGTGAAAAGACAGTGTTTTATAATCTTTTTTGTGTGCCAAACCATGGATCAATAGTTAGAGCTAGAGTCGAGCGGCTAAATTCCACTACCGTACTTCGCGGAACCGTCTGTCCTTCCATCCTCAACATCTTGATGGTTGGCAGTCAAGTACCATGCGTGTTAAACGCAATTTCTTTCCTCGTACGACAAAGATCTGGAACCAACTTCCTGCTGCAACATTCCCTGAGCGGTACAATTTAGGGATCTTTAAAAAGCGAGCCTTCCTGTTCCTGAAAGGGCCGGCAACGCACCTGTGATTCCCCAAGTCTTGCAGGTGTCCCTGGGCGATGGTGATTACTTTCCATCAGGTGACTCGTCTGCTCGTTTGCCCCCTCTTATATAAAAAAAAAGTTAGAGGAAGATGAACATAATTTGTACAACTTCCGGATCTTGAAGCTGTGGAATCTTGGAAATCAATTTTAAAGTAAATAATTATATCCTCAACCGATTGAGGTGAAATTGTTCATACTTATGTAAGTCAGATGACAATACAATAATCAGGGACCTTACCATGACGTCTTAATGCGATTCAATTCCGACTCAGTTCAGGTTATTGCTGTCATTTCTAGTATGTATCTGACGGCGAGCGAACCTAAACTGAATCGCATTAAGATTGTCATGGTAAAGGTTTAAACTGTCATTTTTAGTATAGATACAAGTAATCATTTCTTCAATGCTGGTCGGGGAGTAAAGAAAAAACATAGAATGTACCAGTTGCTTCTCTTCTCGCGCTGGTAAATCCCATCGAGGGAAAGGGCGAAAATCTAAGGAATCATGTTAGGCAATGCGGCCTAACTCATCCATAAGTATTTTGATTCCCCTTTCCACCTATACCCCCACTAAACGTGGCCAGGCCTTGTTACTGTCGGCTCTGTCTACCCCGTAAAAGATATAGACGTGATTTGTGTGTGCCCTGCTGAAGTACCTAGCTACCTATTCGCGATTAATTTTATGACTGCCGCAAAAATGTGCTTCTCATATATTACGGACGAGTAGGTATGTAATATAAGGTAATTTTGTACGGCGAGCCAAGTTTTTTGCCGCTGGGTTGGTATATTAATTTCCCGCGGCAGACGCTCCGGATTATATCGGCAGCCTAGAAATAGCGTGGAAATAATCTTACAAACGATAAGAAAAACTTCGCCACATTTTATTTTAATGTGATTTTATTATTCACGAACACGTAGCATTGTGGGGCGAGACGGGACGAGTCGGGTAGAGATGCGACGATTAGTGGTATATCTCCTGAATAATCGTTTTATCTCATTCAATTCCGACTCGAAGTTGGATCGATCGCTGTCAGATCCATGGTAGTGTCAAAAATGACAGCTAAAGAATCGGAATCGAATCATACTAAGACGTGTTAGTAAGACCCCAGTAATAATAGATTTAGAAAAAAAACATTTTTTTTTCACAAAATTATATTTAAATAAGTAGGTATAAAATTACAGTAACAATAAAAACTAAAAGATGACAAAATTTACTAACTTGTGTAAAATAGACTAAAATGTGACCTTTGTTTCTTTTAATTGTTCATAAAAAAGAACTTCCGTGCTGGTATGGGAGTAAAGAAAAACATAGAATTTACCAGTTGCTTTTTTTCCCGGGCAGATGGTAAACGCCATCAAGGGAATAGGCGAAAGTCTGCGGCTAGCAACCATCACTATTTTGATTTCCTTTTCCATACGCCCTTAATCATGCGTGGCCTTAACGTTTTGTTACCTTAGGCTGTTAGGCTCTACCCCGCAAGGGATAAGACGTTATATTATGTATGTATAAAAAAGAACCTACCTATTAATATTATAGTCATTTTTTTAAATCAATTGTTATTAAAATGAAACAATAATTGTATTTTATTTCCGTAACGCACACTCCTACCGAACTATCCGATCATTAAAAGTGCAAATAGTTGCAAACCCACGCATTAGTATTGCAAAACTTAAAAAAAACGGCTATACTAAAAAGAAATCGATTGATAGGAATCGATTATTTTTCACGTTGCTAGTCGGCACGAGACGGCACGAGACGGATCTGAAGTTTTGCTCGTTTTCTCGGAGTCCGTTTCAGTACTAATGGCTGGTAATGGATCACTTTGGCACACAGACTATTTACCGAATAATACAATTATACTGTACTAGTTACCCGCCCCGGCTTCGCACGAATGCAATCAGTGTTTCACTACTGATATACATATAAGAAGGCCATACAACAGAAAAGGATTTGATCAGAAGCAAAAAGAAAAGAAAAGGGGCACAGGACAGGAAGGACAGGAAGTGGAAGTGACAAATAGTGAGATTTGAGTGGGTTTTTAAAAATGGGTAGAGGTTTAGCTCGTCTTAGGTCTACAGGAAGGGAATTCCAAGGACGGGTAGAACTTGCAGGAAGAAGCGGGAACAGAAGGAAATTTCATAGTACGTAGGTATGTTTAAAAAATCCAACTTGAAAAACAGTTTAATCGAATTCAAATTTACAATAACATAATGTATTTCGACGAACAAAAATATTTACCTTGCTACTCCGCTACTCACGTGGAAGATAACCAAGCCTGTGTGAAATATATATGTTTTTCATGCATCCTTCCAACAACATTTATTTATTTCACACAGGCTTGGTTATTTTGCACGTGAGTAGCGGAGTAGCAAGGTAGCAATTTTTTTTCATTGAAATGGACCTCCGCAAAGCAACGCCTGATTCAATATAAAATACATGTATTTCGGTTTTGAAAATAAATACTCGTGATATCTCCTTTTTATCGTTATTTTTCCATTTGTGTCGTCATGGATATTGTGTCGGAAGTGTCCCGAATCCGGCCGTCATCTCACGACACCGGCAGGAAGTGCGTGCGTGTCGTGCGCCCCCAGCAACAGCGGGATGTCCGCACAGTGGCTTTATATTCCTCTACAGCATTTTTTTTTCACAATCATACATAGGTACGTACATATATCACGTCTTTATCCGGGGTAGACAGAGCATAAGGTAACAAAACCTTAAGGCCACGTTTAGCATGATTAAGGGCGTACAGGTGGAAAGGGAAATCAAAATAGTGATGGGTATGCTAGCCGCGTCGCCTATAACCAGTGGCGTAACTATACCATCTGGGGACCGTGGCAAATTCTTTTGATGGGGTCCTATCAGTAAAAATCGTCACGTTGTACTCAGTTTAATTTTAATATTTTTGAGCTCGCGGGCTCTTGGGCCGGGCCCTCTTGGGTCGGGGGCCCCTGGCATTTTGCCAGCCCTGCCACTCTATTGTTACGCCACTGCCTATAACATGATTCCTATTTTCGTCCATTCCCAAGCGCAGCAACTGGTAAATTCTATGTTTTATCTTTACTCCCAGACCAATGGACATTTTGGGATACATTTTGTATAAGGATCGATAGGTAAACTATTCTGAGTAAGTCAAAACCCAAAATAGTTAAATTCTGAAAAAAAACGGACTTTTCTTTTGGAAAACGCTTTATTAGTCTTGGTTTTCCGGGCCCGCCGTCGATGCGTGCGGCGCCGCCGTCCGGCGTCCCCCGGGAGGCGTCCCGGACACGGCCCACGGCTAATTGCCGTAAGCCTCCATCTGCGGCTCGTGACACGACAAACGTGCCGGCGAGACACAATCTCGAGTAAAAACTGATCAACGACTACAGTACTACGGTTCTTTACTATCAAGTAGATAACCAGCTGTTGCCCGCAACTTCGTCTGCATAGAATTCGTTTATCGCTATCCTGCAGGAATTACGCAATTTTCCAGGATAAAAAGTAGCCTATGTTATTCCAGACTGTAATCTATCTATGTTCCAAATTTTATCCAGATCTGTCCCGAGTGTCCAGCCGATCTGGCGTGAAAGAGTAACAAATATCCATCCATCCATCCATACTTATAAACTTTCGCGTTCATAATATTAGTAGGATTCTAATTATTATTGTTTTCTTAGTTTTAATTTAAGTATAACTGTATTATTTAATATTCGTACAGAATGAAAATTGTTTTGTGAATAAATAAACTGAAACTGAATCTGTGCCAAATTATGATCCAGGTCTGACATATCCATACTCACTAAACTTTCGTAATTATAATAATTAGTTGGATAATGTAGGATTCTAATGGTGACAGAGCCATCTCAACAAATTTTACAAGAGAATCAAACAAAAGGAGACGTTTCGAAAAAAGGTCAGGTCAAGGAGGAACCGAAACCGACGAGTATGTATGAACAGATTGATGAATGCGGATGAAGCGAAACAGCCAGTCAGGATTATAGCAAGTGACTTGTCTACCCCTGTGGGAAAGAGGCGTAACGGTATGATATCAAATAAAAGTCTAACAATAAGTAAATATTTTAATTTACCATAGAAAAAGAGAAACAATAAATAATTTAATTCTTAAAACTTAATATACACTTCATGAAGTCAAACTTTTTTTATAAGTTTCTGGTATTAGAATCTGCCGACGTTATCTTTCCTTTTCGTTATCCCATGTAAAAACATAAAATAAAGTCACCACAGACGCACGGAAACCACGGAATTCAAAAAGAAATTATAGTAACTCACACAGAATTATCTACTTCGCACATTTAACACACACACAACCTATTTAGAGAATACATCCTTAACCTATGAAGATACGGTGAACATTGAGGTGATACTGATACCGATAATGTACGACATCAGAATGTAAGAGCAGGAATTACCAGGGGCCTTACCATGACGTCTTAATGCGATTCTGTTAAAATATGATTAATAATAATCAAGCAAAAGATATTGAGAGAAGCAACAGGCGACCCTCGCGCTGGCAGCCTTCTCGCGCTAAGACTCGCAGTTCAGCGCGGGAAGGCTGCCTGCGTGAAGGCACCTTGCCAAGAGGCCCGCCTCTCTTATAATTAATTTTAAAGTTTATTTAGTTATTTTAATTGAGTAGTTTTAGTTTTGTACATTTTAAGTATCTGTTGTTTCATGCTTACATGAAATGAACTAGCAAATTGAAAGGTTTATTAATTTGTTACACTAACGTATATGCTGATTATAAATGTGGCATTAGCATTATTTTTTATTAGGAAAGTGGTATGAATATGTTTATATCTTCAAAACTACAGCTCTAATCAAATTTTTGACTAGTTCACAAGATTAATGAGAGCCCTAAGTATCTTCTAAGCTACTCGTATTTAAAATTCAGCACAATTTTTCACCACTTTCGTGTATAGTGGTATTTTCACACATGTGCTTTCAAAAAGGGCCCCTGCTCTTGTTTTAGATTCAATACCGGTCTAATCTAACGGTTAGTATTTATATCTATTGTGGCATCAGCCCACGAGTCCGCATGTCACTATGTTAAGGCAGCTCCTGCCACCTCCGTTGTCAGGTTTGACTTGGACCACCTTCTTCTTCTTCTTCCCATTGGCATCGTATGCTTTCTCCTCCTGAAAATATGAAACCGAATTAACTATTACTTCGTTTCCAACCTGTATTATGTCACACTGCGGGCACAGGCTTCCCTCAAAATTGGGCTATGAATACACAATTGAAGGTCGGTAGATGTGTGAAAGTTTTTTCACGAAATTTTCCTTATTCGAAAAACTCATAGTAAATTTTAAACTCAGTATGCTTAGTGTAGGTTTTCGGTCACAGAACACGTCTCGTACATACGCGTTTCCGTTATAATCCTATTAATCATCACTACATAGTACAAAACAAAGTCGCTTTCTCTGTCCCTATGTCCCTATGTCTCTATGTATGCTTATATCTTCAAAACTACACAACGGATTTTGATGCGGTTTTTTAATAGATAAAGTGATTTAAGAGGAAGGTTTTTATGTATAATTCTACGCAGACAGAAGCTAGTAAATATTATAAACGCGAAAGTTTGTGAGTATGGATGTATGGATGTTTGTTACTCTTTCACGCCAGAACGGCTGGACAGATCTGGATGAAATTTGGAACAAAGATTATAGTCTGGTATAACACATAGGCTACTTTTTATCCCGGAAAATTGCGTAATTCCTGCGAGATAGCGATAAACGAATTCTATGCAGACGAAGTTGCGGGCAACAGCTAGTGTCAAATACTTTGCTATACCTGCTATGGGTGGTGAAGGGGTATAGCACGCGTCACGGAACGACGAGGATCCGGGTTCGATTCCCTGCCATAGCTTTACTTTTCGGAATTTTCTGTGTTCTAATTTTCAGTGTCGCTTAGATATTTAAATTGAGAACAGTTTGTTGCCGTTTCGATCCGCAAGTGGCGCTGCCAATTTTACCATAGTAAATGTGACGTTTACGTGAACGCGTTATAGACGTTATATACGAAAACTTACACTAGAGGCTCAGAGGTGCGAGCCCGGATTCAAACCCACGACCGTCTTGAGAAGCCACAGGTCAAACCAGGAAACATTCCGGGATATTCTTAAAGATCTCGTATTTGCTCTGGCATATTCTTGTAGTGTGGTAGCGGAATAGCGAGACGTATTTTGTCCATTGAGGACGTTACATAAAAGGGGCCTAAGTGTGCAGATACCCAGGCCCCTTGCTAGGTGCACTTACGATAATCACTCGATCTTTTGTTTGGACGGACAGATGAGTGACTCAATTTGCTGAGTGGCTTTTTGTGACGTCCCGAACATTCAATTATGATACTGTATGCTATTTAGTATGTTTATTTGTTTAATAATACGGCACGTGTTTTGTGTTACAGGAAGTTAATGAATTTTCGGAGGTAAAATATGGTAAAAATCCATCGAGGAAATTGGCGAAAATCAAAGGCGTCCTGTTATAGACCATCGCCTAGCAACCCATCACTATTTGATTCCCCCTTTTGATACGCCCATCATGCTAAACGTGGCTTTGGTCTTGTTACCTTAGGCTCTGTCTATCCCGTAAGAGATAAAGACGTGATTTATGTATGTAAAGTTAATAAATATCATGAGATCTTAGGGATCATGTTATATAGGCGATGTGGCTAGCAAGCCACCACTGTTTTGCTTCCCCTTTCCATCCATACGCCCACAATCATGCTAAACGTGGTCTTCAGGTCTTGTCACCTTAGGCTTTGTCTACCCCGTACGGGATAGAGACGTGACTTGTGTATGTATGTATAATTGACAGGACATCGAATACTATTTTGCGGGTGGTAGGGCCTTGTGCAAGGTCCGTCCGGATCGCTACCACCATCTTACTCGCTAATCCTGCCGCTAAGTAGCAGTGCTTGCACTGCTGTGTTCCGGTGCGGAGAGTAAGACAGCCGGGGAAATTACGGGCACAAGAGGCATTGCATCTTAGTCCTCTAGGTTGGCAACGCATCTGCAATCCCTCCGCGGTTGCGGGTGTCTATGGGCAGTGGTGATCACTTACCATCAGGTGACCCACTTGCTCGTTTGCCTTCCTATTCACATAAAAAAAAAAAAAAAAAAAAAAAAAAAAAACTAGGCAACGGATAAACATACTTTTAATTCGACTTGTGAGGTCGTCTGCGGAGAAATCGCTTATCGCTATCCCGCGGGAAATTTGCGATTCTCCGGGATAAAATAATCCTATGTCACTCACAAATAATTAATTTTCAAAATCGGTTCAGTAAATCCAGATATTACCCTCTACACTGTAGAGTATAGCGCTCAGAGGCATAGCGCTCAGAGTTATTTTATGATATAGTAACAGCCTTCTAAGCGTTATTCACGCTGGTTCAATTCACATGTTTTTTTTCCTTGGGCTTGTAGTCTATACGTAGCAGTTGTATAAACTACTAACTCATTTTCTATCAATCATATTTTAGTGACTAGCAATCTTAAAGAATGATCGAATCGAGTTTAATGTTCCCTAGACGATTCCAGATGTTCAGGCATTAAAGCCTTGAAAGTAGCCATTTGGGCCATTTTATAGCTCTAATGCCTAAAGATGGCTGCCGGCGCGGCCTTCCCTCGTGTTCCACAGATAGTGTGACAAAGTAGCTGAATGGACAAACGTCTGAAAAGATTAGGTACACATTCTCTGTAATGAGGTTTGAAACCGATTTGATACGGTTCTTCTGAGGGCTCAAAGGCTTAGGAATAGGGAACGTGGCGTCTTCTTTGTAGAGCTTCCTATTCGTTGAAAATGCGCACAATCTGTCAACATTCCTTGTACACCATCTTAACCCATAGTGCATTAAGTAACTACATATGAAGAAGCTCAAATTATTCAGACATTATGAAGATTATTAATTAGGTATCTGAGGCACTGTAGTGCCCCCGCCAAGTTGAGCAAAAAAAGCGGCACGGCCGTATGTACCATTCTTTTCTCGAAACAATTCAGGCCATTTTCGATCCCCTTATAATTTCGTTGTGGATAAAACTAGAGAAGCCTGAATTTTCAGTCACCAAGCAGGCATTGTAAGAATATAGGTATGAACATAAGCGTAGAGATCCTTTATTTTATTTTTTTAACATGAGAAAAAAGGTCGACAATCTTGACGTCTTTTTATTGAAAAACGCTTTTTAATAATCGATAACTGGTAAATATAAAACAGTAACAAACAAATCACAATATGCCAGGGATTTTGAATTGTAACTGGCTGTTATTTATTTATTAAAACGGTTTTTTAATAAAAAGAGACGCAAAATTGTTTACCTTTTTTCTCATGCTTAAAAAAGCACCCCACTAACTTATAGATCGACGGTAATCGCACTACCCGCCCGCACCTCTCGCGGTCCCCTTTGTCGTCCCACCCCGCGCCCCTGCACCGCGCGGGCGAGGACTCATTTTAACGGTCGGGCTATAGAGCTAGGCTCTTTTTGTAATGATGATGAAGGTTACATACCTCAATAATCTCTCCAATCTTATACTTGGCCAGGATAGTCTTGGCGTCGGAGGAGTGCCCGACGTCGTCGAAGGCCCTCGTGGCGTCGGTCCCCGCCTCCTCTGAGATCACGTCTCCTCCAGGATGCTGCAATGTTAAACTACAAGTTTCACTAACTGGCCAATAGATGGCGTTGTTACTAAAGTGCTGCTAGTGTTTGTGAGACTTGTATTTTTTTAACCGAAATATTGTAAAACATCTCACATAAAAGTATCATCATCATCATCATCACCAGCTTATATACGCCCCACTGCTGGGTACATGCCTCTCAGAATGGGGTTGGGCTATAGTTCACACATAAAAGTAATATTTTAAAATTGGATTGTCATAATAAGAAATAAAAGTCGAGAAAAATTAAAGTTCATGACGTTATAGACAGACTGACACGAAACGATTCTCTGAAGAGTTCTTTTCCTTTTAAAGTATCCATGGACCACTAAAAACAAATCTTATAACGTTATCGAGAGTAAAAGTGACTGCTTCGTATCTTAGATAAGTTTTCCTCTCTGAAATCTAATTAACTGAAAGATATGTATGTATGTTTGTTAAAAATCAATAAGTAAAATTCTTGATTCATTTTGATAATAGCCCCTTGACCTAACTGACCTCGTTGAGGTATGAGGTGACGTCATAGACGGAGTCTCTGTACACGACCCACACGGGGGCGCCACTGCGGCCGTTGCGCGCGCGCACGTCTGCTAGCGTATACCGCGACTCGCCCATCCTGACTTGTACTGAAAAAAAAAATTTGGTAGATTAGACCTTGTTCGGAATGCTACTACCGCCTTACTCGCTAATCTTGCCGCCAAGCAGCAGTGCGCTACTGTGTTTCGGCTTGGAGACTAAAACAGTCAAATTACTGGCACAAGAGTTATTCTGTCCTAGTTTCTAAGTTGACAACGCATCTGCATTCCTCTAGTGTTGTGGGTGTCCATGCGTGGCGGAGCTCGCTTACCATCAGGTGACCCACTTGCTCGTTTGCCTTTCTTGTCGTATAAAAAACATAACTTTTTATTAAGTTTCGTAAACGTAAACGTCGATGACAGTGTGTGTATGTGTGTGTGTGTGTGTGTGTGTGTGTGTGTGTGTGTGTGTGTGTGTGTGTGTGTGTGTGTGTGTGTGTGTGTGTGTGTGTGTGTGTGGCATCGTTAGCGAAAGACCCGCAAAAATATAGTTATCTTGATTAGAAAAGTGGCCTAGAGTGCACGGTGCCATCAAAGCCTTTTTCACTCACAAGTCAATGTGACAATCACTTTTTTGCTTTTTTATGATGGAGAAACTGTCATAAAAAACGATAGCACTTTCTTGGTCGACTATTAAAAAAAGTTTAAAACATTTTTTTTTTTTTAAATTAGCCGCCAAGGGCTCTTTTACATTTACCAGTGCATTCGGAAAGACCATGATTGCAAAGAAGAATGCGCCGCAAGAAACTTGGCAGAAAGTCATTTTTTCAAAATAAAATACGTTAAGCTCCTACAATACTTAAATTAAATACATTTATAAAAGGGATGTATAAGGTCTCCGAGCCTTAAATAATATTAGTCTATAGTAGAGATGTATAAAGTCTCTACTATTCCATGGTATTATGATAACTGAATACAATAATTACTGAACTGATACTAATAAAACAAATACCTACACGGAGTAGGTGTCGACTCACCGTCACGCTGTGAATGACAAGAGTCTTATCGATGATTTAACCAAAAAAACCGCTGATGCAAGCCGGAAGATAAGTTAACAGATAAGGTAACCGCGAGCTAACGTGCGAGCCTTTAATCGATGCCTTACGTATGTATGTATGTATGTAAACTCTTTATTGTAAAGAAAAAAAACATAGAATTTACCAGTTGCTTCTCTTCCTGCGCAGATGGTAAAAGCCCATCGAGGGAATGGGCGAAAATTTTAGGAATCATGTTATGGGGTGATGCGGCTGGCAACCCATCACTACTTTGATTTCGCTTTCCACCTATACGCTCTTAATCATGTTAAACGTGGCCTTAAGGTTTTGTTACCTTAGGCTCAGTCTACACCGAAAGGGATAAAGATGAATGTATGTATGCAAAATAAACAAAAAACAATAGTATTTTATGCAACCGTTACATAATGAGGGTCCTTAAAACACGAGTGTGGTTTTTTGAAACGAGCCTCAGCAAGTTTCAAAATAAGATCACACGAGTATTTAAGGCCTAATTATGTACAGTTGCATACATTACTTTATCTACATATATCATAAGTGCTCTAAGATAGGTTCAGAAGCAGTAAGGAAATGACCAGCATTATTACAACCAATTATATTAGGTTCTCTCTGCGGAACCCGCACTCAACGGTGCCGTTGCCATCTACCTCATCCCGGGGCGGCCAGTGGGCGTCGCGGTGACACCATAGTGCTCCCGTAACGCCCACAGTTCATGGCCAGGAGGGAACGTGTGTGTTTTTAGACGGTAGGCCTCTCCACTCCTTCCACAGGGAAGGCAGCGGCGAGCTAGAGAGCCGTCGTACCCCCGTTGCTGCCCCGAGCGCGGGAATGCATAAGGCGCATTTTCCATACGTTAAAAAAAAAGGTTCTGTCTACCCCGTAAGGGATAATGACGTGATTTATGTAGGTATTTTATTTTTTATGGTAGTAGGTAAAAACTTTAATGTTGTAACAGTATATATTTTTGTAACGTTATGGTAAAATCTATTCTGTAATAACATTAAACTACATATTTTTGTATTGTAGTTATTACAGTATAGATTTTTTAATGTAGTAATTGTGGTCATTTCCTACTGTTTCTGGAACGCATTTTAGAGCACATTTACAACGGTGTTCATACCAACTAAATAAAACCTACCTGAAAGTATTTTGAACTAATTTTAAGGCACTGTAAACACACAGTGTTCCATCGAACAAACTTCCTGACCCACTGTAGAACCCTCTCACAGTAAATTCCATAGTGACGTTATATTGAATTGACAAGGAAATTCATGTGCCATCTACTATGAGAACGATCTACGGTGGGTCAGGAATCAAATGATTTGACTGTGCCTATATATTGCTTGGCAAAAAACGGGCGCTTGTATTTTTTTTTATTAATTTATGAAATGAAATATTTTTTAAGGAATAAAGTACACATTATGATAAAAAATTAGGCTACTTCAATTGAATATCTCCTTTTTTTAAAAGTTACAAACAATAAAACAAAAAATAATATCCAGTGTAGCGCTCTGGCTGAAAGAGAAAGAACTGCTGCAATCGTAGCATGAAAAGTTTTGGATGCCAGTTTTTTTGCCAATGGATTTAAAAAAAGTAGATAATTAAGCATCCCCTGGCTTGCCCTACAAATCCCTTCTTATAAACTATTTAAATTCCTTATTTTTACAAAAGTTCTTGATAAAAAAAAAGTACTCACGCTCCCAGACACTGCACCTGCCGGACTGATCGCCGATCATTCACCAATGTTATCGCTATCTCTATCCGATAACAACAATTGCCAATTTTACGTATGTTAAGAACAAGCGTGTAACGTTGTTAACAAATACGGATAGCTCACATAATAACAATGCAGTATTGTCCGACATGTTTCATACTAAGCAAAGCTTGTACTATGGGTACCAGGCAACGGATAAATATACTTATTTAATGTAGATAAATACATAATTAAATACATACAACATCCATGACTCGGACACAAACATTCGTATTCATCATACAACTGTCTGCCCCTACCGGGATTCAAACCCGGGACCTCTAGCTTCATAGTCAGGGTCACTAACCACTAGGCTATCCGGTCGTCCGTATTTAAAAGTCTTATACCTACCATGACGTCTTAATTTGACTCACTTTACAATACACTGTACAATAGAATGTACCAGTTGTTTCTCGTCTCGCGCAGATGGTAAAAGCGGAGGAGGAGGAGGTAAAAGCGGATGGTAAAAGCGGAGGAGCGGGAGCGGGAGCTCGAGAACGACCCCCTCGTGCCCCGCTCTGGCGCAGACGGACGGGGAGGAGAAGGCGGCAGTTTGCCGCTCTCCCCTAGTGGTGCCAGCTGGCGGGGGATGGCGATCCCTCCCTAGCCTTCAAAGGCCCACAAGTCTAGCCAGTAACACCCTCATGCTCCCGCGGCGCTCCCCAAATGCAGAGAGGGAATACCGGTGGGTTTTTAGTGGGTATGCCTAACTCGCCTCCTTCCTTTCGGGAGGAGGGCCGGGGAGGAGAGTCCCACATAACTTCCGCGCTGTCCCCACGGCGCGGTCGTGTGCGTAACGCATTTTCCCATCGCAAAATTATACATTTGTGTTGACACAAAAAAGATCACTCAGCAGTGTGCACACATAAAATGCAGCTGGTCTTCTGTGGAGCCTTACGCGAAAACGCTGCTACCGGCTACAGTATAACGCGTAGCAGTCGTGGCAGCGACCGTGTCAGTTGCCGCCTCTTTCTGTTTCGTAGTAATAAGTAGAGAGGGTATGACAGTGAAGATATCAGGAACTGAACATAGAGTGCTGAAACAGGCCCTTAAATTTACTCCTTAAGTCTAGAAATAAAGCGTCTTCGCATTAAACTTAAGATAAGATTGTTAGATTGCACTGTGACTAATCACTTTAATTATTTAGATAACACCAAATACTGATTTTCTGATTATTATTAGAAGGTTATAATCACCATTATGAAGTTGCAAATTCCTTTGGCATGAGAATATATTATTATTACGAACATTTTCCTAATATAACTTTATCCCTTTCAGTGTTGAGACCCTTGGTCCGTGGGGTCCTGGCGCCAGACGCGTTCATCCCTTACAGGCATATAAGCAGTGCTTGTAAGCATACGTAAATGTGCCCGACACGCTTCGTACCAATACGGATTTTGTTGGCAATACGCCTACCCTCTGTCAAAATCCACTGCACGCCCCTGCCTGGCGCTATTAGCCTCTTCAAAGATATTTTGAAGAGGCTAATAGACGCTGCGGGTGACCGCAGAGCTGGCAGCTTCCTTGGACAGCGTAGGTATTAGTATCGCTGTTCAAAGGGGGAATGCTGCCAGCGTCTGCGGTACTATGCCACGGGGCACCTTTTTTAATTATTTTATTTTAGTTTTTAATTTGTTTTTAATTCCCTTTTTGTATTTATTTCATTTTGTTTTCTAATTACACAAACGGATAGGTCACGTATAAAAGTCGAGTGTCAACATGTTTCGGACTAGTTCGTTGTGTTCGTTTCGCTGCCGCCGGGGCGAGCGCTTCAGGAGGAAGGACTACAAATTAGTCCGAAACATGTCGAGCATCACTCGCCTTTTATACGTGAGTTATCCGTTTGTGTAATTATAATTGAGTCTCACGATAGTTTCACGTGGAAAGAACACTTTCCTGGCGCTCACAGTAGTTATATGCCCGTATAAGTTTTCACTGTTGCCACGTAAATGGTTGTGACATAATATAAATAATTGTGTATTTTTCTATTTTACTAATTGGAGTCCCGACTCAAAACGGCGGCCCGGCAGACCTAGACGGCGATGGCGGGACGAGTTGGACGCCTTCTTAAGGGACTAGACACGTACCGCAGCAGACCGAGAGCAGTGGAAGCGTTGGGGGGAGGCCTTTGCTCAGCAGTGGGACACAATAGGCTCATAATCTCACGAGGTTACCGCCATGTGGCCTGTTGATTCGACGATCACTGCCCCGACAGTCGTTTCGGCGAACGGTCTAATAGCGAAGAGCCTTGACCATCACCTTAAAAGGCTCTCGCTAGGTGGTTGGGTCAAGGGCCAGATACAGAAGGCGTTCTGGACACGGCTCGGATAGTCAGGAGGTTCCTCTTTCTGTTGCCTTGACCACCGGTAGCTTAGGCCTCGCTGCCGGCGGCACCCTAGGTTAGGTTTTTATATTTTGTATTAATATTGTTTTATTACATTTTGTATGAATAGTGTAAGGTCCTAACTTAAGATAAAAGAAATATAGAGAAAATAATTTTCTATTTCAGATGTTCCGGACAATGGTGTGAACAGTAAAACAGCCTGATTCTTCTACTTTTTTATTCCTCTTAGTACTGTAAGAGCCCTGAGGAGGGACAGACACTACGACGGGATGATGTAGCTCAGATGGCTCACTATTCTATTTAATTAAACTTTGAATACAAGTTCAGTATTTTTATTTATCCTTTTAGCTCATAGAATAAATACATCTGCTTCCAATGGAAGCCCTAAGCAGACTGACTTTTCTCTTGTTTCGAATTCTAGTTTATTTTAAATTTTTATATTTAAGATTCGAATCCGAAAAAGAGTAAAGAAGGAAGTCTTTACAGTACCTACGTAAGTGAAATGAATAATCTTCTTTTTTAACTTTAACAGACACGCCGCCAAAATTTACAGAGTTCGTAATGAGTTATTAAATAATTCAGGGAATTCAGTAATGTATTCAGACGGAGAAAAATACCTCAGAAGAACGGAAGGTTTGAATTATTCGCTGCTTCAGGCTTCACCTCCATTTTATCATGTTTCACGACGTTACACGACACTTTATAAAACCAATGTGGGAGCGCCATTATCTAAAAGAGAATTTGAGAAGACTAGTGCATAGGTGAAAAACCTGTTGTATGTTGTATGTGTTCTTCCGTGCTGGTCTGGGAGTAAAGAAAAACATAGAATTTACCAGTTGCTTCTCTTCGAGGGAATGGGCGAAAGTCTTAGGAACCATGTTATAGGCGATGCGGCTAGCAACCCATCACTATTTTGATTTCCCTTTCCACTACGCCCTTAATCATGCTAAGCGTGGCCTTAAGGGTTTCGTTTCGTTAGGCTCTGTTTACCCCGTAAGGGATAAAGACGTGATATTATGTATGTATATGTACACTACGTACAGAACTGATGTCTATTCACACATTACTCTCACATACGTTTTTCACCTATACATGTTTGTGGTTTTGCTTGTATTGAAAAATAAGTAATCCTTAATTGTGATACCATCGAACAAATTCATTCTTGAACCACTGTGGAATCGTCTTACAGTAAATATCATAGTGACGTTACATTGTACTGGCAAGGAAAATCATGTGGCTTTACTGTGAGAACGTTCTACCTTCAGGTCAGGAATCAAATGGCTCGACTGTACATACTCGAGTGTCGATAGTCAGCAGACTGAACGTGCGCTGTGTCAGACACTTTTATCGTCCAATTCGATTAAGCACTTATTGCGATAAGATTATGATGTTAACTAAATAATAATGTAATGTTTGGATTGGGCACGCGTGATCGTCGCGCACTCTGTAGACTCGTGGTCACATTCCCACACACACACACACACACACACAAACACACACAAATCACGTCTATATCCCTTACGGGGTAGACAGTCACATTCCCATGACATTTTATAGTTAGGGAGCTGGCGATTTCGGTATATGATTTGCACACATTTCACGTCGAGGTGGAGTGCAGTTTAAATCATTACGAATTGATTTGGTTCAATCAATTAAGGTCCTATGTCGCTGCGTTTTCGCGTTACAGCGGATTGAAGTTGCTTAAAAAAATCGGGATATTAAATCATTTGCACATGTATGCTTCTGGAGTTCATGGTTGCAATCATCTTGGAAACGAAGAAAATTGAAGAGGCAGACATTCAGGACTCTGCATTATCATGGGACGGAGTTGTAAAAATCTAAAAAAAAAGCTCTACTAAGTCATTTGCACGCGGTTCTCATTGCGCCCATTCGATTCACTATGACTCCGTGGATTCGAAAAAAAATGTAGCCGACACTTTGCTCACTAATTTTCAGCTGTATAACTGTTTGAAATTCAGGGAATCAAGGGACAGCGGGTATTGCATGGGATTATTGTTATTTTTTACTCATGTGACACAGAACAAAAATACAACTAGCCCCAAGTATAAGTTTAATTGTTTTCAATAGCGTGAATAAGAAATTTGTGTTGATAAGATAACATTACGCATTTAATTTAGTGATTATTTAAGATATTGATAGTTTTATTGTAATAAGTCTGTAATTAATCATTCAAATTACGTGACAAAAAAACGAGATAAAACAGGTACAGGCAAAAACAGGTTTTATCGAGATAAAGTGAAACACTGAAAATTTGTACTTTGAACTTTATTTCAAATATAAATTATGTTCTAACACTATAATTTCTTTCGGACTACCTGTAAAAATAAATAATTAAAATTAGTATTCTATCTTAATACGCTGTTGATGATTTTCATGTCTGAGTTTTTTTCTTGTTTATTTTCTATAAAATTGTGTATATTCTCTTATATTTGTGTCTTGTAAAAATGAATAAATGTCTTCTTTCTTTCTTTAATTCTGTTTCTATTGTTATTCTCTCTCGCCTCAGTCTGGTAACATCTTACGAGTCACAGGACCTAGTATCCAGGCATAAAATCTTATGTAAAAAAAATCATTTACAGTGTATACCATCAAGTGACCCACTTCCTCGTTTTGTCAGTAACAAAAAAGGTTTTTAATACATTTACGATTGGTTCCACTCTGCCCCTCCATCTCAAGTTCGCGATATCATAAGAATGAATTAGTTCTCGTTTTATGATACTGTCTCTGTTTATTTTGTAGAACAACAATCCGTTTTGTACTCTTTGTCGCCCCCGTAGCCCAGTACAAGTTATACCTAAGCATAAAACCTCTGACAACGGATGAAAGTTTCTGATCAAACTTACCTCCACTTTAATGGTACCTACCTCGAAGAAATAACAATCACTCCTTCTGTGAACAAAAATATACAGATTACACTTCCTGACATGTCTTGATTATATTTTATGAACTTTGTCTGCTGGGTGACGTTAAGAGAAACATTTTTTTTATATTGGTTCCAAATCTTTGTCGTACGAGGAAAGAAATTGCGTTTAAAACGCACGGTACTCGACTGCCAACCATCAAGATGTTGAGGATGGAAGGACAGACGGTTCCGCGTAGTACGGTAGTGGAATTTAGTCGCAGGCAGCAATCCGAAGAGTTCATCGGACATCATTGAACAGATTTTCAACATGCTTCGTTGTAAATACTTACCTAATACACCCCCCCCCCCCCCTACCCCACCCTGCACCGCATAGCTCACACACATAGGGTCACATTAAAAATCAGCGCTGTGGCTTGCCGCAGCATCACGCTGAATGTGGCCCTTCTGGCAGTATTTGGCACTTATTTGTTTTTTGTTAATGTTTAAGTTGTTTATTCATAATTTTTTGTGTTGTGTCGAATTTTGACAATAAATGTATTTGTTCTTCTTCTTCTTCTACCTAAACAACTCGTGAGCCTCAGAACCCCAGGTGCCAGGTCTCAATCGCGACCAGCTCAGATTCATACGCCGATTCCAGAGCGGAGTTTAAAGTATTTCAACTTCACATCATCACCGTCTTGAAGCCTGATCTCGTCTTGGCCGGTATGCTTCCTAAGTAGCCTCCTGGGTGTTGCTAGGCTGTACTTACATTGATATAGCCCACTTTAAACCTCAGAAGTACGGCAGCCAGAATGCCGTTGGACAGCCCGATATCACAGAGCAAAGAGCGTCGTGGCCGGCGTTTTTCTTTAGTAGCCTCCGGGGTGATGCTAAGCTGTACTTACGTTGATATAGCCCACTTTGAACCTCAGTAGAGCGGCGGTCAGAGCGTCGTTGGACAGCCCGATGTCGCAGAGCAAAGAGCGTCGTGGCCGGCGTGTTTCTTTAGTAGCCTCCTGGGTGTTGCTAGGCTGTACTTACATTGATATAGCCCACTTTGAACCTCAGAAGAGCGGCGGCCAGAGCGTCGTTGGACAGCCCGGTGTTGCATAGCAAAGAGGTGGCGTCTTGGCCGGCGTGCTTCTTCAGCGGCGCTGGGCCTCCTGGATGCTGCCAAACATAAATTTACTAGGATTTGGCACAAACAGAAATCAACAATATTTATTCCAACACATAGGACATGGAATCAGAAACCATTACTTGCAAGACAGTACCGTATTTTGACATTGAATTCAGAGATATTATACCTATATTTGTAATGCTCAATGTTTCGGTCGCGTTGCAACTTCCAAAGTTCGAGATCACGAGTCGAACTGGAAGATACATCTCCTGAACGCGTTTTTATAAATTCCTTGTACAGTTGTCAGGGGTCATCCATAAAGTACGTCACACATTTAGGAGGAGGGCGGGGGTTTGAAAGTTCCTGACACACGAACAAAATAATTGTAGTCTTCATAGTGAACCGTGTGACAAGGGGAGGAGAGGGGGTCTCTGGAAATGATGACATTAGTGTGACGTACTTTATGGACGGCCCCTCACAGTACGGGGATAGTGTGGCACAGTTTTTGGTTTATTCTTAACAATAATGGATATAGTTGTAGGTCTGCGCGACAATTTTGAGACCATCGAAGATGAAGGATACTCACGAACTGAGCGAATTCGCTGAAGTCGTATACGTATTCCTTGATAACGATGTACAATTGCCGGCCTTCTTCACCGTCGAAATGGCTCACCTCGTCCCACGTGAAACACTTTTGAGGCTGTAACAGAGGAAGGGTTCCTACTGAGTATGTGAGAGCGAGCAGCTATGATATGCATTGTTTTGATTATAAAAGTAAAAAGCTTTAAATATTTAGTCAGTAGTGAGACGATGCAGGACGTGCAGTTTTCCTTGCGCAGACGAGGGGGAAAAGGCGAACTTAGTGCTTGCACCGCTTGCCCGATCCCTTGAGGCCAGCGGGAACGGTAACGGGGTACCTACCTGCATTGCACGGTATAACTGTCTAAGGGAAGACGGGCCTAGCGTACGGGCCCTCCCCTTCTTGGCTCGGTCCTGGCGAAAGCCGGGGCCACCGGGGGGGCGCATGTGGTGAAACTCTAGTGGCATCACATAGGATTGAGGCAACGCTGGAGAGTTTTTAGTTCGGGTATAACCATAAGCATGCCTGTGCCTAGGGCATCCATAAAGATTTCCTCTCCGTTAAAAAAAAGGACGTGCAGTTTAGGCAGTCTCTCCAGATCGGCCACCTATGCCAGGCATGCACACTGGGTGATTCCTAAGATGTCTGACTCAGAGGATATTCCTTTTTATTCATTTAGAACCTCCAAGGTCAATATCCACGTATTTAACTCTTTCTTCTGCTCTTTCCTTTGCAATCAGAATTATATCACAAAATTGAAGATTTTTTTGAAAGTCCAACCGGATCGTTACCACCGTCTTACTCGCTAATTCTACCGCCAAGCAGCACTTGCGTTGCTATGTTCCGGCGTTGAGAGTAAGACAGCGGGTGAAATTACTGGTTCATATCGTGAGGTATTCTCAGTCTTCTGCAATCCTCTAGCGTTGCGGGTGCTCATGAATGATGCTCACTTACCAGCAGGTGACACACTAGCTCGTTTGCCTTCCTTGTCTTATAAGGTTATTATTACAACCCTGTTATGTACTGCACTGCAAACAGTGCAGGTGGTAAAAGCCCGCCGAGGGAATGGGCGAAATTCTTAGGAATCATAATTATAGGCGATGCGGCTACCCATCACTATATTCATGCTATACGTGACCTTTAGGCCTTGTTACCCTATGCTCTGTTTACCCGGTAAGGGATATGGACGTGATTTGTGTTGGGCGTGACAGTTTTATTACGTACCTCTTTAGACTTGTCGGAGAACCGTGCAAAGTCGCTGGCACTCTTGAACATTTTGTTGAAGGTCTGTGTGGGATGCTCCGCCTGGTTCACCATGTAGCTCGTCGCGTCCAAGTACTCGCCAATCGACGCGAACGCACCTCCTGCAGGCAATACTTTTAGTTAGGATCAAATTAAAAAATTTAAATGCTTTACTTGGTGGCTGTGAATTTTTTTTTAGCGGCGTTGTGCACTTTTTTAGGATGGGTAAAAAATATTAAACTCGCGTCAGTCAGGGTCACGTGACCGTAAGACGGAGGGAGAGTTGCGGCTGGGTTGTTTACGGGTTTCAGAGCGAGCGGGTAACAGTCTTTTTCAAGACTTAATCGTTCTTTTCAGAGCGGCGGGGTCCTCCGGGACATGACGAAGCCGTCCTTTTAAGGGCGCATCCGCAACTGCATTCGTCCTTTTCAGAGCGAGCGGGTAACAGTCTTTTTCAAGACTTAATCGTTCTTTTCAGAGCGGCGGGGTCCTCTGGGACATGACGAAGCCGTCCTTTTAAGGGCGCATCCGCAACCGCATTCGTCCTTTTCAGAGCGAGCGGGTAACAGTCTTTTTCAAGACTTAATCGTTCTTTTCAGAGCGGCGGGGTCCTCCGGGACATGACGAAGCCGTCCTTTCAAGGGCGCATCCGCAACCGCATTCGCCCTTTTCAGAGCGAGCGGGTAACAGTCTTTTTCAAGACTTAATCGTTCTTTTCAGAGCGGCGGGGTCCTCCGGGACATGACGAAGCCGTCCTTTTAAGGGCGCATCCGCAACCGCATTCGTCCTTTTCAGAGCGAGCGGGTAACAGTCTTTTTCAAGACTTAATCGTTCTTTTCAGAGCGGCGGGGTCCTCCGGGACATGACGAAGCCGTCCTTTTAAGGGCGCATCCGCAACCGCATTCGCCCTTTTTAGAGCGAGCGGGTAACAGTTTTTTTTTCAAGACTTAATCGTTCTTTTCAGAGCGGCGGGGTCCTCCGGGACATGACGAAGCCGTCCTTAAGGGCGCATCCGCAACCGCATTCGTCCTCTTCAGAGCGAGCGGGTAACAGTCTTTTTCAAGACTTAATCGTTCTTTTCAGAGCGGCGGGGTCCTCCGGGACATGACGAAGCCGTCCTTAAGGGCGCAACCGCAACCGCATTCGTCCTTTTCAGAGCGAGCGGGTAACAGTCTTTTTCAAGACTTAATCGTTCTTTTCAGAGCGGCGGGGTCCTCCGGGACATGACGAAGCCGTCCTTTTAAGGGCGTATCCGCAACCGCATTCGTCCTTTTCAGAGCGAGCGGGTAACAGTCTTTTTCAAGACTTAATCGTTCTTTTCAGAGCGGCGGGGTCCTCCGGGACATGACGAAGCCGTCCTTTTAAGGGCGCGTCCGCAACCGCATTCGTCCTTTTGAGAGCGAGCGGGTAACAGTCTTTTTCAAGACTTAATCGTTCTTTTCAGAGCGGCGGGGTCCTCCGGGACATGACGAAATCGTCCTTCTAAGGGCGCAAACGTCCTCTTCAGGGCGAGAGAGGGATCCTTCGGGATATTACGAATCCTTCGGGATGTCGGCAAAACGTCCTTCTTAGGACGAAACCGAAACCGTCCTTTTAAGGACGCAAACGTCCTTTTCAGGACGAAAGTGGGAGGGGGTGGCTCGAAAGCGCATTTTCAGCCCTGGAGAGCAACCCCCTTGTGAGGGATCCTTCGGGACTTTGAGAGGACAGGGGCGGCTTGAAGGGACATTTTCTGTCCTGGACAACCACCCCTTTGTGACGGAGGCGCCTTAGGGTGCCTGTCGTGGCTACGCGTAACCTTGGTGTTCCGAATGCCGAGGCCGCGGGTTACTGCAGTGACTGTGAGGAGAAAACCTCTATAAAAAATCCGCGACACCTGCGGGGGAGGGCGGGAATTCCCAATCCTGCATTGCACAGGTGTCGCAGGGAGGTAGCCCCATCCCGGGGTGGGCCTGCAGGGACGTCGCGGTTCACGAAAGTTCTCCCGCGGCCCCCTGCAACAGTGCCAAATGTGGGAATCCGTGTGTTTTTTACTGGGTATGCCTGACGCCTCGGGAGAGCCCCAGATACCCTCGGTAACCCCGTACCGGGCCGGATGCATAAGGCGCATTTTTTGGGTTGTTTACGGGCGCAGGGCGCTTGCGCGAGTGCGCGTTTTTTAACAGCTATTTTCTCAAACATTGTCGCAAATGTCGTCATTGTGTTCTAAGTAACAAAACACGAAGGGCCTTGTCGACGGCCGAATTAAATTGCAGGAGCGATGTTCTGACCATAAATTGGATTGCTGGAATGTTTTTCATTTGTTTTTCACTTTTTTAAAAGTTAAACAAACTTTGGAATAATGAACAACAATGTCATACAGCCAAATCGATGGCCGAGGAGTGCGCGTTTTGTTCGAGCCTAACGTTTTTATCAATGTCTCAAATAGCTTACGGTGACAGATGACATAAAAAAAACTCACCTGCGGTTCGTGTTTATAAACAAGTTACTCATCCAGCAGTTGGCTACTGTATAGACAGAGCCTAAAGTGACAAGACCTAAAGGCCACGTTTAGCAAGATTGTAGGCGTATAGGTGCAAAGTATTGGTGGGTTTTCACCCATTCCCTCGATGGGCTTTTATCTGCGCGGGAAGAGAAGTAACTGGTACATTCTATGTTTTGCCTTTACTCCCACACTAGCGTGGAACAACGGTTAAAACATTTAAAAAACGCCTAAAACGAACATGTATCTAGAAACAGAACTGCACGATTGCTCATACTTTATGATAGGATATAAATAAGTTACATCGAATCAATTCGTCGTTTTCGAGGTCGCAGCAATCTGTAGGGTCAACAAATCTTGTTTACGGACCGACGGTACACACACACGCCAATAGTAATGCGATATCGATAATGTAATTGCGTTAGGAGTTATGAAATCTGGAGGCGTATGTAGGGCGGCATACTTCGCGGCGTCTTTCGAGATTTATATTGACTGTCAAGAAAAAAGGCATCGTTTATTACTGGTCTGGAAGTAAAGAAAAAACATAGAATTTACCAATTGCTTCTCTTAGGTATGGGTATCGGAAGTGGTGACTTCGTAAACCAGTATGAACTGGGACGTGTGCCTGGTGACAGCCGCCTCCGTAACTCTGTAACTGGCGTCACTGAAAATCAGCGTCACGACATTATCCTGAATCTTATCTGGCTGGTCGGAATAAGTCGACCCATCACTATTTTGATTTCCCTTTCCACCTCTACGCCCTTAGGGTGCGGCTCCACTGAGGCGGAGACGAGCGGAGCGGAGAGGAGACGTGTGGGGATCGACCAATCATATTACTTTCATATTACCTACATGAAATCCACATCTCGTCTCCGATCTGTAATATGATTGGTCGATCCCCACACGTCTCCTCTCCGCTCCGCTCGTCTCCGCCTCAGTGGAGCCGCAGCCTTAATCATGCTAAACGTGGCCTTAAGGTTTTGTTATCTTAAGCTCTTTTTACCCCGTAAGGGATAAAGACGTGATATGTGTGTGTGTGTTATAAATAAATAAATAAATAAAATAAATATCTTGGGACAAATTACACCAATTGACCCAGCCCCAAACTAAACAAAGCTTGTGCTATGGGTACCAGGCAACGGATAAACATACTTATATAATGTAGATAAATACATACTTAAATACATACAACATCCATGACTCGGGCACAAACATTCGTATTCACCATACAACTGTCTGCCCCTACCGGGATTCGAACCCGGGACCTCTAGCTTCATAGTCAGGGTCACTAACCACTAGGCTATCCGGTCGTCTTATGTACGAACAAGAAGCTCAGCTCTGCTAAGTACTTATTGTTAAAGTAGGCAGTCAATTAATGCTACTCTTTATTCCTGCCTTTACGATCGTAAAGGACTAGGGCTCAATTGGATGAAACGACCTCTCAGCCCCAACGGCCTATCAAACCATTTATGACCGTCTTCAATTGATGTTGCAAAAACCAAGTACCTACGTCAGGGGAGAAAGCGCCAGCCGTTTTAGAACCTAAAGGTTGGGCTACAGACGATGGCAAGACGGCCGACGGTCTGACACTGGTTCTTTGGCGGATGGGTCGGCCCTTAGTTTGGGATGCAACGTGTGTTGATACCCTCCGACCCATCTTTCAAGGACCCAAAGTGTTGCAGGCTGCTGCGGCCTCTGCGGAGAACTTCAGACGCCGATAATGTAGCTCGCTTTGAGCCAGTTGTATATTTGGGGCGTTTGGAGTCGAAACGTGGAGCCTTGGGGGCCTTATAGAGGCTTACCGTGACCAGAGGGCTGGCCAATATTTCGCTCAGTGAATAAGCATTGCCATACAACGTGGCAATGCTGTCAGTTTTCGAGGCACCGTCCCTAATTGGCGGCGATTTAGGAGAAATGTTTTATCTTTAATTTAATTTTAGTTTTAGCTAGATTTAAGTTATAATTACACAAACGGATAACTCAGCTATAAAAGTCGCCCCGGCGGCAGTGAAACGCTCCAAGAGGAAGGACTACGAACTTGTCCGAAACATGTCGAGCATCACACGGTAGTTTCATGTTGAAAGACGTTGCAGTTATTTTAAGTTTTCACTGTTATTTGTAACGATTTGTTTTTCTTTTTCAATAAATTTATTTAAACCTACGCTACGTCAGGAATCTTTTTCCTCACAGGGGGTTTGTAGGCGCTCAAAAACACGCAAATACATTAAAAACAAGGCCCTAAAAATTGCAAAGTTTCCGCGGGATAGCGATAAACATGTCAATCGCTAATTCTACGCAGACAGGGGCCCGATTTTTGAAAGCACTTGTGTGAAAATACCATTCGAAAGTGGTGAAAAACTGTGCGGAATTTGAAATACGAGTAGCCTAGAAGATACAGCTCTCATGAATCTTGTGAATTAGTCAAAAATTAGATTAGAGCTGTAGTTTTGAAGATATAAACAAATTTATACCACTTTTGAGTGATGCGCTTTCAAAAATCGGCCCGCAGAAGCTAGTCTTCTAAATATATATTAACTCAAAGGTGACTGACTGACTGACATAGTGAACTATCAACGCTCAGCCCCAACCACTGGACGGATCGGGCTGAAATTTGGTATGCAGGTAGATGTTATGACTTAGGCATCCGCTAAGAAAGGATTTTGATCAATTCTACCCCAAGGAGATAAACTAGGGGATGAAAGTTTGTATGGAACTTTGTCAATTTTAAACCGATCGGGCTGAGACTTTGCATGCATAAAGCTACTATGACGTAGGCATCCTCTATGAACGGATTGCGTAATTTCTGCGGGATAGCGATAAACGAATTCTATGCAGACGAAGTTGCAGGCAACTGCTAGTGAATGAATAAAATTGGAAGGATACTTGCAAAAAATCGAAACAAAGGATGATTGAAGTTAAACATTCGTTAGGTTAAAGCGGAGTTAAGTTAACGACCGGCTAACTGGCGTTTACGAGACGCTGTTAACGTACATACTTCACGCGCCGACCATAAAACTGTATCGATACAAATGGCGAATGAATTAACGCTAATGTTATATTTAGGGTTCCATGTGATACTAGTATAAATCCGAATCAAAATAGTGATGGGTTGCTAGCCGCATCGCCTATAACATGATGCCTTTTTTGGTCCGTTCCCTCGATGGGGTTCTACCATCTGCGCGAGAAGAGAAGCAACTGGTATATTCTCCATTCTTTATATTTTATTTGATTGTGATTGTCATGAATAAACTTTTTTTCTTTCTTTCTTTCTTTCTTTCTTTCTTTGCTTTCAGACCAGCATGGAAGTACATCCTACTAATATTATAAACACGAAAGTTTGTAAGTATGGATGAAATTTGGAACATAGATAGATTATGGTCGGGAATAACACATATTCTACTTTTTATCCCGGAAAATTGCGTAATCCCTGCGGGATAGCGGTAAACGAATTCTATGCAGACGAAGTTGCGGGCAACAGCTAGTGTTACATAAATTATTGTGTGCAATTTCTGTTAACACCGAAGAACCTTGAAATAAGATGCGACCGAAAATGTTAAGATCTTGGTAATTACTTGTTCGCACGTAAATCTTAATAAGAGAGCCCCTGCGGGAATCCAGCCTAACTACGGAAAGTACACGTTTTTACAAGAACTACCTAATTTAAAAGAGAACTAGGCAGGATGATTACACCCGTGGTCTTGCTCCTTTTAAAAAAATAACACAGTTAGCACACCAACGAAGAGAGTTCTAGTGACGTATAGACAGAATTTATTCAAAAAAACATTACATGTATTGTGTTTGATATACAGGTTACATGTAAATTAATATTAATACACACAGACAAATCACATCTTATCCCTTACGGGGTAAACAGAGCCTAAGGTAACAAAACTTTAAGGCCACGTTTAGCATGATTAAGGGCGTGTAGGACATGTATAACATGTTTTTGTTGTCATATTGTCATGTTACAGGCGATGCGGCTGTCCCATCTCTATTTTAATTCCACTTTCCACCTATACGCCCAGTCTTGCTAAACGTGGCCTGTAGGTCAAATTACCGTAGGTACCGTCTACCCAGTAAGGGATAAAGACGTGATTTGTGCATGTATATATTGTAAATTTTTGTAATTCATAAAACTTTAAATAACTTCAGAATGAAAAGTCTTTAAACTACTTTAGTACAACTTAAACACAATACAACAATACAATACAAATACTCTTTATTGAACACCACAAATCAGTACAAAACAATATAGAAACAAAGAACAAAGTAGATAATAGGCGGTCTTATCGCTTAATAGCGATCTCTTCCAGACAACCAAAAAGCTAAATAAGTGGGAGACAGTTTAAGTAGGTGGCGGAAACAAATAGACAGGATAAACGCAGGGATAATAAAAACAACAATACCAACATAAATATAATACATAGCTAAATAAATAAAATAAAATAATACATACATATACACATAACATAATACTTAAGATAAAATAAATGTGAGAAGCAATGAAAAATAAGAAGGCCATACAACAGAAAAGGATTTGTTCAGAAGCAAAAAGAAAAGATAAGGTACTAAAGACAGGGAGTGGATTAAATTAGTGATAAATAGTAAGATTTGAGTTGGTTTTTAAAAAAATAGGTAGAGTTTTAGCTCGTCGTAGGTCTACAGGAAGGGAATTCCACACACTTTAAGAAGCTGGCTTAGATTTGTTCTGATTCAACACTCATAAACATAATCCGTGACTTTGGGTTCACAATTAAGTCACCCCTTAAATACCGTACGTTTTGAACATGGAGCAATACAAACATTTGTCAACCGCAATAAAAAACATGTATCTATGTATGTATGTAAACTCTTCTGTGTTCAAAATAAACATAAAACAAACACAATTAAATTTCTAAACGACACTGTAAAATTAGAACACAGAAAAATCCGAAAAGTAAAGCTATGGCCGGGAATCGAACCCGGATCCTCGTCATTCCGTGACGCGTGCTATACCCCTACACCACCTGTTACTAGCGCTGTTACTCTGTTACTAGCTGTCACGTGACCTTTTTACTATGTGATTTTGTCGCCAAGCGTCATCTGTTTGAATGATGTGTCTGTACGACACAATTACAAACTCCCGTGGAACATCTGCTCACCAGGGACGAGAGAAGGCGCTGTTTTTCAAGCAACAGGTACACATCAAATGAATCAAGATTTTGACAAACACAATTGACAAACACTGAGTTTCATGCACACAGGCGGAGTTATCCCTTTAAGGGATCTCTTCCAGCCAACCTTTGAGTGGATGAGAGACGGACGAGTGAGTTAAAAATTACAAATACTGAGAGCCACAATACATAACTTTAGATAAAAATACAGGAGTATTTAGTTAACCAACCAATCACCTGCCGAAGCATTTCGGATATAATTTCAATACATAATGTTATACTCAGAGAGCACAAGCTTTAATTAACATTGTTCATTAAAAGGCATTACATCCCAAAAACCTTACACCAGACAAAGGTTACCAAAAAAGTTATGTGAAAGCATTGAATGAAGTCCACCCACGTACCTCCCACCTAACCTGACGGTCGCCCTTTACCTGCTGCAAAGATCATCATCATCAGCGCTGACGTCACAGAACTAGATTCCAAAATGGGCGGGGCTTGTTCGCGCATGAGCGCGCTAGCTCCGCCCATCTTTAGGCGGTATATAAAGGTTGAACGCGGGAACTAGAGCCAGTATCCCTCTAGATTCCGAAGTGGGAGCTCGTCGCATCTCCTCACAAAGTTTACTCCGAGATCTATCACGGTAAGTGAGTTGATTTTTTGCTTAGAAAAATGTATTTGGAAATGTGTTTGACGCCGTTTTGAAGGACTTGTTTTTTTAGGTGAAAATATTTAAAATAGAAAGGAATTTAAATAATTGATGCTAATAACAGCTAATCAGGGAAATAGAAAATAATTTTACGTTTTATTTTAATAGCTACGGCTAAAGAACAGTTTCTGTAAAGGTTAAGGATTTTTTTTAAATATAATTAATCCCTTAATCACTAGAGGCACAAATGAAGCTTATTTAAGCGATAACTTACAGGAAAATTAAGAAAATATAACAATGAATAAATGTAACGAGATTTTTTTATTAACTCTGTAGACTCGTAAAAGCATTTATTATGAACTTACACCAAAAAAGATAGCTGGTAGGTAAAAAAAGTTTAAAAAAGTAAAAAAAATCCAATAGCTACGAAGGTGCTACGGAGCTACGGTCCTCGTAGCGCTTGCTACGACGCTACGCGACTAATTTACAAATCTAATATCTTTCCCTAATACAATTGTGGAGTCTCACTGATTGGACTTTTTACGAGCTTAAAGTTTGGAACTTGGAACTTTGCAGATTGTTTTTATTACGATACTTATTTTAAATTGAAAGGCTTGAGTTTACTGGGTGGTGGAAAAGTTTTTAATTTTCAATATAAAACTATTGTAACACTGTGCCATATTAAAACTGTTTCGGACGAAGCTGTGGTCTTCGTCAAGGTGTGCTCCGGCGGATAGCTAAACACTACTTGGTTGATTTATAGAGGACCTTACATTAATCCTACTTCCTACTAATATTATAAATGTGAAAGTGTGTGGATGTTCGTAACTCTTTCACGCCAGACCGGCTGGACAGATCTGGATGAAATTTGGAACATAGATAGATTATAGTCTGGAATAACACATAGGCTTTTTATCCCGGAAAATTGCGTAATTCTTGCGGGATAGCGATAAACGAATTATATGCAGACGGAGTTGCTGGCAACAGCTAGTCACAAATAATTGTACTAAATGAATTTAGAGAACAGTTCATCATAATGGTAGGAATGTAAAGGTCCGTCGGATTGCTACCTCCATCTTCCTCGCTAATCGATTACCAAGCAGCAGTACTTACACTGCTGTGTTCTAGCGTGGATACTGAATATCCGGTTGAGTAGTTTGCACGTGAAAGCGTTACAAACAAAGTCACATTCGCATTTATTAATTAAGCTCCTGTCCGCGACTTCGTTTGCGTAGAATTATACGTATAAAACTTCCTCTTGAATCACTCTATCTATGAAAAAAACCGCATCAAAATCCGTTGCGTAGTTTTAAAGATCTAAGCATACATAGGGACAGACAGACAGACAGCAGAAAGCGACTTAGTTTTATACTATTTAGTGAAGTTAGGATAATATTGAAATAAGCGTTATTTTGCGGTCCACGTCTTGTCTCCGGTCTATAATCGCACTGGGCCCGCGTGAGAACTATATCCCAAGCCTTCTAATTCTGCGAGGAGGCCTGTGCCTAGCAGTGGGACGTATATTTTAATTTTTCAGTGTCAAGTCTTTAGGATGGCACAATTAGTAGGTAATCTTTTTTTGTCTCCGACTGTACTAATTGGGCCTAACGTCGTTTGCTGAACTTTGTTAATCCCTTTACACCGCTTATAATTTAAAGTAAGAGAGGGTACTTAGCAATTTCTTAAAATAAATTACGCTATGTGACTAAAAGCCGTGGTACTCTGTGGTTTGGTATATGGCCTATCAAGCAGAGATGGGCTCGAAACCGAGATCACATCCCTGAGATCCTGAATTTATGTGCCACATTTGAGATTTACCATTAGTTTTTCAATTTAAAACAGGAATTAAAACAAATTAAACTATTAAATTAAAAACTAAACTAAAACTACTCTTAAAATAAAATACTTGAAAAAGGAGGGGCCCCCGTGGCATAGTTCCGCAGACGCTGGCAGCATTCCCCCTTTGGACAGCGATACTAATACGCTGTCCAAGAAAGCTGCCAGCTCTGCGGTCACCATTTAAAACATCACGAATAAACCTGTTCACATCCTGCGAAGCAGTTCAAAAGTGCGTATGAATTTTCCAATTCGCTCTGGAACTAAGAACTGCATGTTGTCTCACGTATTTAAACGTTTATATTTATAGATAAATTTATATATATTATATGAAAATTAATCCGTATTTCCCTTGGTCACGGCATTACGCGTGAACGGCTGGACCGATGCTAATTCTTTTCTTGTTGTGTGAGTGTGAAAAATGAACTGGTACGTGGGCGAAGCCGCGGGTAACAGCTAGCACATAATACAAATACGTTTAACTTTTATTAAATTGAGTGCAAACTCGATTCGAACCCGAGTCCTCTAGCTCCGTAGTCACAGTTCCATTAACCATTGCTATGAAAATGGTGTCTGTCTCGTCAAAGTTCATTAATTAAGAATTTAAATTGATAAAGTCCATAGGAAACTCCAGATGTAGCCAACTTTTTAATCTGGTCCGCGGAGCTAAAAGGCCGGAAATGAAAATGCCAATCTGTCATTTCTTGGGCCCCTTGATGGCTAAGAATCGAAGCGAACCCCGTCACAAAGCTATTTCTATGCTTTTCAACCGATTTCGGAAAAAGAGAAGATTATTTTTTTGTCTTTTTTTCATTTAATAAGCTATGGAGTGACAAATAAACCAGTTGTGGTCTTCGCCACTTCTCTGAGTGTGGTAATAATTGTTCGTTAGTTAAAAATGCATCAACTTGGAAAATGCTTTTGTTGTAATATTGTTATCAAGTCGGTTCACTTTGTATTTTTTTACATTGGAAACTACACTGACGAGCGATTTTTATAGTTAATGTTTTTGTTTATAGAAAACAGTTGCTTATTCTCGTACTATTCTGCTTTGTTCGTGACAGCTTTGTGCTGAATGACGCAGATTTTAAACTTAAAAAAATCTGACTTATCGAAGAGACTACCGTTTGTACAACATCAAAGTCAAAATTTCTGTAAGTTGCCAAAGGGTCGCTTGTGTGTCTTTTTTATACTATTTTTTTAAATTCGAAAATCCATCCTTCATCGCAGAGAAAAATGCGCCACAAAAACACGACAGAAAGTAACCCGAAAGAAGTGCCAAACTGTATTGAACCTAAAACACAGTTAGAGTAAAAAACTGTAGCTCTAATCGTTGCATCAATCTCAAATTTTATTGCAACCACTGTTTTGTAGATCATACATTATGATCCTGCTCAGACCCTGCGTACAAATTTTTGCACTTATTGAATTATAGAAAGTTACTATAGGCATCAAAAGTAAAACGTTATACTCTGGTTCTTAGGAGGTTCAAAAATGGACCCCATTCATGTTTTTTTCAACCTCCATACCTCGTAAAACGCAAATAGGTCACTAAAACCGTAATAGTTCGATCGAGAACATGTTGCGACCTGTTTCAACAAGCACAGCCATGTCCTGGCATGTCCGAACAAGTTATTACATACGAGCACGGCAATCAGGCGCCTTCGGCCCTTTATTATGTTTGGCGACGTTTGATCCGGACGCTGTGTGCCCAAGATATGAAATCTGAGACATTTTCATATATGAAACGTTATGCTGTACTTTATCAAAGGGAATTTTCAGTATTTATTGGGAATTTCGATATCCTATAAGACTTAAGAACTTATTATAAAATTTACGCTTTTTTTGGGTAGTAGCAAGGTTCGTTCGGCCACCAACGTCTTACTTGCCAATCCTGCCGCTAGCCAGCAGTGCTTGCGCTCTGTTTCGGGGCAGAGAGTAAAATAATACGCAAACAAGGTCTCTCGGGAGATGCAAACATATTAAAAAAACCAATCCGAACGTCAACATTTTTTCACACCGCCCAATTTTAATTTATTCCACCATGTTTCATGAATAACTGGGCCCGGTTGGAATCAAGCGGCACATGTGAGCGATTGCATGATTTATTGTAACTCGAAGTCATGAAATATTAACATGAACTGTACGAAGATTGTGGCACTATCAAGTTTCATTGCACTCTCTACACCACTTTTAGACGTGGGATGTCTTCCATGCTGGTCTGGGAGCAAAGAAAAAACATAGAATGTACCTACCAGTTGCTTCTCTTCCCGCGCAGATGGTAAAAACCCATCGAGAAAATAGGCGAAACTCATAGGAATCATGTTATAGGCGATGTGGCTAGCAACCTATCACTATTTTGATTCCATTTTCCATCTTTACGCCCATAATCTTGCTAAACGTGGCCTGTAGGTCTTGTCGCCTTAGGCTCTGTCTACCCCGTAAAGGATAAAGACGTGATTTGTGAATGTGTTGTGTGTTTCCCTACATTGTTTGTCATAACTCTTTTTTTTCTCTTAAACTGAAAGAAAGAAAGAAGACATGTATTCCTTTTTGCAAGACGCAAATATAAGGGAAAATACACAATTTTATAAAAAAAAAAGCACAGATCATCAGTCAAAATAGAGCATCAGTCAGTGTGTATGTCTTCGCAAAAGTGAAACGGTCGCTGGCTCAGCATTACCCTGAGGTGTTAGACACCTGCAGCACTGATTTTCAGCCAGACCCGTCTGTGACTCACGAAACGATACACAGATAAAATATACTACATAATTCATAAACTTTTAAGTAAATAAAGTAATACAGTATTCAAAATCTTATTACAAAAATGTCGGCAACGTTGTACGATAGAACACGATCAAAAGACCCCTCCCCCCCTGTTAGCCCTCAGAATCTGCCAGGAAATCATTAACCGATGCCCAGGGTGCACCGGATCAAGCACTGCTCTTCCCCTCGGGCGGATCCAAAAACGAACCGCCGCTCTTGACCACAACCAGAGGTAACCCGACTCGCACCCCTTGCCTCCTTGTAATTACAACCAGCGAGCTTGTTAACACAAGGGGGCATCGAAAGCGTTCCCCGAAAGGCACGTCCTGAACGCCCCAATTGGACACCCATTCAAAAAACGGCGCTTAATTCAAGATTGTCTTTGTCACATTATACCTTGATTACCGGTATCTGGCCCCGACAGCCATTCATTCTGATTACTTATTCAGTGCCGCAGTCAATACGCTGTTAAATCCTGTTAAATGCGAATTCGGCGATTGTTGCCAACTACAATGCCTGGTAATTGAGGGTAGTTGGTAACTTGGCTCATTGTTTCTGTTTTAAAGCCGTTCCTTTCAATGTCAGAGACGCACGTCATCCGTGTCCTCGTAATTCTTGTGTTTTGGATTTTTTGAGGTGGGTCGTTACAGGAATATTCCTGTCATTTCACACACACACGCACACACAGAAATGTCAAAAATGTCTTGACAGTGAGATTTATCTATACTCTATACTAATATTATAAAGAGGAAAGATTTGATTGTTTGTTTGTTTGAATTGAATAGGCTCCGAAACTACTGGACCGATTTCAAAAATTCTTTTGCCGTTAGAAAGCTACATTATCACTGAGTGACATAGGCTACTTTTTACCGCGGGAAAATACCTTTTCCTACGGGAAAATTAATTTATCGCGGGCGAAGCTGCGGACGGAAGGCTAGTATACTGATAAACTAAGACTAGTAATGATACTAAAATTGCAATGCTTTTAAAAATCCTTCCAATCTTTCCAGGTAGCATAACTTTCTTTTACAAATGTTCTCCGTAGCAAAATCCGTTATAAAGAGACCTCTAGAAACGTTGAACGTTACTTCATTACTTCATTACCCGCCATTTTGTGTTTGTTTAGCATTGGTCAGTAATCGACCAATAGCAGCATTCCAACAATAATAAATAAATAAATAAACAATAAACAATAACGTTTCAACAATTCTAGTTGCCGTATTAACATATTCTGGAAACCATTTAGATAACGAATACGTAGCAAAATATTAAATTATTTAAATTTATCTAAAATGCTAACAATATAAAGGTCAGTCTCAAATCTCAGGTCTCTATCTGTAGCGGTTTAGCCTGTGCATTGTCTGTCACTCAGCCAGTTAGATTACTGTTTATAGTCCCTTTGTCTCTCTCTTTTCAATACATCCCTCATTGCCAAAGATCGTGATTGTGAGTCTAATTATTTTATATCTACTATTTAGTTCTTAAGATTAGTATTCAGTCTCACTTTTTAAGAATTATCATATTTGAGTGCTTATCTTTCTCTATTAGCGACGGAACTCTTAATAGCAATAAAACAAGAAATCTTGTATCTCAGTTTCATCTGCAAACGGCTGGTTTAAAAAAGTAGCGAATACCGCAAGTAATGAGGATCTGCGACACTTACCAAGATAACCATTCCTTCGTGAAATCGATGCGACGCAATCGAGTTCTTAACATTCATTGCTTCTTCGTTAAGGTACGCTTGTAACAGTTGTTCAAGTTACGCGGCAATGTACAATGTACATATATTTTGGTCTTTCAATGTTTTTTATGGTCAGTGGAAACTGTTAAGCTGAAATATTCATTAGAGCGGTGACAATGAAAAATGGAGTTGATGCAGTTTTATTTCTTAGTAAATTGCGACTGTTTTCCCGAGGGTTTCCTTATTCTTTAATTGGTACAGTCAAATGGATTTAATGGCGGATAGTTATGCCGCAATGTGAATTCGACATAGTTTACCAATCTTATGAAATTTACAAGTTTTTAAGTTGGTCACGTAGAGCGGATGGATGAAAGTAGACTAACTAAACAGATGTATATGGAGAGTGTGCGGTGCGTTGGGAGGGAAAGGCCTACAATTTTACTTTACAATTGCAAATTACATTTTATTTTGTCAACGTCATTGCAACTTCATGATTTTGTGCTCTATCTTCCTAATTATATCAGCTTTTTCTCCCCTTAATTGGATAGAAGGTGTATATTTCCCACCCATAAGTTACGGTGCTCTAATCGCTCTGAAGGTACCTGGAACCCACTTTGTGTCAAATATAAAAATAACAGTAACGTATCTATGCCCAAAACAAGAAATGTGAAACGGAAGGTATTTCTTTTTTTTTTTTTGAAATGTCAAAGTGACGACGTCAGTTGATTTTTTGCCAAAACATGGTTTGTTCGTGTAAAATAAGTTTAAAAAATTACAATGTTGCGGCAAAATCCGGTAAGTACTTTTGAATAACTTTAATACATCGATTTTGAGTTATTATATGTATACAAATGATATTTTCGTGATTACTTTAGTATTTCAATGTTTTTTGGAAGTTTGAAAGTTGTGGGAAATATTATACTTCTGACCACTTGGGAACCTTATTTTGTAGCATGTGGGAAATATGATACTACTGACCGTTGAAGTACCCTTTTTTTGTATACTTGAAGCATAATGTTATATCATTCATCTTAATTTGTCACAGAACAAGAAAACTCTTGACTTCACGAGAAGTAGGGATGTAGATTTAGCGTTAAAACGCTTATGAGTTCATCCGGACAATGAGGAATCAGAGGATAGCTTTGAATATGATAAGATTGGACTGAAGACACCTGGATGAACGCAAAGTTGGACCAAATTCAAAATACCAATGTAATAGAAATAGATGACGATATTTATTTGGTAAGTATAAATTATTTCATTTATATTTGACATTGTTGAAGTGGTAGGAATTGATTAAATTAAATTAAATTTAATTTAATTTTGCAGGTGATTTACCAAATAATTCATACCATCATGAAGGAATGCTGAAGCACCAGAAACATTTCTTGGAAATGAACTTCTAGTTAGTATTACTTGCTTGATTATATAAATCATGTGATTTATATCTTTATTCAATGTAATAACTAGCTGTAATTATAACAATTAAAATAATGTATGCCTAAGCATCTGTTATTTTAACTGTTATATAAATGGATGGGGTACCCCAAAGCCTGTAACAGAGTCTATGGTGACACCTTCCCCTGCTGAAGAGATAGAGGCAAATTTGGAAGAGCAGGTACCAAGCCCTGCTGATGAGCAGGTACCTAGCCCTGCTGCAGAAATAGAATTATCTAATATTGATCAAATGGATACATCAAATGATCAGCCAGTTCAGCAGCAGCTGTCAGATAATTTAACCACAGTAATAACAGTCCAGCCATCCACTTCAACTAGTAACCAAATGCCTAGACCCAGTTATTCTTCAGTACAAAATAGACGGTGAATATGGAGTACAATGGTTGAAAATTGGCATACTCCCTCATTTGACCTGCCACTTCAAGTAAACAAAGAGTACAATAATAGGAGTACTCCAAAAGATTATTTTATAGACATGTTCCCTGACATGTCGAGCATCACTCGACTTTTTATATGTGAGTTATCCGTTTATGTCTAATTATTACATGTTCCCTGACTCAATTCTGGAAATGATTGCATTAAATACAAATAAGTATGCCCTTGTGCGGTTCCCCATGTTTTGAAAGGTTTCACTTGAGGACATATGGCCCCATAGGAGAGTGAAGAAAGTTTTAATGGGTTGAAGGCAGTTACCCATATCGATCTGAAGGTCATAATTTCCCACATGATTTTTTTTATATAAAAAAAATAAATTTATAAAATCTAAGTATGGAGTTTTAGTGCTTTACCCACATAAAAAATATGCATACCTTTCCAACATCCTAATATCCATTCTCACGCCACGCCCAATTAAGGGTTAAATCTCTTCGAGTTTTTAAGCTCATTGATGCGTAACTAAGTTTTCTCACTATTCACAGCTTACTACTCACAGCTCACTACTCTGTCGAATATGAAAGCATTGATAACGCTCTAAAGACGTGTACACAGGGATAAAGACGTGGTTTATGTATGCATGTACAGTTTATTTGATTACTGACTTATTAAGATGGGTCGACACTAGTGTGATTAGATCCACTTGCTATTCACGTGGGGTAGTCCCTTCGGAACTTCATTCACTTAAAGCCTGTGCCATTCTGTGTTAAGTTCCAGATATCTATGATTCCGTCTCTATTTATTACTATGAAATAGACAGAGATGTCATCGTAGATAACTGACACTTAAGATAACTGGAACTTAACAGAGAGTGGTGAAACAATCCTTAGTTTTGTCAGTTGTGAAAGCTTTAAGCAAGCTTTGCTAAATGATACAAGCTCGCATATTTATTGGAGTATTTTTTCTAAAAAGTTAATATTTTCAATTGTATTTTTGTAAAATAAACGATTGTCTTTTTGAAAATGTAAAAAAATAATTGTGGCCTTGGCTTCGAAATTTAAAATATGTTATATTAAAAATAGAAAAGGATATTCTATTTTTAGTATTAATCTTATCTCTAATATTAAGCAACATTATTATACTTGTACCTACTGTATTCCGATTTCAAACAACCTTGTTAAACTGAAACCATAATTATTAATAGAAATAACGAAGGTCTTCTCCGTTCTCGTTCAAAAGATTCAAAAATTACATCCACGTGGGCATAATTATAATTTCTACAAAGAAAACGGTTTTAATTAACGTAAAACAAGTGTTAGAATTCCCCTAAAATAGACATATTCTAGTAGGAATAAAATAAGACTTAAAGATTAGATACATTTTTTAGAACAGACGAATATTAAAACGAATTCTACCAATTATAAAACTATAAAGTAATTATGTCGTCAAGATATTCCGGCACAAGCATCGACCCAAAGACGCTGGCCGCATTGCCTCTCTGAACTGCTATTCCTAGCCTTTTAGAGAGGTAAGTGCCAGCCCTAGGGTCACAATAAAATTAGAATAAAAGATTTCCTATTTCTACGAGTAGATAAAAAATTATCTTTACGATAACAAGATCATATCACAGGAAAATAAAGTTGATTAACAACTAGAAAAGACAATTACCTATAATAAAATATACAGAACCTCTGGATCTCTTGCCGCTTTTTTCTGCCAACAATCGTTCACTTTAGCTATCAACAATAATCCAACTTTTGCCACGTTATAAGCCGCCTTTTAAGTTGCATACTCGCTTATATTAATTTGTTTCTGCATTTTCAAAAAGTTTCCAACATTTGTCGAACAAAATTCAAAGGTTACCGCAACCACATTGAGTTAACACAAAAATATTTAGCACGCTCCCAGTCTCGCGGTAGGACTCGCGTGCGATGTTTGTGGAATTCAAACAATGGCGGGTAATTAATTTCAAATTGATAATTAATATTGTTGATCGTACAAGGATCGAGTTAGTAGAGGACGAAGGTGAAATAATGGGACCTGTCCTAAAATTAAAGAGGTTTCACACCGTTTTATAGGAGGTAAACGAGGAACGAAAAACGTTTGTAAATATTTGCAAGTAAAAACCGGTGATACATTGTAGAATTACGTAGATGTGTACATTAATTTCGATGAAAATTTATTTGTTATTGATATAAAAATTACATAATTTTTGAGGAATGCTGGATAATTTATTTGAGCGTTTTCCAAAAAAAAAATCCAGATGTACATTTTTTCCAGCATTTAAATATTTTGAGTTTTTCTTACTCAGCATCGTTTACCCTATCGATTCTCATACAAGAAAAAATGTGTCCCAGATTTTACTACCTATGGATTTTTTTTCCTGTTCGTCACGTTCCATACATACCTATATAATAAAAAAAGTGACGAACTGGTGCTCGATTTTTGAAAGCACATGTGTGAATATACTACTCGAAAGTGGTGAAAAATTGTGATGAATTTGAAATACGAGTTAGAAGACACTTACAGCTCTCATTAATCTTGTGAACTAGTCAAAACTTTGATTAGAGCTGTAGTTTAGAAGATATAAGCTGATTTATACCACTTTCGAGTGGTATTTTCACACATGTGCTTTCGTAAATCGGGGCCCTGGAATGGAATTTTGGGACAATTTTTTTTTTGTATAAGGATCGATATTGTTAGCGATTCTGAGTAATAAAAACCCAAAATAGGTAAATTCTGGAAAAAAAATTCATATGGACCTTTTTTTGGAAAACACTCATTTGTGTGATCGTTTGTGAATATGACTTTTACTTTCTTTTTCTTTGACACTGCCAACCATCTTACAAAACCTATCAACTTATGCAAATTAACATGAATTTGAATGAATGAATATGATGAATAAGTTATCATATTGAAAAATTTAAAAGTGATTTTTTCCGACGCGCCTGCCAAAATTGGAATTCGCCTTTCTCGGCACACCGAACGTGCATTCGCGCTATAATTTTTAAAATGTCAGACTTCTTTGTGTGAATGTTCTAGCTAGTTTAAGCTAGCGTAAGTTTGATACAGCGAAAAGTGACAGTCTCAATTACGAAATGCTAAAGATGTAATAGCATTGCGGCTCAGAGCGCTTATATATGTTTTATCGCAAGAAACGTCGCATCACATTCGCAATGAAGTGTCAAAAATGCTGCAAGATAGATTGTTTTGTTACCAAAGATTGAGATTCATCGAGGGAATACCGAAAATCTTATATTTACATACATATATCACGTCTTTATCCCTTACGGGGTAGACAGAGCCCAAGGTAACAAAACCAAGGCCACGTTTGGCATGATTAAGGGCGTATAGCTGTAAAGAGAAATCAAAATAGTGATGGGTTGCTAGCCGCATCGCCTATAACATGATTCCTAAGACTTTCGCCCATTCCCTCGATGGGCTTTTACCATCTGCGCGGGAAGAGAAGCAACTGGTAAATTCTATGTTTTTTCTTCACTCCCAGACCAGCATAGAAGAAAATCTTAGTAATCATTATAGGCAATGTGGCTGGCAACCCATCACTATTTTGATTCCCCTTTCCACAACGCTCACAATCATGCTACACGTGGCCTTTAGGTCTTGTTAATGCTCTGTCTACCACGGAAGGGATAAAGACTTAAGACATCTACGCAACCGCGTTCCGGACGTTATTCCACCGAGCTCAACATCTAACTCAATGACCTAGTAGTTTTCATCGCACCATTACCCAATAAAGTCTTGTACTCGTGTCTTATCTTTATAATTAATAAATGATCCATCTCAGCTCCAAGGAGTCTTTAATCCATGCTAGCTGTCCGAGGTCGGCACGGACGTGCCACGTATAAGTAAATCAGTAAAGGCCCATTGGGCCTGTTCTATCAAGATTGATGACTGACATTCTGTATTGTGTATGGTGGTCGGATATGCCCCGATTTACAAGAGATTGATAGTGGCCGATGTTGATACATTTAGTATAAATATTAGCTGTCCATAGTCTAATGAAAAGGGAAAGTTTTCCTTGATATAGAGTTACGGGGAGCTCTCGTAATATTCTGAAGGAGTTACGTATGTTATAACAATATTCTGCTTTGATAAAGCTGTCTAAGAAAACAGACAACTTTATTTGTCGATGATCTGTATTATTGGAAGCAGATCAATACAAATGTTTTTCGAAAGGTTGGTATAAATATGAAAATGAAGTGAAAGTGATGAGACAAATTGGAATAGATGCCACTTGTTGGAGTGGGATTGAGTTTCTTCCATGCTGGTCTGGGAGTAAAGATAAAACAGAATTTACCAGTTGCTTCTCTCCACGCGCAGATTGTAAAAGCCCATCGAGGGATTGGGCGAAAGAGTTAGGAATCATGTTATAGGCGCGTCTAGTAACCCATCACTATTTTCATTTCATTTACCTATAGATACGCCCTTAATCATGCTAAACGTGGCCTTAAGGTTTTGTTAACTTAGGCTCTGTTTCCCCGTAAGGGATAAAGACGTGATATATGAATGTATTTGGAGTGGGAACCTCGTACGTTATTAATTTTCTGCTTCTGGTGGCGGAGTTGCATTTATGGGCGATACCTTGTTGATGCAATTGCTGTATCTGATGACGAATAATGGAATCAAATTGTCGTTACCTTTTACACAAATCGATGACGACGACAATCAAAACAAGATTGAACAAACTACCAATCGGAAATAAATAAAATTTAACGACACCAACCGTCAGGGTATTTGAAAAGCAATTACGAATATTGTAATTCCGTTTTTCGGAACGACCAATAAAAACGGCCGGTACAACAGAAACCACGCACTATGCAGTTCATTACCATACAAATTACACCAGATGGCGTTTGTGTGTTTGTGCGCATAATAGAATTTTAAAACATCGAACAGAACTGCGGTGCTCTTGGCTTTACAGAAGTTTTAATTTGAAATAATTTTGGGCGTACGCGGTTTATTCGTTGATGGAAGTTGGGTCTCGATTGTTTTCGGTATTGTCTGAGGGCGGGTGGATGTTTGTTTAACGAATATGTTTTTTTTTAACATAAAATGTTTTGGTATTCATCAGCGGAAGTTTAATCCTACTAATATTATAAATGCGAAAGTTTGTGACGACGTGAGTGAGTGCGTACGTTTGTTCCTTCTTCACGCTGAAACGACTGGACGGATTTGAATAAAATTTGAAACGTAGATAGCTGGTACCCTAGATTAAAACATAGGCTACTTTTGACCCCGGGAAATTGCCTAGTTCCCGCGGGATAGCGATAAACCTGTCATAGGTGCTGCTTAGATTCGCAACATAAACGATTATTGCAGATTATACTCTCAACATAATTTCTTAAGGTAGATCTACGCGGACGAAGCCGCGGGCAGTATCTAGTTGGAAATTATCTTGAAAAACTATTCCTTGAATTGGTTTTTGAATCAGCATACACTGTCAACATTAATGTTAGGAACCATGTTTTGGCGATGCGGCTAGAAACCCATCACTATTTTGATTGCCCTTTCCACCTACGTCCACAATCATGCTAAACGTGGCCTTTTGGTCTAGTTACTTCAGGCCCTGTTTACTCCGTAAGGCCTAAATGGATGGGGAGTGCCTGCCATTATAGGCATCGATGCACGAAAAAACACACCAGAGGGCGTCGGTATATCATCAATGAAGAAAATTTTATTTTGGCAAATAATCTAGGCACACGCCAATCAAACGTTGTGGGAGTGTCAAAAGCAGATTCTTGTTCCGACATTGAATAAAAACCAGATATTTTCATTCAGCTTATAACATAATTATATTTAAAAGTGGATGTATGAAATGCTTAGCGGTTCACACAACCTTCACGTAATACATTCACTCAATACTTATGGGTAATGATGGTAACGCTTAAATTCTAAACGTCACTGAAAATTAGAACACAGAAAAATCCGAAAAGTAAAGCTATGGCCGGGAATCGAACCCGGATCCTCGTCATTCCGTGACGCGTACCCCTACACCACCCATAGCAGGTGGGTAAGCCTTCGATTTTTTCCATCTGTTACTAGCTGTCACGTGACCTTGTTACTATGCAATTTTTTGTCGCTAAACGTCATCTATTCTGTTTGAATGTACTGTGTCTTATAACACTTGTTTGTATTTACGTATGTCCCAACACAACTAAATACCTATTAGCAAAGATGGGACTACAGGATAATAACGACAATGATTGTAGAATGTGGGCGAAGAGGTTGAAACAATGGAACACATTATGGGCGAATGTGACGCCCTAGACCAAGAATGAAACTCCTCGGCATCGGATACCAGGAGCCAGGAGATTTCAAGGCACTACTGCGCCCAATCACCTAATTCATGAATGAGGATGTTAAAGCGATGGAATAGTGCGAAGGAGGGGTAATTACACAAAAGAACCACGAAGTCGAAGTGTATCCGTAGGGACCCCTAGACTAAGATAAGATAAGATACGTATGTCACATCGTAGCACGAAATCTATATGACCAAAATTTAGATTTAGAACTTCTTGGGTGAGTTTTAAATGTAGCTTTTGCTCCTAGTTGGTGCTTATAACAATATTTTTGGCCTACATGTCAACTTCACTTTGTAAAAACAATATGAGTCTGAAATATAGCAATTTAAAACTAACAAGAATGCCTCAATTTTATCAATACCGATTCGTTTTAAAATTTGAAAAATAAAATGTATTGTAACCGCAGTAAACTTATCTTTTTCTGCTTCACTGAACAACGCCAAAGGAGAGGGGCTGCTGAAACAATTGACAGCTTTTGTCTGCGAGCTTTTTGTAACAGCTTTCTTTAAAAAGCTTTCGTTCAATTTAGACACTTAGCGTTACTTATTTTATTACAACTTAATACTTTAATGAACCTTTTATTTCATGACACTGGTGCAATTTTCAGTGTATTTTTTAATTTTAAGGATACATACATACATACATAAATCACGTCTTTATCCCTTACGGGGTAGACAGAGCCTAAAGTGACAAGACCTAAAGACCACGTTTAGCATGATTGTGGGCGTATGGATGGAAAGGGGAATCAAAACAGTGATGGGTTGCTAGCCACATCGCCTATATAACATGATCCCTAAGATTTTCGCCCAATCCCTCGATGGGCTTTTACCATCTGCGCGGGAAGAGAAGCAACTGGTACATTTTATGTTTTTTCTTTGCTTCCAGACCAGCATGGAAGTTTAGAAGAATTTTAAGGATAGACCGTCAATATTACCATGATAATGGTATGACAATATAGGATCGCATCAATATTAGGTGATATGGATCACACGATAATAGTGACCATTTACTACATACATACATACCGTCACGACTCTTTCCCGCAGGGGTAGGCAGAGACTACTTTGTTCCACTTGCTACCTCCTGACATACTTCTTTCGCTTCATCCACACTCGTCAATCTCTTCATACAAGCTTGTCGGTTTCAGGTACTCCTGACCTGACCTTTTTCCAAAACATCACGTATTTGGTCTCGAAACGTCCGTCTAGGCCTTCCTCTCCCAACGCAACCATTCACACTCCCCATATAGATCTGTTCAGTTTGTCTACTTTCATCCATCCGCTCTACGTGACCAAACCAACTAAGCATACTTTTCTATCCTAGTCACTATATCCTCTTTCTCGCCAGCACGTTCCCTTATCACACTATTCCTTATTCTTTCTTATTTAATCCCTAACATTAATTGCATTGTAAACTAATCACACGTCATTTAACCTCGTCTTCGTTAAACTCGCCCACATATTGCCCAGAAGTGTCATTCTCACACCCTAGAGGGCCCTTTTGTCTCTCGAGGGCACCGCCGCTCCGGCCCTAACATCTGCTTTAGATTTGAGTACGGTAAAACACGACACACGTTCAATACCAAATACCTATCGGGATCCTAATACCGTTGATTAATCTTATATTAAAGTGTCTGATAGTTTTAAACGGGTGCTCAATCAACGTGGTTGAATAAAAAAAAATCTAATCGACACTGAAAATTGGATCACAGAAAAATCCGAAAAGTAAAGCTATGGCCGGGAATCGAACCCGGATCCTCGTCCTTCCGTGACGCGTGCTATACCCCTACACCACCTGTTACTAGCTGTCACGTGATCTTGTTACTATGCGAATTTTTGTCGCTAAACGTCATCTGTTTGAATGATGTGTCTGTACGACACAATTACAAACTCCCGTGGAACATCTACTGCTCATCAGGGACGAGAGAAGGCGCTGTTTATCAAATGATAGGTACTATCAAATGAATCAAGAATTTTTATTTCTTGATTTTTTATGTTTACTTTTACGGTTTTACCGTTAGAAATTAAATTTATAAACGACACTGAAAATTAGAACACAGAAAAATCCGAAAAGTAAAGCTATGGCCCGCAATCGAACCCGGATCCTCGACTGTTGATGTACCGATTGGGAATTGCTATAGTTCACGGCGTTACAGTGTTTAAGTTAGACGCAAATATGTTTAGTTTTGGGATCGAGAGATGTCGCTCTCAGACGATGTAATCGTTTCTGCCTTCACCATGGCGTTAGTGGCGCTGCCAATTTCTTCACCCTCATAAAGACGATAATCGCCAACGCATTCAAGATGTTTTTTATATCAACAATTTGCACAAGTCTCTGTTTCTGGAATTTCCACGAACATCAGAACCTTAGTTATTAGTTTGAGCGCATGCAAGGCGGCGGGTGTAAAGACCGTGTGTACAAACAAAGGAAATTTGATAATACCCGAGTCATTAAGTTGAGGTCACATCTTCGGAGGGGTTTTTGGGAAAACACTGAACCTGAAATAATTATTTTGGTTTATTTTATACTCTGTTGTGCCTTCGCTCTTTATTAGAAGAACGTGACGTTTTGTAAAAATGCTTTACAGGGGGCTTACCATGACGTTTTAAGGAGATTCCTCTTCTTCGTTTTTAATATGGCCCCATCGATCGATGCGATGATTTCGCCAATGTCAAAGTAATAAATACAGTGTTCAAAAATCTTGTGATAAAAATGTCGGCAACGTTGTACGGTAGAACACGGTCAAAAGACCCCTCCCCCCTGTCGGGCTCTTAGCTAACGGATAATGATATCTGATATCCCTCAGAATCAGCCAGAAAATCATTAACCGATCCCCAGGGTGCACCGGACCAAGCACTGCTCTTCCCCTCGGACGGATCGAAAAACGAACCGCAGCTCTTGACCACACGCGGAGGTAACCCGACTCGGTTGTTCTTGTTCTTTTGTTATGTCTGTCTGTTACCTCTGCACGTTTAAAACACTGAACCGATTTAGTTGGAATTTGGTACAGAAAAACTTTCAGTTGCGATAAGGAGAACAAAATCAACAAGCACCATTGTTGGGAAGTTAGGTAGTTTTTTTGTCTGACCTGTCTCAAAACTCTGTGCACGCCATTGATTACATACATACATATATCACGTCTTTATCCCTTACGAGGTAGACAGAGCCTAAGGTAACAAAACCTTAAGGCCACGTTTTGCATGATTAAGGGCGTATAGGTGGAAAGGGAAATCAAAATAATGTTGGATTGCTAGCCGCATCGCCTATAACATGATTCCTAAGACTTTCGCCCATTCCCTCGATGGGCTTTTACCATCTGCGCGGGAGGAGAAGCAACTGGTAAATTCTATGTTTTTTCTTTACTCCCAGACCAGCATGGATGAAAGCCACTGTTCGATAGTTGGTATTATAAAGGCAAGATTTAGGTACTCATCACCTTAATCCGTTGTTTAATCTTGTATCTCCCATTAAACTTAATCAATAATTAGGTTAATTCTCAGCGTCAGTGGATTCTGCAGCTGAGTGTGTATATTAAATCAGAGCTGGTCCATTGTTTCCGCTATTACGTGGGAGAAACCATTGGTTATGAGCGGGTGAATTCGCTGCTTTATAGCCTTGTGTCTATGACAGTAATGAAGTCTTTAGCGCGTACTGGGGCTTTACCATGACGTCTTAATGCGATTCAATTCCGACTCAGTTCAGGTTCGCTCGCTGTCAGATCCATACTAAACATGACAGCTAAAACCTGTAGGCTTATTATCTAACTCGCTCGCAAGCGCCATCGTGTTCATTCTGACTGTTCATGTAAGGGCTGACAATTGGCATCGGAATCAGCTAGCTGTCACATTCATACAAGAACTGTCAAAATGAACACGATGGCGATTGCGAGCGACCTACCGAAAACCGTACAACAGGACTAAAGTCTATTGGCCCTGTGTCTTATCCAACCCCGACATTGGCAGAATCATCAAAAGTTTGATGGAGCCATATTCCCAAACATTGAATTAAATTGATTAGACAATAAGCCTACTGAACTGAGTCGAAATTGAATCACATTAAGACGTCATGGTAAAGCCCCTGTGCTACTTCCAAGGATCGGTTACGCGTTGTGTTTCTAAACCATGCACTTGGCGCAAAACCTTCATTGGAGTTTCGTTCATAACCCGTTATTTTTAAATGTTTTTAGGAGTACATTTTCGTTAAGTTCTTGTTATTTTAACCTGATTGTAGTTAAAATAATAAAAACCGGTTTATTCTGACGCAGTACGTTTAAATAAACGCTGTGCTTACATTCGTCTTACTTTTAGGGTTCTGTTGGAATTGCAAAAGGGATCGTTGTAGTTTTGATATTTCCGACTATCTGGCAGTCCGTGGCTTAGCTCAAACTCCTTAGAACTTGCAATCAGTGACTTGGCATGGGCGACATGGCATACGTAACAGAATAAACACGCGGACAAAATGATGAAAGAAAAAGTGCAAAAAGTTGAAGAGGGATACAAAACAATACAATACAATAACTCTTTATTGAACACCACATAATAACAACCAAAACAGAAAAAAGGTATACAGAATATTACAAGGTATTATCTTGTTTCACTATCCTGAGATGTGAGCGATTTAATTAGATCAAAGATATTGTTTATTTCATGTAAGTATGAAAAACATATACTTAAAATGTAAATACAAAACTAAAGCTACAGTTAAATTAAAATACCTAACTAAATAAACTTTAAAATTAATTACAAAAGAGAGGCAGCCAGCATTCCCGCGCTGAACTGGGTTGCGATTATTTTGCGAGAAGGCTGCCAGCGCAGCGCGAGGGTCGCCTGTTGCTTCTGAGTCTTTTGCTGGATTAGATAGATTTTTCAAAAATTGGAAAAGTTTTCAATAATATTTTTTCAGTGCAGGTATTCTTTTGTGTATAGCTCAAGGCGTTCTGAGTCTTCTATGATAACAGTGTTAATTCTGTTAATTCATAATACCCTTTATCTGTTTTAGGTCCTAATAAGTATTCATAGTTACGATCCACTAACTTTATTGTTTGTTCAGAAGCGTCCATATCTCGAGGCGTGAAGGAAACGTATTATTTTTACGACATTTCAGATAGCCGGTGTTTCTGTTTCTGTGAAGATATAATTAACTCCGTATTTTGAAGGATTAAAAGCTATCTTAGAGTGGCTGTAAAAATATGTTTTAGCAAGAGTTGTATTACAAGCCGTGTAATTAAAATAAATATAGTATTCGAAGAGAACACTACAAGACATTAATTTGTATTTTAAACTGCAATTCGTGTTCCGCTGTGTTATAATCCTACTAATTCTACTTATATTATAAAAATGGATGAATGGATGGATGTTTGTTATCCTTTCACGTAAAAACTACTAAATGGATTTTAATGAAACTTTACAATAATATAGCTTATACATCAGAATAACACATAGGCTACTTTTTATCCCGGAAAATTGCATAGTTCCCGCGGGATAGCGATAAATATGTCAAAGGACGTAGCTGCTTAGAGTTGCAGATTACTATCAACATCAGTTCTTAAGTCTAATTCTACACGGACAAAGTCGCGGGCAGAAGCTAGTTTTAGATAAGTAACAAAATATCGTTTTATTTAAAATAATACAAACATACTAAAATTATGATAAATGCATTATTTATTTATTTGCAGTTTATGTAAACATGTCAGGGTTTTCCACTTTTACAATTTTATGGTTTTATACACGTCTCTTAAGATTTTCGCCCATTCTCTTGATGGGCTTTTACCATCTGCGCGGGAAGAGAAGCAACTGGTACATTCAATGTTTTTCTTTGCCCCCAAACGAGCATAAAAGATTATTTTATAGGCGCTGCGGCTAACCCATCAAAATTTTGATTCCCCTCACCTGTACGCCCACAATCATGCTAAACGTATCCTTTCGTTTAGGGTTTAGGCCTTGTTACCTTATGCTCTGTCTACCCCGTAAGGGATAAACACGTGATTTATGTATACATGTATGCACATGTATTTTGAGAAAGAAAAAATGAATACATATTTGTACGTTGCCATTAAAACGACGGCATTAAGGCTGTCGTGTTGCATAGACCTTCTTTAAATAGAATTAACGTCCCATGACGTCGTACATACGAAGAACATCTACCTAAATAACAACTTTGCATTTACTGCTCTGAATTACGCCAGTCCAGTGAAATATGGCATTTCATTTAAAAAGTCGCGAAATCGTAGGAAGTTCTAAGCGACGCGGTTAGCAACCATTTTGATTCCCCTTTCCACCTATACGCCCAGGGATTTGGTGAAAATCTTAGGGATCATGTATTTTGATTCCACTTTCCACCTATACGCCCACAATGTGGCCAAACGTGGCCTGTAGGTCTTGTATTCTTAGGCTCTGTCTACCCCGTAAGGGACAAAGACGTGATTTGTGTGTGTATGTGTTTCCACCTATACCCCCAAAATCATGCCATACGTGGTTTTTTGTAAGTAAGAAAATGCTTTATTGTACAATACAAATATAAAGAAACAGAGACAAATCACAAAAAATACATTAAATATATGCACAAAGGCGAACTTATTCCTATAAGGAATCTCTACCAGTTAACTTTTGATTAAATGAGAGGAGCATTAAGCGAGGGACCGACAAAGAGTGAGTTTAAAACATCCATATAGTAAAAGCCTAAAAAAATAGAGCGTACATTTCAAAATACAACAAACAATTCATAAATAAACTACTAAATATCATTACACACATGCATACATACACATTACATACAATATGAGTTTAGTTCTTGTTACCTTTGGCTCTGTCTACCCCGTAAGGGACATAGACATAGACGTGGTTTTTGTATGGAATACGGCGTTTGAGACGCTTCGCAGTTTTACCCATACCACAAGCTTTGCTTAATTTGGGGCTGGGTCAATTGGTGTAATTTGTCCCAAGATATATTTTTTTTATTTATTTACCTTACAAAAACGCGCATAGCACTAATCTTTCCGCCAAGTCAAAGCTTCCCAATCTTTACCGCTGAAAGGTTCTCAAACATCAATTGCGAATAAACCCGTAAATTTGGCCTCGTAACCGCGTGATACCGCGACCAATAAACGCGGCGATAGAGGGCATAAACGTTAACACGTGATCCTGCGCGGGGGCAGTAAAATATCAGGATCATGTCGCTCGTAAACTGCCTTATGGCGTGGAAGAGTTTAACTGTTATTCAATACTAGCTTTTCGTTTCATTTGAGAGGTCATAGAGTAAGTAGGATAAACAAAGAATGTCTTTCTCTTTCTTGTGGACATTTTGCTGACGTTTCTTTAGGTTAGCGCTTAATTAAGTTCGAATAGAGAGAATGCAATGGGCGAAAATCTTAGGGATCATGTTATAGGTGATGCGGTTAACAACCCATTACTATTTTGATTCCACTTTCCACCTATATGTCCACGATACGACACTACACAACACTTCACTACATAGTATAAAACAAAGTCGCTTTCTCTGTCCCTATGTCCCTATGTATGCTTAAATCTTTAAAACTACGCAACAGATTTTGATGCGCTTTTTTTAAATAGATAGAGTGATTCAAGAGGAGGGTTTATATGTATAATACATGCATAATATACCGTGCGAAGCCGGGGCGGGTCGCTAGTTATAAATACACAAATACACTTTATAAATACTAGCCGAGTTTCTTATATTGTCATTAAAAGCCATAATGATTGCAAAATCGTGTTCGATTGCGCGAATAAATTATTATTTTCTTCTTGTATGTGGATGGTGGGCATTTCAATAGGCACGCCGGGACCACTACACAATGGGAACGAACATAATATCAGCCAGACGCTTACGAAATATCAGTTAAACAGCAATTCTGATTCTGATTATTAAAATTTATTCATTCAACAAAAAAAGTCGTCTTTCGAATTTATAAAAGTTTTACGTGTTTTTTTGCGTGTATTATTATTATTATTATTATTGCATACATACACATATATATATCACGTCTTTCCATCCATAATCCATATTTGCGATGATTTCACGAAGGACATCACTTTTCAACAGGTAAATGAAAGAAATTATAATTTATGTCACGAAGCCCGACAAAACCAGTGAAAAGTGAATGTTATTGGACCTCACGCGACACTAGCGCCTCTAGTAGACTACAAGCCCATGGAAAAAACATGTGAAATGAACCAGCGCGAATGAAGCTTAGAAGGCTGTTACTATATCATAAATTAACTCTGAGCGCTATGCCGTCATTTCTGAGCGGTACATTTATGGAATTTCTCAGGTACAAGCGAGGAATTACGACTAATTATTAATTTACGGCGTTTTTATAGCTTATAAGTGATTAAAAATAAATGTCGAAAGACCTAGTGCCGCTTTAAAGTGGTGGTGCCGGAAGTTAGTGCATTTTTTTTTCAATGTATGAGAAAAAATCTGTACCGCTCAGAAATGACGGCATAGCGCTCAGAGTTATTTTATGATATAGTAACAGCCTTCTAAGCTTCATTCACGCTGGTTCATTTCACATGTTTTCTTTGTCCATGGGCTTGTACCTAGTCTATAGTAGCAAATTCACACGCGACAGCCCCCATTGGACCTAGATTCAATTCAATACTGGTTTAGACTTGCAGCAAAGCCGTACCGTACTTGCCTATACCCATTAAACCCATTTATATCGCAGATCCCGCCATCGCTAACTAGAACGAGATGAAAGATTGAATTTTTTAATTTTCTCGTCGAGATTACAAACATTACAAATTACGCGGCCGTCGGCGCACCGGGGCTAAGAGGCGGCAATACCCACAAAGTATTTTTCAGAGTACAGAAAATACTAGGTACTTAATTGTAACATACAAATTCAAATTTTCCTAAGATTTTCGCCCATTACCTCGATGGGTTTTCACCACTTGTGCTGGGAGAGAAGCAACTGTTATATTCCATGTTTTGTCTTTGCTCCCAGACCGGCATGGAGATTTAAAGTAAATTAATACAAGCAGAGACTACTTTGTTCTACTTGCTACGATTGTGACATACCTCTTTCGTTTCATCCACATTCATCAATCTCTTCATACATGCTCGTCGGTTTCGGGTACTCCTGACCTGGCCTTTTTCAATACAAAAATACTAAAGTAAAATACTTTTTAAAGTCTACAGTCCCGTCTCTACCCTAAGCTCGCCGTATGATCGCAAATGATACCCAAACGTCGCCGAAAACATTAACATCCAATTTTTAGGGTGGCCATATTTTAGCCGAGCCACATTCGGCCCAATTGCTCCGCTAAATTCGGCAATTAGGCGCGGAGTTGGCGGGATTTGGCGATTTTTGAGTGCGATCTCGTAATTACGGGGGTTAATCACTGGTTACCGCTTAAAGGGGTTTTTTTATTAATATTGTAACGAATATAACGTATATTTTTTTCACAAAGTGTGCCTTTTTAAAACAGTCCCGTCTTTCCCAGTTCAGTCCAAACAGAACAGACCTATATCCCTTACACAGAGCCTAAGGTAACACGACCTAAAAGCCACGTTTAGCTTTTTTTTGGACAACGCTCACGTACTTAATTTAGATATTTTCCTGTACTCAAGTTGAAGAATTCGATTACGCATTTCAATTACAAGAAATCGGATCGAATCATTGACACTCCAACGCGATAGGTTTTCATTAATTCGTTAATTAACTAGTGACAGAAATAGCTGGAGTCGTACGTTATTGGCCGTTGCTCGGCAACCCGAGCTCTATTGGCTTTTGGCACTTATTGACGTTTATTATAAGTCATCTTATGAAGGACCGAAACGTAGTCCTTGTTCCACAGCAGCTGATTGGCCACTTCAAGCATGGCCAAGTCGTCCTCGAGTTTACGGAATATACGGGCATTTTTGTGAAAATAAATGCAATCACCCTTTTTCTCAAATTATACAACTTCGATGGTAGTTCTTAGAATCACGAGCATTATTGATTTTAGTATAAGGCAAAAAGTGTCCCAAAGTTCGAATATTAGTGCAATTTATACGAACAATTCTTGCTGCATCCTATTTCAAGATAATCCAATAACTTTTAAGATATTCCTTTGGTTCGACTTCGAAACTTCGAGCAGCTAGTAAATGTAAAAATTTGACGATTTCTTTGGTTCATTTCAAACTTATTGCAAATCTAGTTCCTCTATTTAGATAATTATGTATATGACTGTGATCTAGGTGTCATTCGTCAAATCAGTGTCGTTTAGAAATTTAGAGATTCTTTGTTTAATTACCAGAGATCGGACAAATTTGCGTCATTGCTCGCAATAATGTGGACATGACTCCAAAATTAATCAAATGTGTAATCATTTAATTTATTTCTTACTTGACTTAAATTTTAATTCCTAGTCAATAAATACAAAAGTTTGTTGAAGTATAGATTTATTAAAGAAAATAACCAGTATTTTTTCCAAATTTTCTGCAGTCAGTCTATTTTTTTTTACATCAAAAATATACTTAAGTGCTGAAAAACTCCGCTCGCACTCCACTGATGTTAATGGGGCAAACTTAACAACTGCCACTTTAATTAACATTTTGCTAATAATTTTATGCATGTGTAAATTTTTATCTCCGGGAGTTCAAATTTTATTTCGAGAAATTAATGAAATGATTAATTATTTGATTAATTTTTGAGTCATGTCCACTTTATTGCGAGCAATGACGCAAATTTGTCCGATCTCTGTTAATTGCACAATCAAAAAGTCGAAGTGGATGAATGAATTTTATTACTTTTAGCATTATTCCGAGTGACGGAAATTTATAGTAAATATTGTTAGTAGTAGATACGGACGATGGCGCCCCACCGGTGATCCGGCGCCGGGTACGCCGGGCACGCCCGCAAACAACCGGACGACACGTGTTTTACACCGTATTTACTAACGGCACGGCACGGATCCGACTGTATGCCGAAGGATATCACTGTGAGCCATTTTGAAACAAAAATCAAACGGGCGTCTGACTCGCGCACTGAGGAACAAGAGAATATAAGATCCAGTGTAAACAGAGCCCTGTGCCTAAGCAAAATGTAGGCAGTGTTAGGTCATTTTACATTTGATATTACATAGAATAGACATAAAAGAAACCGATTTTAGATTTATTTCATTAGTTGTTTTATAAAAGCTACTTTCACAAACAAACAACTAGACCAAAGGCCACATTTAGCATGATTGTGGGCGTATGGAAAGGGGAACCAAAATAGTGATGGGTGGCCAGCCGCATCCCCTATAATGACTCCTAAGATTTTCGCCTATTCCCTCGATGGACTTTTGCCATCTGCGTGGGAAGAGAAGCAACTGGTATATACTGTTTTTTCTTTGCTCCCAGACCAGCGTGGAAGAAATTTTCATTAATCATGTTCACGTTTATGATTGTACAAAAATTACAAAAATTGAGAATTGATTCCCCGCGTATAAGGCGATACGATTTCACTGGTGAAAAATGATCACTCTCAAATACATCTTTACTGTAAATTACAAGAAACGATAGTTTCAAATAACTTGCAAATTGTTAGCAAATTGTTACCTACTTGTGATTGCTTAATCATAATCAAGATAGCAGTTGACGGTATTTCTTGAACGCCCACAACTTTTGCCTTCTATCGGATTCCCCCTAATGGGCCAGCATCGGCCCTAATTGTTGTCTAATTTACCAGACGCGGAGGTGGGATGCTCCCGACATTTTGTCTAAAATGCTAAACCTAAAGTCGGAAACTAATCCTAAAGTTCTTGTATTAACTAGGTTAAAAACTAAGACACAGACTAAGTAGCTCCTCGGGTGGTGCTTGCTTACCCTCAGGTGACCCACTTGCTCATTGGCCTTCCTTGAATAGAAAACCTTACCTACAAGGTAATGTAGAATTCGAAAAGCATTATTTTGGCAATGAACCAAAAATATTTACCTTGCTACTCCGCTACTCACATGCAAGATAAGCAAGCCTGTGTGAAATATATGTTTATCATGCAATCCCTCCCCCACTACTGCCACATAAAACACATAAATCCCACAAACTTAATTATCCCTTACACCACATAAATATGTTACGACGGTGGTTTGCATGTGTAACAGTTGTGCTCATTAAACTTTGATAATGATCCCGTAGAGGGATCGAAACGCGTCAGTGGTGGTAACCACGCAAAATTTCATTTAAATCGGTCCCACAGTTTATCATATTATACATACAAAATTTATCAAATGAATCAAGAATTTTAACTTCTTGATTCTTTATGTTTACGTTTACGATTTTACCGTTAGAAATTAAATTTATAAACGACACAGAATTTTTTTTTTGTTACGCGTCACGGAATGACAAGGATCCGGGTTCGATTCCCGGCCATAGCTGATTAATTATAATGTAAAGTAGTCTCTGCCTACCCCTGTGGGAAAGAGGCGTGACGGTATGTATGTATGTATGTATAGATGTTGTTCGATAAACTTAGTTCTGCAACCCGCCAAAGAGCCGAACTATAGTTCAATTTGAAACCCATCGATCAAAACAAAATTATCCTACACATCAGAGAACATGTTCTCGAGTGTCTGATCTATTCTTAGGCAGGAACTTTGTATCCAACGACATTATAATATAATACTTTAGTTTAGGCAACTAAAAAATAAAATTAAGTTATGGCGGGGGCGTGCGTGGGGTTATTTTTATAAACATGGGTTGCAAATGACAACATGGATCCCTTAAACCAAAAAGGATGCTAGCCAACAGGGCTAAGATGGAATATATTCATCATCATATCAGTCATAGGACGCCCAATGTTGGACATAGGCCTGCCCCATAGACCTCCAGTCGCTTTGGTTGGTAGCGGCTTGCATCCCCCTTTAAATTTAATTTCACTAGCCTTTTCCTATTCTGCGCAATAAAAGTGCCCAACTGCCTTAAAATAGGCAAAACCAGTGGGAATCGAGTTCTTCTTCTTCTTATATGTGACGTATCAAATCGTTATAGCGACGACAATTTCCCCAATGTAACAAAAATATAGTTCAAAAATCTTGTGACAAAATGTTGGCAACGTTGTACGGTAACACGGTCAAAGACCCCCCCTCCCCCCTGTCGGGTCAATGATATCCCTCAGAAATTGCCAGGAAATCATTAGCCAATGCCCAGGGCGCACCGGACCAAGCACTGCTCTTCCCCCCGGACGGATCCAAAAACGAACCGCAGCTCTTGATCACACGCGGAGGTAACCCGACTTGCACCCCGAATCGAGTTCTATGGACGCGACGCCATTGACACCTTATGTAACAACAATAGCAATGCTTTATTGATTTAAACTGTATTGTTACAATGGTTAAGGTTGAGACCTCCTAGTAGGTACTTTAAGGTACCTTTGTTAGGCGACCTCGCTCTTCCAAAACAAAATATTTGACTGCAAGTCTATTTAGCATTATACCCTATTCTTCCATGAAGAAAGAATGAGGGAGCGAAGTTTGATAAAGAAAATGAAAATGCAAATGAAAATTTATTTTTGCAAATTGGCCGCTAAGGGCTCTTTTACATGTCTTTTTGAAACTACCAGCGCATTCGGAAATATCATCATTGCCAAGAAGAATGCGCCGCAAGCTTGGCAGAAAGTCATTTTTTTACTCTCGGTGGGAATCGAGTTGTTAGGTCGACTCGTCACTGATATTTATACATATACATACAAATGTATGTAATGAACCTATGAGTCTATCAGGTCTAGTGACATTTACCCCAGAATAAAACGCATATAAAGTGCTTAATCGAATTAGAGACGGGAGGGCTTCATCAGTAATCCGTTACCAACACCATTCAACAGTCATTCCAGTATCGCGGTTGCAACACTTAGACGCCTGTTTTAATCCAACCCAGTCAAATAAAAAACATTTCCAACCAAATCAGTCTTTAAAAGACTACACCTTAGCACGCCTACTCTATATCAATTAACAAGAATGTCAATATGATACTTTAAAAGCCAGGAGAAAGGTTCAAATTGCCATCGCGGGTGCAACAAATTTGTTACCAGGCTCTGTCTACCCCGTAAGGGATAGACGTGATTTGTGTGTGTAAAAGTATATGACGAGTACTAGTACAGTGTCGAGTACTAGTAGGTGCTTCTACTTACCATTAATCTGATATGTGGGCTCTTCAGAGATAGAAGCAAGGGCCCGAGGCAGGGAACAGATGACCCTCGCGGCCGGCTTTCTCGCACAAAGACTCGCAATTGCGATACAACGCGGGCATGCTGCCTGCGTGATGGGGACCCTACCTAAGTGTCCAAATTTATTTTAAAACTAACGTAAATTAATCTGATACTAAAGAGTCTTTAGCATTAAATGGTAATAACATAAATGTTTCTTAAAGTGGTTTTAAACAAACTTAAAGTAAGTATCTTAACTGAGAGCGACGAGTAATTATTCGATAGTTAGGGAGTGGCGTATCGATTGGGCTATTAATATTGTATCAGGGTTGGTAAGTTAGATGAGCTGTCAGGACTTGGTAACAAATTTAACAATTGTGCATAAATTGACAGATTTACAGCACAGTTTGCTGTAATTAGTGTAGCCGTAGGCAAAAGGCAAGACGTTGACAAAGAATAGCATTGAAATCCTCAGATTTTATACTCCAAAAGGAAATAACACGTATACATATAAATCACGTCTTTATCCCTTGCGGGGTCGACAGAGCGCTTAGCTGTCACTGTTTTGATTCCCCTTTCCATCCACACGCCCACAATCATGCTAAACGTGGTCTTTAGGTCTTGTTACCTTAGGCTTTGTCTGCCCCGTAAGGGATAAAGACATGATTTATGTATGTATGTATGTATACATTTAAATCTTTATATATTCTGATCCGCACCCATCACCGTGTTTCTCAAGGTTTCTCAGGCACATTATTTCAATATATTTTATTAAGACAACTCAAATTTCGTTACCATATACTGATATCTTTCAAGCTGGTCTCGGAGTAAAGAAAACATAGAATGTACCAGTTGCTTCTCTTCCCGCGCAAATGGTAAAAACCCATCAAGGAATGGGCGAATAGGAATCATGTTATAGGCGATGCTAGCAACCCATCACTATTTTAATTCCCCTTTCCTATACGTCCACAATCATGCTAAACGTGGTTTCGGTCTTGTTACCTTAGGCTCCGTCTACCCCGTAAGGGATAAAGACGTGATGTATGATGATATCGAGTAAACGTTCAAAAGTATAGACAACTAATTTTTCATCCGTGAAAATTGCACACCCATGGGAGTTTCAAAATTGAATTCGGTTCCAAAGCTTATAAATCACAGTATTAATGCAACTCTGAGTAAGCTATCAAATAAAATTCTCTTGAGGGCATAAATATCAATGAACAAAGCTCGCGCTGGCTCCCGGTCTATAGAGCACTTGTTGAATCTAAATCAATGGTATCTTGGCAGTTGGGAATGTACTTTGTGCCGTAGCAGTACGTTCGTTTGTCGATTGGCGTCGCTTTATGAGTATCGAATCGAGAGTTGGTTTAATTTTGTGTATTGATTTAATAATGGCTTTGGTTTGTGTTTTTGCATCGCTTTTTTATTTCGCGGTAAATTTGTTTCTTTTGTTTTTGTTTGTGTCTTGAGTGGACAACGGAATCTAGCTAGTTTTCATCACTAGGAAAACTCTTAATTTTGCAAACACCGAACAGAGATCGATTGTCTTTAAACTAACAATATACTATGGAAACTATGGTTTCTTGTAAATACAGTAAAGATGTAGGTACTATCAAATGAATAAGGAATTTTTACTTCTTGATTTTTTATGTTTACTTTTACGGTTTTACCGTTAGAAATTAAATCAAAGTTTCTCAATTTTCGTTATTTTTGGACAATTATAAACATGAACATGAATAATGAACATTTCTTCCACGCTGGTCTGGAAGCAAAGAAAAAACATAGAATGTACCAGCTGCTTCTCTTTCCGCGCAGATGGTAAAAACCCATCGAGAGAATGGGCGATCATCATAGGACTGATGTTATAGGCGATGCGGCTGTCAACCCATCACTATTTTCCTTCCTTCCTTCCTTTCCATATACGCCCACTATTATGCTAAACGTGACCTTAAGGTCTACCTCAGGCTCTGTCTACCCCGTAGGGGATATAGTCGTATGTATGTATAACTTAGTACTCCTTAACCCTTCAACGTAGACCTAACCGACTTAGAACTAAGTGCTACTCCACATACAAACCACAAATAAGTTTGAGTTTGCCGCGCGGCGCTACTGTCGCCGAAGTTAGCGTCGAGTTAGCGTGTGGTCGGGAGGGGGGGGGGGCGCTTTCTAATAGTTGCCATAAGTAGGTCGTCTAGGGTTGTCTTGATCCCAAAGAGAACTAGGGTTCTCTGGGCTCTTTACTACTTGTTATGAGCAAAGCTACGCCGCGTTTGTCTGTTAGCGATAAACTCAAAAACCGCTGACTGATTTTCGTACCTATAAAATTTGTAAAGTGTTTGTGTACCTAAATTGTTTGGAAATGTAACGACAATTGTTATAAATTTTAATTCTTCGCGGATAACGTCGCGGGCCGCAACTAGTAAACAAAATAAACATACTTTTTATCTATAAGTTTTCGTGTTAAACTATACCTGCACCCACATTCTCTAGACTTCGATAGTTGTCTACTCGTTCGAAACCAAAACTTTTGGCACTAAGAGGAATCCAATACATCTCAAATAGGAACAACTACTTGAAATATGTTGGTATTTAGAAAGGCAGGTCTTTGAGTAGGTATTCATGTTGCCAAAAGGTCGCCACTTAAAAACAATCACCCTTGACCTGACCCTCTAGTGCAGTGGTTCTTAACCGGTGGTCCGCAGACCACTGGTGGTTCCTGAAAGCATCCAGAGTGGTCCGTGGGGCTATTCTAATAAAAAAATTGAAAAGTGACAACAAGTCGACACAACGCGTAAAGGTGCAATTCCGTCTATTGCAGCCGATCAAAGCCATACACACTGGCGTAACTATAGGGTGGCAGGGGTGGCAAAATGCCACGGGCCCCTAGCTCTACGGGGCCCCGAACTGGCTTGGTTTAGAGCACAGAAGGGACGCTGATGCACTTCTTTATATTGAGGAAGGAGCCCCATCTGACGAATTTGCCACGGGCCCCAGACGTTATAGTTACGCCACTGGCCATACATTAAATCATAATACTCGTATGTATGTAGTTACTGTAGGTCCACAGCAAGACAGACATTTTCTCAAACGGTTCCTCATGTCTAAACCACTGCTCTATTGTAAGTTTTCCGCATATAAAAACGTCTCGAACGCTCTCGGTGTCACCGCGACCCACGACCACCCCGGGATGGGGTTCCCTCTTCGCGGCACCTGTGCAATGCAGATTTCGGAAATCGCGCCTTCCCTTGCCGTCAAATCGTGCCGCTTGGATTTTTTATAGATGTTGTCTCCTCGTGGCCCCTGTCTTGAAAAAGGGCCGGAGTTACGTGTTGACCGACAGCGGCCGAAGTCACGCCGCTCCGCGATTCCGTCTCTTACGGGGCGCACCGCTCGCGCTCCGACGGCAGGCTTAAGCCCGCCGACCCTCACTTTAGCTCTCAGACCCTCATGCACTACTCTGATAGCAGAGGGGTACCGAAGGCATGATCGCGTCCGTCACTAAAAGCACCCACAGATGCGACCCTTTGGATTGTTTATAGAGGTTTACTCCTCCCGGCCCCCTTGATAAAGACAAGCGGCCCACGTTCCGACCCCACGAGCCGAGTTCGACCGGCAGTGACCGAAGTCACTCCGCTCCGCGATCGTAGCCCGAGGGCTTGTTACCTACCTTATTCTCTGCCTACCCTAAGAGACAAAGACGTGATTTATGTATGTATACAAAACTAAACCACCTGAACTAATTGTAGAGTAATTTCAACAGCTCTAGCTTTACGTATGTACTTCAAAGTATTTCAATATACCTAAAACGGTAAACGAGGTCAGGAATTTTCTAGTTAAAACTGCTAATTCCATTAAATAGTTGAGCTACAACACTGCGGCTACAAACTTCAACGAACGTTACCAACTTAAACAAAGGATCGGTTTACAAATGTTTTTTATAATAAACTAGTGGTTGCTGGCGAGTTCTTCTGCAAAGAATTAATTAATCGCTAGCCCGCAACAACGTGATATTCCGGGAAAATCATCAATTGGCATTGTTCATTTTTTTAAGCTGTGCTTTTAACACCTTTACTTGATAAAATGGACTATTTCAAGCAACTAATTTGAATATTATGCTTTTACGTAGCTTTGTTAATAATAATAAATATTTTTTCGCTGTTTGATAATTCGTGAATTTAGACAGAATCCCAATCGCCTTCGTTCGGCTGGCTATAAAAAAAACGGCTTTGTCTATGGTTTTGTAGATTTGACAGTGACACGTGACAGTTGCCGTAGCCAAACTTTTATTTTTATTTTTGTGGCAAACAATCGATGCTGGATTCTGTCTAAAAACCCGGTCGTTCGGTCAAACAAAGGTTCAAAGTACTTTTACAAAAATATCTGCAATCATAAAGTATTTTTGAAATCGGACAAGATAAATCGGATAATTGATGGTTTTCCTCGAAATGGTTTTCGAATTGGAGTATACTAAAAAAATTGAACAATGCCAATTATGTCCTTCCCCAGGACTGAAACTACGAAATTACAACTTTAGGCGTGTAAGCATAACAGGCAGAGAGAGTTACTTTCGCATTTGTAATTGGTAAAAACCCCAGTAGTTTTTGAATTGATCGCGAACATACAGACATATAGGACGTGGCGGAGGACTTTGTTTTATAATAAGTAATTACATACATACATACATACATATATTACGTCTTTATCGCTTACGGGGTAGACAGAGCCTAAGGTAACAAGGCCTAAAGACCACGGCGTTTAGCATGACTAAGATGTAATTAATTAGTGATTAAACATAGTAATTAAATTGGAATATCATGTAAAGTATATACGTGCCATCAAAATCTATGTAATTATTTAGTCATTAGGTTAAAATAACCCGATGTTAGTCAAGAATCAAATTAAATCCAATTTAGCCGTTTAGTAACGCTAACCGCTGTTTAACTTGTATCGAAGCCTTTGATGTAGGAGTAATAGGAACCAATTAACCGCCACCTACAGTCGGCTACAGATTAACAAACCCTGCCGCGTGAGGATGTCGCGCTGACACGCTGTGACAAGGGATACATAAACACATCAGGTCTTTATCCCTCACGGGGTAGACAGAGCCTAAGGTATAACAAAAGTTTAAGGCCACTGAAGCGGATAAAAGTGAGTGGACTGTATAGTTAAAAATGTATCTGAATGAAAAAGCAGTTTCTCAGGTCAAGACTTAATAATACCGAACAGCAAAATACTACAACTGACAAAAAGTCATATCAAAATCAAATTCAAATTATAAAAACACTAGCCTTCCGTCCGCAGCTTCGCCCGCGATAAATTAATTTTCCCGTAGGAATAAGTATTTTCCCGCGGTAAAAAGTAGCCTATGTCACTCAGTGATTAGTTTTCTAACGGCAAAAGAATTTTTAAAATCGGTCCAGTAGTTTCGGAGCCTATTCAATGCAAACAAACAATAAAAAATTTCCTCTTTATAATATTAGTATAGATAATATAGATAAATGTCATAAAAAAGGCAAAGAGTTCGCAACAGCCACGTTTAGCATGATTAAGGGAGTATAGGTGCTAGTGGCGTAACTATAACGTCGGGGGCCCGTGGCAAATTCGTCAGATGGTGCTCCTTCCTCAATATAAAGAAGTCCATCAGCGTCCCTTCTGTGCTCTAAAACAAGCCAGTTTGGGGCCCCGTAGAGCTAGGGGCCCCTGGCATTTTTCCACCCCTGCCACCCTTTAGTTACGCCACTGATAGATGCAGAGGGAAATCAAAATAGTGTTGGGTCGCTGGCCGCGTCGCCTATAAATTTGACGACCGGATAGCCGAGTGGTTAGAGAACCTGACTATGAAGCTTGAGGTCCCGGGTTCGATCCCCGGTCGGGGCTGATATTTGTATGAAAAATACGAATGTTTGTTCTCGAGTCTTGGATGTTTAATTTGTATTTTAGTATGTATCTATCTATATAAGTATGTTTATCCGTTGTCTAGTGCCCATATTACAAGCTTTGCTTAGTTTGGGGCTAGGTCAATTGGTGTCAATTGTCCCAAGATATTATTATTATATGATAAATCGATTCCTGAGATTTTCGCCCATTCCCTCGACGGGCTTTTACCAATTGCGCGGTAAGAAGCAACTGCTACATTCTAAGTATTTTCTTTACTCACAGACCAGCGTGGAATTGCTCATTGATGCAGGCGTTCTATCTGGAGTCGACTGTACGTCGATCACGGGCCCCGAAGCCCCTTGCCCCCATTGAGTTTCCTGGTTACGCCTGGCTACCCTCTTTGCTTACGTAACCGTGGCGCAATCAATTACGGTTGTAGGATCTCGTGAAAGTCCGTACGGATCGCTACCAGCGTCTTGCTCGCTAATCCTGCCGCCAAGCAGCATCTTTCAGCTGTCTGCTTAGATCTTTAAAATTACGCAACTGATTTTGACGCGGTTTTTTTTAAAAGATAGCTTGCTTCAAGAGAAAGGGAATGTACTAGCTGTTGCCCGCAACTTCGTCTGCATCAAATTCGTTTATTGCTATCCCGCAGGAATTATGCAATTTTTCGGGATAAAAAGTAGCCTATATGTTATTCCAGACTATAATCTATCTATTTTCCAAATTTCATCCAGATCTGTCTAGCCGTTTGGCGTGAAAGAGTAACAAACATCCATCCATCTATCCATCCATACTTAAGAACTTTCGCGTTTATTATATTAGTAGGATAATTCAACGCAGACGAAGTCGCGGGCAAAAGCTAGTTTTTAAATAACCTCGACGCTTCCAGAAATTCCGGTGTTACCAACACAATTTATCTGCAGTGATTAATCGACGTAGTTTTAAATTAAATGTGTTATTTAGTTAATTTAAACTTTCTTTTTATGCACAAAATATACGCTATTTGCTCGAACAAAAATACAGTCATACCTTATGGAGTTTGTAAGTATGGATGGATGGGTTACTCTGTCACGTAAAAACTACTTAATGGATTTGGATAAAATTTGGAACGGAGATAGCTTATACCCTAGATTAACACATAGGCTATTTTTTATCCCGGAAAATCGCACAGTTCCCGCGGGATAGCGAAAAACTAATTTTTGCATACGAAGTCACGGGCAGCAGCTAGTCTGAAATAAATGACTTATTATTATTATAAAAAGGTAAATAAGGTATTTCAGTGTTTTCAGCCGACTACTGTTTTTCGATCATTGGACGCATTTTCGAAAATGTGCGTTAACATGAAATTACCACTTGACAGCTGTATACGCCCACAATCATGCTAAGCGTGGCCTTTAGAACTTGTTACCTCAGGCTCTGTCTACCCCGTAAGGGAGAAAGACGTGATTTATGTATGTATATATGTACAGCTGTATACATCTGTGTATGCTACAAAATTACAGTTCAAATTAAATAAGCTTATAATAAATACATTGATTCCCCTTTCCACCTAGTCGCCTCCAACCATGCTAAACGTGGCCCTTAGGTCTTGTTACCTCAGGCTCTGTCTACCCCGTAAGGGATATAGACGTGGTTTGTGTATGTATGTATATGTAATTACAAGTAGAAGCTTATTTTCTTCTACAGAACAAACAATATTGGCTTTTATATCTGTAATCTTATAAAGTCATAAGGGTCGACTTACGAGAGACCGAAAACCAATGAAAAATCACTGGAAGCTTCAAAGAGAATTATTAATTTCATGTAACTGAAGTGGTCGGTTCGAATTCAATTTTATGGAGATGACATCAATGAATATCGATGAAGACAATTTTAACATTCGAGCATTATCATTATAACAAGCTATTTAAGTATACTGAGGATCTCCTTACACGCACTTACAAATGGCCACACACTTGGCACTCGCGATACAGACCCAGAGTCTAGTGCAGTGCACCTTTTCAATGTCACTACCCCTGTGAACAAGTATGGGAATTGAGTTTACCCCTAGCTAATTTAAAATAATTAAAACCACACAAATTCGAACGAAAATATGTTTATTATGTAAGAAATTGCACGTTTAGGTACTAGTAAGTAAAGTAATATATAAATCTCGGAGTTAACCGTACTATTATTTTGTTTATTGCTATTTTAATACTATTTCGTGCCATCACGTGTTACCCCCTAGAATCTCCGTTTTACCCCTGCGGGGGTAATTACCCCCAGGTTAGGAATCACTGGTCTAGTGCGAAGGCCGCTGTTTCACTTGCCGCATAAAATGTCATCTACCTATCTCTATGTAACAATGTGTTCTTATTATGCACTTTGTAACTTCTGTGGTGAAATAAAGTTGTCTTATTTCTTATTCTTATTTCTTAAATGAAATAAATCTGATATATATACTTAGGGATCTTCAAAAAACGAGCCTATTCTTTTCTTAAAGGCACCCTTTTTTTTCCGGGGGGAAAATGCTTTGCACATACTCCCACGCTGTGGGTACGGCGTGGGAGTTATGTGGGACTCTCCTTCCCCACTGCCCCCTTTCTTAGCGAAAGGATGGTAAAAGCCAATCAAGGGAATGGGTGAAAGTCTTAGGAACCATGTTATAGGCGATGCTACTAGCAACCCATCACTATTTTGATTCCCCTTTCCACCTATACGCCACAATCATGCTAAACGTAGCCTTTAGGTCTTGTTACCTAGGGCTTTGTCTACCCCGTAAGGGATAAAGACGTGATATATATATCTATTGGCTCTAGGGCTGTTGCCGATCTTGATCAAACTTCCTCTTGAAGGCTCACCTGTCAGATACTTTAGGAAGTAAGCGGGTTCAAGTTTGTCAAATATCCTGCTACAAGGATCCTACCGTGTCGAAATACAACGTGAACTTACCCTTTTAAATGAAGTTAACCGGTATGCTTAAGATATAGATCCATACGCCCACAATCATGCTTAACGTGGCCTTTAGGTATTGTTACCTTAGGCTCTGTCTACCCCGTAAGGGATAAGCGTGATATGTGTACGTATGTATGTGTGTATGTACGGATCCGTGCCAAATATATTACAGGATATATTAGTTATCAACATCCGTTCTTATGTCTAGCTAGCTTCTGCCCGCGACTTGGTCCGCGTAATTAGACTTAAGAATGTATTATACATATAAATCTTCCTCTTGAAACACTCCATCTATTAAAAAAACCGCAACAAAATCCGTTGCGTACTTTTAAAGATCTAAGCATACCTAGGGACAGACAGCGGAAAGTTTTTTATACTATGTAGTGATTCTATGAAGTCGCAGGCAGAAGCTGGTATTATATAAAAAATCGGTAAGAGCGTAAAATTTAATACGTAACTTTTGCAAAATCAAAGCAAAAGCTGCGAAGGCCGGGGATGGCCGCTAACTCGCGAAGTCCCGTCAAACAGTAATTAAGAGATGTTAGAAACTATCAGGTTCCAAGAAAATCGTCTAATATCCTATGAATGATTAATGCAGTTGCCGCAGTGCACAGCAGAACTGCAGTAATGTAAGTTTCAGATCAGTTTTTTGTCTTTGAAAGCTGTTACGAAGACGCAGCAGTGGGCATAGATCTGCCGGAAAATACGACGAAGTATAGGACAATATTTTTACTACATTTTACACTATATTCGCCTGATAAAATAACCACATAAAGGTAATTGTCTCATTATGAGCTTATGAAAATGTACATGAAAATGAAAAAGTTTATTTCTTTTTTAGGTTTACACGAAGTATCAAGGTTGGAACCTCTTAGTAAGCATAAGAATGCTTGTGTCAGGAAGTCCCGCTCCTTATTGCGAGTGTTCGCTATTTAATACGAAAAGAGTAAAGCACATATAGGTACGTAGCAAACAAAGATTGGCCGAAAATCTTAGGGACCATGTTATATAGCCGATGTGGCTACCCATCACTGTTTTGATTCGGATGCCCACAATAATGCTAAACGTGGTCTTTAGGTCTTGTTACCTTAAGCTATGTCTACCCGGGATAAAAACGTGTTGTATCTATGTAATTTACCACGACTAAATTTAAATGAGAAATATCAGCAACCCAAATGAATGGGTGTGTAATGATCGATATAAAAATATTTAATATATTTTCTATCGATATATCAACATTTGATATAATTTCAAAGGGTATAATCACTCATTGTGTATAATAAACGTTTGGTATAATTTTAAAATATATACATTTATTTCGTATATTTATCGTTCGGTATAACGCTTATTTCTTATAACGATTATATGGTATAACGCTCATTTTATATAATGCACATTGTGTTTTATTTACCTAACCTAACCAACTTTTTTATAGCACGTCGTTTTTGTTGGGGGATGCAGTTCAAACCTAACCTAACCTACTTTTTGATAGCAGTTCGTTTTGTGATTAAACAACGTTATACCATAAGTTCATTATAGGAAATAAGCATTATACTTAAAGAATGTTATATTAAATGATATTATATCAAATGATCATTATAAGAAATGATAATTATGTCATATGTAAATATATTAAGTGTTGTTATATGATTTAATAATTATATCAAATGAGCGTTATTGCTACTAATATTATACCAAATTTTTTTATAGCCATCGTTACGCACCCCAAATGAATGCGTTAGCGTACTGTTAATTTATTTAGCGGCGACACCGTCTAGTTAAACGCTTCATTTTTCACAAGTTGCCAGCAAGTTTAGATTGGGTAAAGCTCGTAACCAGCCGCTTTTATATTAAACCATTAAGTTATCGAAATGGCGATGATACCGCGCAATCCAGTTAAGTTATTATACCTAAGTTATTTTAGGAGCCGTGACGCGAAATGATGTAAAAATTTCCCTACAGTCATAAAACTTTTTCGAGACTTTGTAGGTAAGATGCTTCTTTCATGCTGGTCTGGGAGTAAAGAAAAAACATAGAATGTACCAGTTACTTCTCTTCCCGCGCAGATGGTAAAAGTCCATCGAGGGAATGGGCGAAAGTTATAGGAATCATGTTACAGGCGATGCGGCTAGCAACCCATCACTATTTTGATTTCCCTTTCCACCTATACGCCCTTAATCATGCTAAGCGTGGCCTTAAGGTTTGTTACCTTTGGCTCTGTCTACCCCGTAAGGGATAAAGACGTGATATATGTATGTATGTATGTATGTATGTAGGTAAGATGATAACGATTTTTCCGTCAACACATCCAGAAGTATAATAATATATGTTTTCATTTTTTGATAGAATTCTCGGTATCCAGTTTTAGTGAAGGCCTAGTTTTTGTTTGGAAATAGAGTAGTGAGACAAAATATGGATTTGCAGTATCTTCAAGGCTTTATGGGAAAAATACGCAACGTAAATCCAGGTATTTTACTGGTCGAAAGTAAACCAGGTCGAATCAGTAGACGGATTTGAGTCGTATGCATTGTATATGTAGTTCTTAGTTCATTATATCTATCAATTACAGTATTAAAGAGACGTGACGGTATGTATTTATGTAGTAAAAAGTTATTTCTAATCATAACTTGTTTAACATTCATCATGTGGCGAGAGGTCAAGAAGCAAAGGAAAAACATAGAACGTAGTTGCTTCTCTTCCCGCGCAAATTGTAAAAGCCCAACGAGGGAATGGGCGAAAATCGTAAGAATCATGTTATATGCGACCTTATTAACCTAGTGAGGGATACAGACGTGATTAATATGCATAATAATAGTACATTGCACCCCGAGGTTGGTTAAATAAAGAATGTCTAAGATCGCAGGAATTAGTCACACGAGCAAAGTACATCTACTAACCGTCAATTAGCAATAAAAAAGTAACACGAACGCGTTCGAGACGTTTCTTGTGTTAAAGAATTTAAGACGCTCTCTAGCACATCGCTGCTGTGTCACTTAAACAATTTCGAATAGAGGCGCCGGCAAAAAATGTGCCAACCTGCGGTTATTTAGATATTTTTTTCTATTTGCGTCGCAGTAACGAGGTGGTAATGAGCTGCGGAAGCTGCCTCGGGTGGCTCCAACTTAAATGTAGAGGTTTTTAACCATAGAAAAAGAGGGCAGTGAGTTTGAGGAATATTTTTGTCCTATTCTGTTTTTTTTATGTATAGAATCATCATCATCCCCAACCTATATTCGTCCCAGGTCCCATTGCTGGGAATGAGAGGGTTTGGGCTATAGCTCCCACGCGGGCCCAGTGCGGATTGGGAACTTCACACACCACTGTATTGCTTCGCAGATGTGTGCAGGTTTCCTCAAGATTTTTTCTTTCACCGAAAAGCTCATAGTAAATTTCAAATCACTACATAGTATAAAACCAAGTCGCTTTCTCTGTCCCTATATCTCTATGTATGCTTAAATCTTTAAAACTACGCAACGGATTTTGATGCGGTTTTTTTTAATAGATAGAGTTATTCGAGAGGAAGGTTTTTATGTATAATTCTACGCAGACCAAGTCGCGGGCAGAAGCCAGTGTAATAATAAATTGCAAAAAAACCCAGAGGTAGCCCGAGCTCGAACCCACCCTCTACTTGAGAGGCCACAGGTCAAACCTGGCTACCACGGCTTTTTTAAATACGTAGGTATATTATTGCCTTGAATTATTACACATGTCTGACATTGGAGTCGTGGAACCAGATTGACAATGCTATCTACACTATGCTGAAGAAATTGGATGAAAATCTGACGCGAAAAAAGTGAACCTGGCTCGTTGAGTTTCATTTCAAGCAAAAGCAACGAGAAGTAATCGAAAATTTTAAATAATAATAGTGTAAAGATTTACAGAAGGCTATGAACCCATTTTGATGATAACTGTTTTATCCGATAGAAAAGAATGTCTTACAGTTAAATAGTTCCTTTAACTTATATTATCATACACACACAAATCAAGTTTTTATCCCTTACGAGGTAGACAGAGCCTAAGGCAACAAGACCTACAGGCCACGTTTAGCAAGATTGTGGGCGTACAGTTGGAAAATGGAATCAAAATAGTGATGGGTTGGTAACCGCATCGCCTATAACACGATTCCTATGTTTTTTACCATGCGCGGGAAGAGAAGCAACTATGCGCGGGAAGAGCAGGAACTGGTGCATTGTTTTTCGTTACTCCCAGACCAGCGTGGAAAGAAATTGTATACCAAAATAATGTATGATGGCGTGAGGGTATTAATTTAAGCGATCTCATTATGCGCGGCGCACTACACCGCGTATTACATAATTTTCGAATAACGGAACAAAGCGCCGCTTCCTACGTGTCGGCCCATTTGTATTTAAATTTCCTACTAATAGGTACTCAGTTAATAGAGAATCCGTGTTCGGAGAGTGATGCTGCGACACACTCGAGCAGGGACCAGAGAGATAGAAACGGCAGAGAATACACACTGTCCTACAATTAATTAATTAATTAACTATTGAATGTAATAATAAATCCCAATTATGTTTCGCAGCTTCATTCTTTGCGATTTAGGGTTTAACATAATGTAGTAGCGCCCCCACGCATTAGCCTTGCACGGATATTTTAAAGTTTTTTTTTTTTTTTTTTTTACTGGCAACATTTCATCTATCCTATCCCTATCCCCACCCACTCCGGCCGTCTCTGGCAGTTGGCCGTCTATTTTGAATCATTCAACGTTTCCGTGCTCAAGCCTTCGCACGTCAACCGGAGCGCACCTTCAAAATGGGAAAACGGAAGAACAGCACTAGTAACGAACATGACCTTCAAAATAAAATTCAAAAATTAGAAGCCATGCTGAAGAATAAATCGCGCCGTCGTATAAGAGTTCTGGATTCTTCAAGCAGCGAAAGCGAAAGTAAGTTTTCAAGAATGTCTTATTAACTGCTAAATTAAGCTGCTAATGTTACTAAAAGCTTGTAAGCTTGCGATGCGAGATACTGTTACGGGTTACCTCTGTCGCATAAAAGTAATTTAAAAAACATAACTACCCTAAGAAACATGCTTTTAATGCATAACCATGTAATGCGAGTTAACTAAATTTGGGTTATCTCTGTTACGTTATACTAGCTAACTTTTTAGCTGAGTACACTAAGAACGAAATGTTCTTTGCAGACGACACCGCCAATCGCGTGGAAGACGACGAACAAAACACGCCATCTTCCAATCCACCGAGCCGGCATTCATCGCCTCAACCTGGACCATCTCGTGAAGCCCAGCCATCTCCTGACCATCGAGCCCAAGCTTCACCACGGCCTGCTTCTCCACAACCAGGCCCATCGTCGGCACCAGACCTGCCTTTTGGTGAGACTGACGGAACAACATCCTCCTCACCCGAGGATGTAGAACTGGACGAAGAGATACTCAAACTTCTAGGCGATGCCCCAAAGCCAGACACTCCCTTAGGAAAAAGTATCCATAAGGATATCGCCAGCAGATGGAAGGAGATATTGACGAAAGGATTAAAAAAAGAGGTAAAAGATAAAATTATAGAAGAATACCTTATACCCAGTAATTGTCAACTGTTAATTGCTCCAATCCTTAACCCAGAAGCGAAAGCAGCACTGCCAGAGTATCTGGTTAAAAGAGACTCGTCCTTGATGCTTCGGCAAAAACAAGTAGGATCTGCCTTAGCGGCGCTGGCTCAGGCAACCGAGCTAATCATCACGAAAAATTCATCACCTCAAGATATTCTAAAGCCAATAAGTGACGCCTGTCGTATATTATGTGATAGCCACTTTTCAGAGACCAGAACAAGAAGACAGTTCATTATTTCAGCCATAAATACCAAATTGAAGGATGCGCTGATCAATACGGAGAGAGATAAATTTTTATTCGGAGATAATGTGTCTGATAAAGTTAAAGCCGCACAAAATATTCAAAAATCAGGCGACACATTAAAAAATACTCCAAAGCCAGCCTATCGCCAGTTTAACAAAAATAACTTTGCAACCAGTAACAAAAATCAAAAAAGTAATTTAAACTTCAAAGCCCCGTATCGAAAACCCCCGAACCAGACCAAGCCCGACGCAGCGAGGGCTCGACCAGCACCAGCAGTGAACCGGCCGAGCACCGCGCACTACCGCGCGGACCGGCCTCGCTCGCCACCCCGGAGACCCTACCGTCGGTAACTGAACACGAGGTAAAATATGCGGGGCGTTTACAGTACTTCACCCAAAATTGGGCAGAAATTACACAAGACCCTACAATTATAGAATGGACACAAGGATATAAAATTCCCTTTTTATCTCCCCCAATTAATGACTATAATTGTCCTCAGGTTTACTCTAAATCAGAACAAGAACTTAGAGAATTCAATAAATCAATTAAAAACCTACTGGAAATAAATGCCATTTCAATCTGCGATCATCACCCACAAGAATTTATATCGAGTGTATTTTTAGTACCTAAACCAAACGGTGAAAAACGATTCATCTTAAATTTAAAAGGCCTTAATAAATTTGTCCAAACTACTCACTTCAAAATGGAAGATTATAGAACCGCTTCAAAATTAGTAACTCAAGATTGCTTTATGGCAACAATTGATTTAAAGGATGCCTATTTCCTAATTCCGATTTTTGAATCTCATAAAAAATATCTCCGCTTTATGTTTAATGACGTTCTATACGAGTTTAATTGTTTACCGTTTGGTTTAAGTACCGCACCATATGTTTTTACTAAAATTTTAAAACCAGTTTATGAATACCTTAGATCTAACGACTATTTATCATGTTGCTACTTAGATGATACCTTATGCATAGGAAGAACATACAATGAATGCAAGAGGAACGTTACCTTTACGAAGGAATGCTTTGAAAACCTAGGGTTCATTGTTAACTACGACAAAAGCTGCTTAATTCCAAAAACAGAATGTAAATTTTTGGGGTTTGTCTTTGATTCCAAGTACATGCTTCTCAAATTACCAGATACGAAAAGAGTAAAAATCAAAGATATTTTATTGACATTTGTTAAGACTGTCAGGTGTAAATTACGCGAATTTGCAAGATTAATAGGCCTTTTAGTGTCCGCATGCCCAGCTATACAATTTTTCTGGTTATATACAAAGCTGTTTGAACGCCAAAAATATTTGTGTTTACTTCAAAATTCTAGTTACAATTCGATGATCTCAATTCCTAAAGACTTAAAAGTGGATATGCAATGGTGGATTCAACACATTGACCATGCGTGTAACCCTTTAATATCTAATCAATTTAAAACTGTCATATTTTCCGATGCGTCCACCACCGGTTGGGGAGCTTACAACAATGGTAATAAAGCCTACGGTTATTGGAAAGACGAGGAAAAACACTGTCACATTAATGAACTAGAACTAAAAGCTGCATTTTTTGCATTGAAGGTATTTGCATGTAACATGGAAAATTGTGAATTACTATTACGTATCGACAATATGACCGCTATCTCATGCATCAATAGAATGGGAAGTGTCCAATTTGATCATCTTAATCTAATTGCAAGAGAGTTGTGGCAGTGGTGTGAAAGGCGTAAAATAATAGTTTTTGCTTCATATATAAATACAAAAGACAATGACAAAGCTGACGAATTATCTCGCAAAAAATTCCAGGAAACCGAATGGGAACTAGGTGATTACGCTTTTGAAGAGGTAAAACAAACATTAGGCATTCCAAAAGTAGATTTATTTGCAAGTCGTTCAAATGCAAAATGTCCAATTTACGTTACGTGGAAAATTGACCCCGACGCGTGGATTGTAGACGCTTTCACAATATCATGGACCACATTAAACTTTTACGCCTTTCCTCCATTTGCCTTGATTTTAAAAATGATCCAAAAAATAATAAATGATAAAGCTGAGGGTATCGTTATTGTTCCGAATTGGCCAACTCAACCCTGGTTTCCGTTATTTCATAAATTAACAGTCTCAGAATGCATCTACTTTAACCCCAGTATCCATTTATTAAAATCTCCTTTCAGATCAACGCACAACTTACACAAAACACTAACGCTGGTTGCCGCGAAACTGTCAGGCAAGCGCTATTAAATAAATCGCTGTCCCCGAGGTCCGTTGAGATAATGTTGTCATCACTATCCGAAAACACTTATAAACAATATAATGTTTGTATAAAAGCTTGGTTAAACTATTGTAAAAAATACGGGTATAATCATGAAAAAGCTTCTGTGCCTATTGTGATTAATTTTTTAACTGAAGTTTTCGATTTAGGGGCAAAATATGGAACTTTAAATAGCTATAAGTCTGCCTTGTCACTATTATTAGGAAACACATTAGATGACGACCGAATTAAGCGTTTTATGAAAGGAGTTTTTAGATTAAGGCCCACCGCTCCAAAATATAATTTGACATGGGATCCAAATATTGTTCTCAATTTTCTCGCTCAACTATGGCCGAACGAAGACCTTAATCTAGAAACTCTTTCCAAAAAAACTATTACTCTATTAGCCTTAGTATCGGCTCACCGGGTACAAACCTTTTCACTCATAAGGTTAAGCAATATAATTATGCAAACCACTGAAATCATAATCAAAATACCTGATTTAGTAAAAACATCCAGGCCTAATTCTTTACAACCACTTTTAAGACTTCCTTATTTTAATGATCGTCCAGAGATTTGCCCAGCTAGATGTATACACATGTATATAAATAAAACAAAGACAATTCGAAATATAAACGAAGATTACCTTTTTATTAGTTATAAAAAACCACACGCAAAAATCACCGCACAACGATTAAGTCACTGGATAAAAGACACACTTTGTAGCAGTGGTATAGACACTACAATATTCACTGCACACAGCACTCGTCATGCGGCTACGTCTACAGCCAATAGACTCGGTGTAAGTCTTGATGTAATTCGCAAAACAGCAGGCTGGAGCGATTCTTCTGGCGTTTTTGCGAAATTTTATAATAAGGAAATTGTAAGTGATTGTAACCAATTCGCCGAAATGCTTCTTTCTTCCGCAGTCGATCTGTAATAAATAAGTTAATAAATTGTTAAATAAAAACGATGATTATGAGAAATACATAACATAGAAAACAAAGTTATTTTATTATTATTATAATATAATACTTACCAAACTGCAAATCTCCGGAACCATCCCTCATTTCTTACGACTTATTTCGCAACTTTTGCTCTGAACATCCTACATTATGTTAAACCCTAAATCGCAAAGAATGAAGCTGCGAAACATAATTAAGGATCAAACGAACTTACCAAGTGAAGTTCGATCACAATTATGTGAGCAGCTTCATTCGACGCGATTTATTACAACCCACCCTCAATAATTACAAGAATTGAAGTAATATTACTAAAACTACCCTACCCTAACAAACCTAGTTTGCGTAGCGAAATAAGCTCTAACTATAAATTCAGCTATAAACAAAATGATTCAAAATAGACGGCCAACTGCCAGAGACGGCCGGAGTGGGTGGGGATAGGGATAGGATAGATGAAATGTTGCCAGTAAAAAAAAAAAAAAAAAAAACTTTAAAATATCCGTGCAAGGCTAATGCGTGGGGGCGCTACTACATTATGTTAAACCCTAAATCGCGTCGAATGAAGCTGCTCACATAATTGTGATCGAACTTCACTTGGTAAGTTCGTTTGATCCTTAAAAAACCCCGAGCAGCCATCTCGCGCAATGAATCGCAATCGCAGGTGTAACAAATTTCAAGTCAATCCGACCAACTGTGGAAGAGTTCACTCCTGCGGAGCCGATCCTAGCTGGGTCACCACTCCACTACCAGATGAGTGTGTCCATAGTCATAAAACTTAGTCAACTATGCATAATTTCAGCTCAATCGGTTGAAGATATCTGCGTCAAAATTGAGTCGCAAGATTCCACCTGGACAAACACTTGCATACATTTCTAAATGTCAGTGAAAATTAGAACACTGAAAACTCCGCAAAGTAAAGCTATGGCCGGGAATCGAACCCGGATCCTCGTCATTCCGTGACGCGTGCTATACCCCTACACCACCCATAGCAGGTGGGTAGTCTCCGAATTCTTCTACCTGTTACTAGATGTCACGTGACCTTTGTTACTATGCGAATTTTTGTCGCTAAGCGTCATCTGTTTGAATGATGTGTCTGTACGACACAATTACAGACGAGAGAAGGCGCTACATACATACATACATTATACTCTTGGCTACTGGCTGCAGTGTGGCCTTTTTATAATCTTTTTGTCACGTTTCTTCTTCTATGTTGTTTTTACGTTAAATGACAGTTGCCAAGTTGTGCTAATCCTATCGTATCGCTATTGTGAATTACATGTTAGGCCTGTGTTTCTAACAACATTTAAGCCTTTTCATTCATACAGTCTATTCAATAGTTATCACATACTTTTTTTATAGCCTTTTTATTCCGAATTCGCTACAATTTCAATAAGTAGGTATGTTGTTGTTTTTGTGTTGTTGTTTATTATTAAATTGTCGCGTAATGCGGCGTGCCTCAAGGCATAGGCCTCCTCCGTGTATTGGAGGGTTTGGGCTATAGTTCCCACGCGCGCCCAGTGCGTATTGGAAACTTCACACACACCATTGAATTTCTTCGCAGATGTGTGCAAGGTCACGATGTTTTCCTTCACCGAAAAGCTCATGGCAAATTTCAAATGTAATTTTCGCACATAAATTCCGAAAAACTCAGAGGCGCGCGCCCGGGATTTGAACCCACGACGCTCTGCTTGAGAGGCCACAGGTCAAACCACTAGGCTACCACGGCTTTTTTTTTGTTATCACGTACATTGCAAGTTAAATAAAAGCTTGTAATAATAAGAACTGCCATGTATATTCGCCGTCCCAGCTCCACCGGTAAAGCGGATAGTGATTCGGAAAACAACCGTCCGGCGCACCTTTTCACGCCCCAGCCAACACGGCCCATATTTTCACCATTTAAATTCGGACGTTAAATAACGAGAAAAATACGACCGTACACAAATAATGTACGGCCTGTTTGTCTTGCCGCTTATTTTATTATATCGCAACGTGAGGGCTTAGTGTGACAAACACCGAATGGATAAATGTTTTACGTTATACGTGGATGAATGTTCTGTTGCGTTTGGGTTCGTGGATCCAGCATGGACGTGAGTATTACGGGTTTTAATGTTGTAGAATATTGAAAAGGCTTTAGCAGGTTTGCTATAGATATCTTTCGATTTCTCAGATACAAAGAACATCTTTAAACATGCTAATTAGAAATCAAATAATACGATGTACCGTTAACTTTGATAATTTTGAGGCTACTTTGATCGATTTAAACATACATAAATCACATCAATCCCTTACGGGGTGGACAGGGCCTAAGGTAACAAGACCTGAAGGCCACGTTTAGCATGATTGTAGGCGTATGGATAGAAAGGGGAATCAAAATAGTGATGGGTTGCTAACCGCATCGCCTATAACATGATTCATTAAGTTTTGGCCCACTCCCTCGATGGGCTTTTACCATCTGCGGGGGAAGAGGAGTGTTATGTATCAAATATGCGGGTACTTTTCCACTTTATTTATTCAATAAGGTTGACTAAGTGAGGGTAGTTTGATATCATCTAATATGATTTACTTTGTGATTTGCTACTGAGCTCAATACACGTGATTCCTGAATTATGGTGTTTCATTGAACATAATAGTGGCGACGAGGATTTAAAGTGAAATATGGCGACTAAGCTAGTGAGATTTGGTGAATTCAACCCAAAAACGGACAATTGGGACAATTATATTTTGAGGTTACGGTACTGTTTTGAAGCGAATGGTATTAACGATGATTCGGTGAAAAGGGCGAACTTTTGTACAGTGTGTGGTTCCGAAACGTTCGAAATATTGCTCGCGTTGATAACTCCGAAGAAATCCAGTGAGGTTACTTTTGATGAAATAGTGGTAACTTTAACAAAACATTTCAGTCCGAAACCCAACGAGATATCGATGTCATACAAATTTTACAAACGCGATCAAGCTAAAAACGAGACCTCGGCAGAGTATATTGCTCAGCTAAGGAAGATTAGTGCTGACTGTAATTTTCCAAATTTGGAGCGCATGTTGCGGGACAGGCTCGTCTGCGGTATGAACGATCACAAGCTGCAGTACGAACTGTTGAAGCGAGACGAGTTGCAATACCGGGACGTGGTGGACGCCATGCTGTCGGCCGAGAGCGCGGGCAGGGACGCGCGCATGATGCACGCCGCGGCCGGCGCGCCGCCGCTGCCGCACCACTCCGAGCCGCCCGCCCCCGAGCCGATGGATGTTAACGCATTCAAAGCTAAAACGAACGTTCGTCTTTGCTACCGATGCGGTGACCGCCACGGCGGAGAATGCCGTTTCATTAACGCGGTATGTCACTATTGCAAAAAGAAAGGACACATCGAGAAGATTTGCACCGCTAAGAAGAAAAATGCACCGAACAAGGTGAACTACGCAGACGAAGAGTCTTCCAGCGAAAGTATGAACGGGATTTACAGCGTGGCTGGAGCGCGGGCGAGCGTGCGCGTGCCGGCTTACGAGGTGCGCGTGTTGCTGGACGGCGTGCCGGTCGCTATGGAGGTGGACACGGGCGCCGCCTTTTCGTTACTCAACGAGCGCACGTGGGCGCGCCTGCAGCCCCGCGCCGCGCCGTGCCCGCTCACCGTCAAGCTGCGTACGTGGAACGACTCGAGAGTGGAGGTGTTAGGACAAGCTACGGTTTCGGTGAAGTATAAAGACATTAAGCGTGTACTCAACATAGTGGTAGCTAAAGGCACGGGCCCCAACCTCATAGGTCGCGATTGGTTTGAAGCTCTGGACATTTCTGTTAATGTAAATATTTTAGATGTTGACATGGGTGCGACTGAAGAAGTATTATCTAAGTATGAGGAGGTTTTTAAAGATGAACTCGGTACCTACCGGGGAGATCCAGTTACGATTCAAGTTAAACAGAACGCTGTCCCTAAATTTTTAAAAGCACGACCTGTACCTTACGCCATCAAAGATAAGGTCGAACAGGAAATAGATCGTCTGGTAAATGAGGATGTTCTCAAGCCAGTTTCGTTTTCAGAGTGGGCAACTCCTGTCGTCCCAATCATAAAAAAGAACGGGTCAGTCCGTTTGTGCGGGGATTACAGAAGCACAGTAAATCAGGCTACCGAGTCTGACACATATCCCATGCCGACTGCTAGTGAAGTTTTCGCGACGATTTCTGGGGGAAAATTTTACAGTACACTTGATCTTGATCGGGCGTACACGCAGGTGGTGGTTACGGACGCCACAGCGAAACTGTTAACGCTAAACACATGTAAAGGCCTTTATACAGTACACAGGTTAGCATTCGGTGTAAAAGCGTGTCCAGGTATTTTTCAGCGGCTGATGACGGCACTGCTGGCAGGCGTGCCCGGTGTCGCGGTGCTGATCGATGACGTCATCATCAGTGGCCGCACCATGCCCGAGATGACACAGCGGCTGGACACGGTGCTCGCGCGGATCGAGAAGGCAGGTTTGCGGCTCAATGGGAACAAATGTAAGTTTGCGAAGGAGCGAGTGGAATTTTTAGGCTTTGTTATCGACGCCGACGGTATACACCCAGCGCCTAGTAAAGTTGAGTCGATACTAAAAACCCCCGAACCTAAAAATGTCCAACAGCTACAAGCGTTCCTTGGATTATACAATTTTTATGAGAGGTTCATACCTCACAAAGCTACTATTCTCGAGCCTCTACACAGACTACTCGACAAAGCTCAGATTTGGACATGGACTGATCGTGAACAACACAGTTTCGACACTGCCAAGCGACTTTTGTCTTCGGACTTGACGCTCGTACATTACGACCTGAACAGGCCGCTGGTACTCACTTGCGACAGTTCAGAGCACGGAGCAGGCGCCGTCCTGTCTCACGTCATGGACGATGGACAGGAGCGTCCTGTAGCGATGGGCTCAAGGACATTGCACACGCACGAACGACGATACTCTCAGCTCGACAAAGAAGCTACGGCTATCATGTTTGGAGTAAGCAAATTTCATAACTACTTGATGGGCAGGTCTTTCATGATTGTGACAGATCATAAACCCTTATTAGGGATTTTTGATCCGAAAAGACCTATACCAAATGTGTTATCACCTCGACTTATGAGAATGGCGTTGTTGCTTACTTCATATAGTTATGATATAACATACAAACCAGGCCCACAGATAGGTAATGCTGATGGACTGAGTCGATGGCCGCAGCCCGTCCCAGAGCAATCGGAACCACAGTTGTGCGATATACTGCTCATGGCCGAGACTCCGGAGGACTTCCCGATCGATGTGGATCAAATAGCTTCTGCTACTAAGCGTGACAAAGTTCTAAATCGGGTAAGTCACCACATATTGTGCGGTTGGCCGGCCAAGGAAACGGACGATCAACTACGTCCATACTGGTTGCATCGTGCGGAGCTATCGATGCATGAAGACTGCATCTTATTAGGTTGCCGCGTAGTGGTGCCTCCACCTTTACGTGAAGATGTGTTGCGAGCGTTACACAAAACGCACAGTGGCATAGTACAAACTAAGGCACTGGCCAGAAGTTATATTTGGTGGCCACAGTTGAACGACGACATAGAAGCTTTAGTGCAGAACTGCGAAAAATGTTTAGAAAACCGACATATGCCACCGAAGACTACCTACGAGTGGGTCACGCCGGCGAAACCTTGGTCTAGGTTGAATATGGACTTTGCGGGGCCGTATCAAAATAAAACATTTTTGATTATTGTCGATGCGTACTCAAAGTGGCCCGAAGTGTTTGTGGTTAATAATATGACGTCGGCTACAGTAATACGGCATCTGCGGATGATTTTTGCCACTCATGGCCTTTGTGAGACGTTAGTTTCCGATAACGGAACACCTTTTGTTTCATCGGAAATGAAGGAATTCTTAGAAGCGAATAAAATCAAGCACATCAGGTCTGCCCCCTTTCACCCATCAACAAATGGATTGGCAGAACGTATGGTGCAGACCGTCAAAGACAAACTTCGTAAAATGGATAACATGTCTTGGGATATCAAAATCCCTAACATGTTATTAGGACTTCGCGCTACACCTTGTACGTCTACTAACAAGAGCCCAGCTGAACTTTTGTTTGGCCGGCGTTTGCGTACATTATTGGACAGCATTAACCCGCATGAGCGGCAACGTAAAACTAGGGAAGAACAAGTTGTAAGAAATAGTACGAAAAAGAACAGACAGACAGACTTAGGACAAGCAGTCATGTATAGGAACTATAGTAGTGGACCACGTTGGTTACCAGGTACGATAGTAAGCAAACAAGGGCCGTCTAGTTATACAATAGAAACGGGAGGAGGAAATGTGGTTAGTAGACATATAGACCAATTGCTTAGAAAACAAATACCTGACACACAAATGCCTCAAACGGAGCAAGACACTCAGGAACAAGTTAGGGATGATAAGACTATGGAAACCGTAGAACAGGGGGAAAGGGAAGGTCAGGAGCGGGAGATGGAAAATGTCCCCTCTAGTCTAGACAGTGAACAAATTATAGAGATACCGAGTTCTGATAAATGGGCCGAGATGCTAGGTATTCCGACTGAATCGGAGCCAACATATTCTGGTGGAAAAATCAAGAATAAACTGGCTATTCATGGTCGGTCTCCTTACACCAGGCCTAATCACAATTGCAACTTTATGTTATAATTATAATGCAGATTATGTTTTTGTAATTATTCTATGTGTGTTAATTAAAGTTGGAATATTGGTTTAAGTTTGAGTCAAAGATGTTGTTAGTTTTAAGTATATTGGATTTTATGTATGGTTTGGAGGGTTTGCATACTTGGGGGAAAGGTATGTTATGTATCAAATATGCGGGTACTTTTCCACTTTATTTATTCAATAAGGTTGACTAAGTGAGGGTAGTTTGATATCATCTAATATGATTTACTTTGTGATTTGCTACTGAGCTCAATACACGTGATTCCTGAATTATGGTGTTTCATTGAACATAATAAGGAGCAACTGTTATATTCTATGTTTTTTCTTTGCTCCCTTTGCAGAATTCAATACAGCAGTGAAAACAATCAAAAAGTTCATTACAATCGCGAGGGGCTCTCAATATCAATTGCGTATCTTATTAAGGTAAATACCGGGAATTGATACTGTAATTGTGTCTTACTAAAGCACGTCTATACTTGATAAGAATTGCGAATTCTTGTACTTAATTTGAAACATTATCATTTGTCTCTGTTCTAATTTTTACACAGTTAGCACATAAGTGCAAACTGTACTAACGACGAGAAAATTAACCGCGTCGATAGATGTTCTCACTTCTTCGAGCATCTCCGCGTTTTTCGCCAAAACTGGCAAACCTACCCTCACCTTTTCAACATTTCACTTTCCGATAAGAAAACAAAGAAAGGATAATGAGCAGGTCACCGTAAGCCTGTTTTTTCTACTAAAGGGCGGCGGGTAATCCGGGTGTGTTTAATTTGTGTCAACCGTGTGCCATGATCCGACCTCATCCGGTACTCAAACAGCGAAAAGTAAAACTTTGCGACATCGGGTAGTATTACGTTACGAAGGTGTTGGGATCACGAAGTCCGTTAAAGATAAGAATACCTCTGAAATCGACACATTTACCAATAAATTATCTGGTTGTAGTCGATATGTGGATATTTTGAGGTGTTTTAAGTATTCGTTTTCATTTGGATATTTTTACTGAAATTAACTAAGTTTCTAAAACAACACTGAAAATTAAAACACGTAGAAAAATCCGAAAAGTAAAGCTATGGGAGAATCGAACCCGGATCCTCGTCATTCACCATCCATAGCAGATGGGTAAGCCTTTGAATTTTCCTATCTGTTACTAGCAGTCACGTGAACTTGTTACTATGCGATTTTTTGTCGCCAAACGTCATCTGTTTTAGTGATGTGTCTGTACAACACAATTACAAACACAAACTAAACTATCCTCGGCCTCTTTGTCGGCATTCATTAGTGACTTAAAAACTTATCTACCAATACTACTAACGGCTCTGTTAAACGGTTATTGTTGTATTAGAACACAACTTGCCCTTTCCAATCAATCGTTGTTAGCTAAACTATTACAAAGCGTTAGTATTAATTGTTAAAATAATCAAACAGGACTCACCGAGCGAAGTCAGCGCGATGATCAGTAACAACATAATTGCTTCCTTGTTGGTCTAAATAACTTCAGTTTCAATATTACTTCACCGGAACCTCGTTTGTATTTGTACCTGCTGATAGTTAAAATTTTACACCGTTAGGTCAGCATTCTGGTGGGTTGTCGGAAACTGGAGTAAAAAACTTTGAACCGTGCTAATGTTCGGAAAGTTCACTTTCTTTTTTGCGCTCGGGAAAAACATAATCGGCATGCACTGGAAGTAAAGAAAATTATAGAATTTACGTTTCCCGCGCAGATAGTAAAAGCCCATCAAGAGAATGGGCGAAAGTTTTTGATTATTTTGATTCCCCTTTTCACCTATACGCCCTTAATCATGCTAAACGTGGCCTTAAGGTTTTGTTACCTTAGGCTCTGTCTACCCCGTAAGGGATAAACATGTGATATATGTATGTATGTATGTAAGAAAGGACATATTCCACACTTTGCTTCGTGTGTTCCAGCAATGTATGTCCTTCAAGAAAAATAGCTACCATATGTGCATCAAAATTTTTAATGCAATCCCGGCTAACTTCAAATTTCTCCCCTTAAATTTATTTAAAAGTAATCTTCACCGATGGCTAAAAGAAAAAATATTTTATTCAACAAATGCCCTTTTTAACCTGAACACATAACATAATTATATATATATATATATATATAAATTGTAATTCTGTATAATGATTATGGTGAGTCTCCGTTACTCGAATTTAATAAATTATTACTGTTATTATTATGAGCTACGATTCTGCATTCTGCGATGCCTGTGTATCTAGGTGATTATAACTATTATAAGTCTAGTTTTAAGGTTACTTTGCATGCTATATTATGTAGCAAAATATGTTTCTGCACTGGAATTATTATTTTATCACCTACCTATTGTACCATATTTTATGTGAATAAAGAGTTTTGAATTTGAATTTGAATTCATCCATGTAATGTTTTCGCCTCAATATTTTACACGTACACTTTACATCGACGAATGTATGGAAACATTTGTCAAGCACGATTGAAAAATGCTAAATATCTTTTACAACAGTGTTCAGTGAAACTGACCCTACCACCTGCTGAAACGTACCGGAATTATTCTACTTTGCATAAGCCAATTATAATATAATTTAAAAAATTATGATTATCAAACCGTCGCGTGCTAATCCCTTAATTATATACCGTAAATGGATTTTGGATAGCGTACTTTGTGCACTCAGCTCACTTGGTTGCCCGCTACTGAAGCAACACATCGCTCCGCGGTATTTGGGCTGGGCAAATATGGGACACATGTGCGGTATTTACGCATTTTATCGCATTTGTTTCTATATGCTAATGGTTGCTCTGAAAATAATACGATATTTGTACGATCGTGGTAATAAAGAAAGGAACTAAACCGCGATTTCGTAATAACTTGAACTTTGCCTACTAAAGTCCGGATAATTTTAACATCACAGTTTTACTTAGACTGAGGTCCTTTCCTAGCACACTCTGTTAAGTTTATAATGAATTATAAAGTGTCAGATAATTTAGTTCACACACTTCCATGCTGGTATGGGAGTAAAGAAAAAACATAGAATGTACCAGTTGCTTCTCTTTCAGCGCATATGGTAAAAGACCATTGAGGGAATAGGCGGAAATTTATGGAATCATGACATTGTTATAGGCGATGTGCCGTATGATCCATACGCCCACAATCATGCTAAACGTGGTCTTGTTAACTTACCGTAACGTAAAAGACGTCATCTATGTAGGTTATGGATTACGTAGTATATTTTATCTGTGTATCGTTTCGTGAGTCATAGACGGTTCTGGCTGAAAATCAGTGCTGCAGGTGTCTAACACCTCAGCGTAATGCTGAACCAGCGACCGTTTCACTTTTGCGAAGTCACACACAACGCTGATGATCTATTTTTCATGAATGTTTTTTTTTTGTTTATTTTGTGTATCTTGTAAAAAGCAATAAATGTCTTCTTTCTTTCTTTCTTTATATATATTTGCTAAAAACAATAAGAACATAATTCCGTAAATTGGCAACCGTTACCAATATTTTTTCAGCTGTAATAGCGTATTTTGCGAATGCACTTTGCGTGGCATCTGCGTAGGAGCAGTGTTGCAAAGTGTAAATTAATTAAACGCCCCGATCACGTCACGTGGGGACGACGGTGCAGCAATTAAATACATTGCGTGTTGCTCTAGTAAACTGAGATACAGTCCGCGCTTCATCTACGCAATGAGAGAAATTGTTCACTGCGCCGCCGGCCGTGCTGAGTCGTGCGTAGGTGACATAGTCTAGTTACACCTAAATATTATACTTACATAAATAAGTGCCACGGAATGTATAAACACGTCTTCCTATTTAATGTACTTATTTGGACAGATGGTAAACGTGACGTCAATATTGAATTTTGAGAACAATTATTTCATAAGTAAGGTATTTCGTTTCATCAATGCTTTTATATATTCTGGTGTGACGATTCAGGCACGGGCACAGCCAGGGAGGTTTATGAGGTCAACCCCCCCCCCACCCTCGAAAAGTAGAGATATTAACATTCATAGAATTAAAATAAATTTCTAATGTAAGGGTTAATTTATGAACTTTTAGTCGTTTTATTTTCTTGAACCCCCCCCCCCCCCCCCCCCCCAAGTGAAGTCAGGTGTATTGAAGTATTATTTAACAAATACACACTGTCATTACTTCCATGCTGGTCTGGGAGCAAAGAAAAAACATAGAATGTACCAACTGCTTCTCTTCCCGGGCAGATGACAAAAGCCCATCGAGGGAATGAGTGAAAATCATAGGAATCATGTATAGGCGATGCGGCTGGCAACCCATCACTATTTTGATTACCCTTTCCACCTATGCGCCCTCAGTCATGCTAAACGTGGCCTTTAGGTCTTGTTGCCTTAGGCTCTGTCTACCTCGTAAGGGATGAAAACGTGATTCTAGATGGATTCATTAAATAATTTAAGGAATCGAAGACAGCCTTTTTTTTCTTTTTTTTTTCACATGATTAGAATAAGCCTACTTTTTATAAGATGTTACAGTTGCAAAGGTACCTACTTGAATTCTTCAAAGAAACGTATTTTACAGCTTTAAGTTTAAAACTAAACTCAAGTTAACCACTCATTTCTGAGTATGACCATGTATATGTCTTTACCCGATTTTTTACGAAGAATTGGACAAAAAAGTGACGATTTTATTAAATCTATTTGTTTTTGTTTTCAGGTAAGTGACCCGATCCTGGACCACTAAAACGCGTTAGTCGAGTACTGGTAAGAATAAATTTAAGACCCGATAATTATCACAAACCATAACGCTAAAAACGGTATCACACCGTAATAAAGAGTGACACAACCAAGGAAGAATATCATGCTACTTGATTACTTACAAATTCTGACACACAGAAGTAACAAGCGGGTTCCGTGACACATTCCCCGCACGGGGGCGTTACACACACTCTGTGTAATACGATCCAATCTCTAATTCAGTTGCCGCCGTGTACACCAAACTTTGCTGCCAAGTGCAAACAATCTTCCTCCTCGCTCAGTTATACAGCATGGCTTCAAATTGAATATACAAAATGTTTTACTCATCATCATGTTATAGGCGATGCGGCTGGCAACCTATCACTATTTTGATATCCCTTTCCACATATACGCCCTTAATCATGCTAAACGTGGCCTTGAGATTTTGTTACCTTAGGCTCTGTCTACCCTGTAAAGGATACAGACGTGATATATGTATGTATATATATATTCATCCATCCCTAGTCTAAAGAGTGACAAAGTGTGACCCTCCTGTTTAGTCTTATGCTTCTGAAATAATAAAGACAATGTTTAATTAAAGTTTTAAATTCTGACAATTTTTGAGCTTAAAACGATTTACTACTACGATTAATAACAAAGTGGCTTAAAGTATTTTAAATTATAACTTTCCTCTCTGGTTATTTAATGCAGCATTTACGAAGCAAACGTATTTTGATATGCCAGCCTGTTGCTTTTGAACAATTTAGTTTTCCATTCTTTTTATTTTTTGTTTATTGTAAACTGTTTAATGAATTTATGTATTTTTTAGTTACACAGAAGTCGGGTTCTATCTATTTATTGCTTTGTTTACGTAAAAGTTTATGGACTTGTGGATGACGCCTCTTGTATTTGACGTGGCGGCAAATAGGTTAAATACTAAAATTGACATCAATCTTGATTTTATTTAACATCAATCAATCAATTTATTTATTTCTCAAACGTGGGTACAAACTGAAGTATAAAGTCTTGAAGTTATTATTATTATTGTGTTTTATTAGTTTAGTTCAAGGAATAAAAACTAAATAAGTTTCAGTCAAAAATATCATTTTGAATACAATCTTCATTTGCTATAACTATACCTACTAACTTTGTCATCCTTCCTCTTCTTACTTATGTGTAACAAATTTGAAGTCAATCAGACCAACCGTTGAAGACTAACTCAAATAAGCACAATTTTAACTCAATCGATTGAAGATATTTGCTTAAAAATTGAGTCGCAAGATACCCGGACAGAAATACATACATACATTGCAAGTTAAATAAAAGCTTTTAACAATAAAGCAGAATAATTCAACCACTGGCTGAAGTATTTAGGTACGTGTATAAAGATGAAACTTTTATTATATAATATAATATTATAGCCTTTTTATTCCGAATTCGCTACAATTTCAATAAATATGTTGTTTTGTTGTTGTTGTTGTTTATTATTAAATTGTCGCGTAATTCGGCGTGCCTCATGGCATAGGCCTCCTCCGTGTATTGGAGGGTTTGGGCTATAGTTCCCACGCGCGCCCAGTGCGGATTGGGAACTTAACACACACCATTGAATTTCTTCGCAGATGTGTGCAAGGTTTCCTCACGATGTTTTCCTTCACCGAAAAGCTCATGGCAAATTTCAAATGTAATTTTCGCACATAAATTCCGAAAAACTCAGAGGCGCGCGCCCGGGATTTGAACCCACGACGCTCTGCTTGAGAGGCCACAGGTCAAACCACTAGGCTACCACCAATTATTAAAAACTAAAAAAATTATCTCAGACCCATCTTTTGCGTGTAATTAAAAAACTTCGTCGCCATCTTGTCTCAAATTAGAGCAGCTCCGCTAATCCCGCGACCTACCAACTTGCCGCGTTTAAATTGATTCGCGCAAATCCTCGAATCGATTAGTAATCGCCGTAAGCTCGATAATCGAGTCGATGGGCCCGACGCGCCATTAGTCGTCGCGACGAGCTCGGAAACAATCGGTTCGGTTTGGATTTAATTGATTGCTTCACCAATTACTAGACGGCGATACTGGCTGTTAAGATAACAGCACTGATTTTGGTTGGAGCTTGAAAACCTCTTAGACTTAGATTCTACTAGCTTCTGCCCGCGACTTCGCTGCGTAGAATTGTACATACTCGTAAAAACCTTCCTCTTGAATCACTCTATCTATTAAAAAAAACCGCATCAATATCCGTTGTGTAGTTTTGAAGATATAAGCATTTATAGGGGCATAGAGACATAGGGATATAGGGACAGAGAAAGCGACTTTATTTTATACTAGCTTCTGCCCGCGACTTCGTCTGCGTAGAACTATACATAAAAACCTTCCTCTTGAATCACTCTATCTATTAAAAAAACCGCATCAAAATCCGTTGTGTAGTTTTGAAGATATAAGCATACATCGGGACATAGGGACATGGGGACAGAGCAAGCGACTTTATTTTATACTAGCTTCTGCCCGCGACTTCGTCTGCGTAGAATCATACACAAAAACCTTCCTCTTGAATCACTCTATCTATTAAAAAAAACCGCATCAAAATCCGTTGTGTAGTTTTGAAGATATAAGCATACAAAGGGACATAGGGACAAAGGGACATAAGGACATGGGGACAGAGAAAGCGACTTTGTTTTATACTATGTAGTGATTATTTACTACTAGCGACCCGCCCCGGCTTCGCACGGGTGCAATCAGTGTTTCTCTAACTATATCATGCATGTATTATACATACAAACCTTCCTGTTGATTCACTTTATCTATTAACCTTTTCAACACCAACGACCTATATATACGTCCATTACTTCAATGCAAAAGCAACCTTCGTTCAATTGGGTTTAGGTTCAACTTACGGCATCGCAATAATGAAATCTGGCGTATGGGTGACGTCTCTTGTATTTGACGTGGTGGCGAAAAGGTTAAAAAAAACCGCATCAAAATCAGTTGCGTAGTTATAAAGATCTAAGCATAGGGACAGACAGGCAGCGGAAAGCGACTTCGTTTTATACTATGTAGTGATGTAGAGTGCGACTCTTTCGAAGAATTCATCGTCTCCAGCCTACGTACTTACGTCTCATTCTGAAAGGAGGCCTGTGCCCAGCAGTGGGACTTCCCACTGCTGGGCACAGGCCTCCTTTCAGAATGAGAGGGATGGGACTATTGCTTCGCAGATGTGTGCAGGTTTCCTCTCGGATTGATTCGAAATTGTGTGACGACTGTCCGACACTTTACATTTTGACAATTAGAGAGAAAGAGAGAGAGAGAGAGAGAGAGAGAGACATTTATTTACACACACTCGATACACGTAGATATATAATAGGAAGAAATACAATATACTTAGGAATAGTACCGATATGGTGTAAAATGGACCCCACTCAGCATAATGTTGCGGCAAGCCGCAACGCTGTTTTTCAGTAGGACCCAGATAAAATTAAAAAACTAAACATATAAAATACACATACACTGTGGCGACACGAACGCCAGTGGAAAACACCAAATAATCCAATAGATGTGCGTTTTCCGCACGCTCATTCACAATGCCGAGATTCTTTAATGTCACATCATAGCCAGCGTATTTATTTAATAAAAAAAGATACATTCACCATTAAGTCCGCCACCCCTTTAAAGGTCCTGCAATGCTATTCTGCACCATTGAATGAACAATTTTCGGTATCAGTAACGACATCGAGAAAGGTATTTTCATATTCTTTGGGTAAGGTTTGGGTCGATAATTCGATCCGGGTAGGTCTGTTCGGGGAATGGATTTGTAACATAGTAAAATGACTTCAATAATTTATCATCGGAGGCGATTCGATTATCTAGACGTTTTGTTAGGTGCCACATTTTAAGAGAAAAAAGGAGACATACAGTAATTCAGAGTCTAAACACATAATAAAGCTGAAGAGGATCGAAAGTCTATACATGGAAGATATAAAAAAAATTGGCTAGGGATACTTGGAATCGATAACAGAACACGTTCAGTCACGTTCGTCAGATTTTTTTACTGTTTTGGCCAGGTACTTTTTATCCCGAAAACCTGCTTAGTTCCTGCGGGATAGTGATAAGCGATTCTCCGCAGACGGAGTCGCGGGGAACAGCTAGCACATCATAATAATTCAGCACGTAGTTGGGTTAGTTGGTTTGGATCAGTAAATGTTTTTCGGGAATTTTTATAGTGGTTGTCTAATCTTTCCATACATTGGTCGATGTTGCTAACCTTCACTTAATTTTGAATGCAAAATTGCGATAAAAACCCTTGTCAGAAGTGATTAAACAAATCTGGCCCACCACCTGCTGAATTCACGCGAATACAATTTTTATGCAACCTTTTGAAAACGTTTTTTCCGCTTGTTCCCCGTACATAACTATTTTACATAACCAGGACATTTTAAGGCAAAATAAAGACTATTGTTCGCTTTTCTTAATGTCAGTGACAATTAGAACACATAGAAAAATCCGAAAAGTAAAGCTATGGCCGGGAATCGAACCCGGATCCTTGTCATTCCGTGACGCGTGCTATACCCCTACACCACCCATAGCAGGTGGGTAGTCTCCGAATTTTTCTACCCGTTACTAACTGTCACGTGACCTTTTGTTATTATGCGATTTTTTGTCGTTAAGCGTCATCTGTTTCAATGATGTGTCTGTACGACACAATTACAAACTCCCGTGGAACATCTACTGCTCACCAGGGACGAGAGAAGGCGCTGTTTTTCAAATGATAGGTACTAATCAAATGAATCAAGAAATTTTATTTCTTGATTTTTATGTTTTACTTTTTCGGTTTTACCGTTAGAAATAAAATTTCTTAAATTTTTTTTAAAAAAATTAATAAATAATAATAATAATAATGAAAATAATAATTAATAATGTAATTTTTTTTTAATTTTGAAATTTTTTTTTAAGAAATTTTATTTCTAACGGTAAAACCGAAAAAGTAAAACATAAAAATCAAGAAATAAAATTTCTTGATTCATTTGATAGTACCAAACATGTTCGCGGCTTGGGGGTGGCCCAAGGGCCCCGCCGCACCTAAACCTAAATTGATCCAAATTAAGCATCTTACATTTGTTGTACCAGTGCCGGTAATGTAACTTGGTTATGTACGGGAAACCAGCTGTTTTTCATAGGAAAACCGTGGAAATTACAATAATAAGGGTACTTTTCCAATTTGTCAATACAATTGACTAAGATAAAGTCCAAAATCACCAATAGTTTTTTTCATAGGAATGCTAAGAAGACTAACATAATATACTCACAAGCTTGCAAATCTGTAACAAGTGGACTTCGCTATAGCAATTAACCTGCCGCAAAATTGTAATTTTCTATATATTTGTAGCTAAATCCGGTTTAATTTGGTTCGCTCGCACGAACGGACTCTTAATAAGCAGCATTAAGCCGTATGTGCCGCTATTTGTATGCGAGAACGAATCGCCTAAATTGAAACCGAGCCGAGATACTAGTTTGTAGTTATCTATTTAATCTTTATCTATAGTGGCGAATATATATATATTTTATTATAATTATGCCTTAATGGTGGTCGTAAGGCTTGGGTCAATGTCAGTTTAAATGACAAGTGCGCGGCAAAAAGTCAATATCCCTCAGAAACTGCCAGGAAATCATTAACCGATGCCCAGGGTGCACCGGACCAAGCACTGCTCTTCCCCCCGGACGGATCCGAAAACGAACCGCAGACCACACGCGGAGGTAACCCGACTCGCACCCCTAGTTTCTCACTCTCTCTCTCTCTCTCTCTCTAGTTGCAAGTCACATCGTTTAATCACGATTAATTAAAGTGAATCTGGCTAACAATCATGCCGTTAGTGCATCTGCGTGTAAAAGCAGTGGCTACGTCACGTCTTTAGCGTTAGAATGGATTTTTTTTAACTTGTGGTTTGTTTAAAAAAATATATATCTCTTAAATTATGGGCTTTTGGACTACAGACATAGACATAGGGGAATCTGTTCTTAGAAACCATGGCATCGAACTAAACCTTCGAAGTTTATACATACATACGTACACAAATCACTTCTTTATTCCAGAAGGGGTAGACAAAGCCCTAAAGGCCACATTTACCACGATTGGGGGGGCTAAGACCCGTTATACCCCTGGCACTACCCCTGGGGGTAGGGGTGGGACTGAACCATGCCACCATAGTGCTGTAAGCTACGGGTATTAGGTTAGTTAGGTAGCTGCTTATGCCCGATGGGCAAACCACCCAGGAATAGGAGCCCCGCGGCGGGGCTCCGTCGATTTCTTTCTCAATTTCTCAAATGCCAGCACTACTATGGTGGTATGGTTCAGTCCCACCCTACACCCAGGGGTAGTGCCAGGTGTATGGTGGGTCTGAAGGGGATTGTGGGCATATAGGTGGAAAGGGAATTCAAAATATATAGTATGATGGGTTGCTAGCTTCATCGCCTATAATATTATGATTACTACAATTTTCACCCATTCCCTCGATAGGCTTTTGCCATTTGCGCGAGTAGGAAAGCAACTGGTACGTTCTATGTTTGTACTTCGCTCCCAGACCAGCATGGAAGTATGTACCTTCGTATTAGAAACTAAATATATATGAAGCATATTCAAATCAACGACTGATCCATTAAGATGTTCCTTCGTTAGCCGCGAGCGGCATCGGCGGCTGAAATTATTATTTTGTTTGTGCAAACATGCGGCCTGGGTTGAGGGTGGCAAACACTCTACGGTATGTACTTACGTCATAAATTCACATCATTTACGCTTCTGGTTATAGCCATGCTAATATCATGGAGTAATTAACCGCTAGTGGAGGTTTCATGACTAAATGTAGCCAATCCACTGCGGGGAATACTGCGCTCTGGTAAGTCTAGGTGACGCTGGGGACTAGAGTTGGACCAGTGGATAATGGATCGACAGTGATAGGAAATGGTTAGTAGTTGTTTTTTTTTTATTACATTTTCAAAAGCATAGTTCCAAATTGCAAGTAAATCCACTCTTCGAAAAGTTAAATGCTTATGAAAATTAATATAATTACAATAACTTACGTTGCTTTGTTTCATGTAGGGCATTTTAAAATGAAAAATATATTAGTAAGTAAGTAAACTCCTTACTGTGCAAAGTAAACATAAGACAAATACAATTGACAAACACTGAGATACATGCACGAAGGTGGACTTATCCCTATAACTCTTCCAGTCAACCTTTGAGTGAATGAGAGGAGTATTATATTATTAATAGTATTTATAGTATTTATTAATGGTATTCAATATGGAAAGATTAAAGGAAAAACTATCGCAAAAAAGACTTGTACAGTACAGAATAAGGGACCAATCACAATATATGACAGAATCAACCCGTATTATCACTCTGCAGGTTAATTGCTCAGTGAGTAATAAACCGGGATCAGTGTGGAGCGAGTCAGCTAATTTCGATTCCTGGTGCGTACAAGCATTTTATAATCAACTAGCTCGCACCCGTGGCTCCGCTCGCGTAAATCATTATGATGCGGCTGCTGAAATTACAAGATTTCATGGGAAATTGAAAAACGGGAATTACCAGAAATTACATCGTGGTCCGAAATTAAGTGCGAAATTACATTTGTAATTAATCTTGAGCTTTTCGGTGAAGGAAAACATCATGGGGAAACTAGCACACACCTGCGAGGCAATTCAATGGTGTGTGAAGTTTCCAATCCGCATTGCTCGCGTGGGAAGTATAGCTTAAGCCCTCTAATTGTGTGAGGAGGCCTGTGCCTAACAATGGGACGTAGACTGGAGATGATGATGACATCGTGGTCTTCATTTGCGTTGTATGTAGAACACAGTAGTGTAAGCACTGCTGCTTGGCGGCAAGATTACCAAGTAAGATGGTGGTTCCGGTCCGGACGGACTCTTCACAAGGTCCTACTATCATCATAGAGCCTTTTCACTATGCTACTAATGTTATAAATGCGAAAGTTTGTGAGGAAGTTTGTTACTCTTTCACGCGAGAACGGCTAAACAGATATGGATGAAATTTGGCACATTAATAGATTATAGTCTGGAATAGCACATGTGCAATTTATCCCGGGTAATTGTGTAATTTCAGTGGAATAACTATATGTTTACGAATTCTTGGCAGACAAAGTTGCGCAACTTAGTCTTCAACTATTATCTCCGTCACTATTTCTAAAAGATACAAACTTTATGGCAGACAATACCAACTTTACCAACACCCGTTTATCCCATTAAGGAGCTAGTAACCGGAGCTCCCTGTTTGTACGGAATTCCGACTCCTATCGGAGACTCGGGCATTGTCCAGAACTAGCTGTGAGAAATACAACAGAATGCACTTAAGCTAAATTTTCAATAGAACTATTGTTGAAGTGATTGTCTTTTATAACTAGCGATCCACCCTGGCTTCGCACGGGTGCAATGTGCTAATAATAATAATATAATAAGGTGCTAGAAGATTAGGTGCGGATATATTCAGGGTATGTAATTAATGCATGTTTTATTAATGAAAAAAATACAAAAGGGTAATAAAAACAAATTAAAAACTAAACTAAAAATAAAATTAATTTAAAAAGGAGGGGCCCCCGTGGCATAGTACCACAGACGCTGGCAGCATTCCCCCTTTGGACAGCGATACTAATACGCTGACCAAGGAAGCTGCCAGCTCTGCGGTCACCCGTAGCGTCTAATTAGCCTCTTCGAAATATCTTTGAACGCTATCTTTGAGCGTTCGGACCCCTCGGACCAAGGGTCTCACCTAATAATCAATTAAAAACCTAAATTATTTAAGTATTACATACATAAATCACGTATTTATCCCTTACGGGGTAAACAGAGCCTAAGGTAACAAGACCTAAAGGGCAAGTTTAGCATGATTGTGGGCGTAGGTATATGTGGAAAGGGGAATCAATATAATGATGGGTTGCTAGCCACATTGCCTATAACATGATTCCTAAGATTTTGGCCCATTACCTCGATGGGCTTTTACCATTTGCGCGGGAAGACAAGCAACTGGTACATTCTATGTTTCTTCGCTCCCAGACCAGCGTGGGCTCATCAACAAGCGGTTGAAAAGAAGGCTTTTACTTTGTAAAGGTCACTTTCATTAACTAAGCTAGGTTAACCACTCGTGTGTTGTTCTTTAATTAACCACAATCTGAGTTCGCGAGGTTGCTAACGAAACAACCTTTTTATGCTGGCGTTTTTGGCATAATATTTTAACAAATTCACACACATAATTTTAGCTTCAATATTGTCAACATTAGAAAAAAATAGGCGCAGCGGTGATTCGGAGGGATACTTTTACGCTGCTCTGGTTTTAGGTTAATTTTGCAGGTATCAGCCAAATATGTGGTCTGGCACGTCATCAAATATAATGTCGTTAAGACGTGGCTGTATTAAAAGTTCGACTTTAGCGACATTTTTATTTAATTTTACTTTTGCTTGATTAAAAACAATTTTATTTAAAATGAAAAACAAATTTTAGACAAATTACCGACTCGATTCTATAAAAAATAAAAAGTAAAGGCCTCGTTCTGTGAACGACAAAGTGAGGCTCGTTTAAAACTACGCCTGGCCGCGTGCGCGTGTACGTAGCGACTTGTTTTCACTTGTGTGCGTGTTCAGCTGTTACAATTTACGATTATTCGTAGAATTTACGATAGCAACTGAGCTTTATTTGTAGTAAACACGTATCTGAAGTTTCAATATGTGTGTGAGTGAAACATGCACACTTTGACACGCGTATAGTACGTATTTAACTCAAATAACGCTGACTAGCCGTATTGTTTTTCAACTGAGAGGAAATCTTTATGTATGCCTTAGGCACGGGGATGCCTAGGGGTATGTGAGACTCCTCCCCCAAGGTGTATACCGAAACTAAAAACTCTCCGGCGTTGCCTCAATCCGGTGGGGACGCAGTGGGATGCCACTAAGGTTTCACCACAAACGCCCCCCCCCCCGCGCCAAGAAGGGGGGGCCCGTACGCTGGGCACTCTACCCTCAGACGATTAGACCGTGCAATGTTGGTAGGTGATGAGGTATTACAGGCCTAGTCGTAGTTTATATCGGTCTCATTTTGTCGTTTACAGAACTCCGTCTTCACTTTTTACTTGGTCTGATAGAATCTGTAGCCGGTGGCCATCTTGTTATTAATTTGTTGGCACTGCCAAATCGCCCACGTCAGGATGAGATGCAAACTTGTAAATGAATTATGTATTTTTAGACCATTTGCCGTCTGTCGGGCTCGGAGACGATCCGATTGTATAATTAATCATAACTCATCAAGATTATCCCGATTCAAGACCCATATTTAATTACTGAATAAATATTTATATTCAGATTAAATTATTTGCAAATAAACCTACTCGGGTCGGCTTCGAATATATTTGGGAATAAACGGACACGTCGCGGAGTGAATTGTAAATTTAATACTCAATTAATATAGGTCGGTTTAGTTTGCAGGAAACTTATTAATAAGGGTATCCATCCTTTTTGAATGAAACTCAATTACGGTGCACAAATTGGGTTAGGTTTGTAGTGAAATACAATCATCTATGTTTAGAAGTTTTACATGAAGTTATTTTTAGCAGTACTTGCCAATATTTACATACATACACATACACAAATCACATCTTTATCCTTTCGGGGTAGACAGAGCCTAACAAACAAGACCTAAAGGCCGCTAGCATGACTCTGGGCAAAGGTGGAAAGGGGAATCAAAATAGTGATGGGTTGCTAGCATCGTAAGATTTTTGCCCGATTAAGTATATTATGTTAATGTTTATTTCTCTGGTATTATTATACAAATGCGTGTTTTATTTTATCCTCGTTTGCTAGCGTATTTTATGTATTCTTGTGTCTCAAAACAAATGAGAAATACTGCAAGTGCGTTAGTTTGACTGTATACCTCAGTAAATGTAAAAAATACTTTAATCCAATTCTGCACAATCCAGAAGTTTTCTGAAATCTCTATTTGCGATTTGTTATGTAGAGCCATCGCAAGTAGGCTTGGATCGTCACTACGTAAAATAAAACAAAATCCTCCGCCGCGTATGTCTGTTTTTTGCTACAAATAATAATTAAGTCTAGAACCGTAACTAAGCCCGAAAAAACAGTCCGCGCGAAGTGAACCGCAGGGGGTGGGGCTTAAAATATTATTATTATTATTCGTAGGTTTTTTGTTATAAACTCAGCAACTACTGGACAGATTTTCATGCGCTTTTACCAATAGATAGAGATTTTAGTAGAGAGTTTAGGCGCCCGAGCGGAGCCGGCGCGGGTCGCTATTTAAATAGAAAACTGGCGCAAATCTCCGACATTAGTAAATGTTCCGGAGTTCTTCGTTTCATAATTTGTCGTGCCCGGGCACGAGCGTGAGATGACGCGCTAATGGGCCTGGACCCATTACCGACTAATCCCCTTAAACACATGGTAATACGAGCTATTCATTGCTCTAATCCACGCCGTGTGAGAGAAAGATGCTTCGGTCTTGGGAATAATGTTAAAGTTGCGAGATGAGTGGAATGCGGAGGTGTATACAGTGTGTCATTCATAAGAACATATATTTAAAGCAGCCCTAATAATGACGTTAAATTGGTATCTTTGGTTTAAAAAAAAACATATCGGTAATCGGTATCGGTGACAAACTTAATAATTGACATTTGATTGCGTTGAAATTAAATTTAAATCTGACACTAAACGTCGAATACCTACATATTTGCATCACATTGCTGCTCGAAAAATGTTTCAAAATTAATTACTCTACATTAGAAAAAGTTTAATTAAAAAAAAAATACAACCAAAATTTTAAATTACCTATCAACTACCTTACATTACCTACCTAACTAACTAAACAACCTGCCCCGCATCATTCCACGCTCGCCGCGTTGCCGCGTTGCACGGCGATGGACAATCTCTGCGCCAGGAATGGTCCCGAACGGGAGTCCAGACCACGCTGTCGTAACCGGCGTCCCACGTCTTTAAAAAATAGCTTGGCCTCCAAGCACCAACACCCTGTCGTCTCGACCGCCAGCGAAACAAATAAGTAATTTGTTAAGGCCGAATATTTTTCCCGTTTTTTGTGGGCTGACTTTGTCTGTTTATTATTTTATTTAAATAAAGTTTTTCCTGGTCGAGATGCGATTGTATTTTCGAGGATATGAAAACCTTTCTTTGCGTGAACAGGTTTTGATGTGTTAGACAGGGGCACGCGGACCATTTTATAAACATCAAATTATTTGGCACAGTAATTGATTTTGTCCAAAAAACACTTTTCCTTAAAACAAATACATTTAAGATTTTTTTGAACTGATTTTATGATTTATGGGAGTATTTAACTGTAAGACATTCTTTTCTATCGAATGAAACGGTAATCATCAAAATGGGTTTATAGCCAGCGAAAATGTCATCGGACATACACTTATACATTGGCGCTTTATGTAAATCTTTACACTATTATTAATAAAAGTTTTTGATTACTTCTCGTTGCTTTTGCTTTAAACCCAACGAGCCACATTCACTTTTTTCGCGACAGATTTTCATTCAAATTCTTCAGCAAAGTGTGCCATTGTCAATCTGGTTCCACGACTCCAATGTCAGATATGGAGCCGTCAGCTGGCGCATCGATGCCACCTGTGCCTTTATACGGGTAGCAAGTTTAAAAAAGTTTAACCACGGACTAAGGAATAAAAAACTTCTCAGCACAAAACTTAGTGGACAAAGTGAACGTTTAAAGTAGAAAACTGCAAACTGCTTTATTATTTTAATTTGAACTCAAATAAAGTTAACTTTCTAGATCCTTCGGGCTTTAAGCATTTTGTGCTGCGAGTAAAAAACTGCATAAAACTGGTGTAGACGTTCCAACCAGTTGAAAAATGTTTTTCGCTCGTTCCATTGATGGCTTTTACATGGCTTTTACCATCTAATTATAAAACTATAAAGTATATATGTCATCAAAATATTCCGGCACAGGCATCGAACCCAAGACGCCGGCCGCATTGCCTCTCTGAACTGCTATTCCTAGCCTTTGAGTGAGGCAAGCGCCAGCCCTAGGGTCACCTGTGGCCAGCACTAAACGTGTCGAAAGATCTTTTAGATTTTTTTTGTGTCCGCCGACCAAGGTCACTATCGATTGATCTGTTCGAGTGATGTGTCGCACATAAATTCACTACTAAGTCTATCGATGAGCTATATCAACTTAAATACTTGCGTCAACATAAAGACATAATAGAATCATATGAGTCCATTACGACCAATTAACATTGATCCTTGGTTACTCAATGGCCTGCTCCTCGCCGCCCTTGGCTTTATATTGGTTGAGGGGGGGAGCAGGTCTAGTTCAGTTGGTGCTGAGACAGGTCATCGAAGCGGGCATCCTATTTATATGCAGTATCGACCGGCTCCGTCGGCAGGTAATTGATCCAACTGGGTTTTTAATAGGCTTCTATAAACGTAGTGACATTTGCGATGTGCTTGTGAACTAAGGTTTTCAAGCTGACATAGCTTCATAATATACTAGCAGTTGCCCGCAACTTTGTCTGCGTAGAATTCGTTTATTGCTATCCCGCGGGAATCACGCAATTTTCCGGGATAAAAAGTAGCCTATGTGTTATTCCAGACTATAATCTATCTATGTTCCAAATTTCATCCAGATCGGCCCAGTACTTTTTGAGCCTATTCATTACAAACATACAAAAATAGGTACAAATCTTTCCTCTTTATAATATTAGTATAGACATACATACATAAATCACGCCTTTATCCCTTACGGTATAGACAGCAGGGCCTAGAGTAACAAGACTTACTCTGCTAAAGGTTAGGGGATACTATTATTTTGATAAGAAATAGAATAGAAACAGCGCCTTCTCTCGTCCCTGGTGAGCAGCAGATGTTCCACGGGAGTTTGTAATTGTGTAGCACAGACACATCATTCAAACAGATGACGCTTGGCGACAAAAAATCGCATAGTAACAAGGTCCCGTGACAGCTAGTAACAGAAAATTCGAAGGCATATCCACCTGTTATCGGTGGTGTAGTGGTATAGCACGCGTCACGGGATGACGAGGATCCGGGTTCGATTCCCGGCCATAACTTTACTTTCCGGATTTTTCTGTGTTCTAATTTTCAGTGTCGTTTAGAAAAAAAATAGAATGTTAAACGCTGAAATGAATATTCATAGGTGTTGTAAATTTGACACATGTCAGAAGAATTTTTAGGTACATGTCTTGCATGCTCTGCCCCAATTTGGCGTGCAAAATCATATCCTAGTTTATTACTAACAGTAATCCATTTCAATGAACAAAAAATATACTATGTACTACGTATTACGACGTTGGCTTGCAATGTGTAACAGTTGTGCTCATTAAACTTTGATAATGATCCCGTAGAGGGATCGATACGCGTCGTGTTTGTGTGGTGTAAGGGATAATTAAGTTTGAGAGATTTATATGTGTTTTATGTAGCAGTAGTGAAGGGAGGATTACATAAAAAACATATACTTTTCACAAAGGCTTGGCTATCTTGCACGTGAGTAGCGGAGTAGCAAGGTAAATATTTTTCGTTCATTGAAATGGACCTCCGCAAAGTAACGCCTGATTCAATATAATAATCCACTAGCTGTTGCCCGCAACTTTATTTGCATAGAATTTGTTTATTGCTATCTCGCAGGAATTACGCAATTTTTCGGGATAAAAAGTAGCCTATGTGTTATTCCAGACTATAATCTATCTATGTTCCAAATTTCATCCAGATCTGTCCACAAGTTCTGGCGTGAAAGAGTAACAAACATCCATCCATCCATACTTACGAACTTTCGCGTTTATAATATTAGTAGGATTTACATAATTATTTACGAGAATAAACAACTATTTTTGTTAGATATACAGTGTTTTGGAGTGTCAAGTACATGGATTAACCCCAGTACTAATAGTTAGAGCTAATAGAGTTAGTCGAGTGATCAAGTATCAAGAGTGTCCACTATTGTCCGAGCACTCGATGCCTCGTTTGTATTTGCGTTCACTCTCACATCCGACACGTGTCAGTTCAGCTAAATTTTCACTTGAACTGTGCCTATTGACACAAGTTTCAACAAAGTCAACTCTCAATTTTTGTCAACTATCATAAACAAGCGCGTGTTCGATCGATGGGACAGTTTATCCGAGTGCGAGCGATTTCGAATATAAAAAACAAACTAAAATACGCCCTAAAAAAAAAAAAAAATTGCATATTCTTCTACAACTTAATAATCAACTTACTTTTTCTACTTATCAATATGTAGGTACGATCTATCTAATGTGTTACAATTATTGTTATTTTTGGACTCGGTGTCACCACACGGGAAGCACCAGCTTTCAAATAAAAAAGAATCATTAAAATCACTTCGCCCAGTCGAAAGTTATGAGGTAACAAACATGAAAAAAATACAGACGAATTTAGAACCTCCTCCTTTTTTTAAGTCGGTTAATTAAGGTAGCTGTTGCCCGCGACTTCTCTCACTTCCATTCGTCTATGCATGTCAGAGGCAACTGTCAAAATGACAGATCAAGCGAATGTTAAAGTAAATTAACAACAACCTCTCCTGTTTTTGTACTAGGACTGCCTTATCCTAAGGCTTTTTATTATAACGCATTGGCTACCGGCTTTCAGATCCAACATGCATACATACATAAATCACGTTTTTATCCCTTACAGGGTAGACAGAGCCTAGACCCGAAACTTTGTTAAATGCCACAAACCGGCGGTGAATGCGATAAGGATATCCAAAAAGATGAACTTAGCGAAGTAGTGTCACGGGCCAAGTTCTTTGTCAATACAAACACGCTCTTTGTCACATTAACCCTCTTATTGTAGAACTTGGCTGCGGCATGGGCGCGTCGGATGTTTTAAACTTTCCAAGAACTTTGAGCGCTGAAGAAAGGCAGTTTAAATTAGAATTGTTCTCGAAGGCGAGGTGTCGTTGAGATATTAGTAAAGAACAACTAAACTGTAGACAATACTTAGAATTTGCTCAGCCTACGCTATCCGGATAGCTAGGGTTGTAATTCTCTGTCCGCGTCTGTGTTCCCTGACACTACAATCTGTCTGTCTTCAAGTAAAGTGAACCACGTGATTGCGGTTGACCCATTATGCTTAAAAAGCTCTTAATGTAGTAAAAAATACACTTTAGTCAAACATTGTCGTAAATGTCGTCATTGTATTCTAAATAACAGAACACGAAGGGCCTTGTTGACGGCCAATTTACATTGCAGGCGCGATTTTCTGACCATAAATCGGATTGCTGGACTGTTTTTCATTTGTTTTCAACTTTAAAAAAAGTCAAAGAGACTATGGAATAATGAACAACAGTGTCATACAGCCAAGTCGATGGCCGAGGAGTGTGCGTTTTGTTCAAGTCTAACGTTATTATCAATGTCTCAAATAGCTTACGGTGACAGATGACATAAAAAAAAAACTTAAGAAAAAAGGCGGGAACGTGAAAATCACCTAAGTTGCGAGGAAGTATAGCGAAATTTACTTTCATTTCCTCTCAATGTTTGAGAAAAACGAAAAGCAATCGCTGGATTCGTATCTTTAAAAAATACTCGCCTGCGGTTCGTGTTGTTAAACAAGTTACTCATCCAGCAATTGGCTACTTCCCAGGCCTCGGCATTAATCTACTATCACACGGTTTTGGTCAAGCACAATCGTTTTTGTTGATCATGTTGACCGTTGATTCAACTAACTTCGGAGCGGGCTTTAATGTGGTCAAATTCAAACCTACTTTGCGTCCAAGTCCAGTCCAAGGTGCCTGCAGCAGTGATCTTATCACAATTTGATTTAGATATTCTGGCTGACTATATGTACAATATACGCATACGATAAAGAGGACCAATTCATGATGATGTTTGTGGTGATCATTTACCATCAGGTGACCCACTAGTTCGTTTGTCTGGCCTCTCTAACATAAAAAAAAATCCTGATTTGCCATTTGATATGAAACGCATATTTTTGTCATAATTTCCCAAACAACTGGACGATTCTACGGACTCCAATTTATCCTAATGGCTCCTTCAATAATTTTCTTACGGTTACCGTTACACTTTTGCAAAGACACACACAACGCTGATGATCTATTTTCCATGCTGTGTTTTTTTTCTTCTATAAGATTGTGTATATTTTCTTATATTTGTGCGTCTTGCAAAAAGAAATAAATATCTTTTTTGTTTGTTTCTTTCTTTCTTACAAATAATATCGCTTCAGGGAACATTGATTTGACCAACAATACATCCACCGGCTAACAAACAGAAACTGAACTCGTGCGTTGATTTTTGAAATGGCTCTTGTGTTTGAAGTGAGAGACAATAGTTTGATTAAAATGAACACAATAGATTAATCGAATGAGTTTCGAGACAAAAGAACAAAAAGACGAAAGAAAACAATCGGCAGAGAGGCGTATAAATAGTGTAAGCATTTACAGTCCCCTAAACCATCAATGAGGCTAATGTTTCAATCGTTCCTAAGATCGGTACGCAAGAGTGTTCTCGAACACTATGCATGTTGAACATTACAAATTACGCAAAATGCTGCACGCACTTGCTTCTCTGCGTAAACGACTAGCTGTGCGTAGCATAGCGTAAAGCATTACGCACAAATTATTTTCCAAAAACAGAAAACTTATTTACTTCAAAACTTATTGAAATTATAATTACTGAACCAATTTCGCAAGTTTATATCTGCTAGTATTCTTCCATGCTGGTCTGGCAGTAAAGCAAAAACAGAATTTACCAGTTGCTTCTCTTCCCGCGCAGATGGTAAAAGCCCATCGAGGGAACGGGCGAAAGTCTTAGGAATCATGTTATAGGCGATGCGCTAGCAACCCGTCACTATTTTGATTTCCCTTTCCACCTATACGCCCTTAATCATGCTAAACGTGGCCTTAACGTTTTGTTACCTTAGGCCCTGTCTACCCCGTAAGGGATAAAGACGTGATATATGTATGTATATCTGCGAGGCGTAACATTACAAGGTTCCCATATTCTGCAACATTTTACGATGGTGTCAGCCCTCATTCACAGGCCCTCAAATGTCAGATAACGTCTTGTTACGAAGATTTTACAGTATGATAAATTTAACGTTATTTTTGACTGCCTTCACTGCGTTGGCGGCCATTGTTTATAAGCTCCTGTCCTGTATACATGTTCGTTTTTCTTCTCTTTATTATACGGTCCGCCATTTGAGTGTTTCTTGCTCTCACACTCATGCGTTTGATACTTGAGTCAGTCTATGGTACCCGAACTCCGAATGACAATTTAAGGGCTCGCAGGCTTTAGTTCAGTAGCATGCTCGGGGTATCGTGTACAGAATTCCGTACCAACGAGTCTACTTCGAGAACTCTGCATCAAGCAGCGTTTATAATCTTTGGTACAGTCTCGTGTCCTCACCTTTTTTGGTCACGTAGCCGCCGAGGGGATAGCTATTGAGCGACTTGTGGTCCAAGGAAGGGTTGAGGGTACCAGGCCGCGAAGAAGATCGCTTATGAGGTGGACTGACCAGATAAAAGCGGCAGTAAATGGCTCGTCATCACTACATGAATGCACAAGGAAGGCGGCCATCAGAGAAGAGTGGTGGCGTGTTGTGAAGCTTGCCACCAATCCCTGAAGTGATGACCACGACCACACAAGAGTGATACCGACAAGGATGAAGAAGGAAGAAGGCTTTAGTTATAAACAATAACAGGACAGAAGCACTAAATGCATAGGTACTTCTAATCGACCAATTACACAGGCAATAGACACAGAGCAGGGGCACAAGACCCAAACGCTACGCTTAGCATGATTGCAGGAGGAAAGGGTAATCAAAGTAGTGATGGGTTGCATGTAGTAACATATATATTTCGCACAGACTTGGCTAGCTTGGCTTACAATGAAATGAGACTCCGCAAAGTTGGCGACCGGATAGCCTAGTGGTTAGTAACCCTGACTATGAAGCTAGAGGTCCTGGGTTCGAATCCCGGTAGGGGCAGACAGTTGTATGATGAATACGAATGTTTGTGCCCAAGTCATGGATGTTGTATGTATTTAAATATGTATTTATCTACACTATATAAGTATGTTTATCCGTTGCCTGGTATACCCATAGTACAAGCTTTGCTTAGTTTGGGGCTGGGTCAATTGGTGTAATTTGTCCCAAGATATTGATTATTTATTTATTTATTTATTTATTTATTTACGGAGATCCAACAGCTATGAAATACAGTGTGAGTTGATTACAGTAGTGACATTAAAGCCAATTATAGGCTCTCACAACTAGATTAAAATTAGATTTATTATTTAAAGTAACGCCTGACTCAATAAAATAACTATAACAGTTTAAAAACGAACTGCAAATGCAACGGAAAAAATTTAAAAACAACCTGAAGAAAATTGCGACAGTTTCTGAACACGTCACTTTGCAAACATAAAAGCCTTACTTAGAAACGGAGCCTCCGCGAACCGGCAGTCTGCAGTTTGCTGCTAACTTCACTGTTTCTTTGTTAAAGTTGCCAACTTGCTCCTTCAACGGCACAGATCTAACGAGCGAGCAGAGAATGCAACTCAATTTTACTTTAAATATGTTTAGCAGAACGCAAGTTAGAAAAACGTTCAAGTTTATTAATATTAGCTCAACTTCGGACTCTGGCACGGACAGTAATTGGAAATAAATTAAAAATAAAATCTAGCGAATAAATAAAATTTTAAATGCTGTGGAGAAATTCAATTCACCAATTTTTATGATATAAAAATATAGAAAACCTAAAACAACGAAAAACTACGTACTTAAAAAAAATGACAAAAATCGTTTTTTACATGCTGGTGTAAGAAAAAACATAGAAAGTACCAGTAGCTTCTTTGCCCGCGCAGATGGTAAAAGCCCATCGAGCGATGCGGCTAGCAACCCATCACTATTTTGATTCCCCATTCCATATGCCCACAATCATGCTAAACGTGGCCTTTAGGTCTTGTTACCTTAGCCTCTACCCCGTAAGGGATAAAGACGTGATTTATGTATGTAAAAATGCTTTACATCATTTGGGAAAAGAGCTTTCTTCAAACTACCGGGCCGATTTGTACCAAACAGCTAAGAAACACCGCAAGAAAACTGGCTTTTCGGTGAAAAGACCGCATCCAAATCGTCTATCCCGTTGAGAGTTACAGACACACACACAGAGAGATCGACGTCAAATTTATAACAGCCCTCTTCGGGGGTTAAAACCCGTGAGATTTTATTTTGATTCTTTTCTTTACCACTTTCGCTTAACACTACCGGTGTAAGATTTGACACCAACGTCCACGAAAACGTCATAAGGTCCGGCCACACCAGTGCGTAAAAGACGTCGACGGTGCGTTTACGCAACAAAATGTACGAAGAAACGGTGAGAGAACGTGAAGCATGTGACACGTCACTGCGTATACGCAGCGGTGTGATCGCTCCTTTATTTGAGTAATGGCTTCGCCACTAGCGGTAAACGACAGCAACAAACTGTTCTCAAAGTACTAATCATTTAACACGGGCCGGTACAGATAGACAACATTTGAACTGCAACCCAACTGCAAAATTCAGTTCGAGTGCAGTTCTCCTGCAGTTGGTGTAACTGCATCAAAACTGCAAACCGACTGCAAGCTGGCTGCAATAGAACTGCAATACAACTGTAATGCATATCGGACTGCTTAGTCGGCTTGCAATTTGATGCAGTTACAGTAACTGCAATAGAACTGCACTCGAACTGCCATTTTGCAGTTGGGTTACAGTTCACATGCTGTCCGCCTGTACCAGCCGAGACATACTTTTCGACCGAAAACTTACACTAAGCGTGTCTTTTCACAATAATTGATATTAACGCACATTCATCAGTCGCGATAGAAGCTTACGCTAAAGACTGTTCATCCCAATGCGCCTCTAACACCGTGACCTCTAATTAGCGCGTGCGGTGGCAGCAACCCCTCTGTTGATCTTTACCGCTCGCCTACACTTCAATGGGCGCCAACTAAGAGTTTGTAAGACGTGTCTCAGACAACGGAAGTGTACTGCGACAGAGGCTTTGTTGACTTGTCCCCAAAGGCGTGCAGAGGCGGGTCTCCAGCATCGGCAGTGCGTACAACTTCTGCGGCACTGCTACTGCCTACACTGTCTGTACATGCAATTGCCGTTTGTCGTCTACCCTACATAAACGTAACATTTATACACAAAATCCAAGTCAATGCCACCATTTTGTAGGTGAAAAACATAAGTAAATGTCCTGTTGTATGTAGTGGTGTAGAGAACAGACACGTACATACATATATCACGTCTTTATCCCTTATCAGGTAGACACAGCCTAAGGTAACAAAACCTTAAGGCCACGTTATGCAATGATGGGTTGCTAGCCGCATCGCCTGTAACACGATTCCTAAGACTTTCGCCAATACCCTCGATGGGCTTTTGGCATCTGCACGGGAAAGAAGCAACTGGTAAATTCTATGTTTTTTCTTTACTCCCAGACCAGCATGGAAGGAAGGAAGGAACAGGACTGATATTGGGACTTAAGCCATGGCTACTTAGAAACATGTTTCTAATTTGGAACGTCAATTTGTCTATTCGCACACATTACTCACACGTTCCCCGAGCGGTACAACTTAGGGATCTTTAAAAAGCGCGCTCACCTGTTCCTGAAAGGGCCAGCAACGCACCTGTGATTTCCCAAGTCTTGCAGGTGTCCCTGGGCGATGGTGATTACTTTCCATCAGGTGGCCCGTGTGCTCGTTTTCCCCCGCTTATTTAAGAAAAACGTATCATTTGATAATCATAACTTAAAAAACCTGAAAAAGATTAAAATGAAATGAAATGAGAGATTTTTAAATATTGTTACTTAGAAATACCAAAGGCATCAAACAACGAAATAAATAGATCAAGACATTCCTGTTGACATTTACGGTGAAAAATTGTGAAAAATTCCTTGGTGGTGTGAGTCGAGTTACCTCCACGTGTGGTTAAGAGCTGCGGTTCGTTTTTGGATCCGTCCGGGGGGAAGAGCAGTACTTAGTCCGGTGCACCCTGGGCATCGGCTAATGATTTCCTGGCAGTTTCTGAGGGATATCATTGACCGTTGGCTACGAGCCCGACAGGGGGGAGGAGGGTCTTTGACCGTTACCGTACGCGTAACTCGGGTGGTTATTAAATTATTTGGGTAGTTTTGGATCTTCAATATATCTTGAGTTTTAAATATAAATAATTGTACTGTACAACGTTGCCGACGTTTTGTCACAAGATTTTTTAATTATATTTTTCTTACTTTGACATTTGATAGGCCACCAAATAAGAAGAAGAAAAATTCCTTGTCATAGTAACGTAGGTATGTAATATTGTATGTACAGCCTGCTTAGTAACCTAGATACTAGTGCATCGGTAAGCAATAAAACTGTGTCACTAACAGGTCAAAGTCACACCTGGGCAGCACAAGTGGCCGCGACTCACTTATTCGCTACTACCCAGAAAAAAAAATTACACAACAAGGGAGAAAAATGTCAATAAAAAAAAATAATCAGATAATCACCTTAAGTGATCTATAAATGGGCACCAAGAGTTGGTAGGCGTCAGATTGATGGATTGAAATCAATTACTTACAATCGGCTGGCAATCTGCTGACTTACCACCAACGTCTTGACTTCCTAAGGGTTAGGTCTTCATTACCGTAATAGGGCAATTCGCTTTTCAAAGCCTGATGGATATTCAAGATGGCTGGCGATTGGTTACCAACGACCTGAGGTTCCTATTAAAGTTTTAGGAACTTTAATAGTTACTTGTGTAACGAACAAAAAAAAATTACCTTGCTACTCCGCTACTCACGTGCAAGATAACCAAGCCTGTGTGAAATATATATGTTTTTCATGCAATCCCTCCCTCCACTGCCACCAATAAAACACATATACACACACCACACAAACACTGACGCGTTTCGATCCCTCTACGGGATCATTCTCAAAGTTTAATGAACACAACTGTTACACATGCAAACCCATGCATGTAAATTTTTTGTTCGTTGAAATGGACCTCCGCAAAGTAACGCCTGATTCAATAAGTTACTTGTGTGACAAGGCAGCAAAATTATGTATTTGCGGCGAGGGCGCTGCATTGAATACAGAATGTTGCGAAGGATTCTACAATATCCAGAGCCTAATGAGGGATTCAAGTGTTAACGCCCAAGATGAAAATAATTTTGCTCCCGAGTGGCTCATACAACTTTTCACACTGAACATTAAAAAACTTGGTAAAAGAATTCTAAATATAATTTAAGCGCTACCAGCATAAAAAATGGCGTGGTTTTACAATTATCGACTTCAAAAAATTGCATTTGCAAAAAAAACAATTAGAAAAGCCTTGAAAAGAAAAGTTGCACTTTGGTCCCTCTCGACAGGCAAATCTTACTTTTCTGAATGAGAGGTGTGAAAAATTTTTTAGTTACTCGTTTGATTTCTTTTTTTTTTAATTACGAACTGACCAGTGATTGACCTCTATCTCACTTGGTGGAAGGTGCAGATGAGGCCAAAGGTGTAACTCACTGGTTCAGTAATAGCCTATTCAATCTAACCATGAAGAGCCCTAGGTTGTATTCTTTTTTAAAATGAGCAAGTGGGTCACCACATGGTAAGTTAGGACACCCGCAACAGTAGATAATTGCAGATGCGTTTCAATCCGAGCGGGCTAGGATAGAATACTTTACGTGCCAATTATTTCACCGGCTCCACTCTTCACGCCGGAACACATCAGCGCAAGCACTGCTGCTTGACAGTAGAATTTAGCGAGTAAGTTCATGTCAATGCCCATTTCAAACTCTTGTATATAATAAACTAGCTGCTGCCCGCGACTTCGTCTGCAAAAAATTAGTTTATCCCGCGGGAACTACGCAATTTTCCGGGATAAAAAATAGCCTGTGTTAATCTAGGGTATCAGCTATCTCCGTTCCAAATTTTATTCAAATCCATTTGGTACTTTTTACGTGAAAGAGTAACAAACATCCATCCATCCATACTTACAAACTTTCGCGTTTATAATATTAGTAGCATTCTATGGTTGAGTTGCCTATTTTCCTTTATCGGCTTGACCCTTGAAATGGGTTTAGAACGCGTTCGTCGTTGTACCAAATTAGATAAGCAGATGCCCGTCTATTTGGAAAGTCCCGTCTAATAATAAAGGGATTGACGGGATACTCGTGTCCGCAGACGTCACACCGCCTGGCTGCCGGGAGCCCTGCGTACAAGAAAAGACTTTTAAACATACATATTACCTAATTACGTTTTTATCCCTTACTAGCTGTTGCCCGCAACTTCGTCTGCATAGAATTCGTTTATCGCTATCCCGCAGAAATGACGCAATCCGTTCTTAGAGGATGCCTACGTCATAGTAGCTTTATGCATGCAAAGTCTCAGCTCGATCGGTTTAAAATTGACAAAGTTTTATACAAACTTTCATCCCCTATTTTATCCCCTTGGGGGTAGAATTGATCAAAATCCTTTCTTAGCGGATGCCTACGTCATAACATCTACCTGCATGCCAAATTTCAGCCTGATCCGTCCAGTAGTTTGGGCTGTGCGTTGATAGATCACTATGTCAGTCAGTCAGTCACCTTTGAGTTATATATATTTAGAATAGGGTAGACAGAGCCTATGGTGAGACCTAAAGGCCCCGTTTAGCATGATTGTGGGTGTATAAGTAGAAAAAGCCATCGAAATGGGATGGATTGCTAGTCACATCGCTGCTAACGTGATTCCTATAATTTTCACCCATTCCCTCGCCTATTGCCATCAGGGCGGGATGAGAAGCTATCACCTGCTTGTCTACCACGAGAGCGCATTAGAGTCGCGTTGCACGCGACATAGATGCTACTGTTAATTCTAGAAAGAGAGGTTGTTACCTCGCGCGCGACGCGACTGTCGCGCTGTCATCTTAACTAGGCTGATTAACCACCAATGGCGTGGCGTCCATAGACCTCGATTCCCACCGGCTTGCCTATTTTAAGGCAGTTGGGCTAACTGTGCAGAATTAGAGGAAAAGGCTAGTTGAATTCCCTTCGGCTTGCCTTCTGATATACTTGACGCCACACCACTGCTAACCACTAGCTAGATTATCCAGGACCTAAGTCGGATATCGGCAGATATCGGATACAATACAACAATACAATACAAATACTCTTTATTGAACACCACAAATCAGTACAAAACAATACAGAAACAAAGAACAAAGTAGACAATAGGCGGTCTTATCGCTTAATAGCGATCTCTTCCAGACAACCAATGAAAGAAATAAGTTGGAGACAGTTTAAGTAGGTGGCGGAAACAAATAGACAGGATAAACGCAGATACCTATACCTATACAGATATCTATGGGTATCGATTGACAGTACCCCGGGGGTCACTTTTCTGAGTCACTGGGCTCACTGACGTCACTAATACGTAAAATTTCGGACTTGCCTTGTATAGAGGTAGTGTAAAGGGAAAATGTTAACAATACGCATCGCGTTTTCGCACCTGTTGTTACGGAATAGATCTGACTCCCCATTTAAATGTGACTTGTAAATATAGTGGAATGCTTGGAACTTTTACAGAAATAGCCTGTTGTTGTAAGAGTGAGGGTGTCGTTACGTCAGATCCTCGTCATCGGCTTTTATGCCTTCATCATCTCCAGCTTCATCTTCTAAATATATATAACTCAAAGGTGACTGACTGACTGACTGACATAGTGATGTATCAACGCACAGCCCAAACCACTGGACGGATCGGGCTGAAATTTGGCATGCAGGTAGATGTTATGACGTAGGCATCCGCTAAGAAAGGATTTTGATCAATTCTACCCCCAAGGGGATAAAATAGGGGATGAAAGTTTGTATGAAACTTTGTCAATTTTAAGCCGATCGGGCTGAGACTGCATGCATAAAGCTACTATGACGTAGGCATCCTCTAAGAACGGATTGCGTAATTTCTAGCGATAAACGAATTCTATGCAGACGAAGTTGCGGGCAATAGCTAGTCATTCTATACGTTCCACTGCTGGGCACAGGGCTCCTCTCAGAATGAGAGAGTTTGAACTATAGCTCCCACGCGGATCCAGTGCGGACTGGGATCTTCACGCACACCATTAAATTGCTTCAATTCCTTCGCCGAATAGCTCATGGTAAATTTCAAGTGTATTATCGCACATAAATTTCAAAAAAGTTAGAGGTGCGCTCGGGATTCGAAGCCGCGACCCTCAGCTTGAGAGGCCACATTTCAAGCCTGACATAATATTGTCTATTAATCTTTTGCTGTCACTTCATTATCTTGTGTTTTTAGCTGATTAAAAGTATCGCCCGATTCAACAAACCCATTGAATGAACACAAAGGTCATAAATTAATTCTGGAGCAAAACGACGGTCAACGACCAACGACAACTTGTCCATTCAAGTTACTCCAGAACAGATTCCGAAGTTAATGGAACATATAGCCGGCATCTCGAATCAATCGCAGATCTCTATCGAGTTACCCTGTAAGAGGATTACGCCGTCCTGTCCGAGGCACACAACACTTAATAGCTCATATTTACCACAGATTAGAAGAGGTATGACACTGTTCGAATACGCGCGCGGGTTACACGCTTCAAATTTATATTTAGAACTTTAATATTTTTACACACTACTTTATCACGTCATGGAGAGTATGATAGCCGGTGAAATGTACATGAGGCTTGTGAAATGGTTGCAGGTGTCCTTGTGATCCCGTACAGTCAAGGAACTTAGTTCCGAACCCAACATAGAACCTTTTACAGTAAGTGTCGTAACGATTTTCCTTGTTAAGTAATTCCTCGATGAGTCAGGAATTAAATTCCTTAACTGCCCCATCGTATTTGATGCATCATACTTGATGACCCCTATTGATGGCCTTGAGGAGGCCTATGCCATGAGGCACGCCGAATTACGCGACAATTTAATAATAATAAAAAAAAAGCAACAAAAAAAATGAAATTGTAGCGAATTCGGAATAAAAAGGCTATATTATTATTATTACTTGATGACCACTATTGTTGTTTATTCCAAGAAACACCGTTTGAAAGGCCATAGGTCCAACCACCAGGCTGCCACGTACTTATTAGCTAATAGCCCAAGATAACAGAACCTAAAGTTTTCTAATTCCTAAGATTCTCGCCCACTCTTTCGATGGGCTTTCACGACCTGCGCGGGAAGAGAAACAGTTGGTACTGTGGGGGTTGCTACAATAGAGAGATCTCTCTCCAAGCAGATGTTTTGCCTGGAGACCGAAGTCCGAAGGAAGAGAGTTGATAGTTGTATTTATGCAGCCGCATTGAGAAACTTCGTTAGCGGCATGTAGATCGATGTGACAGCTGTCATTAGAACTGGCGCTAGCTACTCGTGTGTCGTAGTAGTTATGTACAGGCCAACTAGGTGGCGCTAGGGTCGCTACAGTACTATGCCATTTCTTTGCTCCCAGACCAGCATGGACGAAACTTATTAACTAAGCGGTTATTCGGTATATAATGCACTAGCTGCATTTTGTGCTATGCCTCAACTCTAAACAGCCGCTGGCAAGGGTCTGTGCACGACTAAGTAGGATAAGAGGACAGGTAGGAGAGGTGAGACTATAATGATGTCACTCCGGGGCGGCAGAATACGTGCAATGGACTGCTTTTGTTTTATCCTGTGTTTTGTTCAAGAAATTGGAGCACAGCGATCGCTGAGCCGCCAAAACAAAAGACTGTTTAAATGAGAAGTTTTCGGCGACATTTCTGGAACTATAACAAATGACATGTTTTGCCATTTTGAGTTATAAACTCTATAATTAAGCATAGATAGGTTTCTACCGCAAAGTGTGACAGAATATTCTGGAATAACTCTGCAGGTAAACATCGTAATTTTGGATTTAAAATAATGTCAACTCATTGACGTCGAACACTGCAATGTTGCGTGCAAATATTTTTTCAAACACACACAGTTAAAGAATCACGAAAAACATTTACTTATTATGAGTTGTTCAGTTACAGTAACTCGACCGCGTGTTAAAGCATTTCATAAATTTTAACACGTGTTTTACAATCAAACTCACATGACTCAATTCGAGAGTGAATACAGTTTTCTATTCACAGTGCAATCGGAAAGTGGTGCTTGCCAGCGCGACTCCCTCGGCGCTGTTTTATTTCCGAACGATCGTCTTTTGTTTAGATGTCTGTGGAATCGCTCGAATCGAGACGCGGCGAGGCGACAATCGATTTGACAGCTGTGGCTGAAAAACAGCCAGTGTCATGTTCGAAATTAAGATAAAACTTTAGAAGTTGAATGCGTGAAGGTTGAATACGATTCTTGAATTGTACTTGTAGACGTAGAGTAGATAATGGATGGAGATGGTACAAAAGTACTTAACTGGGCATTTTCAAAAAAACGTGTACCCCTTTTCCATCAAAATTACTTTCATTTCCCATACAACTTTTTCGTGTCAGTTTGAGTAAGTATTTCATAGTAATGTCAATCTGATACCTTTTTCGGATTTCTGAGAGGAAGAGTATTGACAGACAGACAGAAAACAAAGAAATCTAATAAGCCATTAGAGTTTTCTTTTCCTTTTGTAAGTGCAATAATTTTTTACGTACTTACATAGTTATACTTTAACAGTATACAACAATAACATTTCGAGTTCATTACTGGTTACTGATTTTACGTACAATAAACAACAGGATGGGTGATTAAAAACGGAATGAATAGTACATTACTGCCGAGGTCTGAAAAGTTGGGAATTGCCTGATGAGGTGGTTTGCAAGGCTCGTGAAGAGACGAGTCAGACAATTCATGTTTCTGTCGAGGAATATACTATAGTGCTTTTCTCAAACATGAGGAAATAAAAACTAAAAAATATTAAAATAAAATAATGAAAACAAATAGATTTAATCACGTACAGAACACAATTTTACCACTTCTAAATTTTTTTTTCAAATCATAGATAAAAACAGAAAATTAAAAAAAATCTTACACACGCACTGCGATGATAACCAAGCAGTTGGCCTGGTTGTATGGAATTATTCTATCGTCCTCTCAATTTTGCATGCAATTGTTGGAGTTTTAAAAAGTTAACAAAGCGGGAAAAAATGGGTTTTAGTACATTTCATTTTACTCCTAAGTAGGGAAGTTTGGTTTTTCTGAGGCACTTCCCGTGTTCTATTTTCTAAAGTAAAGAGAAAAATTCCAAAAATGTTTGAGAAAAATAGTTTTGTCATCTTAACGAGATACTTGCGAGTATTACCGTCCTTCCGGGAAAACCTTTTTCTGGTAATTAATACCTTTTAATTAAATTGAAAATAAAAAGCGTACTTTTTCCTTACTGAACAGGTTTACACTTGGAATAAATGTAAATGAAGTATGCCCAACTCCAAGATGTAATACTTAAACGGTTTAAAAAAAACAATCTACGAAAATAAAACTTTTGATTAACAGACCTTTCAACGCCAAGGGGGCAATTCTTAAAACGTCCACTGTCCCACTCTGACATGTGAACCTTACGCTTTTATAATAGAGGCCAGCCGTGGCCTCACAATATGGGAGACGGGCAGGGAACGTGTTAAAGCACACCACTCGAAAGTACTATTTGTTTTAAAGTAAAAAAATCTGTGTATCGCAGCCAAACCGCAGCTCAAATTAAACGTACAATTAATTCTCTCGTCGTCTCAGCCCTTCTTTGCCAAGTTATCATTTAACTGCTTCCATTCTGATATTTTCAGCAGTAAGAGATCACTCGCTGCCCGCCATCTTTTTTATATCCTTCCACCTCATTTGTGAAAAAGAAAAAAAACGCTTTTGAGCGGTACATTAGAGTAGCGTGCTTTTAAACAAATACTAGACCAGACCCTTGGACCAGGAAAAGTCTTGCACAAGAGTTGTCTTATGATTTAGGTTAGAAATAACGACGGATTGACTAAATTCTCGTGGGAAAGGGAACTTAGCAACAGAGAGGTCCGTTCACGTTATTAATAGTGTTAATTTAATAGGTTAGGACGTCGCGCCGCCTGACCTATCCCAAAGATTGACACTACAGTGCCCGACATAGCTAGTCTAAATTTCTGTCAAATTTAAATCTCGCAGCTTTGGTGACTTCTCCTCGGAGCATTGCTACTTGAGAGTGAGGGCGGTAAGCACGATACGGACTTCGAAAATCGAATTTCGTAGTAGACCTGGCTATACGAGCAAAGCGGGGAAGGCCTGCAGGGATCTCGGCCTGTCACGGACCACAGACTATAAACTTAGGCTACAATGCAGCGGTCAGAATGCCTAGCTTGATCTTGTTGGTGGTCAGTGACCTGTCCCGTGAGCTGACATTTCCGCCGCTCGGGTGAAGCATCTTTATTTTTAATATCGCGCGCATTCAGTGGAAGCGAAGGCTCCGATAAATCAGCCATGTTTCAATAACAAGAGATCTTTGGTGTTTTTTCGGTGTTTTGTCGTATGTAAGTGCGTGGGCGTTTACATGCGACTAATGAACGAACATTCACCTTGCTACTCCGCAACACGTGTAAGTTAGCTAGTTGTGCGCCTTAGGTACGTATGTATTTATGTTTACGTCGTTGGTTTGCTAGAGTTGAGTTTAGTGTTGTCGGCGAATTCACAAAAGCGTCTTGAGTGGTGTTATTAATTACTTAGTATTTAAATCTGCGTGGCATTTGTTGTTTTCCGTGGAGCTGGGTTTTGCGTTCAGAAAATGCTTTATAAAAAAAATGCATTTTGGCCGCCTAGGGCTCTTTAATTCTTTATATGCTTTTTGAAACTACCAGCGCACATATCTCTACACAGTATAAACAAAACACACACACATATCTCTTCACGGTATAAAGCAAAGTCGCTTCCCGCCGTCTATGTGTGTATGATCATTTAAGCTATGCAACGGATTTTGATGCGGTTTGCATAAATAGATAGAGTAAAGGAGAAGGTTAATATAATTTATAGTTTAATATGGTTTTTTTGCAATCATGTTAATTATTTTTCAAGACGTCTGGAAATCAAACCGATAGAAAATTCCGCTTTATTTACATTAGTCTTTCATTTGTCTTTTCACCTTTACGCCCACAATCATGATAAACATGGCCTTTAGGTCTTGTTACCTCAGGCTCTGTCTACCCCGTAAGGGATAAAGAAGTGACTTATGTATGTATGTATGTATCTAGATAGCATAGTATATCTCTTTATTGCACGTATGTAAACAAATAAAAATAAATACAATAATAACAGAGAATTGCACAAAGGCGAACTTATCCCTGGGATCTTTTCTAGTTAACCTGATTTAACATTACAACCGTGCGAAGGCAGTATTAGTACGCGATTGGTCCTCTAATGCTTGTGTGTGTTGTTGCAGATGCGTTGGTGTGTGGCGGCGCTGTGGCTGTGGGCGCTGACGCTGTCGACGCTGGCGGCGGCCGCGCCCGACGCGCCCCGGACTGCGCCCGCGCAGGTCAGCTCAGCCCCGCCCCGCTCTATGCTAAGCATAGTTCATGGTTCCTTTATTAATTACCAGCTGTTCCCCGTGGCTTCACCTGTTCCATTATATATTTAGGTGCAGGGGTAGCACGCGTCACGGAATGACGAGGATCCGGGTTCGATTCCCGGCCATAGCTTTACTTTTCGGATTTTTCTGTGTTCTAATTTTCAGTGTCAGTTTCTGTTTTTTTTTCACCATGAAAACATTCCGTGTAACTTAAGAAACAATACATTATGAAAAAAAACTCGCCGAACTAATCCACCCCTTCACGAGTTTTACGCTTAGCAGCAGTCATTTTTATTACATGTCAAAATTAAAAAAAACGAATTATTTGTTTTTAATTCCCCTTTTGTATTTTTTGTTTTTTTTCAATAAAAAAAATTTTTTTTTAAGTACTTTCTCAGAGCTAGTTAACGATATTTTAAAAAATTTAAAATCTCTTGTCAAATTGTAGACTTATTTAAATGGCTCTGGCGAAACTGCCTTAATCCAGTTTTAGCCCACAAACACCGTCTTGAATAATACAGTCCTATTGATTCTGGTTCCCAAGAAACGACAATAGGCGACTTCTGAACGACTGGGTACTCAATAACCCATGAGTAACTTGTGGGTATTATAGATAGATTCGAAGGGGGTCGATTTTTGAAGTCACTTAACTAAAAATAACGTACATACATACACAAATCACGTCTCCATCCCTTACGGGGTAAACAGAGCCCAGAGGATAACAAGACGCAATGGCCACGCTTAGCATGATTGTGGGCGCATAGGTGGAAGTGGAAAGGGGAATCAAAAAGGTGATGGAAGGCGCATCGCCTATAACATGATTGCTAAGATTTTCGCCCATTCTCTCGATGGATTTTTACTATCTGCGCGGGAAGAGAAACAGCTGGTACATTCTTTGTTTTATTTGCTCCCAGACCAGCTTGGAAGAATTAAAAACAAAAGCCAATCGTAAATTTAGAATTTAGTTTTTGTTCGTAAGCGGCCAGTGCGAGTCGCGGAGGTTTACCATGTGACAATGGACGTTTCGGATTCAAGTCATTTTATTTCCGTAAACATTTTTAAACATGGGCCTACTGATTCATTAATGAGAGAAATCGTGACTCCGTTTGTTTGTCCATTTTCACGTCAATCGGACGCGATCGTCCAAAAATGTGTGCGTCAGCCCAGTGACTCGGAAATCAACGTAGGTTGCTATTATTTCAATAGAATGAGCAGTCCTCGACGAAACTGATGTTACGTTAGTATATATGATTTATTTATTCATGAGAACTTACTCAGCATTAGAGTTAAGGTACACCAAAACACTGAGTTAGGTAAAAACAAACAAGAGGTAAAAATAGATAATATAAATACAAAATAAGTAGTATCAATCGCCCATGACCTGTCTACCTTGTAAAAGATGAAGACGTATATGTAAGTAATATAATAAAAAAGAAACACATCACTAATATTTAGGGATTTCAAAAGTTTCGCTTCCCTACAGCGGCAGTGCGCAAGTTGGCAACACCTGTCATAGTGTAATTAAAACAACGAGTGACACTCTTCTGATTTTTACTTTATCACGCAAACAGAGTGTACACTTACTTCAGCTTTAGAAAAAATCTGAACTTAATGGAAGGAAGTTGAAGATTCCCGGTTTGCTGTTACACTTAACTTTGTATATACAATACGGCAATGTCCTAGCACTGCTATGTTACTACCTCGCTCATGATGAAAGGGGAGCGAATCAGAATACATGGTTCAAAATATATAACGCAATTTTCTGTAAAACTATTAGCAAAATGAACTTTTTTGATATCGTAATTATCTATAGATTGGTTTAGGTTAGGTTAGGTTTGTTTTATAACAATCCTGTTAATTTGTAACTTTCTGAGAAAATCGCATTATATATTATAAACCATTATGTATTTTAACCCATTATACATTTTAAACTTTATGTATTTTAATACGTACCCTGATGAAAGTGGCTAGAGACGTTATATTTCCAAGTGCGTAGAGCTGATAAGACCTTTGAGGCATTCATAAAGCCTAAGTACTAGCCTTGAAGCTGGTCTAGGGCTAGAGGATGTCTTCCTTAATTGTTACGATAACGCTCCACAGTTTAGGCATGTGTAGGGTGCGCTACCATTAAAGGAAATAATAGATATATGTATTTACAGTACTAGCTTTGGCCCGCGACTTCGACGTTGCGAAGATTCTAGGCAGCTACGACCTTTGTCACGTTTATCACTATCCTGCGGGAACTGTCTAATTTTCCAGGATAAAAATTAGCCTATGCTTTAATCGAGCGTAGCTATCTTCGTTCTAAATGTTATCCAAAATTCCATTCGTTTCAGCGTGAAGAAAGTACACACACACTCACTCGCATCGTCTCAAACTTTCGCATTTATAATATTAGTAGGATACAGCTAATAATACACAGCACAACGGCACACACACACACATTGCAGCAGCAGCAGGTACAGGTCGGCAATGAAAGAAAAAGAGCCATAAGATAAGGGCCTGTTTCCTTACATCCATCTCTGCTTATTACCACGAAACAGATAGAGACTTCATCATAGATGACTGACACTTAAGATAACGGAAGTTGGAGAGTGGCGAAACAGTGGTGAAACAATAAACCCTAAATCTATGTGTTAAACGCATGCTCGACTGCCAAGTTTCGCCGTGAAAGGTAAGACTTTAAATAACCGAACAAAACAATCTTCAACAAGTCGGGATTAGAAATTTCCGAGCCCTGTTAAAACTTCGGCAAACAACGCGGTGAATCCCACACTTAAATAGTTCCATTAAACGAAACGCTCTAAGAAAACAACCTGGCGGACAAGAGGTGTAAAAAGCTGCGCCAGCCGACGCGGCGGGGGGGGGGGGAGGGGGGGCGGGAGGACTTAGGACGTCTTTGAGAACGCGCGGCGCCAGTCGCAGCGGGAAACGACTTACGTTTATTGTTAAAATCTTAATCATGCTAAACGTGGCCCGTCATTACATATACCTACGAGTACATTGCACGGTCTCATCGTCTAAGGGAAGACGGGCTCAGGGCTCAACGTACGGGCCCTCCCGGTCCGGTCCTGGCGGAAGTCGGGGCCACCGAGGGGGCGTTTGTGGTGAAAACCTAGTGGCATCCCACTTCGATCATTGCACTCACTGCAATAGCCAAATCAACGATTGGCTTGACTGGTTTCGGTTTAATTGGTTTAATGCGATTGAACTGATAGAGTGTTGCCATACATATTTCCGTGTATTTGTCAGCTTGTTTGTGAAGTGCTTTCCACTGGCGTTCGTGTCGCCACAGTGTATGTGTTTTTTTGTGTTTAGTTTTTATAATAATTTTATCTGGGTCTCACAGAAAAACAGCGTTGCGGCTTGCCGCAACATTAGGCTTAGTGCGGTCCATTTTACACCATATCGGTACTATTCCTTAGTATACTGTATTTCTCCTTATTTTATATCTACGTGTATCGAATGTGTGTTTAAATAAATGTTTCTCTTTCTCTTTCTTTCTTTCTCATCACACCGGATTGAGGCTGCCGGAGAGTTTTTGGGTTGGGTATACCCCTTCGGGAGGAGTTCCACATAACCCCAGGCATTCCCGTGCCCAGGGCATCCATAAAGATTTTCTCTCCGTTTTTAAAAAAAACGCTCTGTCTACCTCGTAAGGGATAAAGACGTGATATATGTATGTAAAATCTTTTATTAACATGACCTGTTCGTTTATATTGGGTCACTTTTAGTGGGTAGTTGAATTGCCCTGAAATTTGCTACGCAATTGGTTAGTTTGCTAGTCAACGAAAAAAGTTTGTCTTGAAAATGTTTTTTTTTTAACAAAATCTTATTTCCCAGCAGCCCGCGTTGACTTAGCACAGGTTATTGAATTGAACTATACGTGTAAACATTCCTTTCCAATCAAAAATAGTAATTCCTATTTTAATGTCGTACGCTTACGTTCCTTAATTACCCATTTAAGGTTAAATAAGTGTCGGTAAGACGGTAAAAAGGATTTTTTTCATAATTGGTCCTAAATTGAATAACGTAACAGTACAGAATATAATAAAATATTTATGTTGCTAAAACGAACACAGTAGGTACAATTTACCATGTCAGCCGTAAAAGAATTACAAGAGAATGCATGTTCCGCCACATTGTAGCATTCAAAATTCATCCATCCATCGCTATTCACTCCATTGCCATCGGATACATCTAGTCGTTAGCTTGGGTACTCAAAAATATCTGAACACGCCCTTACGCAATTGGTAAAACAGTTGTCTTGCTGGAATATTCTGACTGAAACTAGAATTCCGCAGATTGAATAAATAAAAACTAAAATGTTATCAAGAGAGGCCTTTTCCCAGAAGTGAGATGAGACCCCATAATACTAAAATAATATAAACATTAATGAAAAAATTATAATAGACTTCCCCGCCGCAACTCGGCCGCGCCCCCTGGCGATCCGTAACACAATTAACATTCCCCGTCTCCAACACTTTAATAGAATAATAAAACAAGTTGTTTTACTCCAAGTGAAACTAATCCAAAGATAAGTCGCGTTTAGTTGACTCGGAAAATGTGCCTTTTCCAGCCTAGAGCGATCAAGTGTCAAGGGTTTTGTGTAAAGTACACAACGAATACCAAACAGGTCGGGTAACTGTTGCACATTACAAATACATATTTTCTTCTCGAACTACAGATGATTACGAACGATTGTGCGTTTCAAAACTGCAAATGGACAGCATGGCTGTTATGCACATTACAAAGTATCTTAAAAATATTCGCTAATAATTCGGCAAACTTTGTCCCTTTCGGTGTTGTGACCCTTGGTCCGTGGGGTCCTAGCGCTATTAGCCTCTTCAAAGATAATATTTGGAAGAGGCTAATACACGCTACGGGTGACCGCAGAGCTGGCAGCTTTCTTGGACAGCGTATTATTATTTTAAGATTAGTTTTAGTTTCGTTTTTAATTTGTTTTATTTTAATCATAGTTTAATTTGTTTTTACTCCCGGTTTTGTATTTTTATTCATTAATAAAATCACTGTCAAATGGCTTCGGCAAATGGTTAGATTAGTCCAAGAGTCTCCCGGAAAGGAGGTCCAGCTTGGGTGGCTGGGCCGGCCAGCGGGTGCCGTGGTTCACAATAATGCTCCCATAGCACCCGGTCCAGCAGTTGAGGGAATACCGGAGGTTTTTTAATGGGTATGCCTTCTACAATCCTTCGCTCCCAAACAAGAGGGAGAGTCCCATACGCCCGGCACCCGCTGCGTCGTCCCAACAGCGCGGTGGATAGTAATGCATTTTCCCTCCGAAAAAAAAGTCTCCTATCCACGTTTATACTTTAATTTCGGACTTGAAACTCGCTTTGACGCCGCACAACAACTTTTGTTAACTATAGTAACAATGTTCTCAAAAATATTCATACATAGTGGAGTTCAAGTAACCCAACCAACAGGTGAAGTATTATGGATTGTTGTTAAGAGTGAAGGAATGAGTGAGGGAATGGGCGAAAATCTTAGGAATCATGTCATAGGCGATGCGGCTAGCAACCCATCACTATTTTGAGTCCCCTTTCCACCTATACGCCAACAATGACGCTAAACGTGGCCTTAAGGTTTTGTTACCTTAGGCTCTGTCTACCTCGTAAGGGATAAAGACGTGATATATGTATGTATGTATGTATGTATGTGTATAACCGAGAGCCACTCCATTGAAGTCATTGTGGCTGCCTATATTATCACTATTCCACTGACGTTCGCAATGGAATTAGTTGGGAACCGCCACGTGTTGCATGCAGCCGAGTAATTTTTCACCCTGGCGCGTAATTCATAATTTATTACCTAATCCGCTAGCCCATGACGCAGACAGCTAATCGAATACTAAAATCGGCTTGATTCTTTGATTCACTTCTAAGTACACATACACAAATCACGTCTTTATCCCTTACAGGGTAGACAGAGCCTAAGGTAACAAGACCTGACGGCCACGTTTAGCAACACTGGGCGTATAGGTGGAAGGTGGAATCTAAATTGTGATGGGTTGCTAACTGCATCGCCTATAACATGATTCCTAAGAGTTTCGCCCATTCCCTCGATCGGAGTTTACCATCTGCACGGGAAGAGAAACAACTGATACATTATATGTTTCTTCTTTACTCCCAGACCAGCATGGAAGAAATTACTTACTTCTAAATTATTTTGTCAAAACTCTGAATCAGTTCGATGAAAGGCATACCAACCGGTCCGCTTTCCTTTTCGTTAGAGCTGAGCATTCGGAATGATATAGCGGGTGGTAGGAGCTCATGCAAGGTCCGTCCAATTCTGTAGAAAGAAAGAAAAAAAGAAAGAAAGAAAGAAGACATTTATTCCTTTTTGCAAGACACACAAATAAAAGAGAATATACACAATTTTATAGAAAATAATCAAGACAAGAAAAATAGATCATGAGCTGTAGCACCATTTTACTTACTAATCCGTCCGCCACTCAGTCATTCGGTGAAACTACTGGGACATGAGGTATTCTATCCCCTCTAGTTCGTGGTTATATATCCATGGGTGGTGGTGCTCCGATGGTTATCGGGTCATGGGTGACTCACTCGCTGTATCTTCTAACGTTGTAACATTGTTCACAGGCGGACAACGATGTAGAACTAACGGAGGAGGAGAAGAGAGCCTGGTCCAGCCTGCACGGCGGCTGGGGCAAACGCGGCTGGAACGACATGAGTTCCGCATGGGGCAAGCGCGCCTGGCAAGATCTGAACTCAGCTTGGGGAAAACGCGCCTGGCAGGACCTCAACTCAGCGTGGGGCAAACGGGGCTGGCAGGACCTAAATTCTGCGTGGGGAAAACGCGGATGGCAAGACCTGAATTCCGCTTGGGGCAAGCGTGCCTGGTCTGATATGAACCAGGTGCCGTGGGGCAAGCGCGGCTGGCAGGATCTGAACTCCGCCTGGGGCAAACGAGGCTGGAATGACATGAACGCTGCATGGGGAAAGCGGGGTTGGCAAGACATGAATGCGGCCTGGGGCAAGCGGGGCTGGCAGGACATGAACGCGGCGTGGGGCAAACGAGCACCGGTCAGTATTAAGACTTCTTTAAATCTTCGCATTTAAATACCTTTTGTGATGTGAATAGATATTTAATGTGTTTTGTCCTGCAGGAAAAGTGGGCGAATTTCCACGGTTCTTGGGGCAAGCGTTCAGGGCCCGAAAACGATTACGAAGACTTTGATACGGCCGTCGAACAACTAGTACCGATCCAACAGGTAGTACAAGTAGTAGTTTACCACATTTTGCCATAAAATCATCCCTAAAAGTTGCGAGAAACAATTATACATGTTCATACCCTTCTCTAACAACCTTTATGGGCTACTAAATATTTTTATTAAGTAAAGCAGATGAGAGGTAGTGTTTTGAAAACTAATTAAACCATTCAGCCAACTGCCATTAGAGCTTTAACATGCTCTTAAGTGGACCACTATAAAATAATTAATTGGAATAATATTAGGTTGACATTTAGGGGAACCCAAGTTCGGGTCATTAGCCATTATAACGTAACCTTTCTGGTGATGTCAATGATCTCTTCAATACTTTTTCTCATATGACCAAATAGCTTACCTATAGCATTATGCACCAAAATTATCACTTCGTTACGTAGGTAGATAAAATATCAGGAATATGCATGCATTTTTCTCGTACCTACAGAACTTGCACTCAGCATAATTTACCGCTAATTCTAGTATCATCATGCTAAACGCTCTATGTATTGTTGTAGATTGACAGCGCCGAGGCAGCCATGGAAACCCCTGAGAAGAAGGCTTGGTCAGCGTTGCACGGCGCCTGGGGCAAACGGCCCGTCAAGCAGGGCCAATTCAATGGCGGTACGTAATTCCCCCCGCTTACGTTTTCCCCTTCAAATCGCTGCGTAGATTTAGCACACCTTTACATCATTCGATACGAAACGGTGCGATTATTTCAGTGTCTTGTTAATGATTCGTATCGACTGATGATAATAAGGTTATAGCTACTATATATTTAGTACTTTTAATCTTTAAGATCTTAGCTATTTCTTTACCCCATAGACTGCATCTTCATAGGACAGTACTCGGAGATCTAGTATTCTGCAAGTAGGCTCTTTCTATGTGTAAAAAGCAATAATCTATTTGTCTAAATATATTTTTGTGGTTATAATAGATTCAGTATCTTTACTATTTGAGCCTTAGTTTAGCTGATCTCTACTTTTAATAGAATAAAAGTAAAAAGGAACCTCAACTACCTATTTGTATCAAAAGGTCGGCTGCAACGCTGATTTTGGATCAAAACAGAATCTTTAACCCGATTAATTTGTGTTGTTGTCTTCGATCTTTGTTGATCCCCAACTGGTTTTCAAGGCTTTTTTTTATGTTTACTTCAAACTGTATTAAGTTGAACTTTGGAGACTTCTGTTCAATTTCATGGTTGAGTGCGCCGAAGAGGCGTCGAGTCACGCGAAGAGACAACGGGGTAACTTTTGTTTTTGGGGCTTGAAAATATCGTTCAAACTTGTATCATTTTATTTATATGTTATTATCGATCATTGTGACCCAAAACACCATAAAATCTCATGTCAATGTGGTATAGTCGGCACCTAACGTAACACCTGCAAACTTTTGTACTTTATCTCTATTGTTCTTTTCTCTCTACCCTACAACAAATATTCATAATTGTAGAATTAGAAAAAGTATTAAATATGGGAGATTTAAGTATGTATAAACTTCTTAAGGTATCATGAACTTAGTTCGATACGACTGGAGACATATATCTGCTAGAAAGTTTGTCTGATAAAATGAAAGACGACAAACGACGAAAATGTATTTCTCTCGTTTCGATCTGCGTAAAATCTCAAGGGTTGCCAACTTATTTAGTACGCGCTCACTGTCGAAAAAGTAAACAATACACGACCCCTCCCCCCCCCCCCCCCCCCCCTTCTTCTGGCGCAGATACAACATAGGCTTTGCGGCATAGAGAGACAACAAGAGTCATTTATAATAAAGTCTTTGACCGTACTAGTGGCCCACACCACCATTTGCAAGTCCCCCAATTTGAAAATCCCTAACGAATTTTTAGATGTCTAGTATTATTTTAATACTTCAACGAAGAAATATTCAGTTCATTCAAGACAGCGTTTCAAAGATAACGCAGCCAATTCTATCATCAACGCTTACCACGATATCTGACTCGGTACAACTAAACACCATGTCGGATTTCTATGCCAGGCAAATTTCAACTACATAATTTACTACGCAAGGTTTCGCTTGGCACGCGCTGAGAATGCAACATAGTGCCTTGCAATAATGACGGACACTTACCGAGTTTCAGTTCAATCCGATGTATAAGCATGATTCAATTTCCCTCGGACCGCTGTTACAGCGAGATTTCTACTCCCATTTTAATATCTGACGCCATTATAACACTGGAAAGTCGTCTTTAAATAGGAGCGAATCAAACGCCAATTTGTAGCCACGGTATACCCCACATGTTTGGAACTAAAACCATGCTCCTTTTTGTGTCTTTTTGACTTAGAAGATACATTCACAAAACATCACTATTTTATCTAAAACACCCGGGAAAAACGGGTAAGTATATTCTTAGTTTGAAACATAAATATTTGAGTCTCATGATAGTTTTATAAAAAAGTAAAAACGGTCGTTTTTTAAACGTAATGCCGGTCCAATATGCGAATATTAGAAGTTCCTGTTATAGAAAACATCTGGAAGCCAAGCCAAGCTACAATCACCATGCTTTGTAGACTTGAAGGCCTGTCGAGTAGAATTCGAGTTCCTAAATACTTCCAAACTCTTTAAGTGGATTAACATCAAACCATAACTTAGCTGCTGTAGCGGAAACGTTGAATTGAAGCGGGTTTCATTTGTTACTGAGCTGAGGACATAATCCGACAGGGGTGCCAACTGAAAGTTCCAGGGAGTTAATTAATTATTGAATAAGGTTGATTGCTTTGATAATCCATCTTGACGGCACCAGCGACCAAGCTTAGACCCGCCAAAAATTTATAAAACTGTAGTACAGTAAAATAAAACAACATAATTCTACTACGTAATTATAATTACACGTAGAAATAAGAAGAGACAGGAGAAGGCCGAAAGGGGCGTGTATGAATCAAGAAAAAGAAAAAGTTAATGTAGTATCAGTCCAAAACAATGGCAGAGAAAAAAGGTGGATGGCGATTACTCTACCGACAACAGCTACGCTTTTAAATTAGTTTTGACTGACACAATGTGGTTTTCCAGTTTTATTTAGTTAGTATAAACTATTTGGCATATTTTTCTCCTTGAAAATCCGCTATTTAGACTGTTACTCTGGCTTATTTATTCATAGACTGCGGCATCACTCCATCCCAGATTGTCAACTTTAGCAACGCGGCAACCCTAAGTCGGGGCTCGAGTCGGAATTGTCGAATAATCTCGAATTAGGCGCAATTTGCGAGATCGTACCGTCGGCCAGCTGTTGGCCACTCCACTCGGGCGACTGCCGACTTTTCATACTAATACTCGTAAATATGTTAAAAGTTATATTACGTAGAAAACTGGGGGTTACCATGAAGAATTCGCGCGATTTTCTGACCATAAATCGGATTGCTGGACTGTTTTTCATTTGATTTTAACTTTTTTTAAGTCAAAAAGATTATGGAACAACAATATCATACAGCCAAGTCGATGGCCTAGGAGTACGCGTTTTGTTCGAGTCTAACGTTTTTATCAATGTCCCAAATAGCTTACGGTGACAGTTGACATAAAAAAAAACTTGAGAAAAAAACATTATATCTGCCTTGTTTGAGAACAACATTATACCTGCCTCAGCTGGAAGAGCAATTGCTGGATTCGTAACTTTAAAAAACACTCGCCTGCGGTTCGTGTTTTTAAACAAGTTACTCATCCAGCAATGGGCTACTTTTCAGGCCTCGGCATTAATCTACTATTTTTGTAATCTCAGTCACTTGTAGTGGCACTTCGTGAAGATTCTTCGCTCCACCTAGCGCCTTTCCTCTCGATTTTCCAATATCTCGAGCTGTATTTATCTTTTCTGCAATTGTGTTACTTCCCTGGGCGATAGCATCGTCCTTTGCTTCGAACTTCAGTAACAATGAATACTTTTATTTGAATTTGCCTTTCCGAGCTGCTCCTTTTCGGGTAATTCTCACAATAGACTTTATTAATCTGCTTATTATTTAATCCTAAGTCGTACTTTGAATTCGGTAGCCATTGAAACTCCTTCCAACGGATGCTACAAATACCTAAGTATAGAACTATGGCCGCGGGCTTAAAAATGGATTAAAGTAGTCCCGGATTTTAAGACTCTGAAAGACTTTAGGGTGTTTCAGACAGCACCTGTTGCCTACCAAGATTGTTACGATAAGCATTTCTTATAATATTTTGTTCAAAGTAAATGGAACAAGTAGCAAAATCATTTGTTAGGCAACGCTAAGATAATAAGTATAATGTAATTCATTAGTATCTCAGCGATTGAGTTATATTATAAAACGCAAAACTAAGTTGACGTACGCTAATATGTAAGCATAGTTATTCTTTCACTTTTATTCTGAATCATTATTTATTGCAACCCTTTGGTTATACATTTTGGAGTACACGTCACGCTCTATACTAGATTATCTAATAAGGAGCACGCGCGAGAGTCACGTGCGCGAAATAGCAGCATTAGTTCTTATACAAACGTACCGTGAGCCGTGCAAAGGGTTCTAACGTGGGGCAAATGTATCTGACGCGGGGCAAACGTATCTAACATATTCCGGGTCATTCGTTCATTTGATTTCAATTAGTTTGGATGTTGCAACCAACAGGATCGTATTACTGGAAGCGTGAGCCCGGCTGGACGAACCTCAGGGGCATGTGGGGCAAACGCGCCGCGTACGAGGATGAGGAGGACCATGGTAATGCCCCGTGGGGCACACGGAGCTGCGGGACCCTGGCGCCCCGGGCAGGCGCCACTATTTGTGGCATTCGTGTATCTGTGTCTTCCGTAGCGTAGTTTAGTGCTTGTCTTCTTCCTTCTGGCTCTCCTTCACGCTAGTACATCTATGCTGTGTCTGCGTGTTTATTTGTTTGTTATAAGTTCGTTTAGGAGTGTTAAGAGAATTAAGAACGGAGCTAGTCATATAATAAACGGCCGAGAGACTCGGTGATAATTATTATAATTGTATACACGAGTCACTCAGTAAAGGCACTTTCACACCGGTGGTTAAACGTGACGTAATGTAACTTAAAAAAAATACCTATGCGTTAAAAGTATGACGCATAAGACACATCACAATCTGCGTTGTTTAAGCATCAGTGTGGTCGATCCTTTATTCGATTTGAATTGGTCATAGTTTTTAGTTTATGAAACACAGTTGCACGAATACGAATACGTATGTACTTTCACATAAAATATTTTCATGTATTTGGCGGAGGTTGTCCGGTATACAACTCCTTTGCCTTTAATCCACAAAAAATTACAACCTAACCTCAAACTTATAACTTTTTCGTGCAAATGTGGTGTTCAAGCACACTGTATAAAAGCACGCATCACGCCCACACGCTGTGTACCACGCTTCTATCAGATCAATATTGAGCACAAATCGTATTAAATTAGGTAAATAACCAGTTTAAGGGTGTAAATGACTGCGATCGAGTGACGACGGCGACTGATGGGACACTCTACACCGCGCCATTTGCTGCCGGATTACTAATCGTTTGAAGAATAATAAATGGCCTGTGAAAACTTGGAACTGAAATAAAACATCATAATCCAAAATGAGACGAAAACTAAAAGCTCTTTGAGGCATCTAAGTAATCTCAACTACTAACCACGACTTTGTACAAGTTATAATTTTATTATGCAATATTCCAGCATGTGGTTGCATTATTTATTTGATTTAGTTTTTCCATCGTATTTATAATAATATAATAATAATAAATTATTGGATTTTAAATTGAGTTGGCAATCGATGACGTACACTTTAACGATCATGAAGGAAATAACTGACGTAAAAAAGGACGGAAATGTTGCCCAACAAAACAATGTCAACAACTCTCCTTCCACTCAACTAACCCGCCAAACCACTGTTCTAAACAAATTGCACACATTCCAACTTGAGGGCTCGTTAAATTAAAACTTGGCAACTTGAACCTTATTAATGTGAGTTAATGAAGCCCAGAGTGGGCTTAACTTGAGGCTTAAAAATTTCTCCGGCAAACAACGGGCTTACGAGTTTTAAACCTTCGAGTGGTAGCGCGCAGTGTGCTCGCGGCCTTACGCCATAATTAAAGAACGGAAAAGAAATTGTGTTGATGGTTTTGTTTTGAATAATAGAATTCCGGCCAAGTTTTTCGCGACGCATTCTTGGCAATGGTGGTGTTTAGGCGCTGGTATCAAGAAAACATATATAAAGAGAATTGCGGCCTACTTGAGAAATAAACTTCTGATTTTGATTTTGAGCCAGTATAATTACTAAGCTTACAAATTTTGCGTAGCCGGTTAATTGAGGCTTTATACGCATTTTTGTATTTAAATTGAAAAAAAACTTGACTTGGCCTTACTTGGCTTTATTGCCAAGCCCGTACACTTAGACAAAGAAACCTGTTTTTATAAGGATTTCCTTTATGATGTGGACGAGGAATGAAGACGGATGTTTCAAAATTCCTGCGTGACAGTTAAATAATAAAAACAAAAATCACCTATTAACTGAATGTTTCACAAAAACGTTTCGTGACCTTTAATTTACTATTCTTCCTTAAAACGATCAATTACCTGTTTTCGAACAAGATTTAATTATGCCAGAATTTGAGCTTTTTTAAAAGTGAAGTAATTAAAAAGCGATTAATATTTGGTTGAAGGGTTCGAGACGAATTTATTTCTCGTTAGCCTCCCTCAGAGATAAAACCTTGCCGGTCCAACTTGTGTGGTACGATCGTTACACATCGCATAGATTTCATTAGAGCGACAAGGTGTTAAAAATTGTTACATTCTAAAGTTGTTACAAATATCAGCCTAAGTGTGATACAAACATGCCACCTAAGCAAGTTAGCCTTCCAATTTGTCTACCTTTATTCAAGTTTTTATAAACAGTATAATCATCTTCCACGCTGGTTTGTGAGTAAAGAAAAAACATATAATGTACCAGTTGCTTTTCTTCCCGCGCAGATGGTAAAAGCCCATCGAGGGAATAGGCGAAAATAGGAATCAGTCTATAGGCGATGCGGCTGGCAACCCATCACTATTTTTGATTTCCCTTTCCTCCTATACGCCCACAAACATGCTAAACGTGGCCTTTAAGTCCTGTTACCTTAGGCTCTGTCTATCCCGTAAGGGATAAAGACGTGATTTGTGTGTGTGTGTGTGCATCCCGGCATATGACAATTCATACGTGGTTACGTGATTGAGACATGTTACAATGCCGGTTACGAGTATCATGCGGGAACAAAACCATTACGCCGTCCGTCTTCTAAAGCACTTCGTCCTAGAATAAGAAAGACTACACACTAAATTAGGTATTTTACTTTGTACCTATCTATATAACTTACACCATGGCCAAATAGAAGACCTAAGAATACATTGCAATCGCACTCATGTATAAAATTAAACACTTAAAAACAAGTCAAATCATAACAGAGGCCTTACCATGGCGTCTTAATGCGATTCAATTCCGATTCAGTTTAGTTAGCTCACTGTCGGATCCATTCTAAAAATGACAGCTGAAAAGCAGCGCTGAGTCTGCATTGAATCGCATTAAGACATCATGGTTAGGACTTAGGTCACACATTTGCACGCCAAGCATTGTTTGTTACTAAATAGTTGTTTTCGAACTCATATCGATATCAGCACAGTTGCCGTCAGATATATCAGAACTGTCTAGAGCTCAAAAATATCTGAACGAGCTACACCAGCACTGCCAGCACTAGAGTGCACGAGAGATGTCTCGCGCGACTCTACCAGTCTCTTTCCAGAACGAACAGGAAAAATACTTCCATGCTGGTCTGGGAGCAAAGAAAAAACATAGAATGTACAGTTTGACAACAAAAATAATGCTCCACGATGTACCTGCGCAGTAGACCAATTTTAGTAGCGCGGGAAATTACGATACACCAATGATAAAATAGAATTCTACGCGCGCTAAACTCTGGCGCTGTTATTGGTCGATCGATTTCGTACCAACATGGAGGCCGGGCCGTGCGCCAATGCCGCCATTGATTATTTACACGTTCGGCTACCATCGGAAACTGGTCTGCGCTTCTCTGCGCAAACGAATACTGCCGATGCGCATTATATTTGTTGTCAAACTGTACCAGTTGCTTCTCTTCCCGCGCAAATGCTAAAAACCCATCGAGAGAATGGACGAAAATCATAGGAATCATGTTATAGGCGATGCGGCTAGCAACCCATCACTATTTTGATTCCACTTTCCACCTCTACGCCCTCAGTGTCTTGCTAAACGTGGCCTGTAGATCTTGTTACCTTTGGCTCCGTCTACCCCGTAAGGGATAAAGACGTGATTTGTGTATGTATGTATGTATGTACAGGAAAAAGACTGGTAGTTTAACTCGCGCGCGACGCAGCTCTCGTGCTAGCCTCGTGAGGCTTGCTCAGTCAGGACCCAAGGCCTTTGTCTAACGCACTTGGTATCGCAGCCGTATTCACCTTTCCTCTCCGTTAAATGATAAATAATGAGGGTAGAAAGAGATGGTGAATTGATCGCGAACGCCCGCGCATTACAAAATAAGGCTAACGGTTCAAAGACAGTTGTTTAGATGTTTTTGAGCATCTAGTTAGCTCTGAAGTATCGGCAGCGACTGTAATCATTAATCTAGAGGACAAAGAGTTCATCCATCATTTCGGAGCACGGATAGTTGCTTTGTATAATTAGACGTAAGAAAGTATTCACGGGGCTACTACGAAACACAAATCGATGTTCGTATCATGCTGTCCCTCTCATTAGCATATAAATGACTGTTAGTGTGAGCGGGATGGCACGAAACGTTTTTAGAATTTTAGAATATCGGAGTTCAAGGTCCGGGTTCTAACGTGTCTGGGGATTTATTATGTGTTGGGTCTCCATACCTTTTAGCCAAGCAAAAAACGAAAACAAAAACAAGTCCTATTTTCCAAAACGAAAAATGTCTGAAGTTTGAAGGGAAATATACCTTCTTATCCCTAAAATAAGACAAGCTACTGTGTAGCTACGAAATGTCATATTTAATTCGTATGACCTCACAGTCAGGTTTTGAGAGTTATTTTGCCAATAACCCTATAAAATTGGCGTTCGGACTCCTCCACCTCTACTTTTTTTCGTAAAAAATACCATCTATTATAATTGTTATGTAAATTACGACATGAAACGCCATCTACCGAAATTATGACAGCAAATAATGAGTGCATTTTTGAACTTTTATTTTTTTTTCACAGAGAGCGGTGCGACGAGAGACGCGGCCTAGACAACAGTTCCATACATCCTAATATAACAATTACAGCGTCATATCTCTACGGTACAACATTCTGTATGTTTATATCCTAACCTATCCTGTATATATGTTAAACGGAGGATCTTTTCGCGATATACGTGACATTGTATCTCGAAAACAATCCTTGTTTTATTTAATTTGCGATTATTTTTTGTCTGAGGCCAATTTGCCTCACTACCAACCAGTGAGGTGAATTGACATTAAGTCAGAATATTAAATTTTACTCAGTTAGATTATATATTTATATCTTCGTACAAATATAGCTCTCCCGGATAGTCACCTTCTAGCGTAAGAGTTATATAACATAGTAGAATAAGATATATGTTTATTTTTACGATCTCATAGCGTAAGGCGTTAGCGTTGAGGTGTAACTATGGTTATGCTAGTTAGTTAAATTAACTAATTAATTGTATTTTATTAGTGAAGTTGATGTAAATTATAACGGTCTCACACGGCCGGCGTTTGTCCAATAAAAGTTCATTCGGAAGCTCCGTTTGTTTCATTCCATGACACTGCGCACCCCGCCCAACCCAGCGTGGCTCACACGGGCAATATTGCCGTGATACTGTTATGTCAATATAGGATCGCAGATTTCAAAACAACCTGATTCCCTGCGATACGCATCTGTACTTCGTTATGTGGATCGCGATACGCCGACTACACGATAATATTCAAAATTTATTTTTGCAGAAGGGCCGCCAAGGGCTCTTTTACATGTCTTTTTTGAAACTATCAGCGCATTAGGAAAGACCATTGCTAAGAAGAATGTGCTGTAAGAAACTTGGCAGAAAGTCAGTTTTGCTACTACAATACTTAAATTAAATACTTATAAAAGGGATGTATAAGGTCCCCGAGCCTTAAATTATATTAGTCTATAGTAGAGATAGTAGAGATCCATGCTAAAGAGTAAAAGAGTGAGCAGGAACCTATCGTTTCACCAAAAATACATTTCACAATGCACCATTAAAAATACCTTTTTATCTGATAATTCGTAAACTTTTAGAACAATCCAAACTAAAGCGACAGGAGGAGGCTATAATATTGCGTTTGCGATCGAATTCGTTATATTGTCCTAACTTCATCCATGTTAGGTACCGTTTAATAGAAAGGAACGGTGAGTTCTAGTGGGATAGATAATAAGGCCTTGGCTTAGGCTGAGAATTGGAGAACTTTTCCGTACACATCGCAGCTATTGTTGCTGAGACAACGACCACAGGCCTATGAAAACAGGGGAGCCAGAAGGACACCTGTCAATGTTTTGGCAGGCACAGATAATCTGCTTTGTTAAAAAGCCATCTCGCTGCTACAGAAGAAGGCATACAAAAGATAGTAGACAATATCTAAGTACAATATTTAACCGAGATTCATGTATTTTCCGTACCTATAATAGTTGTTTTTTACTATTTTACAAACATTTTGCTAATTATATAGTCTTAACACACTATAAAAGAAACAACAGTGAATGTTAAAAACGTTTTTCAATTAAAAAATGCTCAGGTTTACGTTGCTAACCGTAATTCTTTCAAAAATATTATCTACAAAACATAGTATTTGCTGCTAGCTCTACATACGTACATAAATACATAAATTCCGTCTTTATCCCTTACTGGGAAGACAGAGTCTAAGGTAACAAGACCTAAAGACCACGTTTAGCATGATCGTGGGCGTATGGATGGAAAGGGGAATCAAAACAGTGATGGGTTGCTAGCCACATCGCCTATAACATGATCCCTAAGATTCTCGCTCATTCCCTCGATGGGCTTTTACCATCTGCGCGGGAAGAGAAGCAACTGGTACATTCTATGTTTTTTCTTTGCTCCCAGACCAGCATGGAAGAAAAACCTCTACATCTTCTATAATAAACATGAATTCACCTACTCGTAGACCAATATGGAATGCCCTACAGACTTAATTTACAACAAGATCTCTAAGATTTATAACAAGAACTCTACAGATATACGAAACTTGATAAAAGCTATGAATATCTTGAAAGTTTTAGATAGAGCTGACTTATGAATAATCAAAAAGTTGATACTACAAATTAATACAGCTGTGCATGCCATTCTCTAGAACTAGAACTAGTATTTTTTTTATAAACGGGGAAGGCAAGTGGTTCTAAAGATGGTAAATCAACACCACTACTCATGGACACTTGCAACATAGGATTGCAGACGCGTTGGCAGCCTGAAAGGGCTAACATGAAACACCTCATGTGCCAGTAAATTCACTGGTTGTCTTACTCGAATCTCCACACTGGAACACAGCAGCGTAAGCACTGCTGCTTGGTGGCGGGATACCCTAACTCGTATTACCAATTACGTACCCTTAGCCGTACTCGGGTTCAGTGAAATCTCCTAACAACTTGTTGCCAAGGAACGGGAACTATACAAAGTGGATTTAGAATACGGGTGAATCTCAGAAAACCCTTCAATTTAGGTCTGAAACAGTTAGTTAAGGTATTGTAGTATAGTCTATAGATTGTTCTAATGTAGTTCCGCGCTCACCGAGAGATGGCGCTGCCCCCGAATCCAACATGCTAAAGAGGTGTCGCTTTAGTAAAGTGAATGTCAGCACAGAAAATTTTATGAATGAGAATTGTAGGCGTTAATTAAGCTCTTCTGTTGCGTTTGTTAGAAAGAGATGGTGATAATTTAGTAAATTCACATTTAAAACCGACTTTCATTAGGACCTTATAGGTAGGTACAAGTTTGTACAGGTACCTCTTATTAAAAAATAGAACGAAAAGAAAATCATACAAAATTATTCAGCACGCAATGTACAGTAAACAATGCAGTTAACCTAATAAGTTTGACATGCGACATTTTCCTTTGCTCCCAGACCAGCATAAAGTTAATAAAGTGTATAAAGTTAATAAAGTGGTAAGTTTTACTCAGGTATCTCTTTATTTTGTAAATGATTACAAAAATATTGATACAAAATATAAACTAAAGCTATCTTAAAAATAACTCAATAAAAATAAAACTTATGCTACAAATTATAATGAACTAGCGACCCGCCCCGGCTTCGCACGGTATATTGTGCATGTACTATACATATAAACCTTTCTCTTGAATCACTCTATCTATTAAAAAAACCGCATCAAAATCCGTTGTGTAGTTTTGAAGATATAAGCATACATCGGGACATGGGGACAGAAAAAGTGACTTTGTTTTATAATTATGTAGTGATTTGGACCCTTAGGTAGGGTCCCCACTCCCCATCACGCAGGCAGCATTCCCGCGTTGTATCGCAAATCACAATTGTGCGAGAAGGCTGCCGGCTGCTGCGGCTGTCTCTACAACTACAGAACTAATAAACCGATTATAAAATTCTTATACCAATACGAAAGCCTTAACAATCATGTTCTAGGCGATGCGGCTAGCAACCCATCATTATTTCGATTTGCCTTTCCACCTATACGCCTCCATTCATGCGAAACGTGGCCTTTAGTTCTTGTAACCTCAGGTTCTGTCTACCTCGTAAGGGATATAGACGTGATTTGTGTATGTATGTATACTTTTAATTCCGGAAGATATAATAATGTAGGGTAGAATTATACTTATGTTATAAACATAGTGCGTGAGCAAGATAGCAACAGTGGATATCAGGTTAGAGTGAGATGAAGAATAAATGAGCCTTAAGATGGCTTCCGTATGTTTAATTTGTTTTACAACAAAGCGAATACAAAGTTGCGCGCAATACTTTTATATTCATTATCTGGATACGTAGCTGGTCTACGCCGTAGCAATTCGTAGCACAATTAAAAGCTACAAAGCTTTAATTATGACACGTCCAAAATGAGCTTATAGTCATTTCGTAACAGCTAAAAGAGTTATTGACGTCAACAAAAAAAGCTAATGCGTTATGTAAATGTTGAGCAGCTGTGAAACCTTTTCACAATAAATGACATGATGTCATACAAGGAAGTCGGTATGTAATTTTATTGTGCAGATTCCACAGCTGCCCGACATTCAGTTCCCCGCCTGTGCGTTACAATAAAAACATTTTTGACAGTTATGAATACGAAGCTCGCTCAATAAAATAACTATAGTCCATTCCAGTCCACTTTAACGCTTTTGTAAATAAACAAGTCACCCTAAGTTCATATAAAATTTAAATATAATGATGTAACGCCGGTGCGGGTCGCGCGGGGAACAGAGGCGGGGAGGTCCGTCGGACGGAGTGTCGATACACGGTGGTTGCCATCAGTGGGTTTTTGTTTACTAAGAACATAGATACATACATATACACAAATCACGTCTTTATCCCTTATAGGGTAGACAGAGCCTAAGGTAACAAAACCTTAAGGCCACGTTTAGCATGATTAAGGGTGTATAGGTTGAAAGGGAAATCAAAATAGTGATGGGTTGCCAGCCACATCGCCTATGACATGATTCCTAAGACTCGCCCATTCCCTCGATGGGCTTTTATCATCTGCGCGGGTAGAGAAGCAATTGGTACATTCAATGTTTTTTCTTTGCTCCCAGACCAGCATGGAAGACATGCATGGAGCATAGACTTAAGAACAGAAATATAAAATAGAAAGGCCCTTTTATAAATAAATAAAAAGTAGTCCTAACGAATTAGAAGCAGTATCAATCGAACACACTGGGCTTATCAAACTCGCTTCCCGTGTAAGTTATATCATCTCGAGTATAATCACGACGATTTTAAATCGGTGACATTGACAACCAATCAAAATTTTATTTAATAGGTGAGGTCTTACGCGATTACCTCACTATTTAGTTAATTATGATTATGTCATTGTTAAAACCAATAAAAACTGGAGACATGGTCATCCTACATTAATTATTGAAGCAAAATGGATACCGATGGGGAATTCCCCGTAAGCCTTAGACTAGGCGCGCACGGGAAACATTTTGTCACGGCGGCAGTAGGATCTCTCTGTCTTTACAAAGATAAAAACAGAGAGATCCGACTGCTACACCGTAACGATAAGTCACCCGGTGCGCACCTAACCTTAGATCTTGAGTTAATAATAATGAATTTGTTATAATTAACAAAATGACAACTTATTACTCATAGGTTAAGTATCAAGCTTTTGAAAGAGGTTGTAGGTCCATAGAATAAACAAAATAAATAAATAAACCATAAATTGGGTGACAGTGAAAATTAGTTTAAAAATTAACCGGGATTAAAATTATCACAGAAAAAAGAGCTGATGTAACTGAGATTTTAATGTAACCTTTCAATTACTGAATTAATAAATTAGTACCTGTTCACCGATTAAAAACCATCTTGTATAGATGCTCGGTCAACCAAACGATAGCGCGATGTAACTTGCGCGCAGCGCCATCTGTCAGCGTAGTTCGTAAGCTCAGTTGCTGTTTGACATATTACTTACCGTTTCTGTCTCGGCCATACGATACCGCGTTGCACTGCGCGCGGCGCCCTCTAGCGGGTTACTTTAGGGATAATGACGTTATGCTGCAATACGGTTTTCGGTTACCTTCGGCTGATTCAAGTATCAAACCCATGAGAGTGATCGAGACAGAAAGGCATGGATTAGAGGGACAAAATTATCATGATACTGGTTTGTCACTACAGGATCGCGAATTTGAAAACAACCTGATTCGATGCGAAACGCATCAATATTTCCTGATATGGATCGCGATATGCGAGGATCACACGATAATATTATACGATACGATAGTTCTTAGGCTCTGTCTATATATATATGTGCGTAGGTAGGTATTTATGTCTAATCAATGCTAATGTCGTTCTAGCCGCTTTGTGGTATGCAAGTAAATATTTCATTACCTACCTGCATTGCACGGTCTCATTGTCTAAGGGAAGACGGGCCCAGCGTACGGGCCCTCGCCTTGCCGCGGTCCTGGCGGGCGCCGGGGCCACCGGGGAGGCGTTTGCGGTGAAACCCTAGTGGCATCCCATAGCGTCCCCATCACACTGGATTGAGGCAACGCTGGAGAGTTTTTAGTTCAGGTATACCCCTTCGGGGAGTCCCACATAACCCTAGGCATCCCCGTGCCTAGGGTATTCATAAAGATTTCCTCTTCGTTAAAAAACAAAAAAAGGCAAGTAAATATTTCCCCTGGATACACTTTATTATAGGGACATAAAATGCGTCACAGTAATACTTTCAGAGCTTAAAACTTCACTTAGCAAATTGATTGAATCCTAAATGAGGACAGACAGACAGACGAGTGTATTTTCATTCAAACCGCAAATTCCCACGCTTTAACATTCTGCTGGCCGCGCTCCACCCGCCCGTGAGAACGGTAAATCGCGCGAGCGTCGCTTAGAGCATTAAACCTACAGGAGATGCCGACAATCTATACCTTATCCAAAAACATATGACCAGCGTTCATACCCGTTAAACAGAGAAAAATTTTGGCGCACAGAGTTTGATATGTGACTTTGTGTCAATAACGGAATAAAAAGCTTTCTCTATTAAAAATTGTACATACATATATTCCCATTCCCTCGATGGGCTTTTACCATCTGCGCGGGTAGAGACGCAACTGGTACATTCTATATTATTTCTTTGCTCCCAGACCAGCATGGAAGCCCTAATACAACCATCCGTATACATACATACATAAATCACGTCTTTATCCCTTAAGGGGTAGACAGAGCCTAAGGTAACAAAACCCTAAGACCACGTTTAGCATGATTAAGGGCGTATAAGTGAAAAGGGAAATCAAAATAGTGATGGAGGAGTGTCCTATAACATGATTCCTAAGACTGTCGCCCATTTCTTCGATGGGCTTTTACCATCTGCGCTGCGCGGGAAGAGAAGCAACTGGTAAATTCTGTGTTTTTTCTTTACTCCCAGACCAGCATGGAAGAGCACGGAATAAAAAGCTTCCTATATTAAAAATTGTACGTTTTTTACATTATGCCTCAGTCTGGCAAAGGCTGCTAATATCAATGACACTAATTGTGATCGTGTACGAGAAACTAAAGTGCCTATTTGAGACAATTCAATTTTATTGTTTACGTACCGAGGAATTTTTATAATTAAGCTAATTTTTTCAGACTGACATTTCTTTCACTTAAACCGCGTACCCTACCATTTTGTACATACCCATTGATCAAACCGCGTGCCGACTCCGTTAACCTTCGCGCTCTAAGGAGCTTACGACAATTTGTCGCACGAATCGTGAAAGATTGCCTGTTGCCAGCCTGATGGCGCAAATCACCCCATTGCGGATTACCTTGACGCGTGGCTGACTGCCGTCGTCACGCGAGGGACGCCACTTGCGAAAAAGTGTGACGTCTTGATAAAGGTCTTATTGTTTCTTAATCTGAAGCAGGAAAGAACAAAACACGCTAGATCAAGCTAGAAGAAGAATAGGTATTTAATAGGATACAAAATGGAATTAAAACAAATAAAACTTTTAAATTAAAAACGAATTAAAAACTAATCTTAAAATAAAATAATTAAAAAAGGAGGGGCCCCCGTGGCATACTTCCGCAGACGCTGGCAGCATTCCCCCTTTGGACAGCGATACTAATACGCTGTCCAAGGCAGCTGCCAGCTCTGCGGTCACCCGTAGCGTCTATTAGCCTCTTCGAAATAGGTATTGTTAGAATTACTATGTAGAAAAAAAACCGGATAAGTTCGAGTTAGACTCACGCACCAAGGGTTCTGTAAAATTAGGCAAGTGAATATAAAATCTGGTGTTAGCAGAGGCCTGCTGCTCCTTAGCAAAATATAGGCAGTGTAAGGTAATTTTGGTACTCGGCACGCATTTGTTCTACGGCGGGACCCGCATCGACACGTCCGATGTCGAGATGCATTCTGGCTGGGGACCCGGGACCTTCACTTTTACAGATGACATCACTATTATACATACATACATACCGTCACGCCTCTTTCCCACAGGGGTAGGCAGAGACTACTTTGTCCCACTTGCTACGATCTTGACATTTCTTTCGCTTCATCCGCACTCATCAATCTCTTCATACATGCTCGTCGGTTTCGGGTACTCCTGACCTGACCTTCCAAAACTTCTCCTATTTGGTCTCGGAACGTCCGTCTGCCTTCCCCTCCCAACGTAACCGTTCACACTCTCCATATACATCTGTTTAGTTAGTCTACTTTCATCCATCCGCTCTACGTGACCAAACCAAATAAGCATACTTTTTTGTATCAGTCACTATATCCTCTTTCACACTAGCACGTTCCCTTATCACACTATTCGTTATTCTATCTTTCAGTGATACACCTTCCATACTTCTTAACGCTCTCATTTCTACTGCATTTATTCTACTTTCATGCTTTTTTTTTTCTTTTTTTTCATCGTTATTAACTATGAGGATACCTGGCGTCGCTTTTAACAGTCAGTAGAAACATTACCCCTTAGAGCAAACCACCTATTAGACTGGAAACGTCATATGTACAATTCATATGAAATAAAATTACACCATACTGAAATTGGCGCAGTAATCGCTCTGTCATTGGCCAGCCGAAGGTCAAAATTTAATATAATTGAGCAAGCAGCTATTATGTTCGATATGGGTACTAATGTTTAGTCGTTACGTGGCATAGCGAATAAATCTCGATTAATTTTGCCACTGATTTGAATTTTTGTCAGTAAAATCTATCCGTCTTAGACTTTAGCAAAACTCTAGCAGTTATTTAAGTTTGACTATCAAATAGCATTCTGAATTGTAGTGGTCATAAAGATCATAACTTTTACCATTTCCATAGTTAATGACACCCCTTGTGTTACCAACAGATAAGGAGGATTAATCTCTATTTTATGGTTTGAGTCACACCACCATGCATGCCATGCTTAGTTAAAAATGAAGTAAAACACCCACGTCTGTAAAATTTATAGTAGCTTAATATTTTGTACAATAATAATAACTTAATGTTAAAGTAACTTGAAGGTATAAGTTATTTCGTCGTTGGTAAGAAATAACAGACTGCGTCAAACTCAATTCAAAAATGATACGAAACAATAGAAGCTACAAATCAACGCGTGTTTAAGGATTGTTTCACACGTACCTACCACGAGCTCACCACGCCGCAGCGTTAAAATGCGGTTACTTACTTGACATGAAAATGTATATTTCATAATTATTATTTTTTTCTCTTCGACGTTGGAGACATGTCCAATTAATTTATTTGACGGTGGAGGCGTTTAACACTTCCACTGAACTTAAATTATTTTTATTGTTTTTCTCTTTATTTTTTCATATCTACTTTTTTATACTTTGACTAGTAGAGACTTAATACATCTCTACTATAGACTAATATAATTTAAGGCTCGGAGCCTTATACATCCCTTTTATAAATGTATTTAATTCAAGTAGAATTTAAGTATTATTACTGTATTTTATTTTGAAAAAATGACTTTCTGCTAAGTTTCTTGCGGCGCTTTCTTCTTGGCCATGATGGTCTTTCCAAATGCGCTGGTAGTTGGCGGTCAATTTGCATAATAAAAAATTTGAATTTTGATTTTGAATAGTGTCGCTGCAGCATTTTGCAGTTGCGTTGTGGTGCGTACAGAATGTGGCTGTCACTAGTTGCGATGTGGTTACGTGTGAACCGCTGCGACGTGGTGTGGTTGTGGTACGTGTGAAACAGCCCTAAAGCGGTGCCGCCGGTGGTTGCGTTGCCGTTGCGATGTGCTTGCGATGTGGTTGTGTCATGGTTGCGATGTGATTGCGATGTCGTCGATGAATGACGGCAAAATGTGGTGCGTGTGAATTGTACAATTCATTTTCAATACAAAATATGCGCCCGACCACGTGTTGTAGTTGTGGCGTGGTTGTATTGGTGCGTGGTTGCGTTGCGTGTGAAACAACCCTAAGAGGCAATCACAAAGCATTTCTCGTAATAAAGAAATAGTGTAAAGTAAAGTTTGATTTATGTTGCAGACGGCCGCGGCGTTTGTCTCTGTCTCAAATAGAACTAACTAAATCAATACGTTAGCACTAAACCAAACAGTGTTTATGTATATTCATGTTTATTGGGTTTAAGATTTCGTTATTTTTTTATTAATGAATCCAAAACCACAGTACAATTTGAAAACACTTGTAGACTACTTGATTTTTGTGGAATTGGGGCCTACCACGTGTGGGTGTTACAGTGGTAAGACACGCGTTCCGAATAGATGAAGAACCGGTTTCATTTCCAGCATTAGCTTTACTTTTCGAATTCTTCTGAAATGCCAAGGACTTGCTTAATTTTCCCCATCCATTATTAAACAAACCATCAATAAATCATCCGTCTACATGATATTTCGCTGGCTACTCGCCCCACACCTCGGAGGGAAGCTCTAGGGAAGGCTGAAGGCTGAGAAAGCCCCGTTCTTTAGCTAACGGAGTAGCAAGATAAATGTTTTTTATTCTAAAATTATAGACTTGTGCAAGGAAACGCCTGTGACAATAAACCTGACATGTTTTTCATGTCAGTATACACAATTAACTCAGAACTACAACATTCTTAATTTTAAGTCTCTCTGTAACTATTCACGTGTTTCTCACAGTGCGAGATAGTTGTGTTCGCGGTGTACTCTTACTTTGAGAATAGACCAGTAGGAGGTCCGATACGCGTCAGTGTTTTTTGTGGTGTAAGGCATAGTTAGGTTTGTGGATTTTATGTGGCAGCAGAGGACAGCACTTACATGTAAAAACATATTTTATATTTCACACTAACTTGGTTGTCTCGGTTGGCTTCCGTGCTGGTCGAAAGTCTAAAAGTAAAGAAAAAAATAGAATGTACCAGTTGCTTCTCTTCCCGCACAGATGGTAAAAGCCCATAGAGGGGATGGGTATAGGAATCATGTTATAGGCGATGCGGCTAGCAACCCATCACTATCTTGATTCTCCTTTCCACCTATACGCCCACAATCATGCTAAACGTGGCTTTTAGGTCTTGTTACCTTAGGCTCTGTCTACCCCGTGATCAAGGTAATGGTCTGTTCATTGAAATGGGCCTCAGCAGAACGCCTGATTCAATAAAATTACTTGTCACAGTGGTTTAACTGAAATAGTGATCGGAGCCAGTGACATTGGGCGCGCGCTGTGTCGCTGCGAAGTGCTGGTCAAACACGGCGGGCCGGGCCGGCTGCGCGCCGCCGATCGCGACGAAGCCACGACGCGGCAATCCGCTGATTTGTATACCAAGCGCTGTGTGCTCGCGGCGCCTGATTCTGCGCCTCTAAAACTAAGTTTCTAACACAATAAGTTTCTCAAAATTTCATTCTTAAATTTCTAAATGTCAGTGAAAATTAGAATCGAACCCGGATCCTCGTCATTCCGTGACGCGTGCACCCCTACACCATCCATAGCAGATAGATAGCTGGTGAGCAGTAGATGTTCCACGGGAGTTTGTAATTGTGTCGTACAGACACATCATTCAAAACAAATGACGCTTAGCGACGAAAATTCGCATAGTAATAAGGTCACGTGATAGCTAGTAACAGGTAGAAAAATTCGAACACTACCCACCTGCTATGGGTGGTGTAGGAGTATAGCACGCGTTACGGAATGACGAGGATCCGGGTTCGAATCTCGGCCATTGCTTTACTTTTCGAATTTTTCTGTGTTCTAATTTCAGTCACATTTAGAAATTTAATTTCTAACGGTAAAACCGTAAAAGTAAACATAAAAAATCAAGAAATAAAAAATCTTGATTCATTCGATAGTACATTTCATTTTTAATTCAAGAGTTTTTTGTTGACTGTGTTTGCATTGTCATCCGTCCTACACATGTGTGCCAAATTTCAAATCAGTTAGACCAACCGTTGAATTGCTGAGCTCCCTCCTCCGGAGACGACCCTCGATGGGTCTCAACTAGCAGATTATTCTATTGTCATCTGATTTACTCGTACACAAGTACGCAAAATTTCAGCTCAATCGGTTAAAGATACCTGCTTCAAAATTGAGTCGCAACATTCCACCCGGACAAACATACCTACTACAAACATACATACATTACATCATATTTTTCACTCCTCTGTCTTTATTTTTATTAGGTTTGACCTTCACCCATGCAGAAGGCTGTTTAATCATGATAGAATTGATAGAATAGAGTCGCCGCAGCGTTTGTACACGGTGTGTGCAGATTGGAGTGTCGCGACGTATCCGACGACACGGCCATGAGTATGTAAAGAAAGTGGGCGAACCACGACAACAAGGAAGAGTATTTGATAATTTGGTAACGCAGTTTTGAGAATTACACCCATCTCTTTTGACACTTTTCGAGTTTCAGGTCCCTTAGTCCTAGTGGCAACTAAAAGAGCGGGCAGTTACGCTCTCTACGAGTGTTATCAACTGCAAACTGGACTCCAGCACTGCTGTGTGGAATATTAGGGTAAACCATCATAGTATTAGTAGTACTCGGGAGCAAAGAAACTGGATGTACCTATAGAAAGTTGTATGGAAAGAAAGGACCCGGTTTATTTGCTCTCGAGTATATTTTTCGTCTGTCCATTTCTCTTATTCACTGTGTCTCAAAATAAATTGGGTAAACTTTAGCGGGAGGTTGAGTTAGTTTCACTATCCCAATATATCCTGGAAAATGTTCAGGATATTTTATAATTATTATGTGGTTACCAAATGTTTGCAAGCAATGCTCGATGTTCAAAGTGTACGGCGTAAAGAGGACCAAAAATTACGATAAGAAACCATAAAGTGGTTGCCAGTCGGGCGAGTAAGTTCGCGTACTTACGGCTCGACGACTTTACTCGCCTTTGTCATAACTCTTTTTTTTCTCTGAAACGACATTACCGGGAGCTTTTAAATAGCCATCCTGTACAACTCTACAGGTTAGGTTAGTTTTAAAGCGATGCTGAACAATCAATAACCATGTTAAACTTAAGTAGCAGTTGTTCTTAAGAAAAAAAGTTAATACAGATGATTACTATGGAAAACAATAAATTTGAGGCATATAACATTATGACAAACGACAGAGAACCGATTTTAAAACACCTTGTGTATAAGATCATAATTTTACTCAATTTAAACATTTGTAACCAATTCCAAAACGAAGTTCTTCGAATAGCCAACCGTTGTCACAACACCGAGCACCCTAAAGACATATTGCTCGTATTTCCAGAGATATGAATATAATTTGTGCTAATTTATGTGCACGCGTTTGGAGCTGCGTAATGAACTATTGTTTCACTACCTTATGATAATGTTGGGCATACATGATATCGTTCTGTGAAATGAAGCGCGTTGTTAGCATCGCAGTTACGGTCTTTTAATTTGTCACTTTCTCATTCGCTTGGCGAATTAAATCTATATGAATATGAAGTCAGTGAAAAAAATGCTCTATTCATCTACATCAAATAGTTTATTGAATCAGGCATCACCATGCGGAGGGCCATTTTAATGAAACCATAGTTCGTGAGTATAGGAGTAGCAAGGTAAATAAATATTTTTTGTTCATGAGCCTCATTTGATTCATCAAATTGTTGTTGTGGTTTATTTTCTAAAGAAAGCAACCTGTGTGGGATATTATAAGAATATATTGGGATAAGTTCCCCTTTGTGCAAATATCTAATTTTTGGCTGAAAATCAGTGCTGCAGGTGTCCAACACCTCAGCGTAATGCTGAGCCAGCGACCGTTTCACTTTTGCGAAGACACACACAACACAACGCTGATGATCTATTTTTCATGTTTGTGTTTTTTTTTTCTATAAAATTGTGTATACTCTCTTATATTTGGGTGTCTTGCAAAAAGGAATAAACGTCTTCTTTCTTTCTTTCTTCTTTTTTGTCAGTTGTGCTTGGTTTTTTGTTTTTGTATAATAAAGCATTTACTTACTTACTTTTTATATTTTTGGACACACTTTAACTTTTAAAAACATCAGTTTGGTATATTCAAATCGAACCATTGGATAGCTAGATTATTAAATACGGGCATAGACAAAGTTTAAGGCCATGTGTGGTATTTTTATCTATAACAGCATTTATTGAAATGGCTCCTAAATTATAATTTTGGGAACTGTTGTAGCTGAGGTGATCTTGGCGAGCTCCCGCATATGAATTGACCCAAATCTCAATGATGGAATCTTGAATAAATATTATCAATGTTATTTAGATTTGCGGTCAAATTCGCTGTAACTAAAGGACACATTTTTTTTTGAAAAATGTACAAAAACAGTTCTAGAAAAACGGTGTCATCCATCTCTATTTACGCAACGAGGTATGAAAACTGGTTAAAATAATTGGGACTTACAACTTTAGAGCGACGGAGGCAGCTTATAGATCTGATTGAAACTTACGAAATACCGATTGGACTGGCCAATACAATTTACTTGACATTGTAGACTCCAGGGCCCTATTTCACCTTTAGACAATTGTCGGTTACATGTGACAATTCTGTCTACATTACGAACTTGACAAGAATCTACGCCTGCCTTCATGTTGACCACTCATCGGAATTCGATTTGTCATTCAGTATCTGGTCAAATATTTACAAGGAGCAATATTACAAACGATTATTAGATAAGACTCTCTGAGCTCTGAACTACGCTACGCGTTTGCCTTATGCCTCTTATGTATAAATGTTGTAGACTGTAGAAACTAATAAAATAAAACAATTTAAATTATAGTGAAATTTGAACACGCAGCGCTGACAAGAGCAATGACACGACTACCTTTTGTTTTTCTTTCAGCGCTGCGTGCAATTAAGTTTATTTGCGGCCAGCGCCAAAATAGGATAATTTTATAAAAAGGTTGTAACACTTAGCTGCCTAAATAGGCGCGTCGCCTACAAATGTCAGCTGAGGCATGTGTGTGGTGAGGCGGCGTGAGTGCGTACTTTTAAACCCTCTGGACAAGTAACTGTATGAGTGGCCAGACCAATTTCCAAAACAAATGCTACCGCTTTTATACACACTTAAATGTTTTACTGAATACAATCTTCCGTCCAACAGATCGATCACCTCTCACCGACGCCTCCCGTTTCCCGCTGAATGACATGTTCGTAATAAACCGCTGACAGCGGCTGTACCGACACAAGTTATTGAAATACTCTGGCATCATTTGAAGAATTCCAGTAATATCCGGAGAAAAACAGACAGGTCGAGTACCCCGCGAGAGATGAAAATAAACACAAAATTAACATGCCCTCTTGTCGTTGGTTCATTTTTTCATTAAATTAATGTCTATCGCAGTCATGAGTTTATGAGTAATCAAAGCACTTGTCTTGTTGTATTCCTGCCACTTCCCGCGGGGGACGAGGAACGCACGTATAGTGCCTCTCGCGTAAGTTTTTGACACAAGAGCAGAGGCACTTCAAAGCTTGAACGTTTGTTGTAAAAAAATACTTATACCAAGCACTCTGCACAAGTCTACTCAAGTCAGAATTTACCAAGCGCTCACTAGTTCACGCGTATAATGCCTGAAGACTAATGACCAACATACATATTACACTTGCATAATAATCATTCATACATACATACATAAATCACGTGTTTATCCCTTACGGGGTAGACAGAGCCAAAAAGGGGAGGGCCCGTATGCTGGGCCCGTCTTCCCTTAGACAATGAGACCGTGCAATACGGAGCAGACAGAGCCTATAAGTTAACAAGACCTAAAGGTCACGTGAATCATTATTGTGGGCGTATAGTTGAAAAGGAGAGTCAAACAGCATATATTAAATTCTAACATACTGTTAATATTTTTACTGCCAATAGCATTTTAATTCTGTGAGAATGAACTTTGAGGTAGGTAGAATGACCGTATAATCTGTTTCTATGGCGCAGTGAGAAGGTATTTTGATGATCATCTCGTTAATGTAAAGTAGTCGGGATATTTACGGTCAAACATAAGTATTTCTAAAATCTATACGGCCAAGAGAAATTGGTCATTAGCTGTAACATTTTTGCAGATTCGAAAGCGTGCATCACCTGTCTGCCGTGACTCACAACTCCTATAATCGCCTTAAAGCCTACTCGTACGGTGTCTCTCACGAATGAATAAAAAACACATCAAACTGTTTGTTACAGTTTTTTTATTGACGCCCAACAGGACACTCTACTTACAGCCGCTTGAGCTCCGTGAGTTTCCCGGACCGTTTTATTTAGTTCTTTCTCGTAACTGAGGCATTGACAACAGGATTGTCAAATTTATTTGATTGCCAAAGATACATTAAATTTGTCAAACATTTGTCGGCCAAATGATAGGACACATTATAACTTTAGTAGAATAGACTAGGTACAAGCCCATGGAAAAAAACATGTGAAATGAACCAGCGTGAATGAAGCTTAGAAGGCTGTTACTATATCATAAAATAACTCTGAGCGCTATGCCGTCATTTCTGTACGGTACGTTTATGGAATTTCTCAGGTACAAGTGAGGAATTACGACTAATTATTAATTTACGGCGTTTTTATAGCTTATAGATGATTAAAAATAAATAAAAACCTAGTGCCGCTTTAAAGTGGTGGAGCCGGAAGTTAGTGCAATCTTTTTTTTCAATGTATGAGAAAAAATCTGTACCGCTCAGTAATGACGGCATAGCGCTCAGAGTTATTTTATGATATAGTAATAGCCTTCTAAGCTTCATTCACGCTGGTTCATTTCACATGTTTTTTTGTCCATGGGCTTGTAGTCTAGAATTACAGTTACCTCACAAGTGTTCAGCTTTCTGTTACAGTTTTTCCGTTTTGAAATATTACTATCCAGCATACAATGGTCCAATGATTTATATTTACGACTCCATTCCTCTGGGGGCCAGTTAGACACGCAATCATTAATCTTAGTCTTTGAATCTCTATTGTGTCCGCTTTTAATTCATAGCTTAGTTTAAAACGTATCTTTAAATTGTCGGTTTCTGGTACAAGTATGCTGGGGAGTCAGCGATTCCTACGTATACATACATACATACATACATATATCACGTCTTTATCCCTTACGGGGTAAACAGAGCCTAAGGTAACAAAACCTTAAGGCCACGTTCAGCATGATTAAGGGCGTAAAGGTGGAAAGGGAAATCAAAATAGTGATGGGTTGCTAGCCGCATCGCCTATAACATGATTCCTAAGACTTTGGTCCATTCCCTTGATGGGCTTTTACCATCTGCGCGGGAAGAGAAGCAACTGGTAAATTCTATGTTTTTTCTTTACTCCCAGACCAGCGTGGAATCGACGTATACAGTAGACAATATGTATAAGTAAAATAGAAATGGAAGACACAAATTATCAGGTCCTATTATAGATTGCCCATTCTAAACCGTACATTGCGAATTGGTCGTTTCCGTCAAGCTCCCCTCGTGATATTTAGACATGGATTTCCACAAATGCGTTTTATCGGTTCCGCACGCCGGCGCTCTACTCCGCTTTGGAAACGTACACACGGCAATATAATCAGGTAAGCACCTACGCACGCTCGCGCCGTATCTATCCTGCTTACCGAATAGCTTTGCTGTGTGTACACTAATGCCAGCATCTAAGTCTGACTAACGCACCAATGGCTGAATTAAAAATATATTTACAAACTTCGGGGCATGAATGACCGTTAAAGTATTTTGGCGGGCGGCCGGCCGTTGAATAGAAGGGACCGGAAGCGCCTCCGGTGCCGGGCCGACAATGGGAACTTTTAATTAACGCCGGATGAATGGCCGATCGCCGGAACCGTGGGCTCGTTGTTTTAGTTGCCCACCGCTGCAAGATCGAGATTTTATTTTTAACTAGTTTTTCCTGCAACTTTGTCGGCACAGAATCCTTCATATAAAAAAAGAGTTAGTGTGCTCACAAATGAGAAATTAAAATTAATGTTCTATCAAAATTTTCATCCAAATCCGTACAGCCTATACTAGCTGTTGGTCCGCAAACAAGACAAGCAACCAACTTGCACATTTACATTATTTCTAAAACGTACAGTCAAGGGCAAAGATATGTATACACCACAGAGTGTCAAAAAGCATGGTCATCTAAATGGGCATAAATTTGGCAACATATAAAAGTACATAAATTAGTATACATGATTTGAGAGATAACTATGTATACGACATTTGCAATAATATGTCCTCATGTATTAGGCCATAAACTTAGAAACACCGTAAAGTTCAAAAATATGTATACACTATTTAACCATTAATTATGTATCTAATATGATAACCAAAAATATGTAAACAATTCAAAATTCTATTAACACAACTCTATTGTCAGGAGCTTATGAACGTATTTGCGTAACATCGAACTCTGTAATCTTAATGTAATCAGCCAACCACTTGAAGCTTCAAGTCGTATACAACAACTGCTATTCCAAACTCTAACTGATAATTACTCTATTTATTTAAAACTAGCTTCTGCCCGCGACTTCGTCTGCGTAGAATTATACATAAAAACCTTCCTCTTGAATCACTCTATCTATTAAAAAAACCGCATCCATATCCGTTGTCTAGTTTTGAAGATATAAGCATACATAGGGACATAGGGACAGAGAAAGCGACTTTGTTTTATACTATGTAGACTAGTGATCATGACATGTGCCCACAATCTTGCTAAATGTGGCCTGTAGGTTGTAGGTACCTGTTACCATAAACTCTGTCTACCCCGTAAGGGATAAAGACGTGATTCGTGCATGTGCATGTGTCATGTGTCACTTTTGGATTTTTTAATTACATTTGACTTAACGTTTCTTATGGTTTTTCTGGCGGCTTTTCATTAATTTTGAAGGAGAAAATGTATCGTTTAAGTGATCATTTAAAACATAGGATTGTTGCCTTATGCGAGGAAGGTATATACGTGCTTGATATAGCTCTGCTGACGAATTAGGTAGAATCACGGTAAGAAATATTAAACATGTTAATAATAACGTACTATAGAAAATATTACTCTCTAATCACTTTGTCTTAAGTTTAAGGAGTGGTTTTCTTTATTATACAGTTATTTTAAGTATTCTTTGCCTTTTATTAAGTAAAAAAAAATAGAAAATAGCGTAAATCGCCAATTACTGTATGATTTGATATTGACGACACGGATGGCTCAGTGGTGAAGCAACCGCTTTCTGAGTCGAAGGCCCCGGGTTCGAAACCCGGCCAGGGTAATGTTCGTGTGATCAACTCGAATATTTGTGCTTGGGTCATGGATGTTCTACATACATACATCCATACATATGTCACGTCTTTATCCCTTACAGGGTAGACAGAGCCTGAGGAAACAAAACCTTAAGGCCACGTTTAGCATGATTTTAGGCGTATAGGTGGAAAAATTAATCAAAATAGTGATGGGTTGCTAGCCGCATCGCCTATAACATGATTCCAAAGAATTTCGCCCATTCCCTCGATGGACTTTTACCATCTGCGCGGGACGAGAAGCAACTGGTACATTCTATGTTTTTCCTATACATACATACATTCACACATCCATACATACATACATACGTACATTCTATGTTCTATATATTTAAGTATGTATTTATTTATATAGGTATGTATATCGTCATCTACTCGTAACTACCCATAACACAGCCTTCTTGAGTTTATGTATACATATTTCGATACTTTGGGTATATATTTATTTTTGTCCCTGAATGTACCTAGCGTTGGCATCTTCAATCAAAATCAACGAAATCTGAATCTGTAAAATCTGTTAAACATGCCGATTGATAACGTCGTGGTGACAGGTCAAAACATGCGACAAACATATGCAATGACAAGTCTGTACTGTTTTCGTGAATTGTCAAAACACACTTTACAAATTTGTTTCGTGTGACTAGGCCGTAAAGTTGATATTCGCAGATTACATTTTGTATACATATTTTCGTGGCAATTACTGAATCTATATTTAATGACACAAGTATGACTATAATATTTTGCATTATTTGCAGGATACTAATAATGGAATTTTGATTGTATACAAGTTTTTGGACTTGCTAGGTACATATTTATGTTGCCAGTGTAGTTTGCATATTTATTACCATTTGAATGAGTATATATCTTTTTAACTTTATATGATTACTTATTTTCTTTCACTTTACTTGCATATATATCTTTGCCCTTGACTGTACATATACACATACATGTATAAATCATATTTATCCCTTACGGGGTAGCTTAAGGTTACAAGAGCTAAAGGCCACGTTTTGCATCATTGATGGTTTATAGATGGAAAGGGGAATCAAGATAGTGATGGGTTGCTAGCCGCATCACCTATCGTCCATTCCCTCACACATAAAAAACATGAAGTTAGGTTATGTGCCACAGTTAGAAACCCCGTTAATCTTGAAATAAAAACCCTTTTTGAACCTTCGTGGATATAATTTTGTATGTCAACGATATTGCGTACATACATATAAGAAAACAACAATCACATCTTATAACATAACAGGCATTGATTTAACTTTGCGCTGAATATTTGCCACTGTTAACTTTTCACTTGGAAATACGTCGATAATATCTGGATGAGCGTGAATCATTAACATAATATTATTCGTAATTTCATCCGTTCATTAAATATTTACCCGAAGATAGCAAATTAAATCACTGACAGAGCTATGTCAGCAAGAAAGACGCATGGCGTAAGTTCAGACATCTAAATAAACAACGCTAATTGGTTGTAAGGTTCAAGCGAAATAATTTAAAGTCTATAACTTAGTTTGTGATTTTGCATAAAATTTTACCATGCATCGGCCCTAGCCTCTGATCGGAGAAGAGGGTTGCCTTGCGCCCGGTGCGCGGTGGTTCACAACTAACGCTCCTTTCAGAAACTAGCACCATTTCCCACCAGATTCTGGCCTCTAGGCACCTGGAGCCTAAATCTTCAGATTGACTCACTCTACGAGTATACTTTCCTCCACGCAGGTTGTACGGTCTTACTTCCGTACATTTATTTATGCTTACACGCGACCTACTTTCGGCTGCGTCATATCACTCATTATAATAATTTTCTATTTGTTATGGTCAGCTAGTGCGTCACTAACTATCGTACCAACCACATCTAAAGAGAAAGTAACGCCAGACACTTAACTTTAAACCTTTAAACCTTGTATCTAACTAACTTTACTTAACTTCAAATAAACTATACGTGAATAACTGCGGCTTCTTTCTCTGCACTCCACGAACTCACTACAACAACAGCAAGAAAGTGTAAGGAGCTAACTGGCCCTTACATTTAATGGTCCTTCGAACTTAACAAGGTATTTGTGTGCTTTTGTACTTCGATTACGGTCGCGAATCGGTTTGACTGGCCTCCCACAAGCGGGTTTTTACCAGTTCGATTGAGAAGACGACAAGATCGTTATTGGAGGGTTAGAACACAGAATACCAACAACGAACCAACGACAACTCATTCGTCAACGTGAGCTACGAGCGGATTTCAACAACTACTTACTTATCTTAAACAACTGAAGAGGAACTTATCTTAATCAACATGAACAAGCTCCAAGATCAGCAAACCTGCTTTGAAAACATCAAGACTTTATGTGCGAACTATAAAAAAGACGGCACGTCAAGAAAAACTCAAGACTATTTGAACAAGCGTCTAACATCTCTAGTCGAGCATTGGGAGGATTTTGAAAATCGTCACAAGATCCTTTTGGAGGAGACGGGCGACAAAACTCATGTGTACTTCACTGGAAACGTGTATGACAGCACGAAGGCTTTGTACGAGGCAACCAGAATGGACATGTTGAACTTGTTACGTCACAAAGGTGCACAAGATAGTAACGTCCAATTTGACTTGACGGGCATCTTAGATGAAGAGTCTGATAACAACATAAAATCTCTGCTGGGTAAACAAGAATGTAACTTCAAAGCTATAGATCGTGCTATGTCGAAAATCTCCATTCACGCTACGACTGAAAAATGGGAGTTAGAAGATCACCTTAATATTCTGAAGTCGAAGTGGGACCCCATCGATAAACTCCACTGGGAATTAGATGCTTATTTTAAAGGGTCTAATGATCAGTACTACAACATGTTCATCAACATTGAGGACAAGTACGACGACCTCAAACGAAACTTGAACAAAAAGATTTGGTCGACCGCTCACTATCAGCACTCAGCACCGAGAGTCGAAGTTCCTGAGTTTACTGGAAATTACGGCCAGTGGATCTCTTTCAAAGACCTTTTTGTGGAAACTATACATAATAACCCGTCAATCAACATGGCACAGAAAATGCAGCATCTGAAAACCAAACTTCGAGGTGAAGCTCAGAGACTGGTGCAGCATCTCACCATTAGCGCGGACAACTACAGCTCCTGCTGGCAAATCCTAAACCAGCGTTATGACAACAGGCGTCTTCAATTTACTTCATATGCAAACACCATGTTAAACTTGCCGGTCTTACAACAACCAGATGCCTACCATCTCAAGAAGATGCATGACGTCATTACGGAATGCCTAAACGGACTTGCAAACATCGGCGTTGAAACAACTTCTTGGGATCCAATCATTGTACATCTCATGTCACAGAAGCTTGACACACTCTCTTACAATGATTACATGAAGGAGATTCAAAACCACCGAGATCTGCCGATCTTAAACGACTTCTTACTATTTTTGGAGGCCAGATTTATGGCGTTCGAAACTATGAAGAATCCTAAAAAGGATGTTGTTACCTATGCGAAGCCGTCAACTTTTACCAGGCCAGTCACCAAACAATATTCAAATTTCAGAAAATCATTACCAAAAACTTATCATACGGTGTATGGGGACTGCATGTTATGCGATGGAAAACACGTGTTAATGCAATGTCCGAAGTTCATTGACATGGACCCGTCGCAACGAAACATAACTGTTGCAAAACTGCGAGTGTGTAAAAACTGTTTATTCAGTCACGGCAACAGCGAATGCAAGTCAACGAAAACTTGCAAAGAGTGTAATATGACGCACCATACACTCTTACACAACCCAACGAAGAAAACAATGACTCCATATTATAATGGAAAAAACAACTTTTCGGGTCAACGACCATCCACTTCAACGTCGTCAACTCTGCCTCCGGCTGCCAATCACTTATCAACCAACGAAACTGAGATTCTACTAACTACTGTGCAACTGAAGGTGCAATGCGCAGACGGAACTCACGTCCCGTTACGGGCCCTTCTAGATCAAGGCTCACAAGTAAACTTAATTACTGAAAACGCTGCTCAACTACTCGGACTGCCGAGAAAGAAACTGTACGCTACCATCTCTGGAATCGGAGAGTCATCTAAGGACTGCAAGGGCCGTCTACAGCTATCCTGCAAGTCATTACACTCAGATTACACATTTGACCTTCAAGCATTAATTATGAACAAACTAACTAACAATTTACCGAGCTCAACATTCAAAAGGGAAGACTGGCCGCATTTACAAAACTTGAAACTTGCCGATCCTGACTACAACATGTCCCGCTCCGTAGACTTACTGCTGGGAGCGGACGTCTACGCTAAAATTATCCTGGACGGGGTCCTTAAAGGACCTCAACAATCGCCTATCGCTCAACAAACTCATTTAGGATGGATTTTGTGTGGAAAAATGGAAACTTTTAACTGTCACGTAACTCTGGTCGATATGGACGAGATGACAAAATTTTGGGAAACCGAAGACATCTCGCATGGTCATGAAGATGTTAACAAGGAAGACCAATGTGAAGACTACTACAGAAAGACTGTTAAACGAGGCTCTGATGGAAAATATACAGTGAAGATGCTTTTTTGTTCCAATTACGAACAAAAAATAGGTCACACGAAATCTATAGCTATCTCGCAATTCTTACAACTAGAAAAAAAATTGCAAAGGCAAACTAAACTCGCCAAAATGTACCGAGATTTTATTAAAGAATATGCTGAACTTGGTCATATGAAGCTTTCCACTCCAACTTTACAACTCGAAAGCTTTGTGCCCCACCACGGTGTTTTACGCGAGAAGGCTGAAACTACACAACTAAGAGTCGTATTCAACGCCTCACAAAAGGCAACTAACGGCATCAGCTTGAACAGTCTGCAGGAAAAGGGCCCTAAACTTCAAAGGGATATCCAGGCACTGATCTTAAAATGGAGAACCTATAAATACGCTTTTACGGCGGACATAGAAAAGATGTTCCGCTGTATCTGGATATCTGAGGAGCAACAACCACTTCAAAAAATAGTGTGGCGAAACAACCCTAATGAACGCCTTCAAGAATATCAACTTTGCACTGTAACTTACGGCACTAAGTGCGCCCCCTGGCTAGCAATGCGAACTCTGAAGCAGTTAGCCATGGATGATGAGCATAAATACCCTGCTGCGGCAAAAGTACTACAGAACGAGTTCTATGTCGATGACCTAATTAGCGGTCATACCTCACTGGAAGTGGCGAAAGAACTTCAACAAGCCCTCATTAACCTACTAAAGGGCGGCGGCATGAATTTAAGGAAGTGGTCCGCTAATCACCCTGCCCTTCTAGAAAACTTATCCAAAGATCAAATATCAACTGGACAAATATTTGATTTTAAACACGAAGAATCAACTAAAACACTTGGCCTTGGATGGAATCAAAACACGGACACATTCGTGTTGAACTGGAGCCTGGACACCACGCAACGAACTCCACTAACTAAAAGGGCATTACTGTCGGAGATATCGAAACTTTACGACCCATTGGGCTGGCTGTCTCCTGTGACCGTAACAGCAAAACTATTATTTCAAAGGGTCTGGGTCAGCAAGCTGGGATGGGATGACGTTCTACCTATCGACATTCAAAATGACTGGATGAAACTTAAAACTGAACTGCCACACATGAAAAACATCAAATTGAATCGTTGGATTGGTGCAACTGACAAGGTCATTGAACTATTTGGCTTTTGTGACGCAAGCGAAAAGGCATTTTCGTGTGTCATATACTGTCGAGCACCGAACGAGCAAGGGGAAAATACTATAACCTTGCTAACGGCAAAAACTAGGGTCGCACCCTTAACTCAAAAAACTTCGCTACCAAGACTAGAACTTTCGGCTGCCTTACTATTGTCACAACTTATTGAAAAGGTAAAGGAGGCATTGACGAGTCACGAAATACAAGTCCAGGCGTGGAGTGACTCGCAAGTCGTTCTCGCATGGCTACAAGGGAATACATCTAAATGGGAAACATATGTAGCCAACCGAGTTACGAGGATAACAAAGACTATCCCAGCCGACCAGTGGCATTATGTTAAATCAGAACAGAACTCAGCTGATCGTGCCACTAGAGGGCTTTATCCAGGCAAGATTATTAACTTAAAGCTTTGGTGGGAAGGCCCAGAATTCCTCAAGACGTATAAACGCCAAGAAGATCCGAAGAAATCAACGTGTTTATTTACAACAAATTGCGGCGAAGTAAAAGATTCAAAGAAAGACGCAAAAAACCATAACGAACACATTACAAATGAATTGTTATTTAAATACAGTTCATTAACTCGAGTGATAAGAATCACTGCATGGGCGATGCGCTTTAGTGCACGCGCCCGCAATAGCAAGAAATTCGACACCACCTACCTAACGACGAGCGAGTTAGTCGCGTCAACGGAACTAATTATCAAATGCGCGCAACTTACTGAATTCGAGCATGAATATAAACAACTTTTAAAAAAAGATCCTTTAACTAACAAATCAAGCATATACAAACTTAACCCTTATTTGGACGAAAAGGGAATGATAAGGGTGGGTGGACGTCTTAGCAACTCGAACCTGCCGTCGGAAATGAAAAATCCAATAATCTTACCACGTAAAGGGCGACTAACTCAACTTGTCATCGAGCATTCACACAAATCAACACTTCACGGAGGAGCTCGACTGACCTTAGCCCACCTTAGGGAGCGATACTGGATTATCGGCGGAAACAGAGCAGTAAAATCACAACTGCTTAACTGCGTTACGTGTCACCGATACAAAACAACTAATAACTACCAGCTAATGGGTGATCTGCCGAAGCAAAGAGTTACGCCATCCAGACCGTTTACGCACACAGGAGTCGACTTTACCGGGCATGTGGAGATAAAACTTAATAAAGGAAGAGGAGTGAAAACCTCCAAAGGATATATAGCTATCTTCATGTGTATGGCGACCAAGGCCGTCCACGTTGAGTTAGTTTCAGACTTAAGCTCTGAAACTTTCATTGCTGCCTTTCAAAGGTTGTGCGCACGAAGAGGCACACCAAAACATATGTATTCCGACTGTGGCACCAACTTCGTAGGAGCATCAAAAATTTTACGCAAAGAATTTGAAGAATTCGAGCATATTTTATCACCAGACTTTTTTGATGAGATTGGGAAACTGGAAGTTGAATGGCACTTCAACGTACCTGCCTGGCCTAGCGCGGGGGGAGCGTGGGAAGCTGCCGTTAAGGGGATGAAACATCATCTCAAACGAGTACTAGGAGATCAAAAACTAACTTATGAAGAATTCGCAACTTTACTAGCAAAAATCGAAGCCTGCATGAACTCTAGGCCACTGTGTCCACTCACAGAAGATCCTGACGAGTTCTATAACTACCTGACTCCTGGGCATTTTTTAACCGGAGGCCCTACCATGGCATTGCCACTATCAGACTACACTGATTCCACAACGATCACTTTACGCCGCAGATGGCAACTTACGGAGCATATGTTACATCAATTTTGGAAGAACTGGTCCAGTGAATATCTCTCTCAACTACAGATCAGAAGCAAGTGGAACAAAGCTCAACCAAACATTAAGGAAGGTGACATAGTCCTAGTTAAGGAAAACAACTTACCACCAGGAAAGTGGGCCATGGGACGCGTACTACAACTTCATCCAGGTGCCGATGGTTATGTTCGAGTGACAACTATTAAAACCCAAACGGGCACACTAAAACGTCCAATTGTAAAGCTGTCACCGCTTCCCATTGAAACCGGCACTAAGGTAGACAAGAGCCAACAATGTGAAGATAGGAAGCAAACCCTCACGAGGACGACTTCTTCAACCCCTAAAGCTGCCAAAAAGATAAGAAAAAAAGGCGCGTCGTGTCTCCTTACATTGTTTACATTTTTAATAGCAATGTGCGCCGTGACAACAGAATCACGTGCCGACGACGCGGCTTCAGTGGCTCAAATTACAAACATTGACCGTGAGCGCCCAATCTATTATGACGCAATGGGAAACATACAAATCATACATGATGAGTGGACGCTCTTAATGTATTATAACTTAACTAATTACTGGGAAGGCGTTCGACGAGTCGAAACATACTTACAGGGGGTGAAGGATTTGTGTCAAAAAACTGACCCCAGATACTGTCAAACTACTCTAGAACAGCTGCATCACGAGATGGATCTTCTGAGCTACTACAACACCATACTGCTTGCTCCGCATAAACACTTGTCTAACCGGAGGAAACGTGGACTGGTCGACGGAGTGGGCTACATAACTAACAGTCTGTTTGGCATTCTAGATCAAAGATTTGCCGACAAATATAAAAAGGATATAAAAGCTGTTCAAAATAATGAAAACTATCTACTTCAACTAATTAAAAACCAAACCTCGATCGTGGAACTGGAAAACACGGTTTTGAAGAAATCTGAAGATAACATCAAACAACAATTCACTACCATGGACAATTTTATGAAACAGGCGGACGCTAACATTGAAAAGGTGGAATCAGAATTGGAAACAGTGATGGCAACCAGCTACTTTAATTCAGCATCGCTATCGGTATATTTACTACTTAACAAATTGAAAGGTGTTCAAGAGATGCTTTTCAACACTCTTACAGATGTCTACAAGGGTCACATGGACGTGCATTAGGTCACACCGGTTAACTTGATCAAAGAACTTACTGAAATTTCGGGAAAACTTCCCAGAACTTTATCCCTGCCAGTGGAGAACATAAGTGAAGAAGTGAAGGATCTTTACAAGTTACTATACGTAAGAGCACGAGTAACAGACAACTACTTCTTGTTCGAGGTGCATATACCCCTCACTTCAGACGAGGATTTTACTCTACATCAAGCGATCCCACTACCTATCAGAAGCAACTCAAGCACTGTCATCATGGCAACAACATCAAAGTACATAGCTGTGAACTTCAGGAAGAATACATTTATCTCACTATCAGAAGAAGTTTTAAATAAATGCACACAACAAAGGCCAGACAACTACTTATGCAATAAAAACTTACCTGTTTTTAACCTGCACAATAATAATATCCCGTGCGAAGCAAAACTGCTAAGCCATCGCATGACGTCTCAATGCGACGTCACACACGCGTCATGCAAGGACACTTGGATCGAGTTACACGCGCCGAACACTTGGCTCGCGATCTGTTGTGACACCTGCTCGCTGCGAACGATATGTGGAAATGACGTCACGGTGCATACAATGACAACGTCCGGGATTATAACTTTACCTCAAGGCTGTATTCTACAGTCAAATTATCTGACCATTCATTCACATAATCAGTATAATAGCAAGATTAAGATCAACTATAACTTCAACGTGCCTTCACTGAACACCTCGGCCAATGGCATCGTTAACTTGACGCATCACAAGATATCTGCGGTACATCTGAATCAACCAGAAGAAATTGCAGAAATTGCAAGAAGATTGGTTTTGCAACACGAACGTGAAAATGAAGTAACCGCACCACTCTCTGTTATCGACGTTCATCAATTCGCTATTTCCTATCTTCTTCTGGGAATAGTGGTATTTTGTTTTATCTTGTGGGTTGTAAAGCGACGTTTCCCACTACTTTGCACGAAACGTAAGCCTAAAAGCCAATGTTCACTCAAGTCGATGAAACCCCACTATGAAGACATCGAGCTACAACCCATGCCACGAAATAGAATCACAGGACCAGAGAAGCAAGACGGACCGTCAACGAGCCGAGCTAAGCGCCATCGTCAAGACTACGCTACCGTTGAAAACATTGCCTTTAACTTCGATTAATTTATTTTGTAATTACTGGTTCTACTTTCTCTTGAGATTATTTTTCTTTCTTTTCGGGGTTGTCAATATGTACGGTCTTACTTCCGTACATTTATTTATGCTTACACGCGACCTACTTTCGGCTGCGTCATATCACTCATTATAATAATTTTCTATTTGTTATGGTCAGCTAGTGCGTCACTAACTATCGTACCAACCACATCTAAAGAGAAAGTAACGCCAGACACTTAACTTTAAACCTTTAAACCTTGTATCTAACTAACTTTACTTAACTTCAAATAAACTATACGTGAATAACTGCGGCTTCTTTCTCTGCACTCCACGAACTCACTACAACAACAGCAAGAAAGTGTAAGGAGCTAACTGGCCCTTACACAGGTCTGGAACCAAAGAAAAATACACCAGCTGCTTCTCTTCCTTCCACCTGCTTCCTGCAGTCTGTAACAACCCATCGAGGGAATGGGCGAATATCTTGGGTATCATGAGGTGATGTGGTGGATAGCTATTACTATTTTGATTCCCCTTTCCTATACCACCTAAACGTGGCCCTGTAAGTGATAAAGCCGTGATGTATCTATACGAACGAGTAAGTACTCGGGTGTACAATGGAGAATACAGCCAAGCTCACAGTGAATTCAGCTAAGTTCAAATGGACATCGCTAACTTTTTCCCGGTCTAAGGAATTCTGGTTTTTCCCGCTGTTTGTAAGCAAAGCTTGTGTAAAGTAGGCCTATGTAAACCAAAGTTATGGTCGGCGGGTTTGTTGTGTACAGCTACTTCTGGCATCGGAGACTTTCATTTTTATTCAGTTAAATGTTTTTGCGTCGGGTTTTTACCAATAGTTATCTTTTAATCTCTCCTCATAGCGGGCGGGTTATCTAAAACTTCTGATAACTGTCAATTATGGATCGATTAAAGGATTAGTTAAGGTGATGTCTTTTTGTAACCCAAAGGCACGCCTTTGATTAAAGTATTTAGTTTAATTTTAACTCAAATTTTGAATCAAATGAACTTGAAATAAAACTAAGCCCTAGGGGCTACCAATTCGCTCATAGTACCTAACTGGGACTAACGCGTTTGAGATATTTCTTGTGTCAAAATCTGCACTAAAGGCTCCGGTCTTCATCTTTAACACTTTTGAATTAAGAAAAGCATTAGCAATGCGATGGACAGCATTTGTTTCGAAGTTATTATGACGTCGTTTACGAGTACACATTATCTTTATTTTCATCAAAAACACGAGTGTTAAACAGCGCGACTCTTCAATTAGCTGTTGCCGCCTTCTTGTCATGTTATTGCCCTTTCACTTTAAACATTATTGAGATTTGTAAACGCCAAGCCTCTCAGAACCAGTTGGAGTAATCAGACAGTTGTAGATGTAAGGCTGTTGCAGTGGAAGCCCTAGAGACGAGCAGAGATCCAGTCGTGGTAGGCTGAGACCCGCGTGTGTCCCGCGGGGCGCCCGGCTTCGCAGCCGCCTTCTCCGCCGTTACCGAACGATACTATGCCCACCTGCACAGAGCAACACCATATTTAACATTTTCATCAAGTCCATTTGTCACTCGAGGATGGTTTCGCATTACGTCTGTCATGGGCTCTTCTCACCAAATCCTCGACCCGCCAAAATGTTAGCGACATAGTCGACATCTCTGATATGACGTGTGTCGCTGACAAAAGAAAAAAAGAGACACCCTGTTACGAGTAAGAGGCCTTTATATCAAAATTACACCTGATGGCTAGCGAAGATTTGCCCTAGTAAATACTCATTTACTCTTGATTCAAATCAACTGGTGAAGGGTCTTCATAAACGGCCAGATTGTACTGGGGCCTTACCATGACATCTTATGCGATTCAATTCCGATTCAGTTAAGTTCGCTTCCTGTAAGATGCATACCAAAAATGACAGCTAAAACCGGAACTGAGTCGGAATTGAATCACATTAAGACGCCATGATAAGGCCCCTATTCGGGGAACACAGACGCTAGCAGGTAATGCTTTATGTGACATTCGTTTTTGCCAAACACAGACCAAGAACAATTTACAGCAAATGTCCTATAAATAAGATTAGAATACCAAAGTGTGGAAGATTTACACTTACTAGAACATTCCCGACGGTGACGGGTCCACCGGAGTCGCTGCTGCAGATGTTGGCGTTGCCGGCGCCCGCGCTGGTGCATATGATGCGGTCGGTCACGAACGAACCATACTGGGCAGCGCACTGTGCGTTGCTTATGACTGACGCCGTGATGTAGGCGAGGAACTGGTTGGCGGTGATGTGGTGATCTATGAAACACACAAATCTATGAGCCATCAATACTTCTAGCTTCGCTTATATTTTTACAGTAATCGTTGTGATGATTCCTAACCGAGTCCGGTGATACCGACGCCTTTCACTACCGCCTGCTGTCCGGCGAAGTCCGCGGCTCCCGCCGCCATCGGGATCGGCTGGATAAAGTCTGCAACAACCATGAATGTGATTCAAAGTACATCAATCGCAACTACAAATATCATTATGAATGTCATGATTACTGACTGCTCAAAGTGACGCCAGGGATCCTAATAACAGCGACGTCATCGATCAGGGTCCAGCTGCCGGGCTGCCAACCAGGATGCATCTCGACATCAGAGGTGTCGATACGGGTGCCGCCGTAGAACAGGAACGTAGAGCCGAGCACCACGGTGTACATGGAGGCCGCCAACCAGCCGTCATCCCAGCAATGCGCTGCTGTCAGCAGACGAGTCGTGGACACCAGCGCCGAGCCACACGCCGATGTGAATGATGATCCAGTCAAGTGAATCACGAGAGCACCCTGAGGAAATCATACATAACATGACTGTATTATACAAGAGTATTCTGCCTCGTGGCTGACAACACTCGTACTTACGTAATACGGGAACTGTCCGAGCGCTGCGGGAGTGCCGTTGAAGACCCTGCCAGCAACGGCTTTCTCCTCGGCGGCGCGGAGGGCGGTGGCCAGCGGGATGCCTACGCGCGCGTGGTAGCCCTGGGGGCTCGTGTCGGCCGGCGCGCGCGCCGCCACACCCGCCGCCACCACGAACAATAGCACCAAACACCTCATGCTGCTGGTCTATGTGCTTGCAAACGTAATTGGTTATTGTACCATTTTACGTGATATTTTATACAAAAATCAGTAGGTACTGTTTTATCGTTAAAGATAGTTTTATCAACCAAAATATCGACGCTTTGAAAAACCCTTGATAAATGACGCCCAATTAGCTAGACTTGGGAAAACCTGTAGGTTAAATCGGCCTTGGATTGTTTTCGTCGTTAGCACCGACAGTGTAGGGGGAAACAAATTTAAGAAAACTGCTTGATATCCCTTTTTACCGGTTTTTGCGGTGTTTCACCCAAGGGAGGAGATATGCCTGTGCATGTGTGCACACTACAACATCAAGACTACTTCTAGTAACGATTGCCAATGTTGAATTGCGCACACGAAGTCAAAGAGATGATTATCTATCCGACGTGTAACTAGTAGGTACCTATTATTTATTTAATCCATCTAATCTACTCTCTTTAATCTAATGGTTTACATCTTATGAAACGAGCTGTTTTTGTTTATTTATTTATTTTGTGAAAAAATTATCTAGCTAGGTCTGAGAAAACGTGTTTTTGGTGTGGCCTTAGATCCTGTTACCTTGGGCTCTGACTACCCCTTAAGGGATATAGACGCGATTAATGTATGTAATTGCAAAGACCTTCACATTGCATAAAACAAAGTCGCTCCCTTTGTCTGTACGCTTAAATCTTTTAAATTGCGCGGATTCTAATGCAGTTTCAGCAATAAAATATTTAAAGTAATTCAGGAGGTTTATGCATACATATACGAACTTATATTTAAAAAACCTGTTCGAAGGCGCAGTGCGTCGCTATCTCATCATAATATTAGTTTTATCATCTCTTCCGATTTTGGTCAAAATAACGATAAATAAACGATTATAACCGATGTATGTTTTAAAATTACGTATGATTATGACAATTACTATCTACCGGGTTTATTAATTAGCATTATCTTGGTTTTATATCCGGCGCTCAATATTTATCTACTATCTCTACAATCAGATACTTACACTAGCCTTAAAAACTGTAGAAATTGATAAAAATAACAAAATGCTTATTTTTAGCTTGTTCCGCGTACATAACCAAGTTACATAACCGGCACTGGTAAAACCAATGTAGGGTGATTAATTTGGATTAATTTAGGTTTAGGTGCGGCGGGGCTGGCCTTTGAGCCACAACTAAGCCGCAAATATGTTTGTTTTAATTTAGAAATAGTCTTTATTTTATCTTAGAATGTCGGTTATGTAAAATAGTTATGTACGGAGAACAAGCCTTATTTTTTGATACTATAGATCTACTAATTTACCAAGATTTTTTAAAACATTAATAGACTTACGTCGTTTATGTCCAAAATTATAATTTTAATTTTCTCTCAATCTAGATCAGTGGTTCTTAACCGGTGGTCCGTGAACCACTGGTGGTCCCAGGAAGCATCCGGAGTGGTCCGTGGGCCATTCTAATAAAAAAACAGATAATTGACAGCAAATTTCTAAACGTCAGTGAAAATTAGAACACATAGAAAAATCCGAAAAGTAAAGCTATGGCCGGGAATCGAACCCGGATCCTCGTCATTCCGTGACGCGTGCTATACCCCTACACCACCCATAGCAGGTGGGTAGTCTCCGAATTTTTCTACCTGTTACTAGATGTCACGTGACCTTTTTGTTACTATGCGGATTTTTGTCGCTAAGCGTCATCTGTTTGAATGATGTGTCTGTACGACACAATTACAAACTCCCGTGGAACATCTACTGCTCACCAGGGACGAGAGAAGGCGCTGTTTTTTAACCGACTTCAAAAAAGGAGGAGGTTCTCAATTCGTCTGTATTTTTTTTTTGTTTTATGTTTTTGTAGATGTTCCACGGAAGTTTGTAATTGTGTCGTACATCATTCAAACAGAAACCTGAGTCTGCTCCTTTTGCCATTGTATACAAGTTTTTTTATACAAATAATCTTATAGTAATTCTTAAATTAAGTCTGTATTTCTTTTATTTTTTATTTTTAATGGCAATAAACATTATCTTATCAAAATTTCATTTCTTCACTTAGCCATAGTATTCAATATTTTGAATGCATAAATTTCGATCCCGTAAGAATATCGAGATAAAAAGTAGCCTATGTATTATTTCACAAATCCAACAGTCTATCTACATGCCAAATTTCAGCCAAATCCATCCGTTTCCGTTTAACCCATCATCAAGCAGAGGGTAGTAGATTCGAACCAGGCCAAGACTTCTAAATTTTTTGGAATTTATGTGCAAAAGGTGAAGAAAATCTGTGTGCAACTGCGAAGCAATTCGATGGTGTGAAGTTCCCAATCCGCAGCGGGCCCGCGTCATCCCGTGGGAACTAAAACCCAAGGCCTATTTTGAGATCCTATGCCCAGCATCGGGAAGTATAGGAGATGATGAGGATAGGGTTATCTTAAAAATTAAATATACAGTTTCATAGTAACATTTAATTATATATTTTTGATATGACGTAAAGAAAATTGTACAATTATAATCGGGCAGAGATCCAGTCCTGGTAAGCAGAGATGCGCGAGTGCCCCGAGGGGAGCCCCGCTTCGCAGCCGGTGCCTGCGCCATTGCCGAACGACACTATGCCCACCTGCGCAATACAAACACACCACAGTTAAGTTTTTCAATAAACAAAAAGTTTTTCGCGTATCGTAGGTAGCATTTAACGCCATTTCGATTAAATTTTTAGATATAGTTTAGTTTTTAATTATTGCCTGCTTGTTTTTTTTTTCAAATGTACTGATTATTTTTTCTATATGTGTCGAAAGTGTGTGAATAAATATTTCTCGCTCTCTCTTGGACCAACGGGGCTCTTGACCTAGACTGAAAAAAATTACTTGGCACACGCCATTAGTGGCGTTTGGTGCCATCTATCGCAGCTTGTGTACAACTTACCACGGTCATGTTATCAACGTCGGATATTTTGTAATTTCTTAAGACGTGAAAACACAGAAAACAACAGAAATATTCTAATAACTTGAAAATAAATATATATTCTTGCTGACTGTACTTTTTGTTGACTTATACCAAATTTCAAATCCATCAGACCAGCTGATGAAGAGTTCCCTTCTGCTAAAACAATCCTAACCGGTGACTGTTGCGAAAAATATGGCGCTCTCGTTTAAGTACTATACTATATCGTAATCTAGATAGATACCTACTGATGTCGTGGGCTTGTGGCTCGCTCCAAATGTAAAAATAGATACAAAAAATCAGATCTCACCAGAATGCCGCTGACAGCGATGGGTCCGCCGGAGTCGCTGCTGCAGACGTTAGCGTTGCCTGCGCCCGCGCCGGTGCACAGGATGCGCTCCGTCACGAACGCGCCCCACGTCAGCGCGCACTGCGCGTTGCTCAGCACCGGCACCGAGATGTGCGCCACGAACTGGTCCACGGATATACCTTGTCCTGGGAAACAACGATGGTTAGCTGGCGTCAACCTTGACTTTTAAATGTCTCCGTTAGTTGCCAGGACAAAAAAAAACTCTTAATTATTCCGGAATATTGCAACAGATGATCCAGTTTCTTTGACACAATACACACACACACGCACAAATACGCCACGGGATAGAAAACGTCTGGAAGCGTTTGAAATGTGGTGCTGGCAGCGAATGGAGAGGATTAGCCGGACCTAGAAAGTGACGAATGAAGAAGTGCTTGGCCGAGTGAATGAAAAGCGGTGCCTGTTGAAGACCACCGAGAACAAAAAAGGAAAGATACGACACGACCAATACATTAAGATCATAATTGAAGGAAAGTTCGAAGGGAAGCGGAAGAGAGGAAGGCCAAGAACATTTATGGAGCAGGTGAAAGAGAGAGTAGAAGTCGTGTCGATCAAGAAGTCAAAGAAACGGCCCTGGAAAGGACCACATGGAAATTGCTCCAACGATAAAACTCTTAAGTTTAAGAAGAAGAATTGAAAAATTCTAAAAACATTCACAAGATTGTTCAGTTAAATTAACTAAACCACCTGTGGTCTGTTTCTGTCCAAGTTTTTGACCAATGTTGCTAGTTTAGACTTGTAACATTGCACATAACTTGTAGCGTGGAGAAACCAGCCACTACTGAAGTTTCCCTGTTTGATTTCAAACACAAGATTGTACAGGTTAGGTTAGCGATGATAATGATGATGAAGTGAACGCACCGTGTCCGGTTACGCCGACGCCCTTCGCCTGCGCCACCTGCCCGGCGTAGTCCGCGGCTCCCACCGCCAGCGAGATCGGCTGGATGTTGTCTGCAAATCAACAAGATGACATAGGTACACTAATGACTTGGTCGCGTGGGTACCAACAGTACCTACCGCAAAACGGGGTGAGAAGGGATTCGGCACGCGTCACGGAATGACGAGGATCCGGGTTCGATTCCCTGCCATAGCTTTACTTTTCGGATTTTTCTATATGTTCTAATTTTCAGTGACATTTAGAAATGGGATAGAACTAACATTATTTAAAATTTCTGGCTCAGCTTGCTGTAAGTAAAAGTTTAATTATATTTTAAACATATTACTATATCTCCTTTTTTCTGGTAATTTGTGATCGTCATTTTTTTTTATTTGTTCCTATCCCTCCTTTATTTTATGGTATTGAAATCAACTTGATACGCATGAAAATACTTTTTTATCGAGGTTTGAAAGTCAAATATTGTCCGTACTTACCCCGTTTTTCGGTATAAAAAGTAAAAGCTCTCTAAAAAGGTTGTGCAGTCTTGTTAATTCATTTTCCCATAATAATTGAGATTAGCGCGAACGTGTTTGAGTATAGTATACTAAATATATCTAGAGGCTCTGAGCAGTCGGGGTATAAGGTGGTGGCGGCGGACAAGGCGAGGTATCGACATAGAGGGACCGCACTTCATGCCCCGACTGCACTACGAACGTACTAGTGAGCTTAATGTTGCTACTGACTGTTCAGAGCGACGCCAGGTATCCTTATAATAGCGATGTCATCTGTAAAGGTGAAGGTCCCGGGCCCCCAGCCAGAATGCATCTCGACATCGGACGTGTCGATGCGGGTCCCGCCGTAGAACAAATGCGTGGAGCCGAGCACCACGGTGAACATGCTCGCTTGGAACCATAAGTCGTCCCAGCAGTGGGCCGCCGTCAGCAGCCGCGTGGTCGATATCAGCGCCGCGCCGCACGCCGACGGGGTCGTGAGGCCGACCACTTGGATGACGAGAGCAGCCTGCCAACATGACACCCGTTATACACTGTGTCAAAAATTAATCCAGATACTTCACAGCAGAAGGAGTAAATGCTGGTCTGGGAGCAAAGAAAAAAACATAGAATGTACCAGCTGCTTCTCTTCCCACGCAGACGGTAAAAGCCCATCGAAGGAATTGGCGAAAATCTTAGGAATCAAGTCAATCATGTTAAAGCCTATAGGCGATGCGGCTAGCCACCCATCACTATTTTGATTCCCCTTTCCATCTATAAGTATACACTCACAATTATGCTAAACGTGGCCTTTAGGTCTTGTTACCATAGGCTCTAACTACCCCGTAAGGGATACAGACGTGATATGTATGAACTTCAGTTACTTTTCAAAATTCAAAAAATATTTTTGGTAAGTGTCCGCCAAGGGCTCTTTTACATGTCTTTTTTGAAACTACTTGCGCATTTGGAAAGAGCATCATTGCCAAGAAGAATACACCGCAAGAAACTTGGCAGAAAGTCATTTTTTAGGTCATTTAATTACGGTTGTCAAATGTTTCCATACATAGGTCGATGTTCAAAGTGTCTCGACGGACTTAAAGGAGTACTGAATTTTGAATTAAAAATTAAGATGGTAAAAATCAACACCACCACAGGCTACAATATAAAGACATTTTGTACTTTCAAAGAATTCAGTAATTCCTTTCATTGTCTTTAACCCGCTTTAACTCAAAACGTCTTACATAGTAGGGGAACTGCCCGAGCGCGGCGGGGCTGCCGTTGAAGATCCTGCCCTGGCCCTTCTCCTCGGCGGCGCGGATGGCGGCGGCCAGCGGAATGCCCACGCGCGCGTGGTAGCCCAGCGGGCCCGTGTCGGCCGGCGCGCGCGCCGCCACACAAGCCGCCACCACAAACAAAACCACCAAAAACCTCATGCTGCCTCAATTTGATAATAGTATCATATAATCGTTTAGCGCCGTTTTATATGATCATCATTAATCTTTTAATCGCCTGATAACGTGTTATCAACCGAAATTACCCACGAAAACCCAACTATTGCTATTTTATTGCGTAAACAAATGTTTTAAGCTGTATAAAAACAATTGAAGCATGTGTGATGTGTATGTGTGTGTGAATGTGTAGGTACTCATTCCTTTTTACATAGCTTTTTTGAAACTATCAGCGCATTCGGAAAGACCATCATTGCCAAGAAGAATGCGCCGCAAGAAACTTGGCGGAAAGTCATTTTTTCGTTCCCTTTTGTTAAGTTTTTCTTCTAAATTAGTTTTAATTGATAAAAGTTGTGCAATATTTATAATAGATTAGTGACGTATATCCTAAATGTCCCTAAATGTTTGATAATTATATTTCAGTGTAAAAAACCCAATGAACTTTCATTATGAGTACCTATTTATTCTTACTCGTTTGTTTCATTGCCATAAATTTCCAGAAAAAATAATGATCAAACATTATTGCTACTTCGACATAGCAAAAATCCGAATATTGGTTGGAGATTTGTTACATTCGATATTGTAATGTTTGAGCCTTCAATTTGTGAGTTTATTGCGGAGACTGGAACAGCCGGCGAGTAAGGTAATGCAGGTAGAGCCGCGGCTCGGACAGCTTTTAGGCTTTCATTATTTGAATTTGATTGTACATTTAACAGACAGGTGCTAAGGGCTTTTAAAAGTATTAAACAATAATACATTTATTCGCGTCGAGGCAGTATTTAACGTGACATTTTGTCTCAACCCGCCTACAAGTAAATATTTTCTGAATTTACAATGCGATGTCAGTAACAAAAGAGGTCTCAAAAACTTGACTAAGTTCGGCTTAAAAATGGAATATGCTAACTAGGAAAAGTATCAGGTCAGTGTTACACAACTTTGTATGTAAAGTGACCCGTTATTTTTGCTCGTCAGTGTAAATATCTTGCAGACGGTTATCCTCGTCTTCTATACTTCTACTAGCCGCCTCGATTGTTGGCAGGAGACGCTCTTGACAGATAAGATTTTTGAAAACCAGGAACATTTGCCCCCACTGTCTTATGTATTTATTTATTTTTGATAATTTTCATTCGTACATACATACATCACGTCTTTATCTCTTACGGGGTAGACAGAGCCTAAGGTAACAAGATTTAAAGACCACTTTTAGCATGATGATGATGAATGAGGTGGAAACGTTGTATAACATGAGTCCTACGATTCTTGCCGATTCCCTCGAAGTGGCTTTACCATCTGCGCGTGACGAGCAGCCGGTACATTTTATGTTTGTTCTTTGCTCCGAAGCCCAGCATGGGAGGATAATTTTCGAGAGGAAAAATCCCATTTTGAATCCTAGCACATGGTAAAAAAGCAGTATTTCTTTATAAACGCTTTTTTTAACCCTCACCTTTCGTATTGCATAGACACACACCAGAGTCACGACTAATCAAAGCGGAAAGCTGTTCACAAACAAACAATCCCCCAAATTTCAGGGGTTTGATTCGAAATAGATTCGCGAGTATAGCGGCTGCATAACTCAATAAGCGCCCCCAAATTACCATGAACAGCGGTCATCAGCTGTCGCCAGGGCGTTGACCGGACCCTCGCCGTCATCTGTCATGCCACAGTTAAGCCGCGGATACACGGGACAGATGTCCTGCGACACGAGTCGCCAGCGTCATGTGAAGTGTCGCGACGTTGCCGGACTTCGTTCGACATGTCTAGCAACATCGCGCGACACGATCGCTAGCGACGTTGGGTGAAGTAGCTTGACGTTGCCGGACTTCGCACGAGATGTCTGTTAACATTGCGCAATACGGTCGCCAGCGACATTGGGTGAAGTGGCGCGACGTTGCCGGACTTCGTTCGACATGTCTGGCAACATCGCGCGACACGATCGCTAGCGACGCTGGGTGAAGTAGCTTGACGTTGCCGGACTTCGCACGAGATGTCTGGCAACATCGCGCGACATGTGCCGCCATCCACATCAAGTGAAGTGGCTCGACGTTGCCGGACTTCGATCGACATGTCTGACAACTTCCCCAGCACCGCACGATGTCGCTAAGATATATCAGGTGAAGTTTTGTGAAGTTGCACGACTTCGGCTGATGTCGCTGTTATCATAAGTCGCGCGATGTCGCCGGATATGTCAGGTGCAATCTGCCGACATGGCTTGACATGTCTTGGGACATTTTGTTGCCCAGTGAATCCGCGGCTTTATACGCTGTCGCTGTGAATATTAGACGCAATAGTAAGGTTGCATAATGTTTTCAGGTTTTGTGAAGGGGAAAAAAGGTGGGTTTGCAGTGATTGCGGATTGTAAGACTTTGTACAAGATACTAGGTAAGTATCTTAATCAATAATCTTGCCGCTAAGCTTTTCTCGTTGTTGTTGGCGGTTCCATCGCGGAGGTTATGATATCTGGTAAACTCACTTACTTTTTTCTTTTTTTTTTCCTCCGACTTTGGAGACATCTCCAATTAGTTTATTTGATGGTGGAGGCGTTTTACACCTCCACTGAACTTACTATTATTATTTTTATTTTTGTTTTTTATTTTGACTAGTAGAGACTTTATACATCTCTACTATTTATAGATTAATATAATTTAAGGCTCGGGGACCTTATACATCCCTTTTATAAATGTATTTAATTTAAGTAGAATTTAAGTATTCTTACTGTATTTTATTTTGAAAAAATGACTTTCTGCCAAGTTTCTTGCGGCGCATTCTTCTTGGCAATGATGGTCTTTCCGAATGTGCTGGTAGTTTCAAAAAGACATGTAAAAGAGCCCTTGGCGGCCATTTGCAAAATAAAATTTTCATTTTCATTTTCATTACCATCAGATGACCCGCTGGCCGTTGGCCGTTGCTTTCCAATAAATTTGCAAGCAAAAAAACAAACTACTGAATCTTTTAAGTTGCTTTATATTGTAAGTGACAGTAATGAAGTAGCAAGTTTAAATATTTTCATCTAATTAAAATTGTGCCGAAACCGTCAACTCTTATCAAAGGCTAGTCTAGTAGATATATAAGGTTTCCAGAATTATTTTCAGTTTGAAACAATCGATTTACAATTAAATTAACTAGCTATATTATTTCCAGTTCTTTTTCCGGGAAGCCTCCAAACCGCTTGCTCGTAGCAAAAGAAAGCTAGGTCGGGTCGCCGTGCTTAGCATTCATTTGTGGCGGGCTCTGGCGGGAGCCGCGGGAAGCTCGCCAAATGCAATAAAACAGGTACAAGTAATGGAAACATATTGCTTTGCGACCCTCCAGTAATCGATTATATGCAATTACAGCTATCTTATACTAAGAACAGAAAGTTCGCGAATGTTTACTCTTTACGCTAACAACGGTTTGACGGGTTTGAAATTCGGTTTATAGATAATCGGATCGCTAGAATCCCTACTATAATCTATGCGAAAGTAACTGTCTATCTATCTGTCTTGTCTGTCTGTTACGCTTTAACGCCTAAACCACTAAACTGATATTAATGAAATTTGGCAGGTTAGTTCTTATCCCGGAAAATCGCATAGTTGTCGCAGGATAGCGTTGAAAGTACTCTGCACAGACGGAGTCGCGGGCAAATACTAGTTACACATTATCATCGACGTAGACATAGTAGTCGTGGTCTATATCGCGTCGATATGTCCGGGAATCTTTTAAGTCTGTAACATATGTATATAAGATACTTTTCATCCCGATATTTCCGTGAGAAAATTGCGAAATCTTAGCCACTAAGTTAAGACGTAAATGCACTCCGCATTTTAAATTAAGAGCAAGTACGAAAGGATTTAAGAGAATTCACATAGAATAATAAATCCTAGAATTTCAATTTCAAAAACAGAATTTACCAGTTTTGCTTCTCTTCCCGCGCAGATGGTAAAAGCCCGTCGAGGGAATGGGCGAAAATCTTAGGAATCATGACGCTATAGGTGATGCGGCTAGCAAGCCATCACTATTTTGATTTCCCTTTCCAGCTATACGCCCTTAATCATGCTAAACGTGGCCTTAAGGTTTTGTTACCTTAGGCTCTGTCTACCCCGCAAGGGATAAAGACGTGATATTATTATATGTAGAATTTCAATCACCAAATCGAATGGCTCAACCACACAAACACGCGGGTAAAAACTTTAATTTAAACATAAAAATTTGGAGTTCCTCTTTATTAGTTCAATAATAATGTAACAAAATTTAAACCCCAATCTTGTACTTCAAACAGATTGATGTACACTTTCGGATTAAGACACTGATTAAATAAAAATTTACAAACCAAACGTGATTCAATCAACTAGCTAACTGAAATGGACATGACACCGGACAAATATCGACGGGGAAGAACCAAGATCTCCTATCTTACAAATTTTAATTATTGTAGTTTAAATTCTATTGAGAGAACCAATAGCTCCCATCTTACATTAATCCGGAATTACAAGATAGGAGGTCTTGGTTCTTCGTCGTCGATATCTAGCTTTCGTAATGCTGCTTCAAAAATATGTTTTTACCATTTTGAGTTATTTAAACAACCTATCCTTCACATAAACGGTGAGCATCTTTTAGTAAGTAACAAGCATTTACATGCATTTCGGCGCTGAGTTTTCTGTGTTTTTTATTTTTCATTTTTTATAAGTTTTATTTTTAGAGCACGAATTTCTCACTGTACACGGCGACTGACTTGACGACTGCGTGAAAAATTGTTAATGCTTTACGTTTTCGTGATGTTATAGTTCCGAAATTACAAGGATTTTCCTAACAGCGTCCTCTAGTTCAATTCCAACGAAACTTCGTGGTCGTGGTTGGCACTGCTGAGCCAATCAGCGCGCGGATACGTGACATTCTGCCAACTAACAAGTTACAGCGAGTTACAGTTATAAGCTCGCTGTCGAGGGAAAGTTTTCTTTCCTATAAGCCCTATATACATCCTATAAGATCTATGGCTATATTATGTATATCCTATAAAATCTATGGCTCTCTTATACCGATTAGAGGACCGATTACCCTTTTCTTCACCTATTACAAGTTCACTCAAATATTTTATTGAATCAGGTGTTACTTTGCGGAGGTCCATTTCAATGAACAAAAAATTTCTTGCCTTACCTAGCTACTCCGCCACTCGTATAATATTACGATGTAGCAAGTACTTCATTGCCCAATATTATTTTAAGCTCAACCTACGTCTTCTGAAATCATGGCGCAATATTTAATTATTCAAATGTATTTAAATAACTCTGATGTTTTGTTAAGTCGGTATTTATGTCACACTATATTATACTTCTTAAAAAAAAACGTTACTTGTTAACCCCGTCCGGGCTATAACAAACAAGCTCTGACAATTTTTTTCAGATGACTGAGCAAAGAAATTAAATTCAAATTTTTGTGCCTTTCCAGCTTCACAGCTATTAAAATAAAACTTGAAGAAAACTTTCATTTCTTATTTATTTTTGATGTTATAAATTCAAACGGAAAACTAAGCTGAATTCAACAAAAACTATCCAAGTACAAGTCAGATTCACTCAAGCTAAGAGTTCCGTACAAATTTATCAACCAGCACAAAACTGTTGTTATTATCTCAGTATCAGTGATTTCCGAACTTTTTCCTTTTCTTTTGTTGTTAAAGCCTTACTTCTTGTAAAATTTCATAATTTTATATCAAAAGAAGTACTCTATAGGTTTTTAAATCAACGGTTTTGAATTATAATACCTTTTGAATAGATCGTATTTTTTGATCAAGTGGACTTCTAATCTTCATTGTACATTTGGAAGAATGAATGAAAAAATGGCTCTTGACAAACACATAGGGCCGACAACGCACTGGCATCGCGTAAAGCGCTGCGGGTGTGGACAGTGGTGTTCCTTTAACATCAGGTGACCCACTAGTTCGTTTGTCTGGCCTCTCTAACATAAAAAAACACAGATAGAAAAAGTGATTCTATTTCCTCTTTCCAGGTTCCTCTTCCCTTTAAGCTACGGAACCCCAAAAATGCCACCACTTGGGGCCTGAGAAATATTTGATAAACAGAGTCGAAACATCCGGCAACTAGTGGCAACTAAGTTGCGGAGACTTTATTGATTCGTCTAACTCGATTCAGACTTCAACTTGTTTGTATCCGTCCTTTGGAAATAGATACGTATTGACTAAAGTGTTTATTTACTCAAAACACAGCACCCGCTTTTGATCCCGCGTAGGTTTTAACCTTGGCTTTGACAGGATTCTATTTCGAATGTTTGCTTTCGGCTTACTTTGCATTAATTAAGGTCTTGGCGAACTATATAACTAGCAGTACCTATTTGAAACGTAAAACACGTCAGGAAAAAGTTATAACACTCAATTTTATTGAGAAGATGGGTTTTATTATTATTGCATAATTTTTGTTGTATAAATCTTAGGTTGAAATATTGCATAACTTCAACAAAGGAAGTTACATGGCTTTGTAGCCGCTACGAGCCGTAGCTCGTCTACGAAGTGCTACGCGCTACGAATCCGCTGCGCCCGGGCCACAGCCGCCATAGCGAATAGTGAATTCAACTACGCAATCGCATGGGGCGAAAAATTGTGTAGTCTGAAGTGGGTGACAGACGGGCGAGTAAGTTCGCGTACTTACGGCTCGACGACTTTACTCGCCTGTGTGAGTCTAAGTACGCATACTTTTAGAGTAAAGTACAGGCGAGTAAAGTCGTCGAGCCGTAAGTACGCAAACTTACTCGCCCGTCTGTCACCCGCTTTACATTGCGGGCTGAGCGGGGCCGGCAGGTAATACTTCGACCAAGCGATGCAATGTATGTAATACTGCATCTTCTTAGCACTTGCCGTAATTTTTGATTTAGGTACATTGATAATTTAAACAAACTAGTAACCCGAGAGCCGAAAGACATTTCAAAGCAGATATTTGAGCGTAAAAACTCTGACAATACTTCCTTTATTGTATCTGAACACTAAAACACAGACTTGAAGGTAGAATGGAAATGTCATACATTATTTAATTGAAAAATACTACGCAATACTACTGAGGTGATTACTGCACTCTAATTGGCCGATCCAAGGTCAAAGAGGAAAGAAGTCGTTGCATGGCATAGCGAATAGAATTATTTTGTTTTTATTATCAACAAAAATGAGTAGGATCATACCTCAGATAACATAATGGCTTTGTTCCATGTAGAAGAAAAAAAGTATTGCGCAAGACTAGTGCTCACAATTATGGTGTCAGAGACAAGTCGCTAACCCATTGCAGAATTTATAATTTACTTGTATAGCAGCGTATCTGTGTTGCTTCGCGGTATCTCAAGCAGAGGGTCGGGGGTTCGAATCCGCACCTTTGAGTTTTCCGGAATTTATGTGCGAAATTACATTTGAAATTTGCCATGAGCTTTTCGGTGAAGGAAAACATCTTGAGGAAACCTGCACACATCTGCGAAGCAATTCAATGGTGTGTGTGAAGTTCCCAATTCGCACTGGGCCCGCGTGGGAACTATAGCCCAAACCCTCCAATAAATGGAGGAGGCCTATGGCATGAGGCACGCCGAATTACGCGATAATTTATATATAAAAAAAAGACTACATAATATACTGAAATTTTAGCGAAACGGAATAAAAGAGGCTATATTTATATTATGTGAGTTGCAGTACTGTTCGTTATACGAGTGCTGCGGTGGTTTTCAGCAAAGCGTTCAATTTAAGTTTGAAAATTCTCACATCGTATTTACTGTGCTAATGTTTCACGGAAATAGGGAAATAGTTTCAAAAGTAACTACGCATTTTGACGACGCAAATGGATTCTGAGGGCCAGTTTCACAACTCTCTGTTAAGTTCCAGTTATCTTATATATCAGTTATCTATGATAATGTCTCTGTCTGTTTCGTAGTAATAAATAGAGATTGAATCAAACATTTTTTTTTTCTTAATTGCAGTGGACAAAATGTTTCCGTGCAAAATCGATGCGGGCATCGGTTGTGCTCCACCTAATTTGGTCCACCCGAAAAAAATGCTGCCATTATCGAATCACTGATTATTATTATTATTTTAATACAAAAATAGGCAGGTCAGGTTAGTTAGGTGTCTTCATTTGTCCGAAGGGCCAAATACCCAGACAAAGGGGCTCCGCCCTTGGGCGGGGCTCCGTCGAAAACCAGGTGGACCACGGACAACTGAATCGATGTCCTACGCGTCAGTGTCAAAAGGGTGACTTGGTTTTGAATCAAAAATTATGATGAGAAACCTTAACTACAATGCTCAGTTACACTCACATACATACATACTTTATCCCTTACGGGGTAGACAGAACCTAAGGCAACAAGACCCAAAGGCCACATTTAGCATGATTGTAGGCGTATAGGTGGAAAGGAGAATCAAAATAGTGATGGGTTGCTAGCCGCGTCGCCTACAACTTGATTCTTATGCCCATTCCCTCGATGGGCTTTTACCATCTGCGCGGGAAGAGAAGCAACTGGTACATTGTATGTTTTTTTTTTTCTCCCAGACCAGCGTGGAAGATACACTTACTCGTAACCCAAACCTCTTCCATGCTGGTCTGGGAGCAAAGAAAAAACATATAATGTACCAGTTGCTTCTCTACCCGCGCAGATGGAAAAGCCCATCGAGGGAATGGGCGATTATAATAGGAATCATGTTATAGGCGATGAGGCTAGCAACCCATCACTATTTTGATTCCATTTTCCACTTATACGCCCATAATCTTGCTAAATGTGGCCTGTAGGTACCTGTTACCTTAGGCTGGACGAAGACGTGATTTGTGTGTGTGTGTGTGTGTGTGTGTGTGTGTGTAACCCAAACACTTGCTAAACTATTCTAGAATGTTTTTAAGACGCGCATGATGACGCATGTCCACTCTGCAGCAACGTCCGTACCGTAAACAGAATGAAGATTAAACGTCAACAAGCTATGAATAGATTTCGTTGATATTCGCATATTTATGAAGAAATACATTCATGCTTTGATCCCGCCGGCGCTGCATGGACTTACCGAATTGTTGTGATTTTATTTAGGCCACGGGAAGACGTGTGGTTACACTGGAGTTGCCCCCCCCCCCCCCCCGCTCCCACAATCCTCCCCCCCTACGGGAATCCTTCGTATTAGTTCGGTATGGTCGAGTAATTTTTTGGACAAACGTATTGTTTGATCGATATATCGTTTGGTCTAAAAGTTCTTCAGCTGTAAGTGAAATGATCAGAAAATATTTTACGCAGGCTTTGCAGAATAGGTTAGGTTAATTTTATTAAATGAATTCAGGCGACATATCACATAAGATCAAATATCACATCTACTACTACAAATAATAAAAAAAGTATAATATTGTCAAAAAAAAAAGCCGTGGTAGCCTAGTGGTTTAACCTGTGGCCTCTCAAGCAGAGCGTCGTGGGTTCAAATCCCGGGCGCGCACCTCTGAGTTTTTCGGAATTTATGTGCGAAAATTACATTTGAAATTTGCCATGAGCTTTTCGGTGAAGGAAAACATCGTGAGGAAACCTTGCACACATCAGCGAAGAAATTCAATGGTGTGTGTTAAGTTCCCAATCCGCACTGGGCGCGCGTGGGAACTATAGCCCAAACCCTCCAATACACGGAGGAGGCCAATGCCATGAGGCACGCCGAATTACGCGACAATTTAATAATAAAACAACAACAACAAAAAAAAAAAAAGAAATTGTAGCGAATTCGGAATAAAAAGGCTATATTATTATTATTATATTATTATATTATTATATTGTCAGAGAAGCAAACGGTTCCAGTCAACCTGATTTAACTAAACAAGTACATCGTAATTCACGTCACTCAAGAGGAGAGAAAACAGAGTGCACTAAATCTGTAGAATTTAGTTTAGTTAAAATTAGACTAGTTTAAAAAATGAGGAATGAGAGGCCTGTGCCCAGCAGTGGGACGTATATAGGCTGGATTATACATACATACACAAATCACGTCTTTATCCCTTACGGGGTAGACAGAGCCTAAGGTAACAGATACCTACAGCCCACATTTAGCAAGATTGTGGGCGTATAGGTGAAAAATTAAATCAAAACAGTGATGGGTTGCTAGCCTCATCGCCTATAACATGATTCCTATGATTTTCGCCCATTCCCTCGATGGGCTTTTACCATCTGCGCGGGAAGAGAAGCAACTGGTACATTCTATGTTTTTTCTTTGCTCCCAGACCAGCAGGTAGATAAATTACTATATTATTACTTTAAGAAAGCTATTTAGCTACAAACCGCCGCGGCAAGCACGACATGCCGCTTCTCTCGTTTGCTGTGGCTTAAACTAAACAGCACATTACTCTTGAGCTAGATATGAAATGGTGTCAAACCACGACAAACGACACGTGGCGAGCCGTGCTAGCCGTGCTATAGCTAGATAGCTACACAGCAATACACATAGAGTCAACTTCGTAATATTTTAGCTATGACTTACCACATTCTTGATAGTAAAAATGACAGTGTTCATCAACGAGTACAATAAATAAATCTATATAAAATTTTCCCTCGGTCACGATATCGCGTATGAACGGCTGGACCGATTTCGCTAATTATTTTTTGTTGTGTTCGTAATTTTCAGTAAAAGGTTCTTATACAAACATATATACACAAATCACGTCTATATCCCTTACGGAGTAGACAGAGCCTGAGGTAACAAGACCTAAAGACCACGTTTAGCATGAATGGAGGCGTATAGGTGGAAAGAGGTATCAAAATAGTGATGGGTTGCGAGCCGCATCGCCTATAACGTGATTTCTAAGATTTTCGGCCGTTCCCTCGATGGGTTTCTACCATCTACGCAGGACGAGAAGCAACTGATACATTCTATGTTTTTCCTTTGCTCCCAGACCAACATGGAAGTTTCTTATGAATATGGATATCTGGTGGATCTGGTATGATCTGGATCATATTTGTTTATAGTCTGAAGTGACATATAAGCTGGAAAATTGTGTTGTTTCCGCGGGATAGCGATAAATTAATTCTTTGCAGACGAAGTCGCGGGCAACAGCTAATATTGAATATTTGCCGCACGTCAGTACGGAAAATCAGAGCCCTATGCTTGGCCCGACACGCTCTTGGCCTGTTCTTAAAATAATTTTCAGGCTCATGAGACAAATAAGTATTAGTTCATTACTTATTTTTCTTCCGGCTATACAAACTTTGCTTTGACATGACATTTTAACTTAGACATTTCTATTACTTATCCAAAAATATATTTGGCGCTATTGTTATAGTGCTAAGTCTTATCATAACACTCTTGTCTAGAAATATATATTTCCAGGGAAGTAGTAAACATAATTTCCAAATGTGACGATCAAAATAGACACCGGCCAAGGCCGTACATCCCAGACGAACCTTTCTTACCACCGTGGAGGAAATAACTAATAGAGTTATAGTAGGAATCTTTGCAAGAGTGCCGCTCTCATTAACAGCCTACCTTTTGAACCAAGTGCATAATCCTCCGCTTAATACGACCGGAAATAGGGGACCATGTGTTACAATTTATTTTTAAAAAATATGCCAAGCCATTGTGGCGATTGCTGCACTCTCATTGGCTGGCCAAAGGTGAAGCAGGTCGCTGGAGCAAGCAGATATTATGATACACAGTGAGCGGTTGCGTGGCGTAAGGAATAAAAATCACTTCTTTTTACAAAACCAATTTAAAAAAATAGCAATTAATATTATTATTGCCAACCTTGATGGTGTTTCACTGCTAGGCAAAGGCCTCCCCCATCTTCTCCATTCGCTTTGATCTTGATCTCAAGATCAATACAAAAAGTAAATAACATCAAAATTCTAATAACTTGAATGGTTTTTTTCCATGTAGGATGTAAAGGACAAACATGGCAAAAAAGTTCATCATCATTCATCATCATCAGCCTATATTAGTCCACTGCTGGACATAGGCCTCCCCTAATGAGCGCCATAGCGCCCTGTCTTCAGCTTGACGCATCCAGCATCTGCCTGCAGTCTTTCGCAGATCGTCATCCCACCTGGCCGGAGGGCGTCCTACACTACGTTTGCCGAGTCGCGGTCTCCACTCAAGAACACGTTTCCCCCAGCGGTTGTCGGTTCTTCGCGAGATATGGCCGGCCCACTGCCACTTCAGCTTGCTAATTCTTTGAGCTATGTCGGTAACTCTGGTTCTCTGTCGGATGTATTCGTTACGAATCCTGTCCTTCAGAGAGACTCCGAGCATAGCTCGCTGAGCGACTTTGAACTGGTGTACCAACCCTACCGTGAGTGTCCACGTCTCAGCTCCGTAGGTCATGACGGGTAGGACGCACTGATTGAAAACTTTAGTTTTCAAGCATTGCGGTATGGATGACGAGAAGACTCGACGTAGTTTTCCAAACGCTGCCCAGCCCAGCTGGATCCTCCTTTTGGCCTCCTTCTCAAAACTATTTCTACCCAACTGCAGGATTTGCCCAAGGTAAGTGTACTCGGAAACAATTTCGAGAGGGTGGCCATATACTACGACCGGTCCCGGATCAATGAGGCCATTGATCATGACTTTGGTTTTATCCAAGTTCATGCCGAGACCGATACGTCGTGAGGCTGAAGCTAGGCCGTCCAGCATCCGGTTCAGCTCCTCCAGCGACTCTGCCATTACAATTATGTCGTCAGCGAATCGCAGGTGCGAGATGTAATCGCCGTTTATGTTAATGCCCTTTCCTTTCCAGTCCAGCGTCTTAAACATATCCTCCAACGCGCTCGTGAATAGTTTCGGGGATATAACATCCCCCTGTCTCACTCCTCTGCGCAGTTGGATGGGTTCAGACTGCTGGCCCTGTACTTGGACACTCATGGTTGCGGCTTCGTAGAGACATCTCAACACCTCGATATAGCGGCAATCTACTTGGCATCGCTGTAAGGATTCCAGAACAGCCCAGGTTTCGACCGAGTCAAAGGCTTTCTCATAGTCCACAAAGGCCAGACACAGGGGCTGATTATACTCTTCGGACTTCTGTATAATCTGCCTCACTGTGTGTAAGTGGTCTATGGTGCCATATCCTCCGCGAAACCCGGCCTGTTCCGGTGGCTGGAACTCGTCGAGTCTCCTGGCGAGACGGTTCGTGATCACTCGTGAGAACAGCTTATAGACGTGGCTCAGCAGCGAGATGGGTCTGTAATTCTTAAGAAGGGTTTTATCTCCCTTCTTAAAAAAGAGCACAACCAAACTCTCGCTCCACGCCTTTGGAGTTCTCCCACTGTGAAGGACGGCATTGAAGAGGTTCTGTAGTTCCTGTATAACAGGGACTCCTCCGGCTTTCAAAAGCTCTGATGTTATTCCGTCCTCACCGGGGGCTTTTCCATTTTTAAGCTGCCTCAGAGCTAACACGATCTCGTCTTGACTGATGTCAGGCAGTTCGTCGGTATAGTGGCGTGTCAGGGTGGCTCTAGAATCGTGGTCGTCTCGTTGGGGACGAGGGGCATGTGCAGCGTAAAGTCGGCCATAAAAATCCTCCACCTCGGCGAATATCTCCGGCTTCGACAATACGGTCCTCCCATCGTGCGTTTTTAGCTTCGTCAGGTGGCTCCTGCCAAGCTGCTGAGTGAATACTTTCGACCCTCGGTTTCGCTCTATTGTCTCTTCAATGAGGCGTGTGTTGGAGCTCCGAAGGTCGCGCCGTACCATCTTCGCAATTTGCTTGTTCAGGTCTGACCTGTCTGACGAATTTGCTTGGGTGGTTTCCCGTCTTTTTGCCATCAGCCCGAGAGTTTCATCCGAGAGTTTGGATTTCTTGCCAGTACGCTGCTTTTGGCAGAATTTGATGCCCTCGTCCCTCAACGTTTCGACCAGATTGTGTAGGGTCTCGTCAGCGTCATCGGTGGGTTCCAGGGCAACAAATCTATCCCCGAGAAGCTGTTGAAACTTCTCGGTGCCCGCCATGATTTGGATTGGATTAGGTCGGAGCGTGGACTTCATCAGACGGTTCCTTTCAAGCTTCAGGTTGATATTCAGAGAGCCTCGAAGGAGTCGGTGATCAGATCCGGTATTAAACCTGTTGATCACTGAGACATCTCTGAATATGTGCTTGCTATCCGATATGATGAAGTCGATCTCATTTTTAGTCACAGTGTCGGGGCTTCGCCATGTCCACTTCCTCTGGGGCTGTTTCTTAAAGAAAGAGTTCATTAAGAACAGCCCCTCTTTCTCAAGGAAGTTAACAAGCATTTGCCCCCTGTGATTCCTAACTCCAAAACCATGCGGGCCTATTCGGGATTCGCTGCCAGTCTGGGTTCCCACTTTGCCGTTAAAGTCCCCCATAACAACGTTGAAGTGAGCCTTAGTGGTGTTGTGTAAGGCTTTGGATATGTCTTCATACATATCTTCAACTTCATCATCCGAGTGTGCCGAGGTCGGTGCGTACACCTGAATTACCTTCAAGCTGTACCGCTTGGACAGCCGAAGGATTAGGTACGCTACCCTGGTCGACACACTGGAGATTTCTTGCACGTTGTTAGCTAGGGCCTTATTCACGAGGAAACCTACGCCACCCTGGGATGTTTTATCACCCTCGCGAAAGTAGAGCAGATGGCCTGAGTCGGGTTATGGTGTCCTCCCCCTCTCTACGGACTTCACATAACCCCAGAACATGCCATTTAATGTTCTCTAACTCCACTTCCAACTGCGCTAGATGATGGTCAAGCCTCAGAGTTCGTCCGTTAAACGTCGCCAGGGTCAATTTTTTGAATAGTGAATGGTAGCCTAATGTAGCCCGGGGATTCTTAGCACCCCCTGCCCCGCCGTTACCGTGGCCGCTACCATGGCCAGGAATAGCGAGGCGGCCGGGAACTGGGGGCCATTTTTTGGCTTGTGTTTTCATTTGGGGTTAATGCCCATAATCCCCACGCTGGGCATGCGGGTTGGGGATCGCAGTTTGGTGATGAAATTGTTCTGCAGGGGGCGCTGCTGCCCGCCCTCCGGTGTATGTCCCTTAGTCGCCTCTTACGACACCCACGGGAAGAGTTGGGGTAGTGCAATTCTAGGCCGGCACCACACAGCAGAAAAGCAAAAAAGTTAGTACGGTGTAATTGATAAACCACTAAAGTGTTGAAGAAATGGATTATCCGTATTACCACTCTATAGTTATTTCCTCTATGCTAACCCCCGAGCGCCTGTGACGGCCTCCCACGTGAAAATTAAACTGAATTAAGTAACGACGACTCGACTTCGGAAAAACATGTTGTCCCGAACAGCGTGAATGCGTAATGAGGCATTATTGGAGTTTAACGCAGTGTTGCCAACTCAGCGAATTCAAACTTTGTCGCTGGAAATGGCGAATTTCAGCGACAAAATTATCTACTTAGCGACTTTGATTTGAGGTCATTAAGTATTTTTTACAATTTTTGCAGCTTTATCGATCATTAATGGCAGAAAAACGTGAAATAAAAAATAAATAAACCCCCAAACTAAGCAAAGCTTGTACTATGGGTACCAGGCAACGGATAAACATACTTATATACTGTAGATAAATACATACAACATCCATGACTCGGGCACAAACATTCGTACTGATCATACAACTGTCTGCCCCTACCGGTATTCGAACCCAGGACCTCTAGCTTCATAATCAGGGTCACTAACCTAACCACTAGGCTATCCGGGCGCAATGAGGTGAGTATTCCAAAAATATTGTTGCCTTGCCCCCTCCTCCTCATGTGGTTATTTTCGGGAACTAGAGCCACATTAGCGACTTTCTAGCGAACCTTGACTTTGAGCTTAGACTTTGGGGCTCGATTTTTGAAAGCACATATGTGAAAATACCACTCGAAAGTGGTCAAAAATTGTGGTGGATTTGAAATACGAGTAGCTAAGAAGACACTTACAGCACTCATTAATCTTGTGAACTAGTCAAAACTTTGATTAGAGCTGTAGTTTAGAAGATATAAGCTGATTTATGCCACTTTGCAGTGGTATTTTCACATATGTGCTTTCAAAAATCGGGCCCCAGATCGTTTGTAGTTGGCAACCCTGGTTGTGCGCCGCCCGGGCTCCTGAATTATGAAATGGTAATTGTGGTAATGAGACGGGGCTTAGTTGGTCCGATGCGGCAGACTTGTTGAATGAGTTACAATTTCCGTGGAATTTCATGTTTCTTGGAAATGTTGCTATTGTACAAGCGAGAGTCCTTTTTCTGTGGTTCTTTTTAATATGACAATATCAAAAGTCACGCAAATAAGCTGCAAAAAGCTCACAAACGTGTCTTTTAAGACTGCCAACGCGATCGGAAATAATTCTTTCAGAATAATTGGAAATCTTCTAGAGGTATTATGAGTAGTATTGAATTCGGTGGGTAATGGAGAATTCCTTAATTCTTTTGTCGGTCTGATACCACATTCATAATTTTAATTATGGAATTAAATATGAGCCTGCTTTTACAGTAATTGCGCGACCGACACCTCCGCCCCCGCCCCGCTCCGTCTCAGCTGTCAAATCTTACCCGAATAGACTGAAATTAAGAAACGGAGGCTGGGGGTCGTTTACGAAGCTTTCTATCCGCGCAAACAAGAGGAGCCACAGTGTCAGCGTTAGCAAGCTCCGTGAAGTTGCGTTTGCCTTTTTGCAACAAAAAACTACCATGAGTACGTACATGCACAAATCACGTCTATATCCCTTACGGGCTACAGAGAGCCCAAGGCAACAAAACCTAAAGGCCATGTTTAGCATAGGTAGAGCATATAGGTGGAAAGGCGAATCAAAATAGTGATGGGTTGCTAACCGCATCGCCTATAACATGATTCCTAAGATTTCACGCAATCCCTCGATGGGCTTACACTATTTGCGCGGGAAGAGAAGGTAGTACATTCTATGTTTTTCCTTAACTCCCAGACCAGCGTGGACTACCATGAGAACTATAACATAATTACAAAAATGGATAACTCTCCTATAAAAGTCGAGTGATGCTTGACATGTTTCGGACTAGTTCGTAGACCTTCCTCTTGGAGCGCTCGCCGTTGGGGCGTAACGAACACAGCGCGCCAGCGCTCCTGTCGCGCTGCTACTCGACGCAACTGACAGCGGCGCACAACTCTCGTTTTCATCGCCATTTATATTATTGTCAAAAATCCAAGCTCTTTAAAAGTTCGTAACTGTCGTCCGCCTCGCTCTCAAATTAATGACTATGAGTGTGAGCGGGACGGCACGAAACGAACTTCCAAAATCGAATTTCGGAGTATAATTCCAGGTATTACTCTCGCAAACTCGTAATTCGAATTTCGTGTCGTGCTCACATGTAGTACTTAGACTTAGGATTGACGCATGTTCACGTAGATTGCTAACACTAACGCCGTCCGGAAATAACATTAAAAAAGAAACTATTTTATGCCAAAAATGCGTTGTACCATTTTAGAAAAGAGCTGATACATTCCAAACTACCGGTCTGATTTTTACGAAACGTGGCTTTGTACGAACGAAACTGGCTTTCGAATGAAATAATCCACATCTAAATCGGTCCACCCGTTGGAGAGCGATGCCTCAAACAGACACACACATATTTTTGAGTCGGGGGTTAAAAATAGTGTAGATAGAGATTTTCGAAGGCGTTACTACCACAGGCGATGTTACAAACACAAACGATGGCACTACCGCTGAAGGCGAGTAGTACAAACATTATTACTCACGACGGAACAGAGCTTCCATGCTGGTCTGGGAGCAAAGAAAAACGTAGAATATACCAGTTGCTCCTCTACCCGCGCAGATGGTAAAAGGCCATCGAGGGAATGGGCGAAAATCATAGGAATCATGTTATAGGCGATGAGGCCCAACCCATCACTATTTTGATTTCATTTTCCACCTATACGCCCACAATCTTGCTAAATGTGGCCTGTAGGTATTTGTTACCTAAGGCTCTGTCTACCCCGTAAGGGATAAAGACGTGATTTCTGTATGTGTATGTGTGTATGTACGGAACAGAGGTGTTTACGGTGATAGGTTGCTCGCAAACGAACGTTCCCATTTATCTCGAGAACCGTTAGACCAATTTAGATACGGTTTTCAGTAGGTTCGTGTTTCCTTAGCGGTGGTTATGTAGGTGTTATGTTATTAGTTTCTTCAATTTCGTATATCAATTTATATTTACAAGGGGGTGGCGATAAAGAAGTAAATACCCGTGTGAAGGATTCCCAATTTCCTTAATAATTGCGCTTATAAATAACTCGCCTCAAAAAGATAGCGCGGGTTGTAAGCTTCCTGAACGAAGCCTTCGTTATTAATCCGGCAAAAGCTCTTCGGTTAGCAGAAATACGAGTAGTTCTCGCGATGTTTTACACAAAATATATTTTAACAAAAGTTATAAGTAATTAAAAAAATATATAATGTCGACAAGACGTGGCTGTCAACTTGAAAGTTCGACTTTAGCAACATTCATTTGATAACAAGCTGGATGAAAAGCGATAGACCAATTATTTGGCCGACCGTAGATACGTACAGTCAAGGGCATAGATACTTCCATGCTGGTCTGGGAGCAAAGAAAAAACATAGAATACACCAGTTGCTTCTCTTCCCGCGCAAATGGTAAAAACCCATCGAGGGAATGGGCGAAAATCAGAGGAATCATGTTAAAGGTGATGCGGCTAGCAACCCATCTCTACTTTGAATCCATTTTCCACCTCTACGCCCTCAGTGTCTTGCTAAACGTGGCCTGTAGGTCTTGTTACCTTAGGCTCTGTCCACCCTATAAGGGATAAAGAACTGATTTGTGAATGTGAATGAAGGGCATAAATATATGTGCTTTACCAAGATTTCTAAAACAACTATAAACCTTTATGCCACAAACAATAAGGTCGGTGACACATATTAGACGTGTTTGCTTGTATAGATATTTATGCCCTCGGCTGTACCTATACTATTTATATAACACAATGGTTTTAAAACAAAAATCGCACATACATACTGCTGCTGCGGGCATTGCGAGTTATTTATGACGAGTCACGAATTCGCACGGAACCACACGACTTGTGTGATTTACTGTATTTACAGTCTGGTGGTCGCAGTGGTGCGGCCGAAATAAAGTAACTACGCAGCGTACACACAGCGTAGTTTTTTGCTACAACGAACAACCCTCTTCTTCGATTTCGCCAATGTCCAAGTAATAAATACGGTATTAAAAATTCTTGTGACAAAAATGTCGGCAACGTTGTACGGTAGAAGACGGTCAAAAGACCCCTCCCCCCTGTCGGGCTCTTAGCCAACGGATAACGATATCCCTCAGAATCTGCCAGGAAATCATTAACCGATGCCTAGGGTGTTAACTCAATCTTGCCGCCAAGCAGCAGTGCTTGCGGTGCTGTGTTCCGATGTGCAGAGTATTCAACCGGTGAACTTACTGACGCATATGGTTCCATCTTAGCCCTCTGGGCTGACAAGCGCATCTGCAACCCTATGGTATTACGGGTGGCCATGGGTGGTAGGTAGCCTATTAAAAAAAAGCATTGAGGTACCTGAGAGAAAGGTGCACCATTATGTTACAATTGGTCGCCGCTTATCTGCAGCGTTCCCTAATCCCACGAAGATGAATGCATCGCGAAATACTCGTAAATCTCGTAATGCATCATTTTACAAAGCACGTGCCGTACCAAAGAGCCATAATCGACCTTTTGCGTTTGAATTAAGGTAGTTGTAGAGCGTAATGTGTGTTGCGGCTGAGGGTAGTTTACTAGTGTCGTTGAACTTAATTGAATGAAACGAAATATTAGCGCGCCGCGGCTGTTGTGTGAGCGAATGGGCTCGAGCTGCGGGCGTTGTGTTCGTGCTAAAAAGTGGTATAATTTGTTATTTATATGCTTAAAAATAATAGTTTGAAATGATTCACGGTAAACTACCTACATTTAAAAATTATTTCTACGGGATGTGATCGAGCGCTAAACTCGCAATTGCACGGCGCAGCGGCTGCGTCGAAACATCGGGAACTCGTTACAGTAATCGTGGTCTACTATAAAAATATATCTTAAGTAGCTATCATAAAATATACTTCAAAAGTTAGTCTAAAAACGGAAGTTAACAGATTTCAAAACCGTACAAGTAAATAAAAAAATCCTGCACTTAGTATAACTTACTGTTGATAATTTCATCAAAAAATGTCTCAACCCGGTGATCCCAGGCGGTAGTTTGATAACGAATTGAATAACCTCAAAGCATTGCAGATGGAGTGACCTTGCGTGTATAATGAGATATTTTAATACATCGTCCACAGACGGTCCCGTAGGGTTGCATTGTATAGCAAGCAAAGACCCTCGCCGTATATCACATGAGTCTCATACAATACAACGTAATCTTCTATAAATATTTTGCATTTTCCGCGCATTCCTCTTGCTCTTTCGTAATGTTGTACAGTAGAATCCGTTTATTATGACTCCGCCTATATTGACCAGCCGGTTATTATGACGTAATTGCACTACGAAGTTTGGTTTTCATATAAAATTCTTTATAATAAAGTCGGATATAATGACTTCCCTTACAGTGACATGTCGCTTATTATGACCCATCTATATATATATAATTCAAAGGTGACTGACTGACTGACTGACTGACTGACATAGTGATCTATCAACGCACAGCCCAAACCACTGGACGGATCGGACTGAAATTTGGCATGCAGGTAGATCTTATGACGTAGGCATCCGCTAAGAAAGGATTTTTGGAAATTCCCACGGGATAAGAAAAAAACGGGAATTATATATTCGATTCCGAGTGACGCTATCTCAGTAACTATAATAAGTAGACTCTTCAAATTTGATACAAAAGTAGGTGATTACAAAACTAAGAAACTGATTTCAGGATTTTTGGAAATTCCTATGGGATAAGGAAAAAAATAGGATTTATATATACAGTTTAACGAAATCCTATGAACTATAATTACTAGACTCTTCAAATTTGGCATAGAAGTAGGTGATTATAATAATAAAATAATGTTTTAATGCTTTTTGGAAATTCCCACGGGATAAAAACAGGATTTATATATTCAGTTCTACGGGATCGATTTTTCGTTTTACTGGTCGTACAAAATTGAAATTTGGCCTTCAATTTCCTTTGGGGAGTGTAGGAGAGCGCTACAAAAGGATTTCCCGAAATTCCCACGGGAACGGGAAAAACGGGACTTTTCGTTTTCTGGTTGCAGAAAGCTGAAATTCGCCATGTAGGTTGCTTCGGGAGTGTAGAGGAGCATTAAGAGAGTACTTTCCAAATTTCCCACGGGAACGGGGAAAAAACAGGATTTTACGTTTTACTGGTCGTAGAAAGCTGAAATTTGGCAAGTGGGTTCCTTAGGGAGTGTAGGGGAGCATTATGAGATAATTTCCCAAAATTCTTCTTCGTTCCCGTAAGAATTTCGGGAAATGCTTTATTTGGCGAAATTCTTACGGAAACGGGAAAAACGAAAAGCGGGGGCAAGTTGAAATTTGTCACGTAGGTTTATTTGGGAGTGTAGGGGAACACTAAGAAAGGATTTTTCGAAACGCCCACAGGGACGGGAAAAAACCGGATTTTACGTTTCCAGACGAAACAGCGGAAGAAAGAGACAACATTTATAACGTGTGTTTCTTTAAAGGCTTAAGTGTACTCCGAAAGCACTCCCCTAAATTTCCACGGGAACGGGAAAAAACTTATTTTTTCATTTTACATCTTAGCGCGTACGAAGTCGCGGGCAAAAGCTATTTAGGATGTATTTTAGGACAGCCCTATAGGTTAGGTTAGGTTTTTTTTATAAAAATCCTGCAATATTTACAGTTTCAGAAAAATTAAGGCAGCGGGGCAATGCGGGGGGCTTGCTTGCATGCTTGCTTGAGTCCTTGCTTTGCATGCTTGATTGCATACTTGCTTTCATGCATGCTTGCATGCTTGCTTGCATGGGTGCTTACTTGCATGCATGCTTGCTTGCACGCTTGCTTGCATGTATGCTTGCATGCTTGCTTGCATGGGTGCTTACTTGCATGCATGCTTGCTTGCACGCTTGCTTGCCTGCTTGCATGCCTGCTTGCATGCATGCTTGCATGCTTGCTTGCATGGGTGCTTACTTGCATGCATGCTTGCTTGCATGCTTGCTTGCATGCTTGCTTGCCTGCTTGCATGCCTGCTTGCATGCCTGCTTGCATGCCTGCTTGCATGCCTGCTTGCATGCCTGCTTGCATGCCTGCTTGCATGCCTGCTTGCATACTTGCATGTATGCTTGAAAGCTTGCAGGTTTGGTTGCTCGCTTGCTTAATTGCTAGCTTCTTTGAAATGCTCATGGTTCACGCGTGCGAAGCCGCGGGCAAAAGCTAGTTTTTAATAAATTATGTCCGGTTATAGTGACCGACATGATTCTTTACACCTTCGGTATTGTTCGTTGATTCCCGACGACGTTCGGCACGTGGCTTTTTTTTGTTTTGATTCTCAGTGAGTAATTGACGGTTGAAGGTCACGCATTGTTTTTCGTTTGTTACTGTGAAAAAAATGTCATCTCAACGACGTAAAGCATTTACAATTGAGGAGAAAGATGCAATAATATGCAGATTAGAAAATGGAGAATCTAACTCATGTCTCGCAAAGGAATTTGGCGTGGGTCATTCGACAATCTTTTCATTTCACATAACGCTTTATATGACGTCCGCTTATTATGACGTGTTTGTCAATTCCTTTCGAAGTCATAATAAACGGATTCTACTGTACTTCATTCCCAGTTTTCTGGGGAAATCGGGTCTTTGAAAGCGACGAGTGCATCGCAATAATTAGCAAAACGACGCCCCTTGGAAAATCAAATGACTATAAAGTTGCTGGGGGCCGGTTTTTGAAAGCACATGTGTGAAAATACCACTCGAAAGTGGTGAAAAATTGCGCTGAATTTCAAATACGTGTAGCATAGAAGACACTCACAGCTCTCATTAATCTTGTGAGCTAGTCAAAACTTTGATTAGAGCTGTAGTTTTGGAGATATAATCTGATTTATACCACTTTCGAGTGGTACTTTCGAATGATGTGCCTTAAAAAATCGGGCCCCTGTTTCGTTTTAATTACGGGCAACACTAGTTTGTGACACAAACTTCACAAAAAGTGGAAATGCTCTCTGAATGACGTCCGACGCATTCCAGTAGAGAAACCTCGGGCTTTGCCAGAGAAACGGATTTATACTTACAATATTAACAGTTTGTAAAAAAAAATAGCGATTAAAACATACGTGCATGTAATCAGTAACACCCAAATTTGAATAAATGTTTGCAAAATATTTAAAAAGGTTCTCGTAATGTATAGTCAACAGTCAACAGCATAAATATTGTACGTTACCAAGACGTCAAAAACATATCACACACGCACACACACACAAATCACGTCTATATCCCATACGGGGTAGACAGAGCCTGAGGTAACAAGACCTAAAGGCCACGTTTAGCATGATTGTAGGCGTATCAGGTGGAAAGGGGAATCAAAATAGTGATGGGTTGCTGGCCGCATCGCCTATAACATTATGATTCCTAAGACTCGCCCATTCCCTCAATGGGCTTTTACCATCTGCGCGGGACGAGAAGCAACTGGTACATTCTATGATATTCCTTTGCTCCCAGACCAGCATGGAAGTAAAAACATATATACACCTTTAAGCCACAAACAATAATGTCGGCGATACATATTATATTTGACGTCTTTGGCTGTAGAGATATTTATGCCCTCGTAATAAAAATAACTTTCCCCTTCTAATGGCCGTCGAGATCTCATCGAAAGTAAGTTACGGTTGTGATTACAGTCCGAGCAAGAGTCTGCCGTGCGGGGTGCGGGGTGCGGGGAGCGCTCGCACAGTCGCGGCCATTGTCGGAGGACAAAAGCAAATCAGGGCCTCATTCGATACTTATACTGACGGTTAGACAGGTATAAACGTGTGTTTGGTACACATACTTACATACATATATCACGTCTTTGTAGCAAAACCTTAAGGCCACGTTTAGCATGATTAAGGCCGTACAGCTGGAAAGGGAAATCAAAATAGTGATGGGTTGCTAGCCGCATCGCCTATAACATGATTCCTAAAACTTTCGCCCATTCCCTCGATGGGCTTTTACCATCTGCGCGGGAAGAGAAGCAACTGGTAAATTCTGTTTTTTCTTTACTCCCAGACCAGCATGGAAGAATTGGTACACGATGACTAGTATTCAAGTTGAGATATAACGTCAGACGCTCAGGGGCCCCATTTTTGAAAGCACATATGACTCGAAAGTGATAAACATCTTTATAAACATATCTTCAAAACTGCAGCTCGAATAATTTTTTCAACAGCAACTAACTAGACTAACGCAAATTGTTTGAACACATTCGAATATTAAAGGGAAAACAACACAAAGGAAATTTTACATACATATCGTTTCTCTTGAAGCTTGGATGGCTTTCATGCAAAAGCCGTACCAAAGGGCGTCAAAGGAAGTTAAGTGTGTTACCGCTAACAATAAGCATTAACCGGTTATTTGGGATCGATGTTAATGTTTATCGCCGCGTTAGCCGCCGATATTCGGCGAGTGCCGCTATTATCGCCGAAGGAGTCACGTCGAACTCGCAGCGAGCAACGTGCCATTTACTCAATGCCTTTCGGCAGGCTTCGTTTCAGATGACTGACGGCCGAACTGAAGAAGCACGAAGTTTGAAGCACATCAAGAAACTAGAAGCACCGTAAAAAACCTCTAGTGTAGTGTAATTAGACGTAAAAAAACGTCTCGAACGCATTCGTGTAAACATTTTCATCACTACTTGAGCAATTTTCAAATAAGATGCCACCCCCTCAATTTTTTTATACTTATATCTACGAATTGCTTTGTTTGCACGCAGAATCACGAGCTCTATTTCCATCCCTGTAGGAGAGAAAAGACGTCTCGAAATTTTCGTACATTTTTTGATGTTCTTCCTTTTCGTTACGTCATATGTCTAGATGTTTTTGACGTCTTGGTAACGTACATATATTTTATGCTCTTGACTGTACCTACGTTTGTTACCGTACACCGTTTTTTTTATTTTGAGTGGTTCCTTCAGTTACCAGTGCACAACTTTTAACAAGTTTTTTTACGAACATGACCTGTGTCTTGTTATTTATTTGAATCAAATCTTGCAAGTCAAATATGACCCACTTCTATAGGTACTCAGAGCAAAGAAGCCGGGTCACGTCGCATTAAATTTAGATTGGATTGCCTTGAAATTTAGAACATAATAGTGTGTATGATGAATGACAGTGCGAGTACATACAACGAGTGAAAGTATCTTTTAGCAAAAACTTATTTATGTAATTCTCTAATAAACTATTGAATGAACTTTACACGAATAGCAGCGTAGTCGCGGCATGTTTGGCGTGACCTGTCGCATTGGGTGCCGCGGCGCTGCTCGTAAACCGGAGTGCCCTTTCCGAATATTGCTAACAGTCGTATTGGTGGTCGCGGAACTACAGCCGGATGATTATTGGTTTCGTTTGGTGCAATTTGAAACAGTTGGTGAATCTGCATAATATAGTAGAGAAACACTGATTGCACCCGCGCGACGCCGGGGCGGGTCGCATTTGGGAAACAATTAAACCATTACTAAAACTGCTAAAATATTCCGTCTGAATAGAATTTGGCTAGCACTAAGTGAAATTTATAAACGACACTGAAAACTAGAACATAGAAAAATCCGAAAAGTAAAGCTATGGCCGGGAATCGAACCCGGATCCTCGTCATTCCGTGACGTGTGCCATATACCCCTACACCACCCACAGCAGATGGGTAAGCCTTAGAATTTTTCTATCTATTACTAGCTGTCACGTGACCTTGTTACTATGCGAATTTTTATTTGTTACTTGCTGGCACGTGCCCTGTTACTATACGAATTTTTTGTCGCTAAACGTCATCTATTTGAATGATGTGTCTGTACGACACAATTACAAACTCCCGTGGAACATCTACACTGGTCACCAGGGACGAGAGAAGGCGCTGTTTTTCAAACGATAGGTACTATCAAATGAATCAAGAATTTTTATTTCTTGATTTTTTATGTTTACTTTTACGGTTTTACCGTTAGAAATTAAATTTATAAACGACACTGAAAATCAGAACAGAAAAATCCGAAAAGTAAAGCTATTGGCCAGGAATTTAACCCGGATCCTCGTCATTCCGTGACGCGTGCTGTGTAGGGACACCACCCATGGCAGCGATTGTGGTAACGACCCTGGACTTTTTCTAAACAGAAATAAGTGCAATCAGAAGTTGTCGCCCGCGGCTCGTCGATAATGCAGCCGTAAGTGCACTTTCCTGTACACAATGCGAGTAATGCAACTCCTTGAGCAAGAGCAAGTCCTTATAACTATAGCCTCGGTATTGCTTATTCCCCTAAGTGAGCCGAGTTATGAACGCAATACAATTTCTTGGAACCTCTTAGCGCCACGTTCCACGGAATAGTGACGTGAATTTCTTATGCGTAAAGGCTTATAATGATTCTTAAACTTTCCGCGGCGGGGTTATTTTGATTCCATTTTCCATCCATACGCCCACAATCTTGCTAAACGTGGCCTGTAGGTTGAGACCTACTAGCCGAGCCTTAGGCTCTGTCTACCCCGAAAGGGATAAAGACGTGATTGGTGTGTGTGTTCGCGGCCACGGACCACTTTTAGAATTTCATAAACTCCATAGAACTCTTTCGAAGCTTATTATAGGAAAATAAAGCCCAATAGAAAAACAAAACTGTCCCACTGCTGGGCACAGGGCACAGGTAGTGACTTTGAGAATTGGTTTGCCGGCACACTTCGTGCGGTTGAAGTTATATCTGGTGTACGAATGCGGAGCCGAGAAATGTGTAATTAATTGTTCCCTTGTAATGTAATACTGTGGTGCGGACACGTGTCCTTTATATCGCTACCTTGGGGCTCAATTGTCGTAAACGCCATTTTGACGAAAATGAGATTTAAATGCAGTCTTGCTCAGTTTTTTTTTCTCTATCGATCTGTGTATTTAAAATTCTCCAAATCCCGAAAAAATATCGAATACAACCTCAATTTTCTGTTACTCTAAACAAGAAATTAAAAAAAAAACGAGCTATAAAAGCCAGCTACTCGGAGTGTGAAAATTGCAAAGGTATTATTGACCCTAAATCAAGATTTATAATTGGCATAAAGGACATTGCTTATCAAACTTGGTGTATACGACCTTAAGGATTTCTGAAAATTGAACAAAGTTTATTATACAACCTGCAATTATGTTTCATTTTTAAGATGTATCTATAAGCCACCACTAAACCATTTTGGTGAATACGACCTGAGTTATTTCCAATAACAGAATAAAGTTTGGTGTACGGCCTGCAGTAGCGTTTCATTTCATGGCAATAAACGCCAACCAAAAATAAATTTGGAGTAAAAAGAGCGTTAAACACATAACTTTTATAAAATAGATTGTTTTTGATTGAAAGAGATTAGAAGTATTAAATGCCCTATTCTTGTTACTACTTTTATTTTTTATCGTTTTATGTGTTACTTGAACAATATTTTTAATAATAACAACGATATTTGTGTTTTTTTTTTGTTGACATTGATTTTTTCCCTTCAGCGATATTTTTTTTTTCTATACGAATTTTTTGTTACTACCAAACCCTCCAATCTTTTTAATATGAATGGACTTTGAAAGTTAAATACGATTCTCAAACTGATTTGGTTTATACCTACCTTATCATCGTTATCGCAGTAAAGTAGTTTTGGGAGTATATAGATGATTTATATTTTTACAGTAAAGTACCTAACCAAAAACAGAAAACCGGCGACTAACACCTTTGGTTTTTTCAATAAATCGTAATAGCTGACTTTTACGTCCTAAGTAGCATGTACAGCAACTATTATTTTGGTCATAAGCGTCATGTTGTTTTGGTTTTAAGAAGCGTATACGCCATCTACTTTCTTTGTTATGGGTTCTATCTTAAATATTATGAATTCATATTGTTCTACTCATAATTTTAAGAACTTTCATCCTACGAAGCTTCTTTATAACTATTAAAACAAAAGAGTTACAATTTTTTTTCGATTTTCTTTTTAGTTTTTTGGCTCTCCTGAAAAGTCGACTTTTGGCTTTTACGACAATTGAGCCCCAAGGTAGCGATATTTGTACAATAAAGTATTTACTTACTTACATAGTTATGGTTGATCTATTCTGCACACCTCTACCCGCTGACAAAGTAGTTACGATTTGAGCTCTAAAGCAAATGAACCATAACCTCATCGCGTCACTAACTCCCATAATAACATCATTAGCCCACCAAAGAGTGGAAAACATCGAATTCCGGTAAAATGCAGACGCGGCGCGATCCATTATTCATACAATTAGTCGGCCGCGGTATTGTTCGCGGCGGACGTGACGCGCCGGACCCGCCACCTCGTTGCATTACAATTATATATTTGGACACTAACTGGCTACCTGGACACCTCAATTCCAGGCGAATGTACAGTCCAAACTAGGTACTTACCCCACTGTAATAACAATTAAAAATCCCAAGGGCCCTACCATGTCTTAATGCGATTCAATTTTACGTTTTAGCTGGCATTTTTGACACTTCTAGTATGGACTGACAGCGAGCGATCCAACTTTGGTTCGGAATTGATTTGTATTTTGCGGTTAGTTTTCGAATCCGTTCGAGGGGAAAAGCAGTGCTTGGTCCGGTGCACCCTGGGCATCGGTTAATGATTTCCTGCCAGATTCTGAGGGATATCATTGTCCGCTGGCAAAAAGCCCGACAGGGGTGGTCTTTTGACCGTGTTCTACCGTACAACGTTGCCGACATAATTGTCACAAGATTTTTGAATACTGTATTAGTGTATTTATTACTTTGACATTGGCGATATCATCGCATCGATCAATGGGGCCATATTAAAAAAAGAAGGAAGAATTGTATTTTAAGACGTCTGGTAAAGCAGTGGTCAATGTTATTCCATGATCTCGAAGAATGAAAGGCAAGGGTTGTTCCGGCGTGGAGTTAGGCGGCCGGTGGAATTACTGCCACGGTATGAAGTATTCTATCGTAGCCCTCTTAAGCTGGTAATGCAGTTGCAGGTGTCAATGGGTGGTGGCGCTAACTTACCATCGAGTGACTCACTTGCTCGTTCGCCTTCCATGTCGTATAAAATATCGGGTTTAGATCCGAAACCTGAAGTTCCAGGTTCGTATCATTGTGTCTCGCGCTCTAATAGTAAACACTGTTAGTGCGAGCGAGATGGCACGTTCCACACTTTGATTTTGGGAGTCCAAGACGTGCTAACGTCCGCTTCAATGCGAATTTTCGACCGCTTTAAAAGCTTGCTTCTGAGATAGCCTCGTAAGTCTTCGCGTAGGTACATACTTTATTAAAAACAAAATAGTAAAAGCAAAAGAATGACTGCCGAATGTACTTTACGAAGTACGGTCAAGTGCAAAAATAAGTATTGATAGCAACTTCTCAAAAATATGTCCCACGACCTTATTACGCCGGTGTAAGAGCATATGGTACTTATTTTTGAATCTTTGTCTAAATACATATTATTACACTTGACTGTACAAATTGTTCGATGAAAAATGTGTAAAAATAAAGTACAACTGGTGATTCTTGTTATGTATTTCTGTCTTGTTGTGTCTTTCTGCCAAGTTTCTTGCGGCGCATTCTTCTTGGCAATGATGGTCTTTCCGAATGCGCTGGTAGTTTCAAAAAACACATGTAAAATAGCCCTTGGCGGCCAATTTGCAAAAACAAATTTTGAATTTTGTATCATAATTTTTTTGTTTGGAGGCTAAAAAGCCTTGCTTGCTCGAGGTCCCCGTTTAGGTCACTTAATAAATTCCATCCATACATTCAGTTAACAATGTATGTACATGCACCCACTCAATACTTTCAAAAGTTAATTACTTAGTTCGTAATCCTTCGAGTGAAAACTAATCTGAGCGGCTCCGTGGCCGCCGTACCAGTAAACTTAATATTGGTCGGGCGAGCTCGCATGAATGGCGCGCTTTATACCCGCTACTTATATTTTTAAAAGACCTTCTCCGCGGAAATTGTGCTGCTTACGGCTTTATGGCTTAAATCTATTTGAACGAATGCGACATCGGACGACCTGAAGGCTTTGAAAACTTTAATAAAACACAACAGAACTGTTTAACTGGCGATCTCATTAGTATCGTTTCCCCCCACGACAAAGCTGCGTCGTTTATTAAGGGCACCGCTTAATGTCATTCGAAAAGGACTCAACATACAGGCTAATCAATAGTTTGATCGAGTTTCTTTAGCAACAAAAGCAATATTAAAATTAATAATTTTTAATGCATTGGATCGAGTAAGGGTCAAGACAACCACCAAGTGTAGTCCCACTAACTCAGAGCGGCGGCCGGCAGCCCTAGACGCCGATGGCGGGACGAGTTGGCCGCCTTCTCCGTGTTTTTCCTTAGGATTGCAGTCAATAAAAAACTGAATATTTTCACAATTTTATTAGTTACCAACTAATACAATATGTACAAAATACAACTATTAAATTAATAGTAATTTTAGTACGCACGCGCGAGCGGCCGCGCAACCACCGCGACAATACTCATAATTTACAAAACCGGACCAGCGGCGGTTATTTCTCACAGACACGTCAATGCGTCCCTTTCTCACTAACGTAGAATAGTAGAAGGACAGAGATGCACTGAGCGCCCAGCGAGAATATGGTACTCAATGAATGCTCCTTCGTAACGAACCGATGCAAGGAGACACGAAAGAAACAAAAGATAGGCGGCAATTGAGTTCGCCTTTCAAGGATTTCTAACCTTATACTTAATGAAAAAATTAGCAAGTACATTAAAAAGCAAAATGTAGTTCCGACCACTATCACACGGACTTGCCTAATCACCTAATTAATCGTTATTAAATGACAAATGAGGGTACCGAAACAAAATATTGATCGAGTGCGGGTAGTTTGATAAACTCGCTCAGCTTTGCGGTTGTGATACCCCGCAGTCAGCTCGTGACCACGGCCGCGCGTCGACCGAAACTTTAATGTAATTTAATAACACTTTATTACGTGATAAAGTCCCGAGTGTGATAGTTACAAGTGAAAATTGCGGAATTCAAACGTTATTATAAAAAAGCTCTATTCATCACGCTGCTGGCCCGGCTCAACAAGGATTTAAAGAATGTCCTTCGCGAGGCTCGCGGCGGCCGCTGCCTCTGAACACAGTACAGTCGAGTACTCCAATATCTATGCAGCCAACTGTTCAATAATATCTAAACACGCTTCGTATGTAACTGAAAATAAGTCTGTGTAGATATTTTTGAACGGTCGGCTGTATAGATATACAACATACGGACTTCTCGCCTTTTCCAGATAATAATGATCACAAGCGTCCGTGATAATGACATCATGAGCTTGCCACGACCACTCGTGTTGGGATGCCTACCTAACGTGCTAACATTTATCATGTGCATAAGATGTATGCAAGCATGCCATTCCTATTTATAAAACATGGTAAGTACTTAGCAAGCATCAGGTACTGTGCTACTCGGCCTGCCGTCGCGACTTTCAGAGTGGATCTATCAATGAAACCTTCGATGAATGTGATATAGCGGAAGACGATGGACTTGTGTGCATAGTCCACGTAAATTAGACACCCGATGAGAACGTCAACTACCTTCCACTATTTTATTATCAAGTCCCAGTTTTAAAACAAGTTATCCTGAGCCACCCACACATTATCATGGGGCACACACTATGTCAACACACACATGCGTGCGTTCATACTGCCGCTAGCTTCGCTGCTATAATGTCATATTATAAAAGTCAAATTAAACTTTGAAGCCGGTCAGTTGCAGATTTATAAAAATATACTTCACGCAGTAATGTCGCTGTGATTACCAAAAATATGTTATCTTGACTAGCATGAAGTGAATTGCCGCCTGTTTTACATCCGTTTAGGCGTTCCACCCAGCACGCTAGACGTTCATTTTGTTTCCAATCAACCAATTGTTATAAACTTACATTAAACGTTTGCTCTCTATCCACACGTCACTAAATAGTTGAACTAAACTTCTAGCATTCTATTACTTCCGATGCTAGCACTAACACAAGTTCACGAAACAATAGTCCATTTATCATTTCCAATTTCATTTAATAATTATTTACATAAAGCTGAAAGCTTGCAGACTTAACTATCATAGTTTAGTAACTAGGTGATATTCCAGGCGAGTCTTAGCTCGTGTAAGGCAGGCGCTATTGTCGCGACAAACAGACGTTACTGTTATTACTATTTCGTGTATTCAAATACTTAAAACGAATCAATCGTGACCACAAAACAATTAATCAAACTTTATTAACAACATATCTCGAAATTAAAATTATACACAATCTAACACGAACTGTTTGCGTGTGAAACTAAATGTAGTCGAGCGCGGACAGTGCGCACGACAAACTCAACAGAACAAACCGTCCACTAATTACCTTACATTACACTACTCTGTACCCCGCTGCAAGAATATTACTCCGACCTCCGCAATTAACTCTTCATAGTAACTTGAATAAAAACCGCTGCGTTTAAAACTACTTCGCTTTTTAAGAGAAATTTAACGATCAAAATTACCGTACGGTTTAAACAGAAACGAAATCATACGTCTCCAGATCCTGAAAATGGGGCAAAGTAGGCGAGCCAGCTGTTTCTGGTCTCTGTGCTTTAAGTTTCCATTGGAATCTAATTTGGTTTGAACATGAATTCATTGAAATATTGAAACATAATATAGTGTTCATCATGACCCTTATTTGCGATATATTGAGTATCACAATATCTTTGATATAGTATAGTTTTCAACCGGTTATCAGAGGGTGAAGGTCGTTCTAGAGCGGGATCTTATTATTTTAAACTTCTTTCGTTAGATTTGAAGTTTTAAACATTAAATTTTTCTCGTGACAAATCGAAACTTTGCGACTTAATTTAATTTAAATTATTAATATTACTCGTGACGTGGTGGTTGGTAATATTCACGCAGCGATTTATTTACAAATCGGAGGCTGTCGCGGCGGAGCTCCACCACCAACTAAATGGTCTAATCCTTTACTCATTATTATTGAAAGGCCTACATTTTTGCCCCTTTCATCTCTACCTTTATTACCTTTGCAAGAAAGTATCAAAAGTCATAACTCAAAGTTGTTCGTTCTTTTACCTCGACTCAAAACTGTAGAAATACTTCGGTAAAAGATGGAAAGTGAGGCCAGCCGGATGTGCAACCTCTCTTCAAATTATTCTGTTAAATCTCAGCAGGTGGTTGGTTTGAACACTTTGGTTAAAACTTCTCATGTGATCATTGGTTCAAAGTTAAGTCACTCTTTAGACGCCGCACACTTTGCACATCGACCAACTAGAAACATTTGTCAACCACATACACAAATCACGTCTTTATCCCTGGGTAGACAGAGCTTGAGGTAACAACACCTAAAGGCCACGTTTAGCATGATTGTAGGCGTATACGTGGAAAGGGGAATCAAGATAGTGATGGGTTGCTAGCCGCATCACCTATAACATGATTCCTAAGATTTTCGTCCATTCCCTCGATGGGCTTGTACTATCTGCGCTGGACGAGAAGCAACTGGTACATTGTATGTTTTTTCTTTGCTCCCAGACTAGCATGGAAGTAGATGCTGTAACATGTCGACCACATTTAAATAATCCTGTAAGACATCTAGTGGCGTTTAGCCGAACACAACCACCTGCTCAATATTCCCGATTTATCTTAAGACAGTATGGACTGCAATTTAACGACGAGGCCTATAAGTGGAGGCATCTAGCGGGAGCCACCAGAGTTCCGCCGCGAAGCCGCTGCAGACCCCAGCCGGGGAACGACAGCTCTCCCAGACAGATGTTACATGGGTAACGACGTTAAAACGTTAACGGTAAAAACGTTATTCGGTTATATAACGTAATGAAAAATAGCATTAATGCAAAAATAACGGTTATTAAAGGTCTGGTCGCTCGCGGCAGCTCGCGGGCCACGTCCACACCAGAGTTTTTGGATACTGTAAAGTGCTGTCAACAGCTTGTACCCGAGTTAAATCATCAACTCAAAAAAGGGGTGGCACAGGCCTTTAGTGAAATATGTAACAGACTGTGCGGAAGCTCTCCCGCTCCCTGGCCGCAGGGCGCGCGGCCGCCGTCACTCCCAGTAGGTGCAGGTGAGCATGTAGAAGCAGTCGCCCTCCGCCATCGTCATCTTGCTGACGTACTTCGTGAACCCGGCCGCGCCCGCGTCGCAGTACACGAGGCTGAAATCAAACGATCGTTTATGCACATTCACTATCACTACATAGTATAAAACAGAGTCGCTTTCTCTGTCCCTATGTCCCTATGTATGCTTTTATCTTCAAAACTACACAACGGATTTTGATGCGGTTTTTTTTAATAGATAGAGTGATTCAAGAGGAAAGTTTTTATGTATAATTCTACGCAGACGAAGTCGCGGGCAGAAGCTAGTAATATTATAAACAAGTATTCTTTATATTTATTTTTACGGTTTTACTCGTTAGAAATTAAAGTTTTAAACGACAGTTAAAACTAAAACAAAAAAATGCGAAAGCAAAGCTATGGTCGGAAATCGCCCCTGGATCTGCGGTTTTGCCCCAATTATATTCTTTCGTTTCAAACAAACCTCGTCCTGATGTAACACATATCGTGTGCAATAGCGAGTACCTGAGCGCGTTGCTGACGGGCGGCACGGTGACGAGCGCGGCGCCGGCGCCCTCGGACTCGGCCTCCTCGGGCGCCACGTAGCTGGTGGCGCCGCCGCACACGCGCCGCGCCGGCAGCCCCAGGTACAGCACCGCCTCCAGCCGCGGCTCCTGGTAGTGCTCGCGGGGCGGCAGCAGCTGCGAACGACAACGCGGTTACAACAACTACACCGGTGTCGCATTCAATTTGTAACGGAAAAACGGATATGGATAGTGTGAAAAAAAACTCGATTCATCTATAACAGCGCCATCTCTCGTCCCTGGCGGCAGATGTGCCACGAAAGTCTGCGATCGTGTCGTAGATACACATGATTGAAACAGATGGCGCCGAGCAAGTAAATCTGCGCAGCAGCTCACCGTGAAGTCGCCGGGCCGCCAGCGCTGCAGGCTGGGCGGCTGCAGCGTGGCGAGCGGCAGGTCGGTGCAGTCGTGCAGCAGGCGCAGCCACGCGGCGCCCGACACCAGCTGCAGCAGCTCGCGCGCGGGGTGCGCCTTGTCCAGCGCCGCGCTCCAGCCCGCCGCCAGCACCTCGTGCCGCCGCTGGTCGCCCGGGCCCGCCAGCTCCCACGGCACGTCTGCGCACACCACCATACTTACACACCTTAAGCGCCCGGTAAACGATCAAATTGTTTGTCGAACTTTACGTGTTTGTCAAACAATTTGATCGTGTACGGCTGTGTTTGAGGCGTTTGTCAAACAATCTACGTGTTTGATGCGTTTGATGAAAATCCGGATTGATGTCGAGTTTGACAAACAGGTTTGAGCGTGTACGACGGTGTTTGTCAAACAAGATCTCGGTAGAAGAAGTTTGACAAACAAGTTTGTCGAGCAAGTTTGACCGTTTGCGCGGGGCGCTGTAACAAATTTGTTTGATATTTGGTTTGATTATTTACGCTTATGTTTGATGAAAACGTGAAGTTTGACAAGCAAGTTTGTCAAACAAATTTGATCGTTTACGGGGCGGGGCGCTTTACACGCGGGGTACGTTCACTGTAGCGCCGACGTTCGTGTCCGTGACGTCACCGGAATGGACGTGACGTCATCGAAAACCACAAAAAAAAAAACTATTTTTTCCGAGACAGTATAAAGAGTGTCAGTGTTTGCACTGACTACATAAACACGCTTCGATCAGCTGTCGAATCGGCTGTCGCTCGTGCGCAGGTCCGTGGTCTGTGGTATGAGGTGACAGAATGCAAACGCGAAGCGACAGGCTCGTTCACGGAGCTCACTAATGATTGCTGCTCCCTAAACAGTGTAGTAGTATTTTCGTTATTTGCGCGGACAATGAGACGTTACTAACGAAACCGGTGCCGCCAAAAATCACTCTACCAAATCGAAAAACATCACGAAAACCAATATGTTGCATTCGTTCATCATTCAAATGATATGATAATCACGGCTATGGTTCATAAATCATATTATTGTAACGAGTCCAAGACGATATGCTATATGCCATTGGAGAATTCCAGAGGGTAGGGAGGGGGGAGGGGGGTTTTCCAGGTGGTAGGGCCTTGTGCAAGGTCCGTCCGGATCGCTACCACCATCTTACTCGCTAATCCTGCCGCTAAGTAGCAGTGCTTGCACTGCTATGTTCCGGTGCGGAGAGTAAGACAGCCGGGGAAATTACGGGCACAAGAGGCATTGCATCTTAGTCCTCTAGGTTGACAACGCATCTGCAATCCCTCTGGGGTTGCGGGTGTCTATGGGCAGTGGTGATCACTTACCATCAGGTGACCCACTTGCTCGTTTTCCTTCCTATTCATATAAAAAAAAAATATATATATATATTTCCATGCGAGTGGGTACCGGGGCTCCTCAGGGCTTCGAGTAGGCGGCAGTAGAAGTCGCTCTGCAGCAGGTCGCGCAGGCAGACCTCGCTCTGGCGCTCCATTTGCGCCTGGATGGCGGCGCGCGACCGCGGGGACATGTACGTCGGCTCCAGCAGCGCCTGCATCACCACCTGGAAACCGAACATTAGCATTTTTTAAGCTGAAACTTTTCCATCGCCTCAAATTATTTCGTCCATCTATCGCATGTCGGATCACAGCCGGCCGCGGAGCGGGGATGAAGCGACAGGCGCTCGGCAGAGCATGAGCAGCCAAGGCCAATACGGCAATATATTTTAAGTAAGTCGCATATTTTATAATTTACTTTGTTTCCGTAGCTCTTTTTTTTTATATATAAGAGGGGGCAAACGAGCAGACGGCTCACGTGATGGAAAGTAATCACCATCACCCAAGGACACCTGCAAGACTTGGGGAATCACAGGTGGGTTGCCGGCCCTTTCAAGAACAGGAAGGCTCGCTTTTTAAAGATCCCTAAATTGTACCGTCCAGAGAATGTTGCAGCAGGAAGTTGGTTGCCAGTAAAACTCCGGTCAGCTGGCGGACAGCGACTTCACAACAATTAAGTTAAATAATGTCACGTAATATACGGTCAATATTACCGTGATACTGGTATATGAATATAGGATCAAAACAACCGGAGTCGGTGCGATACGCATCAGTATTCAGTGTAATAAATCGATAATGTTGAGCTCGTAATCCACCGCAACGGGGTAGTGGCGCAGTACGTACGGGCTCGCTGTGCGGGCGCTGCGCGGCGGGCGGCGGCGGGGGCGCGGGCGCGGGCGCGGGGGGCGCGGGGGCGGGCCCGTGGAACCAGCCGTTGATGCTCAGCCGCGGCAGCTCCAGCGACAGCACCTCGCCCACCTGCCGCACACACGGCTTTACCACACGCTTACACTAACGGGGGGGAAGGAGAGGGGGAGGAACACCGACAGAGAACTAATGTTCAGCAAATCAACTTCTCGACCGCCCCAGTCATCCGGTCGTGACAGCCGATGGAATGTCTCACACGCCACGACCCACATCCTAGTCGCTTCATTCGTAGTACGGCGGTCGAGAGGTTAAGACGGTCTCGTCCTACCAGAAAATGTGCAGTAGTCAGAGGACAGAGCGATAGCAACATTGGCAGAGAAAGTACAGAGACTCAGGCTTGGAGGTCACGTCATCAGTTCTTAAATCAAATTAAAGTAGTGCATAAATACTATGAAATGAATCAAGAATTTTAATTCTTGATTTTTTATGGTTACGATACTGAAAACTATAACACAGAAAAATCCAAAAAGTACAGCTACACCCATAGCAGGTGAGTAGCCTTCAAATTTTTCTATCTGTTACTAGCTGTCACGTGACCTTAATATTATGCGAATTTTTTGTCGTCAAGCGTCATCTGTTTGAATGATGTGTTTGTACGACACGATTACAAACTCCACGCACCCTCGATTCTCAGCTATAGTTTTCTAATTTTCAGTGTCGTTTAAAAATTGTACATAAGTTTTAATCTTTAATAGAATTAATTTAGGAAACAAACGGTTTAATCATAATTACACATAAACGGATAACTCACGTATAAAAAGTCGAGTGATGCTCGACATGTTTCGGACTATTTCGTAGTCCTTCTTCCTGGAGCGCTCGCCCCTGTGGCAGCGAAACAAACACTGCGCGCCAGCGCTCTGTTCACGCGGCTGTTCGACGGTAGTGACAGCGGCGGCGCACAACTACCCTCGTTTTCATTCGTTTTCGTTTTTCGACTTTTTATACGTGAGTTATCCGTTTATGTGTAATTAGAATGAAACTGTTAAATCTCATGCAACTTTAATTGAAGCTTCATTTTTAATTCAATAAATTAAGCCGTCCCTTTAAACGTCGATCGACATACGGATACATATGTCAATCACAGTTAAAAAATCCAGAATAATATTAACAGGGCTGTCTAGCGAAACCGACTCGAATTGGAATTTGAAGACAGTGTATAAAGGTCGCAGGTTACCTGGTGGAAGGTCTCTGGCCCGACCTGGAAGAAGGCCATCATGTTGTTCGCGGGCGTGACCTTGCGCACCACGTGCGTGGGCCGCCCGGACTCGCCGCGCGCCAGCAGCTCCAGCGCGCCCCCCATCTGCGCGCTCCAGCCTTCTTCTGCCAGGTCCACCTGCATGCCAACACTAGCCTCGTCAAATCCTGTGCTACTCGGAAAGGACCTCGCTGCTATAATGAGGCTAGTTCTCTACTGAAGTCTTTTTGGAACACTTTTAAGTTCTCTTAAGTGGAAGGCCAGTTTTCTCAGGAGACGAAGTAACGAGTTAAAATTAAGACTATTGTAAGTGTATCAAAAAGAAGTTTCTTTATCTTTTTAAAGTGAATGTACATGCAAAATAAACAATCAAAACTCACAAAGTGCCTTCGCTTTAACTTAGAATTATTAAATTTAACTAGTTAGTAGTCGCCCCTAAACCCAAATAAAGGAAAAGGTCCAAATTTTAATATCAGTCAACACAGTCAGCAAAGACACAGTCGGTCGAGAAAGAGATCTCCTTAGTCGATCGCAGCTGGCAAGACTGAAACTAGAGCACAGGAGCGCAACGCGTGGAAGTTCCTGCTTCAATCCCTCTGTCCCTGCTGGGAGAGCACCAGTTATCACCATCACATCAAGCTGTATCTCGTAGGCGCGGCACAGACCTGCGCGGGCGCGGAGTCCCCGTTGTGCGCGTGGTGCGCGGCGCGCCAGGGCGCCAGGTACAGGATGAAGGCCACGCGGCGCGCGCCCAGCAGGTCGTCGTGCACCAGCAGGTGGTCGCCCGGCCCGTACAGCGAGCACGACGCCGACACCGATGTCAGCTCCAGCCCCGTCACTGAACTCATCTGGAAATAACGCGCAACAAATTTTACGTCGCGGAAATTTCCACTGCCTGGCACTAGAAGATGGAAAATGGGGTCACACCTGGGGCGGGCTCGTGCGACAAGTTCTTGCGATCTGAGACTCTTTATTTCACCACCCTTGCGGTGTAATGTACGAATAAACAAAGTTCGCCGGCCAAAATATAAATATATCTTTTGTTTTTTTTTTTCAATCTGAATTTGGTGTTATTAGAGGCAAATCAGACTAGTCATTTTAATGTATGTTTGTTTCATGCCAGCACACAAAAGATTGACCTCGCTTTGAGAACTATTTTCAGAGCTGTCCCCGATACAAAATGATGGCTCAATATTGTATTAAGAGTGTAAATGATTGAAGACACCACACAACACATTATCCACAGTATGGTCTGGCACCGTTAGTGCCACAGCTCTGATGATTCTTTAATGTGTGTAAATTGCAAAATAAGACAATTTTCAAAACTTTATACAAAATTAAGAGCCTACTGAAGGTTTATAAGGGCTTCAAAATAGTTAGCTAAGTTCAAAATTGACCACAAATACTATACCTTGATGGCTCTACATAACAACACTTTTTTTTTCATAATAATAATGATGCAACATTTCAAAATGTGGTCTGTAGGACATACCAAAAACAAAAGTTAAATGCCAAACATTATTCTATACATTATACTGCTCAAAAGAATGTAAGGGCCACCTGCATATTTCTACTTTATTGTAAGACTGATTTCATATTAATCCAAATAAGTGACCCAATTGTTGAATTAAATAAATGTATGTTAGCTTAATTAACTACAAATTTATTGTATCACTGTTATCTTAAAATAAGTTTATTACTGTTTAGTGTTTAATATAAATTTCATGTAACTACCAAATTACTGGTGGCCCATATTTTCTTTTGAGAAGAGGAAAAATAATGAAAGTTAGTAATTTAAAACTTACCCAACTCATAACTTCAGTCTTTAACAATTCATATATTCCTCTAATACTCCGCTGCCACGTCAGGCTGGCCAGATCAGCCGTCTGGTGAAACTCGTACAGGTCCATTTTCTTCCGTGCCCAGTCCAATGTGTTCATGTCGTCAACAATATTGTTTATGATTTCCGGGTTGTCCAGTAGCCCATGCAACAAGCCCAGTCGGAATGGCTCACTCGTGATAGAAGCCTCAGGGAGAGACAGATCTTTGTGTTCAGTCCAGTGCGTTTTTATTCTGTCTATTAATTCCGGTGACTGAAATAACAAAATAGGTTATTTTTACTAAAATTCAAAGCATATTAATTGCTTTGTTGGTATATGAATCCAAATTCTTTACCTTAATTTTAGGGTTCAATTTAGGATCGTCCATTCTGTTAGCTCGAGGATTGAGATGTGCCCGTATGAGCTTTGTTTGTGGAGCCTCACTGTCCACCAGGATGGAGTCATCCTCCCCAGCCGACTCAGAGTCGGAACTGTAGTCGGACGAGGATGAGGATGACGAGGAGTAGTCAGCTGAAAAATAAACAATTGATTTGTTACAAAACTTGCCACTAGTTTGTTTTTGTTTTGAATAACTTAAGCAAGAATAAATCTAACTCGAATTGAGCCGTGCATGTAACCTTCCTGTCAAAATTCAATGCCTGATATGAATTCTAATAGCAAAATTAGAACAGGAAAGTTCAAATTTCCCGCGCATTCGACCGATATGAATAGAGAGCTGTAGAAGCGTCACTCGGTCACTCACCGCCGCGGATGCGCTTGACCTCGTCGGCGGAGGCCTGGTACGAGCTCACGGCACAGATATCCGAGTCGTCGCTATCCGTGTCCGAGATTTCGATGACGGCGGTGGACGCAGGCCGCTTGGCGGGCGGCCGCGGACCCTCCTGGTCGCCGCCTCCGCCGCCTTCCTCCGGCTCTCCGTTGGCTACGACTGCGGAGCTGGAGGACGGCTCCTCGGTTTCCTTGCTCGGAGAACTCATTGTACACCACTATCACTACATAATACAAGAAAAACAAATGTAAACCGCAGTGACGCGATGCCTAACCTAAAATTTTTGACGGTTCCTGTGTTGTGTTGCCATGTCAATTTTTTTTTGTTATGTCGTTCGCTTCCTCTCTTCAATGTTCACTTCTGTGCAAAATTCAAATTGCAAAATGAGTTTAGTATATTCACCATTAGAAATGGTTTATAACTTTTATCAACTTTTAAAACCAGTTTTTTTCAGTATTGTAACACTACAACAATTCGTTTTCATTTCAGCTAAATTTACTTAATTTTTACTCTATGACTGTTAGCGAAAAGTAACGTAATTTTCTCATTGAACTGTCAAAAAAATAACCTCAAAAATTTTGTAAACAAACCAGCGGAACCATGTCCAACGAGGTATCAGCTCTAGAACTGAGCGCTGTGACACCACAATGTCAGTTCTTCGTGCAGCGGAAGAAGCGGCTGTGCCGCATGACCGTGAAGCCGGGGCGCCGTTACTGCGGGGAGCACGAACCGCAGCCAACGACCGAGGCCGGAGAGGTTCGTCACGTCACCAGCTCTTATACTGATCCTACTGATCCAGTTGCTAATGGTACTGACCAAATTCATGCTGTCACAAAACTGGTGGCGCCGCTTGTATCCAATGGCGGTATTATAACATAAAACTTTAGAGACTGTTGTTTAATTCTTCCATATGGTGACTGCCATCTACCAGCTAATTATTAAAGCGTCTTTTAAGTTCTTAATTTCTGCACTGGTATTTTTTGCAGGTTGATAAAAGAATCCCCTGCCCAAATGACCCCAAACAGTAAGTTATAGATTTGCTAAGCTAACTTGATGCACTTGAGGATTCTTATTGGTTTTGTGTATTGATTTAAAATTTTACTCAGCTATATTTGACCGAATGATACAAATTTAAACAGTTCACATAATTCTTACTTTAGCTTAAGCTTGTATTGCAACACACAGTTTTTTTTATTGGTTTTTTCTTCAATGAAGATCAAGGTATTTTAAAAGGCCTGTGTCGCAATTTTATTTTTGTTCAGTACATGCTATGCCAGTAAACTGGTGAAGCACTTAGCAGTGTGCAATGCGCGGCGCACCCAGCAGCCAGCGTACATTGTGGAAAATATCAATGCCCCCGAGGATGAGGACAGCAAGCCTCGGACCCCCCTCAGCGCTGTCCCCAGGGAGGCACTCATCAAGCTCATAGACAAAGTCAACCATTTATATGCACGTAAGTATTTCAATCCTCAGTGAGACAATACACCTGCTATGGGTGGTGTAGTGGTATAGCACGCATCATGAACTGATGAGGATCAGGTTTTGATTCCAGGCCCCATAGCTTTACTTTTAAGTGTTCTAATTTTCAGTGGTGATTAGAAAGACATTATAACATTAATTTAAAAAATATACCTATGTAAATGTAATGATTTGTTGCTTCTTTATTATTTTATACAATTCCAAAATTTTGTGACATACAATTAAATTTTCAATTTTTATTTTTTAATTTATATGTGTAATTTTTGACGATTTCAATATAAGTTCTCGTAACTTGACATTGTACAATTTATGATGTAATTTTATATTGACTGAATAAATAATCTAATCTAATCTAATCTATAAACCCATCATGCATTTATTAAGTAATCTATACAGGGTGTTAGGTAATGAGTAGATAATCCTTGAAGTATGGATAGAGGGTACTTAGGATGTTATAATAAAGATATTTGGACTTTTAGGTATTTTTAGAAAATAAACACCCTTGTTCAATGTTTTGATCGTAGCACCATTTTAAGCCGTTTTTTTGCTCTATGTTCTTAAGAACTTGTGTTATCAGATAGGCATAACCATTTTTGTGAAACTACATTGGATTTTGCCTTTAAAAGTCGCAAACTTAATTTTTGCATTTTCAATCATACATTGATCGAATTTTCAGCTCTCATGGTGCAAAAAAAATACACTACCGCCTAGTTGCCAATAAGCTTAAAAACATGCCAATTTATTGACAATTTAAAAATAGTAATTACAGACATTAAATTTTGGCATACCTACATATTATTCCTTAATTAGTATAAAGGTGCACTACAAAAGAATTTTTCAAATTTCCCACGGGTTAAAGAAACTTTATTTCACCACAGAAATTACAAAGCGCATAACAAGAACACATTGTTACATAGAGATAGGTACCTAGATGACATTTTATGCGGTAAGTGAAACAGCGGCACCCTTAACAGCAACACCCCTATTTTTTTTTCTATTTTCTATTTTTGCATTGAGAGTCAAAAACTATTGTTGTTGCTCCCATAATCTAGCATTTGTCCAACCAGAATACCTCGAAGACCACATAACGGAGGAGCCACCTCAGCCGATCCACCACGCCGTGGCTGCGGACTTCGCGGAGCCCGACCGCACGGAGAGCTCGCGGCGGCACCTGCGGCAGGCCTCCGCACTGCTGTGGCTGGCCGAGAAGGAGGGCCTGGTCCGGGACAACACCTGCTACGTGGAGCTGGGTGCTGGGAAAGGTAACTGGACATACAGCCGGGGAGCGCCTCGTGAGCCAATCGTGAAGGGTACAAGTCTTTTTGGCTTAAGTATTCAAAGTTGTGTCAAATATCTTGACCTCACAAGTTTCTTTTTTTTTCGTCATTTGTGTCAACAGTTTTTTTTATGATTGTGACATCAATCCTCGTCAAACTGCTGGGCGAAGGTCTCTCTTGTGCTCTACTTTTTTTTGTTGCAATTTTTTCATGAGGCAGTGTGTGCTGTGTGTGTGTCAGGTCAGCTGTCATACTACGCGTGCCACGCGTGGTGCGGCGGGGCGAGAGCGGGACGCGTGCTGGCCGTGGACCGCGCGCCGCTGCGGCACAAGCGGGACAACAAGCTGCGCTCGCACCCGCCCGCCAGGACGCATCAGGTCAGCTGTCATACTACGCGTGCCACGCGTGGTGCGGCGGGGCGAGAGCGGGACGCGTGCTGGCTGTGGACCGCGCGCCGCTGCGGCACAAGCGGGACAACAAGCTGCGCTCGCACCCGCCCGCCAGGACGCATCAGGTCAGCTGTCATACTACGCGTGCCACGCGTGGTGCGGCGGGGCGAGAGCGGGACGCGTGCTGGCCGTGGACCGCGCGCCGCTGCGGCACAAGCGGGACAACAAGCTGCGCTCGCACCCGCCCGCCAGGACGCATCAGGTCAGCTGTCATACTACGCGTGCCACGCGTGGTGCGGCGGGGCGAGAGCGGGACGCGTGCTGGCTGTGGACCGCGCGCCGCTGCGGCACAAGCGGGACAACAAGCTGCGCTCGCACCCGCCCGCCAGGACGCATCAGGTCAGCTGTCATACTACGCGTGCCACGCGTGGTGCGGCGGGGCGAGAGCGGGACGCGTGCTGGCCGTGGACCGCGCGCCGCTGCGGCACAAGCGGGACAACAAGCTGCGCTCGCACCCGCCCGCCAGGACGCATCAGGTCAGCTGTCATACTACGCGTGCCACGCGTGGTGCGGCGGGGCGAGAGCGGGACGCGTGCTGGCTGTGGACCGCGCGCCGCTGCGGCACAAGCGGGACAACAAGCTGCGCTCGCACCCGCCCGCCAGGACGCATCAGGTCAGCTGTCATACTACGCGTGCCACGCGTGGTGCGGCGGGGCGAGAGCGGGACGCGTGCTGGCCGTGGACCGCGCGCCGCTGCGGCACAAGCGGGACAACAAGCTGCGCTCGCACCCGCCCGCCAGGACGCATCAGGTCAGCTGTCATACTACGCGTGCCACGCGTGGTGCGGCGGGGCGAGAGCGGGACGCGTGCTGGCTGTGGACCGCGCGCCGCTGCGGCACAAGCGGGACAACAAGCTGCGCTCGCACCCGCCCGCCAGGACGCATCAGGTCAGCTGTCATACTACGCGTGCCACGCGTGGTGCGGCGGGGCGAGAGCGGGACGCGTGCTGGCTGTGGACCGCGCGCCGCTGCGGCACAAGCGGGACAACAAGCTGCGCTCGCACCCGCCCGCCAGGACGCATCAGGTCAGCTGTCATACTACGCGTGCCACGCGTGGTGCGGCGGGGCGAGAGCGGGACGCGTGCTGGCCGTGGACCGCGCGCCGCTGCGGCACAAGCGGGACAACAAGCTGCGCTCGCACCCGCCCGCCAGGACGCATCAGGTCAGCTGTCATACTACGCGTGCCACGCGTGGTGCGGCGGGGCGAGAGCGGGACGCGTGCTGGCCGTGGACCGCGCGCCGCTGCGGCACAAGCGGGACAACAAGCTGCGCTCGCACCCGCCCGCCAGGACGCATCAGGTCAGCTGTCATACTACGCGTGCCACGCGTGGTGCGGCGGGGCGAGAGCGGGACGCGTGCTGGCCGTGGACCGCGCGCCGCTGCGGCACAAGCGGGACAACAAGCTGCGCTCGCACCCGCCCGCCAGGACGCATCAGGTCAGCTGTCATACTACGCGTGCCACGCGTGGTGCGGCGGGGCGAGAGCGGGACGCGTGCTGGCCGTGGACCGCGCGCCGCTGCGGCACAAGCGGGACAACAAGCTGCGCTCGCACCCGCCCGCCAGGACGCATCAGGTCAGCTGTCATACTACGCGTGCCACGCGTGGTGCGGCGGGGCGAGAGCGGGACGCGTGCTGGCTGTGGACCGCGCGCCGCTGCGGCACAAGCGGGACAACAAGCTGCGCTCGCACCCGCCCGCCAGGACGCATCAGGTCAGCTGTCATACTACGCGTGCCACGCGTGGTGCGGCGGGGCGAGAGCGGGACGCGTGCTGGCCGTGGACCGCGCGCCGCTGCGGCACAAGCGGGACAACAAGCTGCGCTCGCACCCGCCCGCCAGGACGCATCAGGTCAGCTGTCATACTACGCGTGCCACGCGTGGTGCGGCGGGGCGAGAGCGGGACGCGTGCTGGCTGTGGACCGCGCGCCGCTGCGGCACAAGCGGGACAACAAGCTGCGCTCGCACCCGCCCGCCAGGACGCATCAGGTCAGCTGTCATACTACGCGTGCCACGCGTGGTGCGGCGGGGCGAGAGCGGGACGCGTGCTGGCTGTGGACCGCGCGCCGCTGCGGCACAAGCGGGACAACAAGCTGCGCTCGCACCCGCCCGCCAGGACGCATCAGGTCAGCTGTCATACTACGCGTGCCACGCGTGGTGCGGCGGGGCGAGAGCGGGACGCGTGCTGGCTGTGGACCGCGCGCCGCTGCGGCACAAGCGGGACAACAAGCTGCGCTCGCACCCGCCCGCCAGGACGCATCAGGTCAGCTGTCATACTACGCGTGCCACGCGTGGTGCGGCGGGGCGAGAGCGGGACGCGTGCTGGCCGTGGACCGCGCGCCGCTGCGGCACAAGCGGGACAACAAGCTGCGCTCGCACCCGCCCGCCAGGACGCATCAGGTCAGCTGTCATACTACGCGTGCCACGCGTGGTGCGGCGGGGCGAGAGCGGGACGCGTGCTGGCTGTGGACCGCGCGCCGCTGCGGCACAAGCGGGACAACAAGCTGCGCTCGCACCCGCCCGCCAGGACGCATCAGGTCAGCTGACATACTACGCGTGCTGGCTGAGTTTTGGATCCAAGATGGTGGATGACATTTCGACAAAAAAATGGTGAAGGGTGTCGTTTTCGAATAATTTGGGGGCTCTGAGCCCGAATTTGGCATAATTTTTCGAATCCACGGTGCTGTCTGACGTTTTGTCTCTTTTGACACGAAAACGATGATGGGTGTCGTTTTCCGATAATTTGGTGGCTCTGAGCCTTAATTTGACATAATTTTGAGTAATTGCATACTTCCGCTCTTGTGTCATAAATAATTATTTCTCCATTCATTTTCATTTTTTGCACACGTCACAGTTTCTGGATCAATTGTGGAAGTTGACATGCTGGTATAAACCGACCGCTTAAATGAGTCCTCGCCCGCGTGGTGCAGGGACGAAGTAGGCGACAAAGGGGACCGAGAGAGGAGCGGCAGGCGCACAACCCGCCCGCACCTCTCTCGGTCCCCTTTTTCGTTATACCGCCCCTGTACCCGCGCGGGCGAGGACTCATTAGCGGTTTACCTATAGAATAACTGCGGCTCCATAACATAGTAATACAATGTAAATCAACAGGAAAATAGCAACGAAGCAGCGAATGATAGTAACAAGCAACTAAACAAAATCAGTGACGCGAGTGAAACAGCAAACGGCTCAAGCCAACAGATTGACAATAAGCAAGCTGATGAAGTAGACACGCACACTTCTAAACAAGCTGACGCAAATAAAGACGATAGCAATATGGAACCAGAAGCTATTACGCGACATGATAAGGCGAAGGGAGTTGGTGACACGCACGCTGATGTTTTAAATAAAGATAGTGTAATGGAAGCAGCCAATGAAGATGGTGAAGTGGGAGATGAGGAAGCTGGTGGTGAGGGCGAGGTGGCGTCGCGGCTGCGCGCGGACCTGGCGCACCTGGCGCTGCACGCCGTGCCGGCCGTGGCCGCCAGCAGCGGCGTCGTCGGCATCGCCAAGCATCTCTGCGGGGTCGCCACAGGTAAACACGACTTTTAATTGTAGGTTAACCAGCTGTAGACCCTTTGCGTGTATCTGTAGTATAGTGAATCAAGTTGAATCATTGAAATTGGCATTGTTAATTTTTTATGGTATGCTCCAATTCGAAAACTATTTGGAGGAAAACCATCAATTTTCCGATTTATCTTGTCCGATTTCAAAAATACTTCACGATTGCAGATATTTTTGTAAAAGTACTTTTGACCTTTGTTTGACCTAACGACTCGGTTTCTTGTGAGAGTCAGGCATTAAATGTTTGCCAAAAAATGAAAAAAAAAAAAATTAAGCTACGGTAACTGTCAGGCTGTCACTGTCACGTCTACATCATAACAATACATTCCTGCATAATCTACAAACGTTAGAAATAAAAGCAAATTCAAAGTATAAAACTGTGAAATACACAATGGATATTTATGAAAAATGTTTTATGCCGGGGTGCAACAATGATTTGAACAATAGCCCCACAAAATCGAAAAAAAGAAGAAGAGAAAAGAGGAAATTTGCGGAAGGAATGGTGTACGTAAGCTAATGTGGAATATTTCAAAGTTTACACAATGTATTGTTGCGAAAATCACTTTAATGTAAGTAGGAGTCGGGAAAGATGTACAGGGGTCAAACGTTTTGTTCTGGGGTCAAACGAGAAAAGCAAAAACAGCACTGAAAACAATAACAACACCAACGGACGGAACGATTCGACCACATTGAACATTGGCTGACGTTGACATCACACATCGGTAGTTCTGGGAGGTGAGAGGAGTTATGTATGATGTCATAATTTTTCTCTATGGAATTTGTAAATGTTTTTTTTTTCGAAATCTTGTCTTGTGTGGTATCAAATGAAAGAGCGTCTCGACTCAAACTCATGAGCCTTTCGGTCGCCTGTTCTTTAGACATCAAAGAGTAGGTATATGGAAACTCCCAAAAGATTCTAAGTGAGGGTAATTAGTGTTGTTTATGCTTGCACCGTGTGCGTCCCCAGACTACGCGCTGCGCTGCGTGGCGGCGCCGGGCGTGCTGCACAAGACGCACGGCCTCGTGCTGGCCACGTGCTGCCACCACCGCTGCCAGCGCGCGGCCTACGTCGGCACGCCGCACCTGCAGGTCCCCCCCCCCCCCTAGCACTACGCGCGGCTGCGTGGCGGCGCCGGGCGTGCTGCACAAGACGCACGGCCTCGTGCTGGCCACGTGCTGCCACCACCGCTGCCAGCGCGCGGCCTACGTCGGCACGCCGCACCTGCAGGTCCCCCCCCCCCCCCCTAGCACTACGCGCGGCTGCGTGGCGGCGCCGGGCGTGCTGCACAAGACGCACGGCCTCGTGCTGGCCACGTGCTGCCACCACCGCTGCCAGCGCGCGGCCTACGTCGGCACGCCGCACCTGCAGGTCCCCCCCCCCCCCCCTAGCACTACGCGCGGCTGCGTGGCGGCGCCGGGCGTGCTGCACAAGACGCACGGCCTCGTGCTGGCCACGTGCTGCCACCACCGCTGCCAGCGCGCGGCCTACGTCGGCACGCCGCACCTGCAGGTCCCCCCCCCCCCCTAGCACTACGCGCGGCTGCGTGGCGGCGCCGGGCGTGCTGCACAAGACGCACGGCCTCGTGCTGGCCACGTGCTGCCACCACCGCTGCCAGCGCGCGGCCTACGTCGGCACGCCGCACCTGCAGGTCCCCCCCCCCCCCCCCCCTAGCACTACTCACTGCCTACTGCTCTGCCCGACATTGCACGCCACTGCGTGAGCGAAACCGTAGTCAGATCGCACTTGTTTCGAGAGTTGGATCCGGATCCTACCAGCTTTCCTATGAAGCACTTTCACCATCCTGTTAATATTATAAATGAGAAGGTATACGAGTGAATGAGCGTGTGTCTTTGTTCCTTATTCAAGCTGTAACGACTGAACGGATATAGATCAAATTTGGAACGGAGATTGCTGATACCCTAGATTAAAACAGGCTACTCTTTATCCCGGGAAATTGCGTAGTTCCCGCGCGATAACGATAAATATGCTGAAGGTCGGAGCTGCCTAGAGTCGGAACGTAAATAATTTTGCAAACGTGGACGAAGTCGCGGGTGGAAGCTAGTATTAGCTGTATTAACATATATTTGAAACTTGACAGAGTGGTAGAACAGGCCCTAATTCGATTTTGTCCACGAGGCTTTCCCCGTGCTTGAAGAGGGTAAATATTGCAGGAGCTGGGCATAGACGCTGCGGAGTTTGACATTATGCTGGGCGTGGTCTCGTGGGCCACGTGCGGGGACGGCCGCAGCCGCGAGCGCCGCGCCGCGCACCCCACGCACCCCGGGCAGGCGCCAGCGGACCACAAGTATCCCATCACCAGGTAACAACACTAAACGGGAAGTTCCCACGTGACACTTGCGACTGCCGCCAGCATAGCGACCGCTTAGAAGTCTCGTAGAGGCGTGCGTCGTTTCGGTCGTTTGTTCTTAGTTATGCTACTGCTGTAGCATATGCTTATTCTGTGAGTAAGTAGTAAGGTGAATTCTGCCAAAGTTCCATGACATGTAAAATCTGTTGCCAAGATCAGACTTTTTCAGACAGATTTTTATTTGCTAATGGTTTTGAGCTCGCTTTTTCTTCTTTACAGTTGAATATTTTACAATCGGGTTTTAATTTTTATTAGTTATATTTCGAGTTATATTTCGTGTTGGCGGCTGGCTGCAGTGTGGCCTTTTTATATCCTTTTTGTCACGTTTATTCTTCTATATCTTGTTTTTTACGTTTTAATGTCAGTTGTCAAGTGGTAGGGGAGACCGAGGAGAGTTGAGACAGAGGTGAGTTGATACAAAGCCTTTTTCTCTGCACCTATGACAGTTAGCGAGGTCACAACTTCACACAAACTGTGGAGTAACGAATTAGCGAAGTTACCAGCCCGATAAACTGTCACAGTTCAGAGAAATCGGCTTTGTATCAACTCATCTCTGTCTCAACTCTCCTCGGTCTCCCCTACCGATCTTGTCCTTGTCCTGTTATTGTGAACTAGTTATTAAACCCGAGTTTCTACTAACATTTTAGCCTTTCATTCATACAGTCCACTCAACTCAATAGCTATCATTTCGATTAGAAAATCACACCTTTGCACGGCTAGCAAGAGTGCGCGCGAGAGCTATGTCGCGTGCGAGATAGACTACCCGTCTCTGTCGTACTGTCCGTTACAGAAAGAGACGGGCACTCGTGCCAGCCGTGCCGCACGTACCATCCACCGGTTCAGTGTCGCTCTTCCCCCTCCCCTGGCGGTGGTACGTGTGCTGACGCTGGCCACACCTTGCAGGGAGGAGCGCGAGGCAGTGGGCCGGCGCGCCAAGGCGCTGCTGGACTACGGGCGCGCGCTGTGGCTGCGCGGGCGCGGGCTGCGGGCGCGGCTGGCGCGCGTGGTGCCCGCCGCCGTGTCGCCCGAGAACCTCGCCATCGTCGCCTGCGCGCCCTGACCCGGCCTCTAGAGCAGCGCCAGGCAGTGGGCCGGCGCGCCAAGGCGCTGCTGGACTACGGGCGCGCGCTGTGGCTGCGCGGGCGCGGGCTGCGGGCGCGGCTGGCGCGCGTGGTGCCCGCCGCCGTGTCGCCCGAGAACCTCGCCATCGTCGCCTGCGCGCCCTGACCCGGCCTCTAGAGCAGCGCCAGGCAGTGGGCCGGCGCGCCAAGGCGCTGCTGGACTACGGGCGCGCGCTGTGGCTGCGCGGGCGCGGGCTGCGGGCGCGGCTGGCGCGCGTGGTGCCCGCCGCCGTGTCGCCCGAGAACCTCGCCATCGTCGCCTGCGCGCCCTGACCCGGCCTCTAGAGCAGCGCCAGGCAGTGGGCCGGCGCGCCAAGGCGCTGCTGGACTACGGGCGCGGGCTGTGGCTGCGCGGGCGCGGGCTGCGGGCGCGGCTGGCGCGCGTGGTGCCCGCCGCCGTGTCGCCCGAGAACCTCGCCATCGTCGCCTGCGCGCCCTGACCCGGCCTCTAGAGCAGCGCCAGGCAGTGGGCCGGCGCGCCAAGGCGCTGCTGGACTACGGGCGCGCGCTGTGGCTGCGCGGGCGCGGGCTGCGGGCGCGGCTGGCGCGCGTGGTGCCCGCCGCCGTGTCGCCCGAGAACCTCGCCATCGTCGCCTGCGCGCCCTGACCCGGCCTCTAGAGCAGCGCCAGGCAGTGGGCCGGCGCGCCAAGGCGCTGCTGGACTACGGGCGCGGGCTGTGGCTGCGCGGGCGCGGGCTGCGGGCGCGGCTGGCGCGCGTGGTGCCCGCCGCCGTGTCGCCCGTGGCGCCCTGACCCGGCCTCTAGTCTTACACCGTTTCAGCATCCGATCCGATATCTGTCGTCGATTCGGTATCGAGACGAGTTAATCGTATAAAATGTGTGCGCAGAACCCGATTCACGGCACCCATTTTGAATAAGAACTATTTTGTCGGTAGTAAGTGAAAACAGCAGTGTCGGCTATCGTCTTCCGACACCGAAATCGAATCGGATGCAACTATGTGAACTCAAAAACTCGAAATATGAAAAACATAGTAAAATACATCTAGTTCCATGGAACAAATGAGAATTATCCGACGGATGTAGCCAATTACTAAGGGGTGTTGCAATAGAGAAGATAATAGAGCTCTTTGTACAGTCAGCGTCATATAGTTTGGAGTATCCGAGTCGGCCAAATAGTTCGCTACTCCGTAGAAATAGTATGGTGTGTCGGAACTTTTTGGTCACCTTAGATGTTTCATACTATGTGACGCTGACTGTACGATACGATACTCTGACGATGGATGCCAGCCGGCATGACATTTGTAGTGTGAATAATTATTTATGTATTTTTAATCACGTAGGGTAAGCATATTGTTAAGGTAAATAAAAGTACCATTTGCAAATATAATTTTGTATATTTATATCAATAATCGTTCCCTAAAAAACAAAAATCTATGATTATCATTATTTTACACAAACGTTAAATAACTGCTCAACTGAAATGCCGAACAACAAATTTCTTAAGATAAATAAACAGAAACAAAACTTTGAAGGCGCGATGGTCGCGCGTTATACAACAGGCATACACATACGCACAGTCAGTAGCACAAGTAAATAAACAGTTTATATCCCTAAATAAATCTACAGACGACTCTATTGCTAAGGTATTCAGAGGGTGTGTAGATTTTCTAAAGATCCTTGACTGTATCTACTTCTGCTGACTGCACGTGACCGAGTACTCTCGAGCCAACCGCACTAATACAACTACTTGCGCGCACACGGACACAGCGCACGCGTTGATGGAGGTCATTGCACACATTTTCGAGACGTGAATCTCTACTCCATTTCATAATACAAAAATATTAACTGTGAAAAAAGCCCTGTCTCCAAATATTTAACGTTTATTAGAAAAACTTAAAACTACAGCTCTCGGGACTAATGATTTTGAACTCGACGAGCTACCGAACCGAATCCGTGTTAGATCTATGAAATAATAAAATTAATTAACTAAATGCGAACAATATCATGAATTTACACGCGACCCAATATCGCTGTCTCACTCGACAAAACCTGCTCAGGAAAAACCAAAAGGAGAATCTTGGTGCAATATCGAATGCTACTGTACTGATCTAAGCGTCCTATGCCTAGAACTAGCCAGTCTTGCCGAGTGTCGGGCGCAGCGGTCTGCCTGCCACCCACACCCGAACGTGAGCCGAGATCACACGCACCGAGTGACTACTGACTCGCCGCTTTCGTTTATAGGTAACACTAAACCACGATAAGAAAGGGATTGAAAAATCTGTCATCACTATCACTACATAGTATAAAACAAAATCGCTTTCTATGTCCCTATGTATGCTTATATCTTCAAAACTACGCAACGGATTTTGATGCGGTTTTTTTAATAGATAGAGTGATTCAAGAGGAAGGTTTTTATGTATAATTCTACGCAGACGAAGTCGCGGGCAGAAGCTAGTTTCATATATATTTTGAATTTTCAATCCCTTTCTCATCCCGGTTTAGTAACACGCACCGAGCACTCGAGCCTACTGCCTCGCGCGTTAAAGGTCCGGCCACACCAGTGCGTAAAAGACGTCGACGGTGCGTTTACGCAACAAATGTATGAAGAAACGGTGAGAGAACGCGAGAGCGTATACGCAGCGGTGTGGTCGCGCGTTAACTCGGCGTGTGATGGAGGCACACCTGAAGGCGTCGCCACACTTGGAACTGCATTGGCGCGCCGCGGTTGATGAGAGTTTTCCAAAAAAAGTCCACGTGAACATTATTTCCAGAATCTAACTATTTTGGGTTTTTCTTACTCAGAATAGTTTTCCCATCAATCTTATACAAGAAAAAATGTGTCCCAAAATTTCCATTGCAGTTCGACACTTTTTTTAATATAGGTACTTATGTATGGAACGTGACAAACAGGAAAATAAATTCCATAGTTAAATTTGCGACATATTTTTTCTTGTATGAATCGATAGGGTAAACGATTCTGAGTAAGAAAAACCCAAAATATTTAAATTCGGGATAAAATTATCATGTGGTCTTTTTTTTAAAACCTTCTGATACAGAATAGAGTTGTGTTGCATATCTTGGAGCGGCAGCTAGCAAGTAACTCTTTAAGATTTTTGCATCAGTCTACTGCTACACTGTAGTAATACTTGTCACCGACTTGGAAAAAATAAAATCTCTCAATTCGTTTGTGTTAAAAGACAATTGTCAGTACACCGCAATGCAGTCCCGCGTGGCCGACTTGCTTCGTAACGCGACATTTATTCGCGTCGTGCGTCCCAAACGAGAGGAATGCAATAAGTTAAACATATATCTATATCTATACCTTTTCGAACGCGTCTCCTATACTATAAATACATACAATGTCCAACAGCGCGGGCCGCAGTCAGGGCTGCCAAACCCGTTTCAGTTTTGTTACTACAGTAACCAGCAGTGGTATCGTATAGAACAAAACGCTCAAAAATATCTAACGCATTCGTTTAGCCCTTGTCAGATTTTTCGAATGTTTTTTGTGTCCCATACAATTGTGTGACCATGCCATTTAAGTTCCAGGTATGTTACAGTTATCTATAATACCTTGTCTTTATTCTAACTACAATCTCGCGGCCCTGCTCCAGCACGTCAGGCTACAGGCTGCAAAGCCGGCTACCAAACAAACCCGCCTACCGACAACATGCAACAAGTTTCAATTTGCTATAAAATGTAATTAAGTAGTGTCACAAGGCAACATTCTACTGAATACGTATTTCCTATGTGCATGATATATCCAGAGTTCGTTTCCGCCGAGGCTAACGTCTGACATTACGCTAGAACTCTAAACAAAATTAATCTCATCGAAGGTACCTATTTTAATTTGGAAGCTCAGCTGCAACGCAAACGTGTCCTCAGGGATCGACTCTTCGAAACAGGCATGATCTTAAACATATCTTGGAACATATAAAACGATATATTACAATATTTACATCGCAACGCCAGCGGCTCGTGCTACGTGTATGGGAATATATACCTAGGTCGGACTATTGATGGATCAGTCTACGTTTCCTGGTCCTTCGTGCAATCCTAACCGACAAAACCATAAGATCCAACCTGCAAAATGTCATACAATATTCGAATTACATACAACACTAAAATTATTGTACCTCCATAAGCAAACGACGCGACGCGGCGTTACCGCGCAACACTGTACCGGTTTTATTAATAATAATAACTAAGTGAGGTAACGAAACGTTAATGTGGAAGAAACATCGCTCACGACCTTAACAGGCTCCGGTACCACGACGGGACTGCCGCCCAAATAAAAACAACTTTATTTATTTACTTTGTTTGCTAAACAAATGTCATAACACAAATTTGGCTCCTGCGTTTATTAGTAAGATAAATGGTGTTCACAATGTTCTTACAGTCAAAATTATCTAAAACCAACCACGTACAACACGACTCGCCTGAAATACAGGTCTCGCGACGACAGTTGAGGCCTGGTCATATTTCGCACAAAAACTTATAATAGGTATGAACTTAACGACGTATGGAATCGGCAGTCGAGACGCGTTTTGTTACAACTATAAATAAGTCTTAATAAAATTTATTTTTGCCTAATAAGACCACGTCACATAGAACCCAGTCTGCCTGACTGCCGCGTGTGTGTACACACACCGGACGTCAGACCGACTAGTCTATGCGCTTAACACATCCACCGCCAGCGACCCGCGCAGCGTGTTCCTAGAAACGCATAGCGAGGGAAACGTAGTCACGTGCCACCGTAGAACCCTGTCGTAATTGACGGACCGCCGTCACACACTCGAGTGATATTCCACCTTATTGCGATAGGGTTCTACGGTGGTAAGATCAGCGTCATCAAGTATGAAGCATATGGCGTGCTGAACTATTCGGTCACTCTGGATGTTGTGTACTATATGACGCTGACTGTACGTGAATACGTTTCCCTTACTGTACAATAGTCCGCTGAGCCGCTTAGCTGACGTGTCAGCGTCGGCCTGAGTCATCACAAGACCCGCAGTTGAGCGCGCGGGGGGCGGCGCGGGGGGCGCGGGGGGCCGCGTGTGCGTGCGTGTGCGTGCGCGTGCGTGTATCAGTACCCGTAGCGCTCCTGGATGGAGGACACGACGCCGTTGGCCAGCGAGGACAGCCGGCCCGCCACGCGCGTCACGCCCGCGCGGACAGACTCGCGCACCTGCACAGAACAAACATACGTGTAGAACTAAACGCAAGCGAGCGACAGAGATAGAGAGTGCGAGAGGGAAGGAAGATAAGAATGGCGGTTAACCACGATCGGTGTGCTCGTAAAGTATATATCTATATCTATACTAATATTAGAAAGAGGAAAAATTTGATTGTTTGTTTGCATTGAATAGGCTCCGAAACTACTGAAACGATTTTAAAAATTCTTTTGCCGCTAGAAAACTACATTATCACTGAGTGACATAGGCTACTTTTTACCGCGGGAAAATACCTATTCCTACGGGAAAATTAATTTATCGCGGGCGAAGCTGCGGACGGAAGGCTAGTTTGAAATAAATAAGTATTAAGGTCGATCTTGAGTTTCCTTTCTTTGTCAACATCCCACATACATAAATCACGTCTTTATGTGGTGGAAGGGAATCAAAAGTAGTGATGGGTTGCTAGCATCGCCTATAACATGATTGCTCAGTTTATCGCCCATTCCCTCGATGGACTTTTACCATCTGCGCATGTTGCTTGGAGAAGCAACTGGCACGTTCTATGTTTTTTCTTTATTCCCAGTCCAGCACGGAAGGACACCTAAACTGTTGAAATTGATGTTCCTTGAGCAATCTTAAGAAAAAAACTATTTGTTTTTGTGCAGCAAAATAAATGTTAATGTTCATAATATTTCAAAAACCGTAGCCGTACTTGATAGACGATTGGACGACATTACCTCGATAGAAAATAATGCAGATTGGTCTAAATTCATCATTACACGGTTTATATTAGGTAGGTACCTAGGTGGTACTATTAAATGAATCAAGAATTTTAATTCGAATTTTTATATCTGTACCAGCTGTCACGTGACCTTGTTACTATGCGTACAGACATGTCATTCAAACAGATGACGCTTGGTGACAAAAATTCGCAAATAATGCGTTTTCAAAACGCAGGAGTGCGACATGCCGCCCCGTGCTGTGTGTGTGTGTGTACCTCGTCGAGCTGCGGCGCGGCGACGCTGAAGCCGGGCGGCGGCGCGCGCGCGCCGGTGCCGAAGTACTCCGCGGAGCTGATGCTGTTGCTGCCCTGGAACCGCGACAGGTTCGCGTCGCGCTCGAACCTGTTGTCCTGCAACACCGCACACCCAACACCCTGGCTTAGACTAGACGGACAACATTACCGTGATACTGGTATGTCAATATAGGATCGTGGATTTCAAACGACCGGATTCGCTGCGACACGTATCGAAATTTCGTGATATAGATCGCGATATGCGTGGATCACACGATAATATGGACCGTGTAAACCAAGCCAATCATAGCGCAACAGGCAAAACAAAGAAACATGCCAGCGCATCCGCAATCCTAGGTGATGGTGCTCACTTTACATTATGTGGCCCGCTTGCTCGTTTTCTTCCTTGTCGTATATAAGAAAAGACGGCCTAAAAATATCAAGTTCAATCTAGCTCGACGTAAGAAACAGAGTTCACTAACAGAGTTGGGCGTTACCTATCTAGATATTTTTTTATTTAGATAATTATTTCAAATAAAATCATTACAAATAAATTTATTCGAAGATAAATTCAATCACAAATAGTGCGTTGACAACTTTTTTTATTTAGATAAATTATCTAGATGAAGATAACCGACCTCGTTTGTTATTTAAGTAAGCTTATAATAATAAATGTATACAGAATGTCGCGTCGGGTCAAACCGTCACACTGACATTCATCTTTTATATAAAATCCCAACTAATTTATCTAGATAAAAATGAAACTGATCTAGATAAATTCAAAATAAAAAATGACGGATTATTTAGTTACTTCAAATAAAAGATGGTTTTTCGTAAATAGATAATTTTTGCCCAACTCTGTTCACTAAACCGATCTCTATTTTCACGCACCTGTTCCCCGAAGAACTGCGCGGAGCTGATCGCCTTGGCGGAGCCGAACTTCTTGACGGCGGAGTCATCCTCGACCGGCTCGGGGCGCTTGCCGCGCGCGCGGGAGGGCGCGGGCGCGGAGGCGGGCGCGGGCGCGGAGAACATGGTGTGCACGGCGCGCTCCGGCTCGGGCTCGATGCTCTCCCACGAGGCGCCCAGCGGCGCGCGCGCAGCCTCGCCCACCAGCGCGTCCAGCCCGCCGCGGCTGCTGTACGGCTCGCTCCTGCTACCACAAATCAAGATCAATGTTTTTCCTATAAAGTAGTTCGTCAACCGTCATCGCCGAAAGGTATAAGGCATGCGGGTCATTTAAAAAAAAAGTATACTCCAATTAAGAATTAGGTACTGATAATTTAGATATTTCTTTAAAACAAGCTTTTTGCTGTCTAACATTTGTATTATCGTTCGTTCACTCTTCATTTTTTTTGAGTAACTTTCTAACATGTCGTATTTTCAAAAACAAAAAACCATCAAGCAATCCTGTTTTCTAAAAGGACCATCTTTAAAACCAACAGCAACACAAAGCTTTTTTATTTTTCGCTTACCAATGTTTAAACTACTTTTTAACGTTACTTTAAGACATGATTAGCTAAGCTTTATATAATTTGGGCTTTCCTTGTAGCCTCTCAAACGGCGAGTTGGGCGAGTGGGGCGAGTGGGGCGAGTGGGGCGACTGACCTGATCATGGTGAAGACGGAGTTGAAGTCGTCCACGTCGTCGATGGCGGCGCGCGCGGCCGGCTCGCCCTCCTGCTCGATCACCGTCATGTCCGACGTCGCGCTGTGCGACACGCCGCTGCGCACACACACACACACACACATTACCACTTGCATATTATATACGATGACAAGAAGATCCATGACCCGATAAAAAAACGGAGATCAGTTAAGAGCAATTGGATCCTGGATGTTATCGTGACACAGCTGAGCGGCGGCCATTTAGCTGGTCGGAATAAGTATCCGTGTATAATATTCTGTTTGTGTTTCTGTATCAGCTAATAAAGTTTTCCTATTCTTATTCTTATAATTGTAATTTTAGATTATGTGCACATCTCTAGCTGGCGTCACGATAATGATTTATGACCCGGACAACCGCGAGTCTTTGCGTTTAGTATATGACCCTTGTATACCACACTCCAGGTAAATATTATTTCATTTTTCTTTATGGTCCGTTTGGATCACTGATGCTATCGTGCGTGAGGGCTCACTATGCGGTACGATTCGTCGTTAAGATACGTCATTCAGACTGCTATAACATTCTCAATTCTCAAAAAAAAACCGAATGTACGAAACTTCTTTATAAAAAAAAAGCTGATTTTCGAGTTTTGAAACTCAACCGCTACTTATACAGCCGGCGGTAGATCAGTAGGTAAATAAAGCGGCAGTCACGCCCGAGTGTGGAATCTCCCACGTAGTAACTTATATAATCTATGCTGTTGTTCCGGCGTAAAGAGTAAAACAGTTGGGGACGCCATCGGCACTGGTATACCAAGTGCCTACAGACAGCATACATACTTACAGTCCGTGACAGTGGCGTAACTATAGGGTGGCAGTGGCAAAATTGCAGGGGCCCCTAGCTCTACGGGGCTCCGAACTGAGTTGGTTTAGAGCACAGAAGGGACGCTGATACACTTCTTTATATTGAGGAAGGATCTGACGAATTTGCCACGGGCCCCAGACGTTATAGTTACGCCATTGGTCCGTGAGCTCTTAGAATGCTGTCTCACTCACTCTTATAGGTGTGACACTTGAATCGGCCGATGGTGCCCGAAGCCCAAATAGCATTCTAAGACTCAGACTGTACATACATGAATTGCGTCCTTATTTCTCGCCAAAGCCACGTTTAGCATGATTGTGGACGTATAGGTGGTAAGGGGAATCAATATAGTGATGATTCCTAAGATTTTCGGCTATCGACAGCGATGATATTTCACCTTGTGCTGCACTGTACTCACTGCGAGGGTCCGCGATGCGAGGCGGCGATGCCGAGCCGGTCCGAGTGCGCCTTGCCGCCGTGGTAGGAGAGCCGCAGCGAGGCCACCTCGTGCTCCACGTCGGCCAGCCCCGCCCCCCCCGCCGCCCCCGCCCCCGCCGCAGCCTCCATCTTCAACTTCTCCGCCATCATGGCCTCGCGCTCCATGTCGTCGAAGTTGGCTGCCACTTTGGTGGCTCCCAAACCGCCTTTCCTTGCGCCCAGCTGAGATAACAACACATTATTGCAGAGGCCGGCTCTTACGCGAGTTCTACAGAGCAGAAGCCTCGCCCGAAACGGCGATTGCTCAACTCGCGTGATAGAAGCCGCCTTCGAACGCGATCGCCATTCAGATTGACATTTCTATTCGTGTAGAACTTTTATCAAACATTTTATGACCTGCGGTACCTAATGAAATAAAAAGTTTTGGAAAGAGTGGGAAGGCAGCAAATTATTCTTTTGCTGTTTTTACTAGGGGTAAGTATCAATAACGCAAATCAATAAATCATTAGGTTCGGAAAAAATCCAAATCTAGCCGAGTTATACAAATAAGAAGGTTTAAACCGAAACAATGCGATTTGCTCTCGGTTGTTGCAGATGTCGGACGGAGTCCCATTTACCATCAGGTGGCCCACTTGCTCGTTGATCTCCCTTGTAGTATAAAAAGCGTTAAAAAATTCTGCATTTCTTACAGCTAAACCAAAACATCAAATTCTTCTGGTTTCCTATAAACCATTCCAATAAAATAAATAAATAAATAAATACATTTTGGGACTTTTATTTCATCATCATCATATCAGCCGGGAGACGTCCACTGCTGGACATGGGCCTTCCCTAAAGACCTCCACGACGATCGTTTTCGTGTTGCCCACTGCTAAATGGCTTCCCGCGATGTTAACCAGATCGTCCGTCCTTGCGGGACACCAACATTCTACCTTTCAGTACACTGTCGCTCCGCTACTCTAAAGCCTTACGGCCGCCCCAAAGGCCGTCGGTTCTACGAGCGACGTGCCCCGCCACTGCCGCTTATGATGTGAAATTCGTTGAGCTACGACGGTTATTTTGGTTCTTCTATGGATCTCCTCATTTTTGATTTTTTTTAATATACATATAATTGCTGTTGAAACAACTAGTGATCTTAGTAAGCCTATGCGCTTTGCTTCCTGGATAGATTATCATATAATAGTACGTTACATTCCGAGGGTCGTGAAATAATGACTCAGATCGCAGGAGCTTGCGACCTGAAGCTCTCTTTATCGCCACCCGAGGTGTGTCCACAATTTTATGTCTTCCTTGGTAAGGGCCAGGAAGTGGAAAATTGCTACTTACGGCCCGGGCGACGTAAAGTACCGAAAAGCAGACATCAACTGACCGTGGTGCGCTTGGGCTGCGGCTTGCGCGCGGTGTTGGAGAGCGCCGCGCGCGGAGCCCCCTCGGCCGGCCCGGCCTCCCACAGCCGCGCCGCGGAGCTCAGGCTCCCCGGCTTGTCCGCCTGCACACAACGTTTTACAGTCTGCGAGCTCTAAGACAACATGCGGGCTCCGGGTGAGTGAGACAGCAAGACGGAAGTCTTTTTAAATACTATCGTAATGGACAACAATACATCACAACATTTATATGTTTTGAAGTGCGTAGCATCTGTTGTTCATGTTCCACAGCGTAATGATAATGATATACTGAGGCAATGGTACAGAATGTTAAATGTTGAAATTGATATAATTTTTTTTATCAAATACCCAAGGGCGTCGCCAGCCGATGGCGCAGGGGGGTGGGGGGGTGGCGGGGGTGGGGCAAGTTGACTTTACCTACTACAATTCATACTTTTCTCATTCTCTATGACTAGTCTAGGACTTTGGTTGCGTTATATTTGGCAACTTTTTTAGAATCTCTAGTGGGGGGGCAGCTGCCCCTCCCTGCCCCCCCTTGGCGACGCCCTTGCAAATACCAATCATACAAATTCAAAAATGTAAAGCTGTGAACGTGACTTCTGTTCTAGTTCATAGTTTTGTTACAAGACTGTTGTTCTTGCCTGGTAACATTTCTTTGTCTGCTGAATAAATAGTTCCCACTTTTTAGGACCATGGTACTTTTACAGAATGTACATTTGTAATACAACTCTTCATTTAGTTATAGTTATATATTTGATACATTTGTATAAATTAATGAGTCACTCACAAATTTAAATACACACTTTATCACACGAAATATTAGCACATGAGATAAAAACGTGACTCATAATAACTTTTCAAATTATGTGATTAAATGAATGAAATTAAATAAGCACAACTATAAGTACATGGAAAATTCAAATGCCAGCTATTAGTTGCAGCCTGACTCCTCACATCAGCTCATCATGGTAAAACATTGTTCAGTTGTTTTACTAGCATTTTTATATAAGAACTTTAAGCAAAGAGAGGCAAGTGTAAGAATAATCTGATAGGAGTCTGTAAAAAACAAAACATATAACATTGTTACATGTTAAAAACCTTATTTGAATTTAGTCTTAACATAAATCAAAGATTTGATTTTGTTAGCATTGCAAACAATGAATCTACGAACTCTTCACTTCCAATTTGAATGTGTGAACTTGTTCAGTGAGTATTCAATTTGTAATAAACATTAGTACAAATAACACAGGCAGGTCACAACAAAGTATTCATTATCTCTTGCTTATGTGAATTGAGTGAACTCATTCTCAATAATGCCACAACAGTCCTGCCAGAAGTCAGTGAGGGCAGTGGGGTTACCTGCGAGGAGGCATGCAGGTTAGAGTTAGTGGTGAGCGAGGCAGCCGTGGTCTCCGCAAACCAGTCCGTCTCTACCTCCTTGGGCTCCTTGGCTTCGGCTGGCGCTGGCTCTATGAACAGCTGAGCAAGACAACATACTTTTATTATCATGGACAATAAATGTTAATACATACATAATGAAAATGCCAGTTCCTGTTTGGACGCCAACAAGTCCAAACAGGAACTGGCATTTTCACTCTTAGTAATAAATTAATATAGATGTAAATTGCTGGATAATTCACTTCCATTAAATATACATTGGATACACAACACAAAAATTATACCATATAATAGTGTGCTATGAAAAAAATCAATAAGTAACAAAATTATAGCTTTCAGTGGATAAAAAGCATGAAACAACAGTCATAACAATTGTAAATAACTTACTTCTTTATCTATCCATCTCTAAAGTAATATAAAACTTGCATTAATAACAGATCAATTACTGGCATGTATTAAAGACTTGACGACTAGTGATTACCTTGGTCCCATATGTCTTCATGGCCTGCTCAGACTTAGAGCTCAGCTTGTCCTTGTACATCTGGGCCACACGAGAGCTGTACTTCTGCCGAGCATCCTCTGTGTTCAGCCCTTGCGACCGGAAGAATTGTGTCTGAGATACAAAATAAATCATTAACTTTCATCTGGTAAGTTGAAATATCATAAGATATTAAGAATTAAGTACCTACTATAATAATTGCTTAGGTTTAGGTTTTAAAATAAATTTAGCTATATTTTTAAATATTTAAATAAACTTGGTTCACGGCCATGATCCTTGAAACGTAAACGAAAATTTAAATCTTGTATAACAAGAATCATAAGTTTTTTAAATCACAGAATATCGTGTTTTTTGTGTTACAACTATTGTTGGCAGTAATTGTAATTTTACAGGTGTCGCTATTAAATTGTTGAAGGTGTAGACTGAAGTTACGAGTCATTGTGACGGGGTGGAGTGAAGACGTGGTGCGACATACGGCGTTGGCGTTCCCGCCGAGCTGCATGTTGCGCAGCTGCTTCCACGTCCAGTTGGTGTCGAGCTGCGTGGAGCGCACGAACGTGAGGTGCACGCCGAGGCTGCGGTGCACCGCGGAGCAGTCCAGGCAGATGAACACTCCGTACGTCACCGACGACCACGTAGGGTTCTTCGCGTTGCAGTCGAAACATACCTGCAGCACATCAACCACGTCAAAACAATCACTTATAAAACACTACCACGTCAATTAACCACCGATTCGTACGCACTTTATTAGCTTGTATGGATCTTAATCTCTGAAAAACCGCTTCAATATCGCTTTTACTGGGCCCCGAGTCAGCCATTTTCGACGTGTTGTCACGTAAATGTCAAATGTCAAAATTTCGTGGTCGTCCTCATTATCATAGATAGGAGCGTTTCACTTGTTGAATAAAGCGCTCAAAAGCTATAAACGTATTTATGGTTGATACCTGAATTAAGATTAAGATAATAAAAGGGAATCAAATCTTCATTATATAAATAAAATCACATATTTAATTTAAAGGCACGTTTCGCGCAAATGAACAACGATATTAACTTGCCTTCGGATTTTTATTGTTAATCCATACTTTTTGCAAAACCTCTTAAGTCTCTACTCTATCTTGTCTATTAGTTATGGTCGCGATCGCAAGTCAAATGGACGCATGTACCTTTTCAAAAAGATTTTGTTGATAAACTAACAATAAGGCCATTGGCCGTTTGCGAAAATTACACTTTAGATGAAAGTGTAACACGTATACTGCAGGTTGCGAGCGGTGCCATGTACCACTGAGGTGTAGAGCCGCGTCTCCGGAAGAGTCGAATCGGCCACATCTCGCAATCGCATTAAGCGGTCATTACTGCAGTCTGCGGGGCTCCGGGGCGCGAGTGAAAGTGTCGTTCAGTCAGGGCGCTGGCAAAAATGCGTTTGAAGTGAAATTGGTGGTGAAGTGAAGCACATACAATGGAAAACGTGAACTTTGAGGCGAACGGCGACGGCGATGACATAGAGCGGGCGCTGATGGACCTGGGGCCGCTCCTGGGTGTCTCCATCAAGGAGGAGGTGCCTGAGGAGCCGCCCGCCGCCGCCGCCGCGCCGCCCGCGCCGCCAGCTGTAAGTCCCCAGCCTAGTGTGTCCTCGACGCAGCCTCGCCATTGGAAAGTCGGATGCGACGGACTCAACTTTCACGGCCTTGACTGCTTTGAGATTAAAAATCTCGCTATATTATTTATTTACTTCAAAAGCCTGCATTGATAGATGTCAGCTGATCTGATGCAACTGACAGTACCACTGATTAGCTGTTTTGGTATTGTTGTTTCATTCCATAATAGCATTATGGCAATTATAAAGTGTTTGCTGTTTCTTCATTCTATGAGTAGAGTTAAATATAATAATTATATAAAAACAATGTACTATTTTCAGACAGAGCTGAAGGTAACAAGACCTAAGGGCCATGTTTAGCATGATTTTGGGTGTATAGGTGGAAAGAGAAATCAAAATAGTGATGGGTTGCTAGCCACATCGTCTATAACATGATTCCCATGATTTTTGTCTTGATTTTTGATTTAAAAATACAGCATTTTAAAAGTGGTTATACAAATATCTATCAATATTGTTCAACATGGAAGGTGAGGTGTGTTAAACAAAATAAAATTAACCTTTCACCTCAGATGAAAATTTAAATTAATATTGATCCTATTAATATGTACAGTCAACCAAATAAGTTCTGTTATGATTCTTACTTGAGAATAAAATCAGTAACTGACAGTCATATTCATTTGCAAGTAAATATAGTTTTTGATGTTTTAATTAAACCAAACATTAAATCTAGAATGGTAAAGGAATTCCTTGGTTGTCTATACTTATATTGGATAATGAATAAAAATTATTGTTACCTGATGAAACACAGCATTTACTTATTATACTGTCAAAGTCAACAGGAAAAAAATACAGCAAAATCACACAGATAAATTGAATTGTAATTAATTGCTTCCTTTCAGGCTTCCTCTCAGCATAAGAGGGCTCGGACTAGGCCCCAGTGTTTGTTTCTGCTAGTACTTGCTTCATTAATAATGACCTGAATGGCCCTGAACAGGATTGATAAAAATCATGATCTCTTTAAAAAATCATTATAAATAATCAGATTATATTTTAATTTTTTTACTTTCTTCTCTTTTATTAATTTATAATAGTCAGTTTAGTTTTTTATTAAAATGCAAACAACATATTTTAATCGAAATAAACCCACACAGCATCTTTCTTTCTTCCACACATCTTGTTGTACATCTGTTTCCGAGATTCAGATTGTATAAAAAATGAGGGTCCTATGTATTTTTAATAGTTGCCCATCCTCATTCAGGTATAAAGCTAAGCCCACCTTGAGAAAAAAACAGATTTGGTTTGAAACAGCTGTACTGAAAATATGCAAGTGACTCCAGTGTAACACTACAAAAAGGATATAAAAATGGAAGTGACTTGGAAATTATTACTACTAGTAATTATTACAATAAATATTTGAGAATGTTTGATTTAAACTAATCTTTTTCCGTGTGAATCTGAGAAAATTGCATACATAAAGTGAGGCCACTTTAAACTACGCCCTGCCGCGTGCGTGGTGTATCTGTTTTGAGTTTCTTTAAATTTGAGCCTGACACCAAATTTAGTGATATATATATATACTTAGTATTGAACCAAATGGCATGGATTAAGGTTATCGCACACATAACCGCTCAGCACCAGATCGGCGCCGCCTCACCTCATAGGCTCGCCGTCAACCAGGCGTGAACCATACGCAAGCTCGTAACGGAAGCGGCTCTGTGCCTTCGAGGCGTCCGCGCGGCTACAGCGCGCTTACCGCGAGCCGGCGACTGGTTGGGGGCTAGCAATCAACGTCGACGGTAGGCGATGTCAGCGCGGCGAGCGGGGGGGCGTTCGCGGATCGCCCGCGGGGGAACCACCAGGTCCGCGCGCCGTCCCCGCGGCGGCGACGAGACGTAAGCGCGGTGACGGCGAGTGGTCCACGCACTGCTAGCTTATGCCGAGGCGAGGCGTTGCCATTCCAAAGCCGATAAGTGTGCGTTGCTGTATAGAGTTTCATACAAAGATTACTGAGCGGGTGCCGTGCCGGTGCCGAGCGGTTAAATGTGCGTCAACCATTGACGGTCAATATCATCGTGATACTGGTATGTCAAATACGCATCAGTATTTTGTGATGTGGATTGCGGATATGCGTCTAATCCATATGTGTCGGTCGCGGAGCTAATGTTAACGCGCCCTACAGCAGGTGGGCAGCGCGAGCGAGCCGGCGGAGGGCGACAAGCCGTCGCCGGAGTCGGGGTTGGGCGCGGACTCGCTGGCGTCGCCGCGCGCGGGCTTGGCGCTGGCCGGCGCGCGCTGCGCGCTGTGCGGCGCCCCGCTGGCGCTCGCCGACGGCACGCCCAAGCTCATGGAGTGCCTGCACTCCGCCTGCGAGCCCTGCATCAACGCCAAGATCGAGGAGAAGCAGGCCGGCAGAGATTTTTGCGGTGAGTGTAATGTCTTGTGTATGTGAACCGGACTGATTCTGCGCCTGCCCATAAGTTTTGGCGCCAAAATATTTCACAAGAACTGCAACTATAGTTATTTAATAGTCTCAGCTTGACCTTGACGTCCCCGAAACTTGATGCCTACATGCACAAGGTCAATCAGAATTATTCCCAAATATTTCAGCAGGTGGTTGTATTACTTTGACTGAATACTCTTGTACAGATTTTTCAGCGTAATTTTTTGATTTAAAATTAAGTCGCCCCTTTGACGCCGTACACTTCGAACATCGATCATTGTACGGAAACATTTGTTGAATCCTGAAAAACATTTACAGGGGTATCCAGTGAATGAAAGTAATCCAAGTACGTCTACTTACCTGTTGAAGTATACTTGTACCCCGGAATAATTGTGAGAGAAGCGAGAAACGGTTTATTTTGGTGCAAGTAGAGTTTGTTTTAAATTGGCGCAAATTCATCCCAGTTCACGGTTGTTGTTTGTTAGCAGTAGAATCTACTCTAGTTGGTTAGCATAAGAACGGGATTGGTTTCCTGTGAATGAAGCAGTGCTAGAAATGTCAGACGACTCCCCTTTTCAAGAGGCGGTGGTTAGACGCAACCATAACGTGTGTCTGCGCAGCTTAACATTGCGTGTCCATCGAAGATGTTCGAGGAAGCTGAGCGGTCGGCGGGAAAAATATACCAATAGAATACTTTGTTTCCAAACCTCGCTCAGCTCTGTGTCTTCTCACATCTCTGGTTCCCCTGCGCACAGCTTGCTTTTTGACTTTTATCGCCGAGCATTCTCTTTTAAGTGAGGGTATAATAAAGGTTCCTCGTTTACTTTTGACCATCGAATTGACGTACAGTCCTTTAACTCCTAGAATGCCACTCTGGTTTGTCTGTCTCACTCAGTCTTATGGGTTTGATACTTGGATCGGCCGAGGGAGGTAGCAAGACAAACCCGAATTGCATTCTTAGAGCTCACGGACTGTATCTGGGGGCACGGCAGTGCCCCCGCCAAGTCGAGCAAAAAAAGCGGCACGGCCGTACCATTCTTTTCTCGAAGCAGTTCAGGCCATTTTCGACCCCCCTTTAACTTCGTTGTGGATAAAACTAGAAGCCTGAATTTTCTGTAACCAAGCAGGCATTGTATAAACACTGTATATTTCAAATTTCATTCAAATTGAACCAGTTAAAACACAATTTTTCTCACAAGTAATACAGATTATATTAAATTGATGGGTTAATGCGGATTCCAAGTCAATTTATTTATTTATAACTTAAACGATTTTTAATTTTGATATGGGCATTATATGTTGTTAGGTTAGCTAATTACGTAATAACTTAAGACAGGAGGTCTCTTTAGTAGGGACTGAATAAATTAACCGACTTGGTATTACATGGATCTCACAACTTTTTACGGTAGAAGAACTGAGTTGCGAGACTTGGTTTTTTTACAAGTTTTGTTTTGATGGGATCTAGATGTCTGAGATGGTTATCATAAAGTTCCGCTTCTGCAGACGCAACGTGCCTATTAGTATAGTACGGCTCGGCCACGACATCTTGTTCTCTCCTATGGGCGCCGCTCGCCGCTCTCGCCGCCGCCTGACGCCGTGGCTGAGCCATTACCTAATGTGGAAATAGACGATATGGTACAATTTTTGCAAGGTCATTGAACTTGGCCGGAATTGACGGATTATTTTACAATTATAATTTGGCAATTAGAGCTCACGGATTCGAGTGCAAATGAAGATGCTCATTTGAGAATGATTTTTATTGATAAGTACCTACGCTTTACTCGCACATTTTCTATGAATGCAGAGTGCAGTAAAGGATAGGAGCATTAGGAGGATATGAATTGCTATATATTGTTGTAAACTCGTCAGCACTTACTTTGTAGTGGCGCTCCTTCGCTATCAGTCAAGTGTCAAAAAGTCACCGTATAGCTCACCTCATATTGACATGTCATATTGAAACTTGAATGTGTGTGTACTACACTACCAATATAACATTTTTGTGGAGCCGCATCTGTCGTATCAAACAGCTTTCCCCACTTACGAAACCTACCTTCGTTTATCAGGATGAAATGCGCTAATCAAAATGGCGGCGGCCATTGTTCTCGGTGTTATTATTGCGGCGGCTGCTACGCTGAGGCATGATCCCGCGCCCGACCGCCGACCGCGGTTGCGGCTGAGCTCGGAGATGAGGTTTGCGGGCGGCGTTGCCTCGCAACAGGCCTCCAAAGCTCTCACCTGCCATTGCCAAGGATTTGACGGTCAATATAGGATCGAGATACGCGTGATTCACACGTTAATGATAATACTGGCTGTCTATTTAATCCATTCCATTGGGTAGTGTTTCGGTAGTAAAATTAATAATACAATATTGTGCATCGTAAATAATTGGAAATTTAATGACGTCATCACATAGGCGCTTTCTCTTCTTCGGCTTAACACTCATTTTTACGCATCGAATATCTGGGGACAATTTTTGAAACACTTAATCGGAAAAAAATGTCTCCAATTACAAACACGTAGAGTTTTACAAGTTGATATTTACAACTGTTAATAAAAAAACGAGAATTTTATTCGAACTACATTTATTTGTAGCAATACACAGATTTTTGGCCCTCTCGTGCGATATTTGCCTCTGTTTTGACAAAGCCTTAGGGTTGACTAACTAAATCCCAGATAAGTTCTTTCCACTTGTACCGTTCTAACTATATGGCATATATGTATTGTTCGGCGCCCTGTTTTACTCAGGTAAGGTTATATAGAACGTTCCTTCTGCGTCTATATTTCCAAAGAAACGACGTTGATGTATTCAAGGCCAAAGTAGTTTAGCATCATCGGAACTGACATTGCCTTAGCCTTGTAACGGCTTATCAGGTGGCATTGAAGTCAGACGCGAACACAACGAAGCAAAACAAAGAAATAAAATGTAATTTTAATGCCATTTCCACTGAGAATAATGCATACTTAGCCTCACGTTGGTAGCGTAGCATTGACGCTGGCTCAATAACGTTTCTCCTTCGCCACCAACATCACCGTAGTAGCGTTACGTCTATAAATACGTCAACATTGAGACCCGGCGGCGCCGCGCGGCTCGGAGCGGAACGCCGCTTCCGTTTCCGCAAAACTTTCGCATCCGCCGCGAACCTCCGGCCTCCATCAGTCGAGGCTTCACCACAACCACACTCCGACGCGTCCCCGGTTGCTGGTTTCATTATGAAGTGCAAAACTAGTCCCATATGGGCTTATTTTTCCGAGATTGACAAGGATTCGGTGAAGTGCGAGTTGTGCGGGAAGGCGTACTCGCGCCGCGGGCGGAGCACCACCCCGCTGCGCAGCCACCTCCGCTCCATGCATCCCCAACGCTACCAGGAGTACTGCCATCAGGAGCAGGCCAAACAAACCGAGACCCTTGATGCCGGAGACTGTGCAAAGAGTCCAGCGCTGAAGTGGCCCCAAGACGATGGTTACATGCACTTCGTGGCGTTTATGAAACGTGTGTTTTGTGAATGCATTGGTGATTGTAAGTGGCGTATTTGTCACGTTTGAAGGCGCTGTTGATAATGTTAACGTCTCTGGTCGTGTTGGTGGTTACGGGCTGCAGCGATAACGGCGGCATTGCGCCGTGTAACTAATAATTGCCTTGCTATACTAAGGGCCTGTTTCACCACTCTGTTAAGTTCCAGTTATCTTAAGTGTCAGTTATGTATGATAACCTCTCTGTTTGTTTCGTAGTAAAAAATAGAGACGGAATCATAGATAACTGTCGCTTTAGATTACTGGAGCTTAACAGAGAGTGGTGAACGGGCCCTAAGTATGGCATAGTACGCTAACGCTCCTTGCAGCTGCCAATGCCCGATAATATTTTTCTAAAAATTCAAACAGACGGTTTACGTTTAGAATTAAACGGTAGCTGTTGGTTGCCTTTCATTTTTACTGTCAATTTAGGGCTTAATTTGTTTTGGACGTATTGATCCTGCGTTCTCGGACACCTAAATCGACCCACTTTGCAACTTTACGTTCCGTTCATCATTCTTGGTCTCCACTGGGCTTTTTATTTACAAGGGGATATAAACAAAGTTATTTTGTTAACCACGGCACGGTTTTAACACAAGAAGCGCAACGCTCGCTGGCAACTTCCCCCACGTTATGGCGTGTTGCTATTATTCCAAATACCTGGATCATCTACAAAACTTGGCACATATTTATATCTTATATCTTAACTAGCCTTCCCTCCGCAGCTTCGCCCGCGATAAATTAATTTTCCCGTAGGATAATAGGTATTTTCCCGCGGTAAAAAGTAGCCTATGTCACTCAGTGATAATGTAGTTTTCTAACGGCAAAAGATTTTTTAAAATCGGTCCAGTAGTTTCGGAGCCTATTCAATGCAAACAAACAAACAATCAAATTTTTCCTCTTTATAATATTATTAGTATTAGTATAGATTATTTCGTCGACGTAGTTTGCAACGTCTCTCATTTCTCATATTGAACTTTGCACCCATTTTCACGTTTGTGATTTGATGATTATACTTGTAATGAGGTTCTATTAAATCTTGTTCTATTTCAGTTCGTATTGTACTTGTTGAGCTATGTGTACCTATAGATATTCGAGTCCCTTAAAAGTAGAAATGCAGTTCCATGTTCCTAGATTTATATATCCAGCAGTGTACTGTACTGTACAGTCGAGAACGTAAATATCGATTCGGCCATCATCTCAAATATATGTGTCACCGACCTTATTGTCTGTGGCATAAAGGCGTAGGTAGATAGGTAGGTATAGATGTTTTTGACGTGTTGGTAACGTACATATATATTTATGCCCTTGATTGGACTCGTGAGTAGAATGGGAAAATTCAATGTCAACGCGACAAACGGTGCCGTCACGACTGTCAAGAATGTCAAGATTATTATCCGTTGACGCATAATAGCGCGGAACGCATTCCACGCGCCGGCAGAAAGGTCTGGCCATGGTCTGGCCTTATCTACGCTCCGCAACTCGAGCTATAGGCACAGGCAAGGGAACCAAAACTGGTGTCGTATCATTGTGACGTTTATTGCGAAAAGGTTACAGATACGCGTTGTTATTTCATGTTATCATAGACATTTTATCGTAATAACACACGTGCGGTAAGTAACAATTGTACTTTACACTGAAAGAAAAAGATTTATTTTTCATCAACAACCATTGTGGTATTTGTGGTGCCTGTGGACGCGCAATGCATGAATGCAAATACAATTAGAGTACTTACTTAGGTTAGGTCGAAGGTCAACAAGCAAGGCAAAGGTTATTCGCTCAGATATTTAATAGCCGGCGGAAACGCTGGCGACTGGACAGTCCGCCGCCACGCCGGACAAAGGCCATTTCGGAATGTTATTCTGTGAGAAGGCCGCAAAAGCCTCTTTTCGTGTCTTCATTTGATTGTACCAGAGCTTTCGGTTAAAGAAAATTTGAGAAAATTGACAAAGTAATAAAATTCCAATGGATGTGTAAATCGTCTGCAGCGTCAATGCAATGGACTTGCACTTAATACCTAAGGTCTTCCAATGCCAAAGTAATTTAATATGCATTTTGCGTCAAGTAGTATGTTACCTCGTGCACTCATGTCCTGTAGGCTTATTACCTAACTCGCTAGCAATCGCCATCGTGTTCATTTTGACAGTTCATGTATGGGCTGACAAATGGCATCGGAATCAGCTAGCTGTCACATTCATACAAGAACTGTCAAAATGAACACGATGGTGATTGCGAGCGAGTTAGTTAATAAGCCTACTGCTCTATAGCAGAGCGGTAACGAGGACATGTATCGCTTCCGATTTCTATACGTTAACTCCTAAATTACATACATCACAGGCACAGAAGTATATTACTACGTACGATCTTGTGTCGTCACTATGATCTTTAACGCCGATCTGTGTTAGTGACGGACTCTTTACATTATAAGAGTGATAGCATATCAATCAATTTCCATTCATAAATGTTTATTATGCGTCATAAGTCATAAACGTTGCGCAATGCTTAACACCAGTGATTGCTTCACGTTGTTATTTTCTTGAGATGACTCCAGCTATACCTACTAAATAATTGTGCTTTCATTCGCCATTATTTCGTTGGCATTACCAGAATTCGGAGTGAAAATCAAAACTCTAACTCGATTATCGATTACATTAGATACAGCTAAGGTTATACCTAATTATGTTTCGTTTCAGTTTCTAACTGCGTCTAGTCATTTTATGTAACGGTCTTTAAATTTAATTGATCAGATCAAGATTTTTTTGTAATATTACTAGCTTGTCTTTCGACAGCAAACAGCGCACAAAATACTAACCATCTTTGTCACAACATTTTTATGCAATAAATAGTTTGAGTTTATGATTCGCGAGGAATAAGACTGCCTCTTGCTAAAAACTTACGAGCAAACTTGACGCGTGACGAAATACGATAAATGCACGAGGTCGCGTTGAATTTTTTTAATCAACGTACTGTCGAGGGCATATGTACGTTACCAAGACGTCAAAAACATCTATGCACCTTTATGCCACAAATAATAAGTTCGGTGACACACATATTAGACATGACGACTGTAACGATATTTATGCCCTCGACTGTACATATTTTGGTTTGTTCTTAGAACAAGTGAGGTTGGCTTAATACTATGCCTCCCCGTGTCCGTGTGTATACAACAACAGCACGCACAAAAGTGCAAGCTCACTTCGACATGCAAACTATTTGAAATACACACACGCGCTCGAGGCAAAGCGTAGTTTAATTAAACCGCCCTTTTTCAGTTTCAATAAACTCACTTAATTCTGAGTGGAGGCCATAATGATGATGATGTTGATGATGAAACTCACTAAACTCGCGTCCTGACTTTGTATTTACACTGAGATTTTGTCTTGAAATGGATATGGTGTGTGTCTTTGAAGCGAGCAGGGTTGCCGTTGACGGACACCTCGAGCAAATGATAAGGTTGATAATGGTGTGTATGGTGCAGGTGGCGAGCGCATCACGGTGCAGTGCCCGACGTGCCGGCTGCAGTGCCAGCCCGCCAACATGATCGACCAGCGGTTCGTGCTCGAGAAGCTCTGCACGGACGCGCCCGCCAACAACGGTAAGTACTTCGCTGCCTGGTAGCTAACATAGCCCCGGAAATTATTCTGGAGCAATATAACTTTCTTCATAATGGTCCAAATCCACGGACCTCGGGTTAGAAAACCTCTACGCCAACGGTCGGCAACAGGCGGACCTCGAACCGCCAAATATTATAATTTCTTGTAGTATGTATCTTCTTCTTCAAGTGCCTCTCCAACTAGTGAAGCGCAGCGATTAGTTTTTGGAATCCTTATCTATTGATTGCGAGCCTAAAAAGTTCTGTTGCTGAAGAGATGCCCGTCCACTCCCTTATGATACGAGTCACGATTTCTTTCTACGTCCCACTCGGTATTGTCAATTGATACGTAGACGATATACTTGTTTATTTCTGGATTTCGATTCAATTGTCTCACAGTATCCGGACCCCGCCTAAAGCTACTTGTCGACCCCTACTCTACGTCATAGAGGCTATGGTGTTGCCAATCTATTTGATCTCTAGCCATTGGATGGAGCTCGCATTCTTCCCTCGTTGTATAAAAGATTGTGTCCAGGAGGGGCGGAGCGCGAGCAGCAGTGCAACAGCTGCGAGGACACGGAGCCGGCCACCAGCTACTGCACGGACTGCGCCGAGTTCATCTGCGACAACTGCGTGCAGGCGCACCAGAGGTCAGTACACAGCGTGCTGATACCTTCGACCCAGTCAGCTCGGCTCGTCTCAACACTGGTCCCTCGCAAACATTTATATAACGCAAGAAAGGACGCGACATCTGTCTCATCTCTCCGTTATAACATTCACCTGGACGCCTTCAGGGTCCAACTCACAACTGCCACTTACGATGTCGTGTATTTTTAGAGGTAAAAAAAGATTGAACCAAGCACTTTTAAATGTCATAGAATTGGCATCTAACATCAATAGACAAGGAGTTATGTAAAATTTGACACGACGGGCAGAGTGTGATCTGTAACTGCATTTGTTGTGACAGGGCGCGCAAAAAATGATTTTGTCGGGCCTAATATAGCATACTTATTTTATATGGTTGTATCAGTTGTGTTAATTTAAAAAGCAACAAACACGGTACAATCACGTTGCACTGTATAGAGTAGTACGTAAATGGCAAGGTTATGACGTGAATTGTGATGCAGGTTGAAGATAACCAAGGACCACACGATCAAGAGCAAGGAGGAGGCGACGGCGGAGCTGCAGGCCGCGCAGCCCGCCGCCGCGCACGACATGTTCTGCAGCGAGCACCCGCAGGTAGCGCCTGCCACGGCCACGGAACTATACCGATTACCGAATATAGACCGACCTCTTAAATGAGGCACAGGAACAGGGTAGTACACCTGCCGCCCGCGCCTCACTCGGCCCCCGCGGTCGACTCGTTTAAGCGCTCAGTCTATAGACTTGTACACTCGAGGACATTAAGTGGTGAGCCACTGTAGAACATTGTCAATCCTTCACCTGTTTTTAAACACTAAAAAGTAATTGTTTCACTGTGACAGCATTCCATGTATGGTCAGCTATTAAAGTCCTCTAGTGCACTGTGTTGAGTGTTATACTGTCGTGACAGCCATACAAAAACACTGTTTTATTATAGTTTACTTTTTATAGGCATTAGATATCATTTAAAGATACTATTGGTATTGGTAAAAAGAAAACTAAAAAATTGCAGATCCGGTTCCCGCAATAAAAATTCGCACAGATGTGCAAAAGATACTATTAAGATCGCGGTTTTCGCTCGCTGTTCACACATAATGTTTTTCTTTGTAATTGATTTGAATAAATTAAAAATTAAAAAAAAGTGTTAGCGGGTATTAAAAAAGGAGGGTATTTCTCAATTCCACTATATACATTGGTAACGCGTGCGCGTGCGCAGGAGCGGCTGAGCCTGTTCTGCGAGACGTGCGACCGCCTGACGTGCCGCGACTGCCAGCTGCAGCACCACCGGGACCACAAGTACCAGTTCAGCACCGAGATGGCCACGCAGGTACGCCCGCACTCCCTGCACAGGAGCGCACGAGGCACACTACCCGTCTCTTTCTAGAACCAACCTCCCGACTACACTCCCCGAAAATGTCATCGACAATAGTCATATTTTAGCACAGGCCTCCTCTCATGATGATAGGAGCTTCGGCTTAGTTCCCACGCGGGTCCAGTGCGGACCAGTATCTTGACCTGCTATTAAATAAAATTTGAAATTTGCCACTAGAGGCGCTGGTGTCGCGTGAGGTCCAATAACATTCACTTTTCACTGGTTTGACAGCCTTCGTCACATTAGTACATTGTTGTAGAGGCTGGAAAGTGAGCAATAGATGGACGAGTGAGTTCGAGGGCCGAGCCGCAGGTGAGGCCCTCGAAGAGAGACGAGTCCATCTATTGCACTTTTGGTCGAGACATTACATAGTGCTTTTCACGACTACTGCGAGGAAATAAAAAACATGAGCGTAAATACAACAGTAAAGTTTCACTCTCCGCCATATTTTACTTAAAAAAAAAAAACGAGAGCGCTCTAGTGGCCAGTCACGCAAAGGCTTTTTTGTTATGTTATTTTATTAAGCAAAGCGCTTCGAAGTGCTTATTAAACACACCCATAATCGCTTATAATTTTAATATGACGTGACAAGGACGGACTGACGACTCTGACTTTAAGACAAGACTTAAACATTAAAGACAAAACAATTTACGTCAGACGTGGCTGTATGGACCTAGTTTCCTTTGCCTCTCCCTGATGGGATAAACCTTGAAAAAAATTAATATGCAGCACACGACGTGTTCTGATTGGTCGATTTTGTGTAATAGCGCCACAAATTGTGTTCTGATTGGTGGAATCAGGGATCAGCATGCCGATGTGATTGGACGACTTTGGTCTTTGAAACTGTCCAACAATGTTATTGTTGGCCTGTTTGAATTCATAGTTGGCCTGTTCATTCAACCTACAACTATACTTTGTTTTGGGGCCCCATTACTGACCATCTTTTGCCACATTTCCGAGCAGTGGCGTGAAAAAATTATAATTTCTTTCCCTGTTGAAAAGTGATCTCCTTCGTGAAATTATCGCAAATATGGGTTATTTGGCAATGAATTTGAACGCTCTGAAAGCGGATTTTTACTCGATATGATGATAATTATTTATAATTAATAAACTCAATGAGATTCAAGAATTTGTTTCGGCGCCGATCTTATAAAGTCGCCTTTGATAGCTGTACCTCTGGACCTTAGTCAACAGTGGCGCCAACTGGCGAGCAAAGAAACGATAGCCCCCATTGCCTCGCATATGTGAAACCTTCACCACAATGTTTTCCTTCGCCGAAAAGCTCGTGGTAAATCGCCAATGAGATTTCACATTTAAATTCTGAAACTCAGAGGTGCGAGCCCGGGTTCGAACCCAGGACCATCTTGAGGTCGAACCTCCTGTATAGCTGGTTACTGTTGTTTAATTGGTGTGTGCGGGCATGTAGTGAGTTGTGTGCGTGTGTGTGCAGGCGCGCACGCAGATAGCGGCGCTGCTGTCGGAGGTGAGCTACAAGCGCGTGCTGCTGGGCTCCGCCATGAAGGTGATCCGCGAGCGCCAGCTGCTCATCGCCGACAAGAAGAAGGCGCTCGTGCACGAGATCACGCAGACCGTCGTCAAGTGAGACCCGGCGGACCGAGCCGCACGCCCTAACCCTAACCGACACACAATATATACATACATATATCACGTCTTTATCCCTTACGGGGTAGCATAATTAAGGGCGTATAGATGGAAAGGGAAATCAAAATAGTGATGGGCTGCTAGCCGCACCGCCTATAACATGATTCCTAAGACTTTCGCCCATTCCCTCGATGGGCTTTTACCATCTACGCGGGAAGAGAAGCAACTGGTAAATTCTATGTTTTTTCTTCACTCCCAGACCAGCATGGAAGATCTGTACTAACTCAATATCTATACTACAATATTTTAAATACGAAAGTCTGTTACCTTTTTACTCTTAAACTGCTGACTCGATTTGGTTAGATTTGTGTGCGTTTATTAACTAGTTTCACCCCCTTATTCATAAACGCTCTATAGGCTTCTGCTAACTTAACAATCGTTTGTCCTTGTCTGTGAAAGGTAAATGTCAAAGTGACAGATAAGGACAAACGATTGCTAAGTTAGCAGAAGCCTATAGAGCGTTTATGAATAAGGAGGTCAGTCCCGGGGCAGGACATAGCATAGTTTCATCCCAGAAAACCGCATTGTTCCCACGGGATAGCTAAAAGTGAACTACGCGCAGGCGAAATCGCAGGCAACAGCTGTATGAATAAATACGTATCATGAGACAATAATTCGCACCATTTCATGTACTCCCGAGCAAAGCTTGGCTATGGAACTCAGTGGCGTGTCCGCCTAGCTATGTATGCCTAGCTATATTGTATGTTTTTCTTTGCTCTGGGACCAGCATGGGAGAACAGCGCTGCTGGTATCAGCTTTCATAATTAAATTTGGTTTGTTATGTTCTTCAGACTGACGAACGCGATCAACACGCGCGGCAAGCAGCTGGTGTTGCGGCTGAACGAGGTGTGCGACGGCAAGCAGCGCACGCTGAGCGAGAAGAAGGACGCGCTGGAGCAGCTCGCCGCCATCACCGACCACTGCGTCGAGTTCGTCAGCGCCGCGCTGCAGCAGGTCGGTGTTGTGGCTGCCCGGGGGCGCAAACTCAGCTGCTGCTATTGAATTCTTCAAAACAAATGCCACCCGCCTCAATTTTTTATATCTACGGATTTCACGGTTTTTTCACTCACAATCACAAGCTCTTTCCACCACTGTAGAAGAGAAATGATGTCCCGGAATTTTCATACATTTTTTGTTTTCGTTACTACATACGAAATGGAAAATAGTAATAAAATAGGGAAAAAAACAGGGATTTTTTCGTCCGATTAACATTGAACGAGCTCGTGATTCTGAGTAGGAACAACATAAAATTGTTAGGAAATCCTCGTTATTCGATCTAGCGTGGCTCTCCCGGACCGCCAGCGCCAGCCGTTTCCCGTGATCGCGTGTAGCCGCTTAGAGATACGTGGCGGCGTGTGCGTGTAGTGTAGAGCGTGTGCGTGTAGTGTATGAGTGTGTGCGTGTGCAGGGCAGCGACACGGCGGTGCTGTACAGCAAGCGCGCGGTGTGCGCGCACCTGCAGCGCATCAAGTCGCGCCGAGCGGACATCCCCAACCCCGAGATCCCCGTGCGCATCGCGCTCGCGCTCGACAAGCTGCCCGACCTCATCAAAGGTACGCCCCGACACCCCCCACACCCCACACCTTGCGAGGCTCCTCCTATCTCACACCCGTCACCCACATAATGCACCCGCACTAGACACCCTACATCTCACACCCGGCACCCCATCTCACGCCCCGATTCTCGCATCCCATACCGCACACCCTGACTCCCAACTTTCCCATCCTACATCCCGCCGATTTCACTTGACGACTCGTCCTTTTTGACGAACTCGACTCGACTAGAAGAGCCTAGCATAAATGGCTCCACGTTTGTGTTTGTAGTTGATCATTTTGATTTACGACGCCGAGAAACGCATAGCGTTCGGTCTACCATCAGAAACATCATTGAAAACAATGGTTTATCAGCCAAACATCTATCTCCAGACATAAATATCCCCTCAGAAACCACACACGACCGACTGCCCGTCTTCAGCCTTGAAACTGACGTCGAATAACCCTACCACTGTCCTAACCGAAACGACTTGAAAATGTTTACAATATCTAAAAAAAACGCACTGTCCTGCTTTCTCGCTCATCTCTCAGCTCTCTCTCGCTCACTCGTGCCGTCCGTTGTCAGTGCTGTCGTCTATCGGCGCCATCGTGGTCGACGGTAAAGTGGACGGCGGCGGCGCGGCCGCGCAGGGGCCCTACCACCCGCCCGCGCACGCGCACGCGCACCCGCACCAGCAACAGCAACAGCAGCAGCAACAGCAGCAACAACAGCAACAGCAGCAGCAGCAGCAACAGCAGCAGCAGCAGCAAGTTAATGTCAACGTAGCGCTGCATCACGCCGCGATGCAACAGGTAACACTTTGATGCATAGCATACACCATTATGACTGTTTACGACCGCACATTATTCTTGACTTCTGCTACTTCACTTGAGTTCAGTTATATCTAGGGTTGCCACGTCATATCCAAGTGAGAAATAAAGCGATTAGTGATACTTTGTGTCGCCGTCTCCGAAAAAAAATTGATTTAATTTACATGTCGTGAATTTTTGAAGTCGGTTAAAGGCACTGACGGTGGCGACCCTAATTTTATATCACAATTGACAATTATGTTACTGTATTTTTTACTATCTTGACTGTTGTCACGTTGAATGACATATTGAATTTGGAACTAGACTTTGGAAGACTATTTAGTTTTACATTTTACACTGACTCTATTTTAGTTATTTTACACACGATAGCGAAAACGCCACATTAGCTACAATGAGCACTAAACTTGTACAAACACAGCACTATAGTCTTTCCAACCATTTATTTTCTCGATGACAGATGTAGTTTGATAGTTATAGTGTTGTGACCTAATAAGTGATCAGTAGATACGATATCGATCCAATTTTATTATGTAAACGAGTAGTTGAGAAGTATTCAGCTATGGAGCCAATAAAACAACCGACTTGAATGCTAATTTATTACTAAGCGTGCAAAATGGCCGAATGACAGTATGTTTGTAATAAATAAAGTAAAAACTACTGGAAAAACAAAAAATATTTCACCATTAAAATGCTACATTATTCCTGAGTAACATAGGCTATTTTTTATCCCGGTAAAAAATTACAACTTGTACAAAGTCGCAGGAACACATCTAGTTCAATATATACAATACCGATACAATATTGATATTTCAATCATAACATCACTATTTGCATTCCCATAGAATGTAACTTTATTAAAACGTTTATTGTTTATCGTACTTTAAAAAGATATTACTGCATATCTGGACTCAATTTGTCTTAGATGCATATTATATGGGACCAAGGAACAAAATTAGGCAGTCGTCATATTTTTTATACCTCGCATTTAAAAGTTAATTTTTGCATAAAAAGCGCAGTTACATTCTACGGGAGCTGTCATCGAGAAAATAAATGATTGGACAGACTATAACTGCTTGTCCGACCACCATACACACATTATGTCAATAAAATTGAAATGAAAAAAATATTTACCTTGCTACTCCGTTACTCGCGTGCAAGATAACCAAGCCTGTGCGAAATATATATGTTTTTCATGCAATTCCTCCATCCACTACTGCAACATAAATCACATATAATCACACAAACTTAATTATCCCTCTGCACATATTATTTTCACAAAAACCAACAGCATTTGATAACACAACCATCACACAAGCACAATTTATAAGCATACTTCTACTACATCCGGTCTATATTTTGTCTTCTAAAATTGCGTTCACGAATTTTTGACCTTTTATTTCTGAAACAGTGAGTATTTATTCAGAATCGATAGTTAAACCAACCTAATCTCAACTACTGCATTCTGCAGAGGGTTCCGAAATTCTTAATAAGACAGCTTTTCTTGCGTTATGGTAAAAAAACTGTGACTAACGAATATTACGATTTTAAACAATGAAAATTACGAGACTAAAAGTGACCCGCGTCTATCTAATCTTTCTAATACCTTTAGACGAGCAATTCTCCGAAACGGCTCTAACGTGTTTAGGGTTTCGGGGGTGGAGTGATAAAAAAAACTTGCAAAAAAATCGGTCGTCCTGGTACTGAGTTATATTCGAGCCGGGTTCGCAGGCGCCGTAGCATTAGGCGCAGCGCTATCGGCGCGCTGCAGCCGCCGCATGTGTATGACTGGTTGTGGTGATGTTTCCATGCGTCAGACGTTGGCTCGCTACCAGGTGAGCGTGGACCGCTGCCTGGGCGTGGCGGCCGTCGTCAGCCAGGTGCGTTGTCGCTCCGTGCTAGCCTCCCGTGCCGCTAGCACCACACGCCCGAGCCGTACTCTAAACTACCCGTCTGTTTCTAGAACACAGACAACCCCCACTAGACGAGCATGTAAGGCCACTCGCGCTCAGCATATGCACGTTTGGTGCTGTAATAGTACATTACTGTCTAGGCCAGAAAGTAGGCAATTGCTGGCTGAGTATTGGTTTGAACGGACGAGCTTGCGAGTCTGTTTAATAATACGAAGCCAGCAATGCTATTCTGGCCGAGGCAAGTATAGTGCGTTTCTCAAAAATCGAAAATAAAACAACAACAAAAATAAAGGAAAACAAAATAGTGAAAATTGTTTTGCTTTGCCGCCTTTTTCTAACAATGGCATTTGAAGAGAGTATTTTTCTACCCAGAAGACCTAAATGCACACAGATAAACACGTTGTCGTACTAGCTTTTTTTTTAATCTTGTGTTTTAAGTCTTGTCTTTATTTTATAATGGTGATCTGCATTTTTAAAAAGTGAATAACTAGACAGTAACGGAATTAGTGAAAAACAGTAATGTTTTTTTTTTTAATTCTGGACTGACCGGCAACAATTAACTTCCTGTTCTGATATGTAGTTAACAATGACGACTTTAACGAGCATTTTTGAGAAAAGTATCATGCGGCCGCCCGCATGTTGTTGGGGGTTTTCTGTGTTCTCGAACGCACTTTAAGAAAGAGACGGGTAGTATCGCGCGCGGCACGGCTCTCGCTCGCGCGCGTGTCAGCCGCGCTGAGCGTGAAAAGAGCTAATGCCAATTTTGTAATAACTTTTGTAAACTAACGATAAAAACGAATGTAAATTGTTATATTTGGATTACAAGATCTTGCCTCATGGCGGTAAAGATTTAAGAAACTCTTTTATTCTTGAAAAATGAGTCGTCAGGCAGCGTTATTGTGGCAAGCAGAGAGTACGGCGAGCGCGGTCGCCGACGGGCTGGCTTATCGCATTGCATGTTCGTTATTTTCGATGAAATCTTTTTACGTTTTAGGAAAAGTGTTCGTACTAGGATTTTTATTTTCAGTTTTGCAATATCTTAAAAAAATTGCAGCATGTTCTCGATGTTTTAGACGAAGCTAAATGTCATAAGTATCTTTATAATCTGGTGTAGTTCGTTCGCTATGCGAAAAAGTGCTTTCCGTTTTGTTAGCATTTTTTACTGCTGCGGTTACTAATTATGCGTAAATGAAAGATAAGAATTACTTTCCATACTTCGTTTTAAGTTAGCTTGTGATATCCAGCAGCAGTCGTATGCGCCGGGCGCGCTGAGCGGCGGCGTGGGTGGCGTGAGCGGCGTGGGCGCCGTGGGTGGCGTGGGCGGCTACATGGCTGCGCTGGCGGGCGGGCTGCGCGCGCGCAACACGCCGCTGCGGCACGCGCACGTCACCTCCACCACGCACCCGCACCATCTGCACGGTCTGTACACGCACACACACACATCAGACTGTTACACACTCTGTTAAATAAATAGAACGAATTCAAATTAAATGAACTTGCCGTTTTTTAATGTTCGACTGTGTCCTTCTTAATAATATTGAACTGGATATTAAATAAGTGAAATAAGTAAAGAAAAATAAACAAACTGATACAGTTACAACATTTCTGCCGTGAATATGATATCAACAAATGGTGCAACTGCGACGTTGACTCGATTCACCCGGAATATTCATGTGGCGTTTCTTAAATTATGACGTTACAAGACTACCTGTGAACTCAGCGCCCTCTGCTGCTCGCAGGCTCGCGAACACGTGTACGTTATTGATTGGGATAAGTATATAGCGCGCAACAGTTGCAGTAACAGATTGTCGCGTTGCAGGCATGAGTGATCTGAACCTACGTGGACTGCTCAATCAAGGAGCGGGCCGCGGCGCGCGCTCGCCGCTGCAGCCGCACGCGCACCCCGCCATGCACCATGCCTACCAGCAGAGTGAGTGCACACACACATAGCGTAATTTGCTATAGCCTAATAAAAGACATTGTGTGGTTTTATGAAACCACGAAGCAAGTGAAACTTTTTTAGGCATTTAATTCACAATTATCGGAAAATTTAGGGTAATAAAATTGCGTTCTTTATCTTAATTTACTAAATAGAAAATGGGAATGTTAATGGTAAAATGAATAGTAGACAAGGTATCAAATCATATTTTATAATTTCAATTTATATACTAGAGAATGCACAAATATGTGAGAATGTAAATGCTACATTGTCAGCCGATGCGAGCTTTTTGTGCCGCCATATTGGCCTCGGCGGCTCTGCCGAGCGCCTGTCACTTCATCCCCGCTCCGCGGCCGGCTGTAATGCGACATGCGATAGATGGACGAAATAATTTGTGGCGATGGAATAAAGTGTCAGTTTAAAAACTGCGCCGTCTCACGGTCTATTGATTTTATTTGTAACCGATCATTTGAGATGATTTATCGAGTGTTATTGTGTTCGATCGCAGTGATGGGCGCGTACGCGAACAGCGCGTACGCAGCAGCAGCGGCGGCGGCCGGCGGGCTCAGCGGCCGGCGCAGCGGGGGCCCGCGCACGCCCTCCCCCGCGCCGCCCCACGCGCCGCCGCTCACGCCGCCCGCCGCCAAGTGGCACATCCCGCAGTCGCAGCTGCACAACGGTAACCCGCGCGCACACACACACACACACACACACTGAGCGGCCGGCGCAGCGGGGGCCCGCGCACGCCCTCCCCCGCGCCGCCCCACGCGCCGCCGCTCACGCCGCCCGCCGCCAAGTGGCACATCCCGCAGTCGCAGCTGCACAACGGTAACCCGCGCGCACACACACACACACACACACACTGAGCGGCCGGCGCAGCGGGGGCCCGCGCACGCCCTCCCCCGCGCCGCCCCACGCGCCGCCGCTCACGCCGCCCGCCGCCAAGTGGCACATCCCGCAGTCGCAGCTGCACAACGGTAACCCGCGCGCACATACACACACACACACACACACTGAGCGGCCGGCGCAGCGGGGGCCCGCGCACGCCCTCCCCCGCGCCGCCCCACGCGCCGCCGCTCACGCCGCCCGCCGCCAAGTGGCACATCCCGCAGTCGCAGCTGCACAACGGTAACCCGCGCGCACATACACACACACACACACACACTGAGCGGCCGGCGCAGCGGGGGCCCGCGCACGCCCTCCCCCGCGCCGCCCCACGCGCCGCCGCTCACGCCGCCCGCCGCCAAGTGGCACATCCCGCAGTCGCAGCTGCACAACGGTAACCCGCGCGCACATACACACACACACACACACACTGAGCGGCCGGCGCAGCGGGGGCCCGCGCACGCCCTCCCCCGCGCCGCCCCACGCGCCGCCGCTCACGCCGCCCGCCGCCAAGTGGCACATCCCGCAGTCGCAGCTGCACAACGGTAACCCGCGCGCACATACACACACACACACACACACTGAGCGGCCGGCGCAGCGGGGGCCCGCGCACGCCCTCCCCCGCGCCGCCCCACGCGCCGCCGCTCACGCCGCCCGCCGCCAAGTGGCACATCCCGCAGTCGCAGCTGCACAACGGTAACCCGCGCGCACATACACACACACACACACACACTGAGCGGCCGGCGCAGCGGGGGCCCGCGCACGCCCTCCCCCGCGCCGCCCCACGCGCCGCCGCTCACGCCGCCCGCCGCCAAGTGGCACATCCCGCAGTCGCAGCTGCACAACGGTAACCCCGCGCGCACACACAATATAACAATATGCAATATGTTAACAATGATTTGAGTTGTTTACTAACCTCTGTGTTCCCTTGTTCGGCAGGCGGGCTGGAGCTGGCGCTGCTGAGCGCGGGCGCGGCGGGCCCGGCGGCGGGCGCGGACTTCAAGATCACGCTGGGCCGCCCCCGCGCGCCGCCGCCCGCCGTCACCTCCACCAACCCCAAGACGCCCAGCCCCAGCCTCAACGTGAGCACCCGCCCGCACGCACACACACACACCCGCCCACACACAGCACTACAGCCCGACTCGTTGCAGGGCGGCCTGGGCGTGGAGCTGGACAAGGTGTGCGCCGAGTCCGTGCAGGACCTGATGGCCACCATCGCCAAGCTGGACTCCAACGGCGTGCAGGTGCTGCCGGAGCAGCAGCCGCCCGCCGCCGAGCCCGTCGTGCACTCCTCCACCGACGACCGACACGGTACGCGCGCACACACACTGCTGCAGAACCTGCTGCTCACCATCGCCGAGAACCATGGCTTAAGCACCGAGTTAAGCAATTATTAAAATATGGAACAGATCATGCAAGAACGGTATGCCCTCCCTAGACTAAAAAAACAAATGAATTGTCTGATTTTATGAAAACACAAAACGAGTGAAACTTTTTTGAGGTATTGAAATATTTTTATTTGAAAAAATATAAAAATTACATTTTAATGTAATTTAATGATTGAAAAATGAGAATAATAATGGGAAATCAATAATAAACAAAATATCAAATTCAAATTATTTATTAAAATAATCAATTGTACAAATAAATTATAAATGGTTAGTAAGCACTATATTATGTCTATCTATGTATTAGTAAGTACACAACAAAGTTAAGAACTAAACTAATGACTCGACATAAAACAAGTGTGCCTGCGCTTACAACGAAAGTATATTATAAACTGTGCATAGAGTAATTAAATTAAATGCCTAAACTAGGATACGAGAGTACCCTGTATCTTAGGCAAAAGATAGGGTCTATGATTAAATATTAATTGATACAGGGAGTATTATTTTCTGTACAAAGTTAGAAATCAGCATTTTTATCACATATTAAACTAAGGGTTACCTAATGAAAAATAGTTAATTAACTAAGTTATACAACTATCTTCAGCAGGTTTTCGGTTTCCTCGTAAGACAAACTTTGCAACCACCCTGACAGAGTGACTTTACAGTTGCCATAGTTTGAGTCATAAATATTAAGGAGTCTGTTAATTTTATTGTAAAGGAAGGGACCCAAAAACGAGGAGAATTTGCGCCTAAAAGCATGATTGGTGCGGAGTATCTTAAATACTATGTCAGAGCGCCTTTTGCTGAGGATATTAGAGTTGTAGGGAGCCGACATGTGCTGTTTTAGGATGATGCTCAAGATGAAAAGCTGGCGAACCGTGAGTACTCTGCAGGACTGGAACAGTTCTTTGGTAGGGAAAAAGAATGGCCGAGAGGTAGAGACCTTTAAAATAGCTCTTTGAGCTCGTTCAAGAACTATGAGAATTGTCTTCGCGGCACCACCCCAAGACGTAATGCAATAAGACAATAAGGACTGACACAGAGCTGTGTAAATTTGAATAAGCAATTTCTTGTTAGCAACGTCACGCAATTTCTTAAAGATAAAAATCAGTTTACGAACTCTTGCCGCAACTGTGTCAATATGGAGACTAAAGGAAAGGTTAGCATCAATAATTACGCCAAGATATTTAATGTCGGAAGCTTTAGAAATAGCTGGGCAGGAATTACAATCCACTTGGTTAGTGAGGGAACACTGGTGAGCTCGGATAGTATTAAAACCGCACGGTTGTTGTGACTCCCTTATTGAGAAAGCGATGTGCTTCGTTTTTTCAGCGTTTAACGTTAGTAGATTGCGTTGTAACCAGTTAGTCACTTTACATAAACCTATTTGAGCATGATTATAAACATCGTCCCACGTGTTTCCTGAAAAAAGCAGAACTGTGTCATCTGCATATGAGATTAGCGTGCCGTGGCATAGGTCAAGCTTGCATAGATCATTTATGTAAATCAAAAAGAGGGTTGGGGCTAAGATGCTACCTTGGGGTGTCCCGAATTCAATTTTGAGCTCCGAACTGATAAACCTGTCCAGCTTTACGCATTGACGACGGTTTCTGAGGTAATCCGCAAAAAAATCCAATTGTTTACCTCTAATTCCTACGCTTTCTAGTTTATGAATTAATATTGGGATTGACACCGTATCAAATGCCTTGGCAAGATCAAGAAAAATGCCCAAAGTTTTTATACCTTGATCCAAGTTGGATGAAATATAGTCAGTCAAAAGATGCACTGCGTCACTAGTGGATCTGTGAGCCCGAAAGCCAAATTGATTGTTGGACAAGATGTTATTCTTTTCAAGATAGCATACTAACCTTTTATTTACAATTTTTTTCTAAAATTTTAGATAGAGACGGAAGAATAGAAATCGGCCTGTAATTGTTGATATATTCTTTGTTACCAGATTTGTAGACGGGAATCACAATGGCTTTCTTAAGAATGTTAGGAAAAATACCTTCAGATAGGCATTGCTGAAAAATGTGTGTTAAAGGCTTAACTAAAATGTGTTTATACCGCTTAAGGAATCTGTTTGAGATATTATCCCAGCCGACTGCACAATTATCTTTTAAATTGCTAATGATGCATTCAATTTCGCTTTCGTTAGTGTCATACATAACAAACGATTTCATTTGCGGATGAGTCATCATATTATAATTAATATTACTACTACAATTATTTACAAATTTACTCGCAAGGTCTTTGCCGATGTTTGCAAAAAAACTGTTAGCATTATTTACAGCTAGTTGCGGGTTAGTGTGCGAATTAAGCAAATCTTGGTTATTGTCTCGCTTGACCTGAGAGTACGTGATATTTTTGATGAATTTCCAGATCTGTTTGTTATTCTTACTATTTTTTTCTAGTTCAGCACTTTCATATTGACGTTTCAATTTCTTTAGTAGGTTATTACAGAAATTACGGTATCTCTTATAAATGAATGTAAACATCTCGTTATTCGGGTATTGTTTTGTTTTCAGGTGAAGTTTATCACGATGTCGAATACAACGAATTAGTCCGGGCGTGATCCATGGTTTAATAGACCGGGTACTTTTAGATATCTTAATTATCTCTGTATTAGCTGCAAGTCCATTTTGAATGCAAGTAACAAGGTATTCGAGCGAATTGTTAGGGTCAGATGATGCATAAATGCTGTCGAATGAAATATTGCGTAATTCATGTTCAAGGTTAGTATAGTTTGTCTTATTAAATGTTTGCGCACTCATTCTCTTTGGGGGGTTAAGGTTTAAGGCAGTAAGTACGGAATGATGATCGGTTAGGGTTGAGTTAGTAACAAGGGTGGTGGATGAAAGATTAGTTTTCAGTAAAACATGATCAAGGCACGAACCACTTTGGTGGGTGGGCAGCGTATGTGCAGGTGATAAGCCATGAAGTGAGCAGAAGTTGAGATAGTCATGACGTCTAGCGTCGTGGCTATCCTGTGAAATATTAATGTTAATGTCACCTGCCAGAATTATATTTTTATATGGGGACAGCGTGCGTAGAGTAGAGTCGAGTGACTTTAGGAAATTGTCTACATTGATAAAGGAGGGAGACCTGTAAACTGCGACGATGGCTGTATCACGACCTACTCTTAAAATAAGGCTATTGCAATCCTGCACAGTGGGTTCTTCAACCGTTATATCTAAATTGGATTTATAGTACACTACAACACCATCGTTTTGATTAGAGACTCTTTGAGTGCTAAATGAATTATAACCATCTATATCGGGTAAAAATACACCGTGCAGTTTTAGCCAACATTCAGTTAAAGTAAAGTAAAGTAAAATTTATTTTCCAAAATAGACACGAAATACATACAATGTTAGGAAGTTCAATGACTCCACACTAGGCACAGCCTGTATCGTGGCAGCCAAGAAATATCAAAAAAGACACCGTTACCATTAATTATGAAGCGGTCAGATTAACAAAAAAAGGAGGTAAGATAGGAGGTAGGAGTTAAGATTAATACATCACACTGCAAATTAAGACTTTCCAAAAGTACTCTGAAGCCATCGATGTTGCGGTTGATACTACGAATATTTTGTATTAATACGGAAAACGGATGGGTTATTTTTGAAATTATCGATTCACAGTCTTCGACATCACATGGTTTCGAGTGGGATACAGTTAAATTATCTAACTCTAAGTTTATATTTCTATCCATAACTTATAAACTACAATAGGAGCTAAAATTAAGTTACCTTCCTAGTGACGCTCTTAGGCGCCCTCATAGTTAGTCGAGTTGATGTACCTCGTTATGGCGTGCTTCCGCGCAGGGCAGTTTTCGCAGCCCGTTTTGTGGTTGCTTGGCTTTTTGTAGCGCTGGCATGTTGCGCAGACAGGCGCCGCCTCTTTATTGGTGCACTCTTTCATAGCGTGACCCACCTGACCACAGTGACCGCACGTTGACTCAGAGTCACGGCAGTATTTTGCTGAATGGCCGTATTGCTGGCACTTGAAACACCTGGACACGTGAGTGAAGTCTCTGACGGGGAAAGAGGACCAGTTTAAAAACACTCGCTCTTGGGCTATCAATATCTTTCTAATTGATGCCGAAACCTCGATGACAAAGTTGCAGGACCGTCCGTCTTTTTTGCCAGACTTATGGCTTAACTTTGCAAGGCTTGAAAAAGATTCACGAGTGGTACTAGGACTTTTAGGTTCAATGTTCTGCTCGTATAATTGGTCAAAAAATTCCTTCTCCGAAAGGTCATTGGGGAGTCCAAAAATAATCATCTTCGGCTTATGCTTGTCAGGCACAGCGACTGATAGGCCCGATTCAGCAAGTTTCCCGGACGCCTTGAGTTTCTCGACATCCTTCTCACTCTCTGTGCTGATTATAACACCTATCAAACTGTATATATTTTAATTTCAATCTGCATTTAAGTACAAAGTATTATAATAAACACAATCGCTACTCGATCAGCTGATACATGCTATGGGCGCCGCCATACTGACTGCTCTGCCGAGCGCCTGTCACTTTATCCCCACTCCGCAGCCGGCTGTAATGCGACATGCGATAGACAAACGAAAAAAAACGCAGGCGACCTTATTTGCAGTGCGATAAGACTTCTAACTTTAAAATAAGATAATAATCTTTAAACTTTGTTCTTAACGCAAAACATACGCTAACATCCAGTCGGAGGCTTTCGCATCGGCTGGCGCTATCGTTCGTCTCTGTCACACGCATTAAATGATGTTCTATTATGATATTTCTGTCTCGTGCGTTATGTAGTACAGGTGTAGCGTGTCCCCCCGCAGGCAAGCGCGCGAGCGCGGGCGGCGCGGCGCCGGCGGCCGGCGACCCCAACGAGGACTGGTGCGCCGTGTGCATGGACGGCGGCGAGCTCATGTGCTGCGACAAGTGCCCCAAGGTCTTCCACCAGTACTGCCACATACCCACCATCGAGAAGCTGCCCGAGTCAGTACCCTACTTAATGACTACGTTGCTTTTTCTGTCCTAGTTCAGAACCTATACCAATAGCTAATGCGAAATTCGAGCTCATCGCAGCCAGATCGTGAGATATCTACGACGAAACTCTCGCTTCCAAAAAATAGTTCTCGTAAGTGGAAGCGGTCAGAGCGCGGGGTCTAAAGTGATCGGTGTCGCAGGGAGACGGAGACGTGGCAGTGCCTGCTGTGCGTGAACTTCGCGGAGCTGCCGCCGGAGCCGGCGGGGGCGGGCGCGGGCGCGGGCGGGGGCGTGTCGGCGCGCGAGCAGAAGCTCATGGAGCGCGTGACGCTGGAGCTGTACTGCCAGTACGAGCCCTCGCTGCCCTTCCGCGAGCCCGTGCCGCCCGCCAACGCGCACTACCACGCCACGGTACCCCCCACACACGCGCACACACACACACACACACACACACACACACACACACACACACACACACACACACACACACACAACCACACCCACACCCACACCCCCACTCGCACGCCCGATGTACCGTAGCGGAACTTGGCTATAACAAAACAAGCATGAGAATAGAATTAACGCAGTAGATATGAGCACATTAAACAGCGTGAAAGGAGTAACACGAAAAGATACAATAAGGAATAGTGTGATAAGGGAATGTGCTGATAGTACTAGGATGGTAAAAACTATGCTCAGTTGGTTCGGTCACATAGAGGATGGATGAAAGAAGGTTAACTAAACTTGGGAGGGGAAGGTCTAGATGGACGTTCCGTGACGAAATAGGAGAACATACATACATACTGTCACGCCTCTTTCCCACAGGGATAGGCAGCAACTACTTTGTTCCACTTGCTACGATCCTGACACTTCGTTCACTTCATCCACACTCATCAATCTCTTCATACATGCTCGTTGGTTTCGGGTACTTCTGACCTGACCTTTTTCCAAAACGTCACCTATTTAGTCTCGGAACGTCCGTCTAGGCCTTCCCCTCCTAACGTAACCATAAATAAATAAATAGAAGTTTTCAAAAAAGTTCAGATCCGGAATATATGAAATCGATGTCTGGATGAAACGAAAGAGGTATGTCAAAATCGAGATCAAGTCATTGCCTATCCCTATGGAAAAGAGGCGTGACGGTATGTACATGTTCGTCAACTAGTCGGCCGACGTGTCCGTGCAGTCGGCGCAGTGTGCAGTGTACGCGGTGTGTGTTGCAGATCCAGCGGCCGATGTGCCTGGACATGATCCGCATGAAGCTGCAGCCGCGCGAGCCGGCGCGCTACGCGTCCGTCGCGCACTTCGTGGCCGACGTGCGCCTGCTGTTCCGCAACGCCGCGCAGTACAACCCGGTCAGTACGCACCCACACCTGCCCATAAAATAAATAAGAACATAGTAGAACGGAAACTCCCGCTCCGGCCGGACTCAAGGTCACGATATTAGAGTACCCGTTAAGCGGGTATAGTCGGGCTGTCACGGCCGGCGTCGCCGCACGCGCGTTTGGCTGTGCGCGTTCCCTACCTACCTTCGTATTGGAATCAAATAACAATGGCTACGTACTTAAATCACCTTAAATGGCTTCATTTGGTATGGCACTTGTAATAACTTCTTACTTAGAAGTACCTACCTATCTGTAATATGTAGGTACGTACCTAATGATTTATAAATCTCATATTTTGTAAAACTAGAATAAAATAATGGTTTCAAAGTAAATAAAAACATATTTTAGCGATATTATCTTTAGACGTAAGTTGTAATATTTAACAGTAAGCAACCCTAGCAACACGCCTGCAGAGTGGTGTAACGATATGAAGGGGGAAGCAAGTATATAAATGGCGGCGTTTTGGACGCGGTCAAAAGAGATTCCGTTCTACTCTGCTATTATTTATTCTTATGACCTGGAGAACAAGGCTGTTTGCCATCAGATCTTTATGATATGGGCTGGTAGAGGAGCGAGTGGCTCCCCTGATGCTTAGTGAGCACTACCACCCGTGGAGACCCGCAGCACCAATGGATTGCAGCCAGCCGCTGCCAGTTTAGAGGGCTGAAATATATTAGGGAGCAACAAAACCGAATCACTCTTCATACAATTTTCTACGGGAAGTGTTAAGGTTTTTTGGCTCCCGAGTATAGTCTCCGTGCGGAAGGCGGATTGTTTACCGTTACACGGACCGTTCTGATGAGGTGCTTCAACTATTGGCCGCATCGTCATTGCCATACATTCTTCAAAAATATAATCATATTTTTACACTTGTATTACTATTTTTAGGTTAGGCCTTTCAATTAGTATTTTAATCCGGCTAATCGTTGAATCGCCGCATATCCAAACGGCTCTGTTTTTTAAATCAGCTAGCCGTATTGTAATACAACGAATTATACAATCTGACTACGACATGACTGATTACGGGCACAAGAGGCATTTCATCTTAATCCTCTAGGTTGGCAACGCATCTGCAATTCCTCCGGGGTTGCGGGTGTCTGTGGGCAGTGGTGATCACTTACCATCAGGTGACCCACTTGCTCGTTTGCAATCCTATTCACATAAAAAAAAAAAAAAAAAAAACTTTCACATCCACACCGGAAGGCAGCAGTTCGAGCACCACAGCTCCCCCTTAGAATTAGTTAGTAAACTGGTGGTATCGATCTCGCCACCAGAGTTGAGTCGCAGCGGTGTTTCTAATCGGACGTCGTCCCGCAGCCGGAGTCCCAGATCTACAAGGACGCGGTGCGGCTGGAGGAGTTCTTCGACGCGCAGCTCGCCAAGTGGCTGCCCGAGTACGCGTACTGGAGCGGCGAGGGCGAGCCGCCCGCCAAGCGCCCGCGCCTCGACTGACAGGCGCCCCCCGCCGCCCCCGCCCCCGCCCCCCCGCAGCCCTACGTGCCGCACTAGCGGTGCCCGGGGCGTCACTGTAACGCGCAACAGTCACCCCTAGTACCTCCGGGAGCACGTGGCCGCGCAGCTGATTTGGTCGCGTCGGAGGTCACATTACGTAGGGGTTGGCCGCTTGGAACTGCATTATACTTCGAATTTTTCAGCAGAAAAAAGATAAACGATCTTGGCATGTCCTTTTATTGAGACATGGTAAAAAAAAGTAAATAACGGCAAGTTACGATTCACACTAAACGTGGCCTTTAGGTCTTGTTACCTTAGACTCTGTCTACCCCGTAAGGGATAAAGACGTGTTTTATGTATGTTTTTAGGTATGTACGATTCAAAATCCCTGGAATATTATAATTTGTTTTGTTACGGTTTTGTATTTTCCAGTTACCGATTTTTAAAAAGTGTTTTTCAATAAAAAGACTTGACAAGATTGTTTATCTGTTATCTCATGCTAAAGACAGCTGAGCGGTTTGTGAAGAAAAATCACCAACAGAACAGCTGTACAGTCAAGGGCAAAGATATGTAAACACCACTGAGTGTCAAAAAGCATGGTCATCTAAATGGTCATAAATTTGGCAACATACAAAAGTACATAAATTAGTATACATGATTTGAGAGATAACTATGTATACAACATTTGCAATAATATGTCCTCATGTATTAGGCCATAAACTTAGAAACACCGTAAAGTTCAAAAATATGTATGTAGGACCGGGATGAATGAAAAATAAGAATTATGCTTCACAAACTGCGTTTATTAAATTTTTAAAATGAAAATTTGCAACAGCGGTTACGAGCGCGTGCACACCCATCTATGCAAGTCCCTCTTTCTTTCTCCCTCTCGCATTACTATCTCTTTCACACACCACCTTGCATTCCAATTCACGCTTCCATTCCTACATTCGGTCATCCTGCAATCAGTCTGTCCTCAGACTCTACTATAATTAACAAACCAAACTATGTACATAGTGATAAAGTAATATAACGAAACTTATATAATACAACTGGAGATAACTCCAACCGGGAGCGGTAAACAATGCAAATGATCTTATGACCTGGAAAGGCCAGGACCCAGCAGCTTACTCAACTCGACTCAGTGGTAGTTGAATGGACTACTGGCACCCTCCTATTTTTCCAAGTGCTTTAGCCTAATAACAGAGTAATGTTGACAAATCTTAATTAATATAGACTACTTAAGAGAAAATGTTAGTATAGACAATAATCTGCCAATTTATAATTATGACACACCAGTATTAGTATCTTACATGAAATTAAGGCACATTAGTTAAAGTAAGACGAAGATAACATTTAAGTACTTAATAATAATTCCCAAGGGGAATGCAGATAAAAAAAAAAGTAACCTAGGTTAGCTCAAGATATGGTTGCAATGGCCATGGATTAACACTATGGTATTTGGTGAAAATTCAGAGGAATGGACACGAAAATCGAACCAACCTTATTCGCCACCCGAGTCGTCATTCGTCGGCCAGCGCTTCATAGAGTCTGCAGCCGAGCTGGTCTTCCGCGGGCCTTCCTGCACGCTGTCCAGCTTCTCGACCTCGTACCGATCGCAGCCCTTTACGGCAACGACCTTGTAGGGCCCTAGGTATTTAGGTTTAATTTTAGTACATACGCCATACTGTGTTTTCCTGATAGCGACGACATCTCCGACCGTGTAGCTCTGACTTGGTTTCCTTTTACTGTTGTAGGTCTTCATATTCTCATCTTGAATCCTCAGGATTTCACTTTTGGCCTTCATTCGCAGTTCTTCCCTATTTGTCATATAAGTCGCTACCATCTCCTGCTCCAGCAAATTATGTATCTCTATATCCTCTCTACATTTCATCCGTGTACCTGTTAGCAGTTCAAATGGTGATGTTTTAATGCTTCTTTGGTATGTGCTGTTTAGGGCTCGCTGAACACGGCTTACATGTCTGTACCAGAGGGCAGGGCTTTCAATGCACATCTTTGTCAGAATAGAGACAACAATTTTTTGATTGCGCTCTACCTGCCCATTCCCTCTCGGAATTCCTGTTGTGATCTTTACATGTGAGATTTCTTCATTTTGGCAAAAGTCCTCAAATTCCTGGCTGGTGAAAGCAGCCCCTCTGTCTGAAATTATTCTGGTAGGATTTCCAAAGGTTTGCTGATGAATTTTTAGCTTTTCTATAGCTTCCTTGCTTGTGGTGCTCTTGGTAGGGAAAAGCCAGGTGAACTTGGTGAAAGCGTCCACAACAGTAAATATGTAATTGTACTGTTTTTTTGTCTCTGTCATGGGTCCAAGGTGGTCGATATGTATTGTATGTAGTGGTGCATCATTTTTCTCTATAGGGTACAAATAGCCTTCCTGTTTCCCTTCCTTTCTGGTTGCCAACAAGCATGGAATACAGGTAAGTATAAACTGTTCTATTTTTTTCTCTAAGTGCGGTATATAAAAGTCCTTGGTGATGATCTGCATCATTTTTCTTTTGGAGAAGTGACCATTGTCATGTGCTCGTTTAATTATTTCTGTCTCCAGTGTTTTCGGAATAACTAACCGCTTCTCAGGTCCTTTATACAGCAGTCCGTGGTCCAGAGTATAGTCTTCAAAACTTTGCTCCTTCAGTATTTCTTTTATAGCCTTCATACCATCGTCACAGTCTTGGGCGTACCTTATTCCATCATGTAAATCTGCAAATATCACACCCACAAATGGGTGTCTGCTTAAAGCATCAACATGTCGCATTTTAGAGCCTTCACGGTGTTCCACTTCAAAATCATAGTCTTGCAACAATATTATCCATCTTGCAACTTTAGTTGACATAGCCAAGTCCTTCTTCTTCAGGGTCATCTCAAATGCCTTGCAGTCTGTGACTATTTTAAAGTGAAGCCCAAACAAGTAATGACGGAATTTCTTAACGCCTTCCACAATGGCCAATGCTTCCAGTTCATAGCTGCTGTATTTGCTTTGGGCATCACTAGTCCTGCGGCTCCAGTAATGTACAGGGTGTAAGCCTCCATCTTCAATACATTGTTGCATGAGAATCGCGGAGTATGCTCTACTGGATGCGTCTGTGTGCAGCTCCGTCTTTAGGCGAGGATTGAACACTTTCAAAACAGGGTTGGAGGCCAGTTTCTCTTTCAACATGTTGAAGCTTCCCCTGTGTTGGGCATTGAACTTGAATACTTCATCCTTCCTTAAGAGATCTGTTAATGGCTTTGCTATAAGTGCAAAATCTTGAATAAACTTTCTGAAATAAGAGCACAGCCCGATGAAACTATGGAGTTGTTTGACATCTTTTGGCTCCGGGTAACGAGATACTGCTTCAATCTTTCCGGTAGATGGCCTTATCTCTCCATTTTCTATAAGATATCCTAAGTACTCCACTCTTCGTACCATCAACTGACTTTTCTTCCAATTTATATTTAGGCCATAGTCTGATGCGGTCTTCAGTACTTCCTTTAGTTTTTCTAGTGCCTCTTGTTCGGTCTCAGCTGGAATTAATAAATCATCGATGAAAATTATGACACTTCCTTTGGCAATTAAATCCCTAAATATTATGGAGATGAACCTGGTAAACACCTTTGGGCAGATTGCTATTCCAAATGGAGCTCTTAAAAATTCATATTGCCCCGTCATTGTTACAAACGAAGTGTACTGAATAGAGTCCTCATGAACCTGCAGGTGAAAATATCCATTTTTTAAGTCGAGGGCACTAAATATCTTAGCATTCTGGCATCTGTCAATGTGGCTGTCAATAAGCGGCAGGGGATACTGATCTTTCACCATTTTTTGATTTAACTTTCTGTAATCTACACAAACTCGTAAACTTCCATCTTTTTTTCTGACAAGTACTAGAGGGCTGGAATATTCAGATGTACTTACCCGAACAATACCTTCATCCAACCATTGTTGTATTTGCATGTCTACTTCCTGTTGTTCTTTTAGAGCGAGCCGCCGTGGCCTTTGTACCACTGGCACATCGTCTTTGAGATGAATTTGGAGCTTAATCGGAGCCTCCTTCGTCTTCGCGGGTACATACGACGTCATGAGCCGCTTCACATGTTGTCGCATGGCCAGGCTTATCTCACCACCTATAATATCAAGATCAGACACAAAACACATAAGGTTCCGAAACCATTCCTCGTTAGCGGGTAACAAAAACACCTTATTGCTATCCATGACCATTACAGTACGTTGTAAGAAATGCTGACCAATAATAATCGAATACGGCATTACATCTTTAGGAACAATGTGGAAACTAGTGTCATTAAACGTTTGACTGTCGACACGCACTGTTACTATGAGCAATCCCAAAGCACAAACCTTCTTAGCGCCAAGTCCCGTCATTACAACGTTCGATTCAACGCATTTCGGCGACCCTAAACTACGATAACACGCAACAGACATTAAATTCACATCACTGCCCGAATCAATCAACGCGTCAATGATTTTCCCGCATATTTCAAGTGATTTGATCGGCTTCGTAAGGATTTTTTTTTCAATGTTTACGTTCAGTATGTCAGCAGCCGGGTCAAGGTACTCGGCCGTGTCAGTGTCACAGCCGTCGCGGGCGCCGCCATCTTGCTCGTCACCGCTAGTGCTGCCATCTACGTCGTTTAATTGAGCGCGTTCCGATTCACAGTCGCAGCAAAACGTTGCCGAAGTCTGCTTGCCAGTAATGCGCGCCGATGCTGAGTTTGATCGCGCCCTGTTGCCACCTTGCATCCGGCGGAAACTCTGTTGACGTTGGTTTGAGGTTGCAACGTCGCTTCGTTCGCCGGCGCTGCCACTGCTCCCTCCTTGTCGCGCACCGCACTGAGAGGCAAGATGTCCGAACGTATTGCAATTGAAGCACTTTGCACCTTTGTTTCTATGCGGGCATTCTGCCGAAATATGCTTATTTTCACCACAATTATAGCATTTTCTCGCTTCGACTTGGCTTCGGGCTTGCATGTTTGGAGTCGCCGTGGTTCGCTGTCGTTGCACTTCGTTTTCATGCTTGGTTTTTTCTTTAATTGCTTCGTAAATCTTCAACTTTTCTTTTAACTCATTGTAGCTAGTAACGCCGTACAACATTATTTTGTTTTGTTCTCGATCCACAATGCCGTCTATTATATATTTAATAGCTACGTAATCCGCCATTTTTCCCCGTCGGCCGAGCTCCTTCATAACGAGCATGTAGTCAAGACACGATTCGTCACGGCGTTTCTTTCTAGAGCTCATCATCTCGTGGATGGTCTTGGCATCTATGGAATCGGTGAACTCTTTTACGAGGGCCGCTTTTAGCTCAGACCACGATTTATGCGGTCGCTCGGCGCGTAGCCACAGAGCCGCCGTGCCTGTCAGCGCCCGCCTTGCTACGAGCAGCTGCTGCAGCGGGGTCCACCCGAAGATTTCCGCGTGATCTTCAACGTCTTCGATCCATCTAGTCACCGCATAAGTCTTGTCCCGCCCGCTGAATGCCGGGATTAAGTCCGCCGTCATATGCAACATCCCGCGTCCGCCGGCTCCATTCTCGGGCTCCTCAGGGTCATCTTGCCGGCTCTGGCGTCTATTTTCCTTCCCCATGATTCTTCGTCTCGTCGTTTAAACGTCTTTCGTCTTCACTTATTTCGCCGTCAAGTCGAGATGAGCGTCGTCGTGGCACGCGGACCGTTAGGTTAACCGCACGGTTTTCCGTCGTCGTTACGTTACCGATGAGTCTTATTTTTCTAATCCCGGACGAGCCCCCAAAATGTAGGACCGGGATGAATGAAAAATAAGAATTATGCTTCACAAACTGCGTTTATTAAATTTTTAAAATGAAAATTTGCAACAGCGGTTACGAGCGCGTGCACACCCATCTATGCAAGTCCCTCTTTCTTTCTCCCTCTCGCATTACTATCTCTTTCACACACCACCTTGCATTCCAATTCACGCTTCCATTCCTACATGTATACACTATTTAACCATTAATTATGTATCTAATATGATAACCAAAAATATGTAAACAATCCAAAATTCTATTAACACAACTCTATTGTCAGGAGCTTATGAACGTATTTTTTGCGTAACATCGAACTCTGTAATCTTAATGTAATCAGCCAACCACTTGAAGCTTCAAGTCGTATACAACAACTGCTATTCCGAACTCTTTAACTGATCATTACTCTATTTATTTTAAATCACGTCATGTGCCCACAATCTTGCTAAATGTGGCCTGTAGGTTGTAGGTACCTGTTACCATAGACTCTGTCTACCCCTTAAGGGATAAAGACGTGATTTGTGCATGTGCATGTGTCATGTGTCACTTTTGGATTTTTTAATTCCATTTGACTTACCGTTTCTTATGGTTTATCTGGCGGCTTTTCATTAATTTTGAAGGAGAAAATGTATCGTTTAAGCGATCATTTAAAACATAGGATTGTTGCCTCATGCGAGGAAGGTATATACGTGCTTGATATAGCTCTGCTGACGAATTAGGCATCACGGTAAGAAATATTAAACTTGTTAATAATAACCTACTATAGAAAATATTACTCTCTAATCACTTTGTCTTAAGTTTAAGGAGTGGTTTTCTTTATTATACAGTTATTTTAAGTATACTTTGCCTTTTATTAAGTAAAAAAGTGGACTTGTAATGGCTGAAAATAAATGATGATGATGATGATGGTGATGAAGTAAAAAAAAAATTGAAAATAGCGTAAATCGTCAATTACTGTATGATTTGATATTGACGACACGGATGGCTCAGTGGTGAAGCAACCGCTTTCTGAGTCGAAGGTCCCGGGGTCGAAACCCGGCCAGGGTAATGTTTGTGTGATCAACTCGAATATTTGTGCTTGGGTCATGGATGTTCTACATACATACATACATACGATATACATATACATATATCACGTCTTTATTCCTTACGGGGTAGACAGAGCCTGAGGAAACAAAACCTTAAGGCCACGTTTAGCATGATTGTAGGCGTATAGGTGGAAAAATTAATCAAAATAGTGATGGGTTGCTAGCCGCATCGCCTATAACATGATTCCAAAGAATTTCGCCCATTCCCTCGATGGACTTTTACCATCTGCGCGGGACGAGAAGCAACTGGTACATTCTATGTTTTTCTTATACCTACATACATACATTCACACATACATACATACATACGTACATTCTATGTTCTATATATTTAAGTATGTATTTATTTATATAGGTATGTATATCGTCATCTACTCGTAACTAATACCCATAACACAAGCCTTCTTGAGTTTATGTATACATATTTCGATACTTTGGGTATATATTTATTTTTGTCCCTGAATGTACCTAGCGTTTTCATCTTCAATCAAAATCAACGAAATCTGAATCTGTAAAATCTATTAAACATGCCGATTGATAACGTCGTGGTGACAGGTCAAAACATGCGACAAACATATGCAATGACAAGTCTGTACTGTTTTCGTGAATTGTCAAAACATACTTTACAAATTTGTTTCGTGTGACTAGGCCGTAAAGTTGATATTCGCAGATTACATTTTGTATACATATTTTTGTGGCAATTACTGAATCTATATTTAATTACATAAGTATGACTATAATATTTAGCATTATTTGCAGGATACTAATAATGGAATTTTGATTGTATACAAGTTTTTGGACTTGCCAGGTACATATTTATGTTGCCAGTGTAGTTTGCATATTAATTCCCATTTGAATGAGTATATATCTTTTTAACTTTATATGATTACTTATTTTCTTTCACATTACTTGCATATATATCTTTGCCCTTGACTGTACTGGCAGAGACGGTTCTTCAGGCACGGTTTACACGCAAGTTGCCTCCAAAAGCGCGCGCGCCGGCGGCGGTCGTCCGCCGGATAGATTTTGTTTTTGGAGGTTTATTAAAGCGTGGTGGAGATCCCTAAATGTAGGCGCGCAACTTAGGAAGCCCTTTCGAGCTGATGCTGCCTTCAACGCCGGCGACCTCGTACTGTATTTAGAAAATAAATGAAATTAAAGCACATTAGATTTAAAAAAAGGTAATGAATTTTCTTACAAGGAATAAAGGTGAAATTATAATAGAAGCCGATTTGTATTTGCCAAACCGCTGACGATTTTAACTACTAGACAGCCATTTAAACGTTGTTCTAAGAAATGGGATGTAATTATTGAAATTGATAAAGCAGGAGGCGTATCTTTGGACGAAGTATGTCCGTTAGGTTTCTAAGCAATCCGTGGTTCATTCTCGAGATGATGATGAATTTTAATAATTATGTTTTGTCTCGCGGGAGTTTTGTATCAAAAACGACATCAGGATGTTTGCAGAGGACGAGTTTGGTTCGTGTTTGGGAAGCAACTGGTTGTGTTTAGACTGCTCGTCGCGTCACGCCAAATATTGCCAGTATTGAATGCCGGGAAGTAAATTATTAATTAAGGACCGCTTTTTAACGCCGAACCGGAATCAATCGATGTTTGCTTGTTTTTCCTTGTCATTAAAATTGGACCTCCGGCAGCAAAAACTTAAATCTGGTGTAAGTTGCGGTCCCGCGCGTTTTGGCACTACTGATCTGTTCTTAAAATCTAAATTAGAAGTTCAATATTTTTAGCTGCAAATTTAAGTATATGTAGTATACATTACATTTATAGTTGTATCTAATTGTAAAATGCTGTTTCTGAAATGCTCTGGAAATTACTGTAGTATAAAAGTATTTTATTGTTCAATACGGAATGAAATTTTGTTAAGTTCACAATTTTGTACGGTTTGTTATGGTCAGGTTCTTTTTTAACACAAAACTGACCAGCGATTGTCCCCTACCTCGCTCAATGGACGGACAGTTCAGAGGCCAAAGGCGAACATCGCTGGTTCAGTCGCAGCCTATTCACTCTGGCCTCGGAAGCCCTAGGCTCAGGCTGTAACATGTCGTTTCGTGTTTGTGGCGATGCAGTGCTGCAGTGCTGCAGGCAGGCAGGCGGCAGACACTCGCGTCCCGACCACATCCCGCGCGGGATTGTTCTTGTACATATTGTAGAAGTAGTTCTATTACATTATATAATTTTAATAAATACTTAATTAATGTGCTCTATGTGCAAGTAATGATGTTAGACTTAATAGAGTATTTTACGTGTAAAACGTGTAATTTATTTTATCTGAGTGCATCGCTTACCGTCACTGGTACGAGTACACGAGGAAAGATATATACTGTGTTTTAAAAATAATCTGCATATTTTAGCGGGTGTTGGGTTGCGCTGGATACCCCTGGAAATGTTTTTCAGGATTTTTTAATCGTGATTAGGATGAAAAACCTTCACAGGGGCACTCGGTCACTGACTCAGCCTGCTGGGGACTACTGCACGTTGTGAAGACCAAACTGTACAAAACTGGCAGCCGCGCCAGCCGCGCGCTGCTGCGTAACTTCCACTTGTTTTGGCTTAACTTATTTGTACTAAGGATCTGAATGTTATGGAGATACTCTGCCCGTTACGTGTTGGGCGCGGGCGCAGGCCTATTTTTTTAATGTTAGGTAGATGTTATGTTGTGGTAAGTCTGATGGCCTACTGCCCGCTGTACAGTCGCTAGCAGATACGTTGCAGCCGTATACTTAAGTGCTCGAAAATATTTGAACACGCACGTATGGGGCTGACTGTACGGCCGTGTTCATATAGTGTCGAGTACGTGGAGTGTTCCGGCGTGTCTGAGGGCCGCTGCGGGGGGGGGGGCGCAGTTGTATATCTTGATTCCTACTAGATACCCAATATTTTTACAAAGCTTCAGTATCATAAGTGACTAGGTATTCTATTTCTACTTATTTTTCTTTTCAAAATGAAAGATACTTCGTCGGCGAGATGTATTTATTTCCTAGCTGTACATGTTATTCCTTTTAATTAACATAAGACAGAGCGTAGATGTATTTTTTATGATTTTACTGTTAAGAAAGAATGATAATCTTTGTATCGTACGAATATCACAAGTACGCATTAATTTTTTTGTCTTGAGTACCGAAATGTGATGTACCAGGACCCATGCTCTCTGTCGGAACCACTTGATTGTTGAACATTTTATAAAATAATAACTTTGTATTGACGTTTATTATTAGAAGAGCGGAGGCAGTCGAAGCTGCCACCACACGGGCGCAACTGCACATGAATGCACAAAGCACTGGTTCCATCCGTGTGGTCGGAGCTTTGCGTGAGTGAGGCAAATATTTGCATGTTGAGAGAAGCTACGAGAGCTGGAGGTTTATCGGCATTTTCATTAATCTCTTGACGTATGAACATTATAAAATTAGAAATATATGCCATTTATTGGATACAATGCGTATTATTTTCTTTACCCTAACCTGGAATAGTTTAATCCTTACAAATTTATAGATTGAGAAAAAAAACTTGTTCAAGAAATAACAAAGAATGTTGTCAAATCAGGCATCTCGTTTTTGCACACAAAAAGGTTTTAAAACCTACATTACGGTATTTGCCATTCACATAGCAACACTGGACACTAAATTATGCAAAAATTATTCGCAATACTATTTGACACTTGCCAAATAGCCTTCAACTGAATCACGTTAGCAATTTAGGTTTCGTAATTCAACTATTGATTGAATTCGTATGACAGTTGGCGTTTGGCTGACAACACGTTATCAGTCCGGTGCGCTGTCGCTGTCAGGCTGTCACAAACAACTGAACGCTGTCGCTCGTCTTTTGTTGTTGTTAAATAAACAACTTTTATTTATTTCGATACGAGAAATAAAGTGAGAACCGAGAGCGGCTGCAGTAGCGGAGACGCGGCGGGCAGTGGCAGACGTGTTCACGAGGTGAGTGACCCCTGCACAGGTTGTTGACCTGCCGAAAATATCTGACGTTTACAGTATCGATAGGAAATAAATCTTAATACTAGTAACTTCTTATAACGGTAGCGTGCATAGTCAGTCCCTTTACTACAGTAGGTTGTTAGGTGGGTGCTCTTAAGTTCTAAAATATGGGAATCTTGAAGGCCGAGTTCTGGGAATGGGTTTTAAATGTCTTAAACCGGTTTGATTTGCGGTTATGCGATTGTTGTATTGGGTGCACTGCAGGACTAGTTCGAGACGATTGGGGTTTATCATACCTTTTTTAAATAAATTTTCGTAACACAGATTTGTTGATTTTTTTATGGTCCTAAACACAACAGCACAAAATGGGTAATGTGGGTGTTGAGTTAACTTATCAAGTATTGAAGTGACTAAAATAAGTAGTATGTAGCTAGACTCCGTTTAATTATTAGTTTCTCTTGGGACCTTACCTTACGTTACTTTTACATGTAGACAGAACCATGTAATTCATGGTTCCTAGTGAGATGTAGTTTTTTTCAATATGGCTATCTTGCAAAAAAATATGTAGATTAAGTCCGTTTTGATGGTGCCATACATTTTGACCGCACTAAACTGCACAACACTATTTATCTAGATACAATTTTTTGCTCAAGGTAACCTGCTTGGTCAAATTTTCAAAACAATTCAGTATCTTTTGCCATATTTTTAAACATTTTAGATTCATTGTGCTAGTAAATGTCTGTGGTCACTAATTCATGTCTGATTTGGTGGGCTAAATGAATAGCCCATCAAGTTAGTTGCACAATGTTTGTAAATACACTAAACATTTATTTTATTGCCTCATGCCTAATAATATAATATAAGAAATGAAATGAAACTTTAACTACAGCTCAACCTTGTACACATCCTTTGTCAAAGGTGTTCTCTTAGAAATTAGAAAATAAATACTGTATTGTTTGTTATTTATTATGTCAGTTGTTTTTATCCAATGAGCTATCTAATGCTAAATAAAATAACAAAAAATTGCTATTTAGTAGATATCTAGAGCTGAACCATGCATACATTTTATCTCATTGATGAAGATGAGGAATGAGGTACACAAAATGGTCAGTGAGGAGTGTTGGTGACTCTACCAACTTAACTAAACAATCTGTGACCAACGACAACGACCGAGGGGCTACTTCAAAATTAGGTCCTTAACTCAAAAGAATTCCCAGTTGACATTGCGTCGCTGCCTGTGACCGCGGCGGCGTGTCGCAACGCGCCGTATCACGGCCGATTGTTTATTGCCTGACAAGTATCTGGGGCATTGACTGCTTATCAGTAGGTATTTATTTATTATTACGTGGCTTCATTAGCAACCACTCCGCCGCTGACACTGTGTCGCAACACGAACAACAAACAACTTAATGAGTATTGCTTGGACTACCTTCTGCCTCTGAGACTACCGGCTAAAGCTCGCCATCCCCTAGACTTGTAAACGTTGGCAATTTTGGAAATCAAACAACTCCACCATTCGAAAGCGGTAAAATGGTTTAAGAGCAGATCAAATAAAATTTTCGACTGACCCTACTGACAGAACAAGTCGAGTCAAGATTGAAATACGAGCAGGCCTGGAACCTTGGCAACTTTTCACCACTTTCAAATGATAGCCTCTGAACTCTATTTAGACTAGACGATGTCTCTTGACAAGAGGACGACGTCTATAAGAGTGGTGTATTCACATCGACTTGATCACATATTTGATAGTTACAGCGTAGACAAGCAGTAGCGAGTATGCGGCTGATAATCCTGGAGGACGCGAGCGTGGTGGCGGACTGGGCGGCGCGCTTCGTGCTGCAGCGCATCAAGGAGTTCGCGCCGGGCCCGGGGCGCCACTTCGTGCTGGGGCTGCCCACGGGCGGCACGCCGCTCGGCATGTACCGCCGCCTCATCGACTTCTACAAGGAGGGCCGGCTCTCCTTCAAGCACGTCACCACCTTCAACATGGACGAGTACGTCGGTCAGTATCATCCACGTTTCGAAGCTCCACATACTTCTAAGAAAGTAATCCCTGTGCTTGGGTTTCAATCGTGACCCGTTCTCTGGAAGGCGGTCGGGCGGCGTGTGCTGCTGGGCGCGCGTGATCAGTTGAGTAACACCTGACTCCATATAAATATTTACGAACGGGTCAAGTAGGGCCAGTACAGACGGTCGGTCGCAGTTAGCGAGCAGTTTTACCGACTGCAATGGAGCTGCAGCAGAATATGTACGAGCAGTCGGCAGTTGGCGGCTACGTTGCAGTCGAATGCAGTCCGTCTATACTGGCCCTTACGATTGCAAGCCTATATAGCCAGCAATCAGCGATAACTTCGTGGGTCAAGGCTTTTTGAGAATCACATCGCGAAGTCTGAACTGCGACAACGTTATTTCTGAACTTAAGGAACATCACCACAGAAGTTAGCATATAGCATAGCTTAGTATTTAACTACAATATTCAACAATGACCTACTAGTTAGCGACGACTGTGACAAGGACGTCTGACCTAACCGCAACGGATAGCGGTAACCGCCGGCAGTTCACTAGCAAGGCTGCGTGCTGCTACGAATGCGTTCAACTATTTACTTATTCTTGGCCAATCTGAGCGCTAAGGAGCAGAATGATAGAACAGTGTCTCTGTAAACTCCATACCTTGTGACCCTCTTTCACTCTTAATTTTATCTTATTCTTAGATGTATAGACGGACAGAAAGACAGACAGTCAGCAGATGTTTAGGCCACTGCGTATAATTGATCGCGATTGCGTGGCAGGGCTGCCGCGGGACCACCCCGAGTCGTACCACTACTACATGTGGAACGAGTTCTTCAAGCACGTGGACATCGAGCCCGGCAACGCGCACGTGCTGGACGGCAACGCGCCCGACCTGGTGGCCGAGTGCCGCCGCTTCGAGGACCTCATCAAGCAGGCCGGCGGCGTGCACCTCTTCGTCGGAGGTATGTACGACACACTACCCGACAGTCCCGCCACGCGTTACGAGTGACGTGTTTTATTTGTCTCGAATGTTAACTTTATTTTGGACCGTGATCACGAGCTCGAACCATTTGGTTCCATCACAAAAACTGTGTATTTCTTACAAAACTAAAGCTCAAAAACATTTGAAATGGCACTTTCAGAGTATTGTGCTTTAAAAAATATCACCGCTGACCCGCCGTACAACTTTCTCACAGTAGTGTCTTTATCCCTCGATGGTTTATCCCATTCTGATCGCGGTCTAGTTTTGTCCAAACCATTCTGCTGCTGAGTAGCTGCATGTGTGGTGACGTGCGGTGACTGCGCAGGCATCGGCCCGGACGGGCACATCGCGTTCAACGAGCCGGGCTCGTCGCTGGTGTCGCGCACGCGCGTCAAGACGCTCGCCTACGACACGCTGGAGGCCAACAAGCGCTTCTTCGGCAACGACATCAGCAAGGTGCCGCGCAAGGCGCTCACGGTCGGCGTCGGCACCGTCATGGACGCCAAGGAGGTACGCCGTCGCCACCCAGCAGGGCGGGGTTCAAAAAAAAATGACGCTCCCCATAGTCCAGCCCATAGGCCGTAGGGCGGAAACACAGGTAATTTAAGGACCATTTTGAAAATTGCTGTACCAGGGCGTGCGGTGGGGTTCGTCAGTTGTCACCTTACCGCTGCCTACACTGCACAGCTAGCACGAGCCGAGATAAACTACGCGTCATTTCCTTACTCTTCGTTCTACAAAGAGACGGCTTCGCGCGCTCTCGTGCTAGCCGGTTGGCGACCCCCCACTGCCAACTCCTATGCTGAGCTGCACCATACTTTACTAACGCGCCGCACTACATAGCAGGGTCCTCCGCCGCGAGATGTGAGAGTAATGGTTCAGTATATTATATTTCTTACATTTGTCGACTAGCGCGTGTCTGCAGCCGTATGTGAAGCATTAACACTCGCTGCGTTGTCTCGCCCCTTGCCCTGCCCCGGCTGCCGCGTGGTGTGTGGTGATACTATGCGTGTTTGTCTGTGTGCGCAGGTGATGATCCTGATCACGGGCGTGCACAAGGCGCTGGCGCTGTCGCGCGCCGTGGAGGAGGGCGTCAACCACATGTGGACCGTCTCCGCCTTCCAGCAGCACCCGCAGGCGAGTACACAGAGAGACCGGCGATGTGCCCGAGTGCACCGAGTGTCACAATAGGTGTTCATTACATTTCACGAATTCGTCAGAACAGTCGATCTGATCACATCCAAAAAGTTCCGTACTCAAGTTACAACGTTAAAAAGAATTAAAAAAACTGTGTACACTGAGCGCGTAGTACTGAAACGCATGTAAATTCGTTGGCTAGGTAAATTATAAGCCAATGATAGGGAAGGTGGGTATTTAGGCCGACTACCCGGATGACTAGGTATGATATATTTTCTGCAAGACTCGCGGTATAAGTCAAAGCAAGTTTTCAAGATTCTATCACAAACTTATATCTAGTAACTGTTTGGTTGGCTCCCGCAGGCGCTGTTCATCTGCGACGAGGACGCCACGCTGGAGCTGCGCGTCAAGACCGTCAAGTACTTCAAGGTACGCCGTAAATACTCGCTCTCGGTAGTGTCGGTACAGTCGCCGTCAGATATACCGCAGCGGGCGAGCTCCTCAAATATTTTGGGAGCAGCGTTAAATTTCAATAAATTCGTAACGTGTGCTGATGTCATTAACCTTATCTAGTATAAGGGTGCGGCTCCACTGAGGCGGAGACGAGCGGAGCGGAGAGGAGACGTGTGGGGATCGACCAATCATATTACATTCATATTACATGAAATCCACATCTCGTCTCCGATCTGTAATATGATTGGTCGATCCCCACACGTCTCCTCTCCGCTCCGCTCGTCTCCGCCTCAGTGGAGCCGCAGCCTAACGATTTTATTAAAATTTTGCTCCGAAATATTTGAGGCCTTCGCCCGTTGCGATATATCATCTGATCTGCTGGCGACTGGACAATGCCATCAATACTAACACTCTCGGTGCAAGGTTCTCTTAAGAAAGATCATACCAAAGTCCAAAATACGCTGACGCCACGTAATTAGAGCTGCGTTAAAATTGCAATAAATAATTACTGCGGTTCACAAAATTATAGCTTATGTTACAGTCTTCGTTTCGTTGCGACTAGACGTTGTCGCATGATTGGAAAAGGAGGATTGGCGAGAGACATTAAGAAAAAGCACTATTGTACGGTCGTCAGCGTATTTTGACTTCGCTATAGTCTTTTACTGGGCAAATTCTTACCTCATCCTCATATATACATATACTATCTCAATATACTATAAATACATATAACAACTATCATGTCTTATTTGAGGAAACTATCAGTATCATCACATAGTAACGTAACGTTGCATGACGGTGGCCGGCGCGGCGCGCACTCAGACCTCCCCTGCCACCTCCTGGTCCTTGCTACAATACTTAAACTGACTCAAAATAACATTGTCTAAACTGGGAAAATTGTGTGCGAGCGAACAAGCAAAATGGTGAAGCATATTGTATTATAAGCTTCAATAGTAGGCTAGTATGCTCTGTACTTAGCTAACCTAACATGGCAATAAAAGGGTTCCAAATTCAAAATTGATTCACCAGCCAGCGTGGGTGCTTTCCATTTGTTTCACAGCATTTTCAAATAAACAAAATACTCAATACAAATAACTCCAGCAGTTACCATTTCAAATTCCACATAAGAAGAAAAGCAAGTATCCGCTTCTGGACCAAATCATAAATCATGAGCAGACTTCTAAGTCTGGCTAGAACTTCGGCATTGTGCTTGTCGCTCGCACGTGTTGGTGTGGAGGTCTGAGTGTGCGTGTGTGTGTAGGCGCTGAGCGAGGAGCACCAGAAGATGATCGCGGAGGAGCCCGTGGCCGCGCAGCGCGTGCTGCACTGACCGCCGCCCCCACCACCCGCATCACATACCGCGAAAGCTAACTGACCTTAAGATTTGATTAGCCCATATGTTAGAGAGAGATCTAGACTCATGAGTAACTAGAGGGAACAGACTTGAACCAGTTAAGAAAATTATGAAATGTATCGAGCGCAGAAAGCAGAAATTAATTGCAGTTGCAAATTGTGAAATCATGTGCAATTTTACGAATTCAATTTGTTATTATTGTAGTTTTATAGTTTCTGCGCTCGCCACTCCCGGTGCTAAAGGTTCTACGTCAAAATAATGTTTAAAAGAATTATTTACAATTTTACTGATTATTAAGACACAATTATACTGCATATAAGTCAAAATGAAATAAGCGAGTGAAATGATGTGTGACATTAAAGCAGTCAGAGTGACATAACCTTCATACATCCTGCTTATTCCATTTTAGCTGTGTGCCGTGTCTAAATTAAATGTACTAGCGTGGCCGCGCTTACAGAGCCTCATGGACGTCCACAACAAACTGATCGAGGACACGCGGTGAGCCCCCCCTCCCCCCCTCGCGCCGCGCGGAGCCCGGCTGAACGCTAACTCGAAAGGAGTTTAATTTTATACATACATGTTATGTTTATAACCAAACTTTTAAAAAATAAGTTACATGTATAATAAATATGTATATTTTGAGAAATTGTTTTATTTAATATACATACATACAACAACCACGTCTTTAACCCTACGGCGTAAACAGTGCCTAAGGTAACAAGACCTAAAGACAACATTTTAGCATAATCTTATTGTGGTGTGTAGTGTGTGGTGTTTTTTTTATCACTTAGAAATATTGGTACACAGCATGGCCAGCATGACATGCTGCTTATTAAATTGTTTTACAAATGTACAGTAACCACTAACTGTAACTGTAAAGTAAATCAACACTCGGAATGTTAAAAACAATATTAAGCTTTCAGATCATGAATAAATTATAAAATAAGTTTCACATTAGAATCACTAGGACTTTTCTTTTAGCCTATTCATTCATCCAGCTCAGAAATCACTTGAACCTTATATCCTACCATACACAAAAGAAAGTCTTCAGCCCATTGATTCTGTATAACACCACACAGACAACTACACGGGCACCCACAGGGCACAAGTTCACCACGCACAAACACTCCAATAGTCTGAACTGAACCACATTACGCACCTGTGGTCACTATCCCTGGCAGCCTCGTGCCACGCGCATGTGCGTCACCAGTCGGTGGCGCCGCCGCCGGCCACTCGGCACAGGCGCGCCAGCAGGCCGGCCAGCTGCAGCGGCGCGCCGAGCCCGTCCGCCACGCGCATGTGCGTCAGCCCCACCTCGCGGATGAACGCCAGCCGCAGCTCCTCGCTCGCCTCCAGCGTCTTGCACACGCGGAAAATGTTGCTCACGATGTCCTCCGCCGCGTACCCCAGCTTGCACAGCTTCGCGATCACCTGCCAACAAACACATTGTTGAAGCACAGACACAAGACACTGACGCAGAGCAGCTTAGATGATATGATGATCCCGGAAGTATTTGAAGATGTATATATTTGGTTGTGCAAGTAGGGAACCTTGTAGGCCTCGTGTATGTCCTGGCGCGCGCAGGCCTCCAGCATGCCGCGCACCAGCTGCGGGTGCGGCTCGTCGCACACCTTGAACACGTGCTCGGGGCTCACGTGCGCGAAGCCCTGCGCCGTCGCCTGCGCACAATACATCACTCACTAAAATAATAGAATCCAGCCCCAGTCTCAGACATAAATACATCCCAAGGAAAACTTCCATCTTTCTGCAGGTCTGACTTTAAGCCAATGGGACCTTCCATTAGTGAGCACCTTAACGGGATAGCACAGTTGAACTAATGGTTCTATTAATGACTGTAAGCCTAAGCGAGCCATACCTGCAGGTTGTTGAGCGCGGCGCGCAGGTCGCCCTGCGCCGTGAACACGACTGCGCTCACGCCCTCCTCTGTGTACGACAGCTGCTCCTTCTCACACACCTCTATCACCTGACAAACAATACATATATTATGCCATCAAAAACAAGTCTCCGCAACTCAGTTCTTCTACTGTAAAAAGTAGTAAGATGTATGTAATACCAAGTCGGTTAATTTATTCAGTCCCTACTAAAAAACCATTAACAGTAAAATACCTTGGCAAGTATCTGAGCATCAGACAGCTTGGAGTAGCGCAGCACGGCGCAGCGCGACTGTATAGGCTCTATGATCTTTTCGGAGGTGTTTGCGGCGAGCGCGAAGCGCGTGGTGCTCGAGTACAGCTCCATGGTGCGCCGCAGCGCCTGCTGCGCGCCCTCCGTCATGCTGTCTGCCTCGTCCAGGATCACCATCTTGTGGCGCCCAGCAGGCAGCGTAACCTGCACGTCACAGGTTATTTGCAACACAATTGTAAAGAATTCGATTCACAAGAACAAATTGTAAGAAATAATTGACTATGAATAACAGCTTACCAAACGAATAATTCCGACAGATAAAGATCAATGAAATAATATTGATACGGGTTTGTAAATGAAGCAAACCTCGGTCTTGTTTACACGGTTTACACTGAAGTAGCTACAGCAATGTGTACCTTCTGCTGCGCGAACATCTTGATCTTGTTGCGCACGACGTCGATGCCGCGGTCGTTGGAGGCGTTGAGCTCGAGCACGGCGTCGCGGTAGGAGGCGCCGAGCAGCGCGCGCGCCAGGCAAAGGATCGTCGTGGTCTTGCCCACGCCGGGCGGGCCCGCGATTATGATGTTGGGCGCGTTGCCGGAGCGCGCGAACACCGCAAGCCGGGCCACCGTGTCCTCGTTGCCCACGATGTCATTGAACGTCTGCGGCCGGTACTTTTCGATCCACGGCAGGTGCCCAGCCGGCTTGCTCGTGTTCGACTTCGATGGTTTCTGCTCCGGCTCGTCTACCTCCATTATAGTCACCTCCTCATCACTCATTTTTACGAGTCTTAAGCTTTATATTACTTGTTTAACACTTAAAATCAAACCAAAACCGCAATAAGTTAAACAACATAACCGTACCGCGCGTTTTCTTTGAAATTTGACTGAGTAGTGATCTGACAGTGACATTCAAGGGAAGCATAGACAAAACTTTTTTGTTTGGTCTATCGTAACGTGTCTAAGCCACTAGTTTAAAAGAGTAGACCAATTTTAACTTCATGGTTTAGTTTAGGTAAGTTAAATTATTCATCTGGCATATTCGTACCTTACATAGAGGGCTGTAAATTCATTAAATTTAATTCGTATTCAAAAGTGATTAGTGGAAGGAAATGAAGTGAATCAACCATTACAGCAAAACTTTTTTTTTTTTTGGTTTGTTATACAGCAAAACTACTTTTAAACATACCTGGAACGGCTGCATTTGCCAAATTGACTTAATTCCTGCTGACTGACAGTGACATGATAGACAGTTGACAGAAACAGAAACGGGACTAACTAAAGAAATCCTCTTTTGTGTAAACAATATAGTTTCCAGTTGAAATCGGGAACAATTTTGATAATATTTAAGCAAAAAATCTATACTAATCTTTAAATCAAGCGTATCTCTAGTGAGATCAGTAACCTGGCGCACTGAATGATCTGTTAACCCGGGGACGACTGGTGAATCATCACATCATCTTCTTTATTTGACCTCGAACAGGTAAATATTCTCATATATCTAGTTGACAAATTATTCTTCATCTAATATGATTGGTCAATGAAATACAACTTCACTATGTGAAAATAACAATAATTTAGAAAAAAAATATTGCGACATTACACCAAGCTAGCCTCATAAGCATATTATGTGCTTCTTAGGCGGCGAGGTGTGGTCGCGATGGAGTGGCTATTCGGGCACCGCATGTCGCCGGAGGAGATGCTGCGCAAGAACCAGCGCGCGCTGAACAAGGCCGTGCGCGACCTGGAGCGCGAGCGCGCCAAGATGGAGCAGCAGGAGAAGAAGCTCATCAACGACATCAAGAAGCTCGCCAAGGAGGGCCAGATGGTGCGCGCTTAGGATAGGAAAGCTAGTGCTCGTGAAAAATTAACACGAGTGCAATGTCCATTCCAAAGAAACCCTTAACATCCTTAACCTTTTGAACGCCAAGCTTAGCTACATAGTAAAGCTATTTTCATTCTTATGCATTTTCATGAAAGTCATTTTTACACTTATAATCTCTGTCGGCCATAGCTGACATTGGCAGTCAAAAGGTTAAATGCATGGTTTATTTTTGTTAATATAATTACATGTGCTACCTAATAGAAAAAATAAATGTTGGTGCAAAAGGTGCATGCTATACCCAGCATTTTTAGGGTTTAACCAATATCACCATAACATAAGAAGTATTATGACTAGCTGCAACCAGTCATTTCTCTGAACTTCCACTTGTTTTCTTCAATAAACAGGTATTCATTTGTGACTTCTTCTTCAATTAGAAACTAGATGCCAAGGTCCTAAACACTTCACATCAATATCTCACGGAACAGCTTTCTAATTCAATGCAATTCCCATTCAACCCCAAACACCAACTCATACTGTATTCTATCACATTCCAGGATGCAGTGAAAATAATGGCAAAGGACCTGGTGCGCACGCGGCGCTACGTGCGCAAGTTCATGCTGATGAAGGCCAACATCCAGGCCGTAGGGCTCAAGATCCAGACGCTCAAGTCCCAGAGCACCATGGCCACCGCCATGCGCGGCGTCACGCGCGCCATGGCCACCATGAACAGGCAGCTCAACATGCCGCAGATACAGAAGATCCTACAGGTGGCATATGCTGCATCATATAATATTTAACTCCATTTACATGATTCTCCTGTTGGTTTTTGTTGGTCCTGTGTGTTTGCCTGGCCAGTGAATATCCGAGTGTGGCTCCACTCTAACATTATCCTCCAATGTTGCCACAGCTTTAGTTAAACTAGACTCATGGCAGGTGTTGTCTTTGGTTTTTATAAAAAGTCAACCCTGAACATCATTTCTTTTAACAATATTTATTTGCTGAGAGAATAATGATGAAAAAAATGCTGTAAAAATGCTGAATACTGACCCCAAACTTGGCTTTTACAATGAAGTGAATGTTTACTAGATCAGGAACTTGACAAAGAGTGGTGGAGCCGGCCCTAAATCTCAGTACCACAAAATACAGTGAGATGAATGTGGTTTTCTGTGTGCAGGAGTTCGAGAAGCAGTCGGAAATCATGGACATGAAGGAGGAGATGATGAACGACTCTATCGACGAGGCCATGGAGGGCGACGAGGACGAGGACGAGAGGTTCGTGCCGCCACGCGCGCTGCTCAGGCGCGGTGCTCGCGCAGTCGCTGTAGCCCAAACGCACATGACAAGTGGCAATGCACTTGAGCAGCGCCACTCTTCACACGTAGTGTTCGCGTGCCTGCTAGTGAAAGAGAAAAAACTATTATAAGGCATTAGTATTAGCGCACGTCTGAATCCTTTATGAGAACCATTTAATACACATACACAAATCACGTCTATATCCCTTACGGGGAAGACAGAGCCTGAGGTAACAAAACCTAAACGCCACATTTAGCATGATTGTGGGCGTATAGGAAATAATAATAGGAAAAAGAAATCAAAATAGTGATGGGTTGCTAGCCGCATCGCCTATAACATGATTCCTAAGAATTTCGCCCATTCCCTCGATGGGCTTTTACCATCTGCGCGGGACGAGAAGCCACTGGTACATTCTATGTTTTTCCTTTGCTCCCATGCCAGCATGGAACCATTTAATGATGGCTTTAAAACCAATATTTGCAATTATTTTATCGAGCGGATTTCATTCAATTACATATTATGATTTTTTTGCTGAACTGAAAAGAATAGTTTTTCTTTAAAAAATGCTTAGATAACATAAATTTCAAGGTTTTAGTTTTAGTTATTTTTAACCTGTTAACGGCGCGTGTAACTGACATGCGCTGCACACGTGCGCCGCTGGCGGCGTGCTGTGTACTAAACTTCCATTTTTTGACATTTTAAAAAAGGTAAACAATCTTGACCTGTCTTTTTATTGAAAAACACTTTTTACTATTTTAAACCCCTGAAATGTCGTGATTTGTTTTGTTATGGTTTTGTATGTGTCAGTAACCGAATTTTATAGTGTTTTTCAGTAAAAAAACAAGGCAAGACCGTTTGCCTTAAATAAAAAACGAAGTTTACTAATGTGCTTGGTGTTGCAGCGACGCGGTGGTCGGCCAGATCCTGGACGAGCTGGGGCTGCAGCTCAACGACACGCTGTCGGGGCTCCCGCAGGCCTCCGGCTCGCTCTCCGTGCCCGGTCAGTGCCGCACTCCGCACTCTTATCATTATCGCAGTCCCTGCCGGCGACGCAGACACAGCTCTAGTCTGCTCAATCTAAATTATGTATTAGTGTTTGTTTTTCTTTCAACTTTGCATGATACTTGCGTTTTGTATATTTTGCGTAATACTAGATCCACACGCTCTACTTTTCACTCTTGTCGGTTTTTGCGCACGAGTCAATGGCGAGTACAGGTGAAACACTTTAGTACTTGACCTGTCGTATATGGTCGTGCACAGAACTGATACGGGACTAAGTCATTTTTCTATTCTGGAACGTCAATTTGTCTATTCGCACACATTACTCACGCATACAACAGGTCATTTACTTAAGTTTTTCACCTATAACGCGATGACTCAGCATAGTCAGGCTCGCGCGTGTACATGTGAGACGTTAAAATGATGCGTGAAAGCCACATCCCCATTCATCAGCTCGTTCAGATCGCACCGATAAGCCATCGAGGCATCCTATGCAACATATGCATATGTATAATGCGGGGCGTGTCAGGTGTGGACCGGCGATGTCATGTTGTTGTCGTGTGCAGCGGGCAAGCTGCCGGCGCCGGCGCAGGCGGTGGCGGGCGGCTCGGGCGGCTCGGGCGGCGCGGGCGGCGCGGCCGACGCCGACGCAGAGCTGCAGGCGCGCCTCGACAACCTGCGCCGCGAGTGACCGCGCGCACACACACACCACTACTGTGCTGCCACACGTTACACTGCAAGGATAGGACGCGCCTATTACGCCTTTTAATTTGCGTTCGCGTTAGTTCCGTTTCGTTTTGTAAGCGAAGAGATTTATAAGTAAGGTTAAAATTGGACACGGAAGCGCGTCTTCCTCGACTGTGGTTCTGTGGTGATCTTTTTTTTAATTTCCTCACCGTTAACACGTATTCGACGATCCGAGTACACGTGAGTGAAACCTAAGAATATTTGTATCTATTGTTATCTCCGCTGCACCGCAGCGTGGTCCGCGCGGAGCTTCAGACGTTTCCCTGTCCGTCCGCGCGTGGCGTGTGGCGCCACCGTCGCGATCTGCTAACTCGGGTGACTCGCTGCGCGCGCGGCGTCGCTTAGTGCTTTGTACATAGATCTATTTATAAAAAAAATCTGCTAGACTTGCAGGTTTACCCCGCTAGGCCGCGTGTGTATTAGAATGATTTATTTGTACATTGCGATGCATAATTTTGTGATAACGTTCGCATGCAATAGAAATAGAATGTAATGGCCCCAGCGGGAATATGTATAATATTTTATAACTGGAATCAGCCCGCACCCCGCGCCGCCCCCGCCCCGCGGACGCGCTCTGGGGGCGTGCTCGGGACAAACGCGATGTTGTTATTATTCTAATGATTAAGTTTATTACATTTTAATAAATATTTTTGTAACTATCCTGTTTGTATTCTTGGAGAAAATAAAACACAAAGTAACCCTCTCCTCTCCGTTTATTCATACGATTGCACGGGTACGCTAACACGGAATATAACATTATTAAAATATGCTTCGCTTAAAACAATGTATCTAAAAATTGCACATCCCCTAACACTACCTTAACGCTACGTAAGGAAAGTCGCTTACAATTATACACTTGATTATGAAACGATAAATACAGTTCTTATAACACTTGGCGCGGCCTGCGGGAGCCCCGCAGCCGCCGAGGGGACTCGGGCCAGGCGCTGCACGCCGCTGCGCGTCACAACAAGCGACTTGACAGAACTAGCAACGACCAAACTTGCCGAGACTTGTTGAGACTGGCGGCGAGTGGCGGCGGCAGAGGCTACGAGTTACATCTGTTAGCGAAGTGATTTCCGACATCTGAGGGACTGCCCTCAAATAGAAATTCGAACTTCGTATCATACCGCCCCTCCGACTGTAATATTAAACAGTATTAGTGTAAGCGAGATGGCACGATTCGAACTTGGAATTTGGGTGTATCGAGCTGTCGCGAGCGTCAGGGCGCTCGTGCGGCGCTCGCCCGGGAGCGCGCCGCTGCTGCAGCCTCTGCCCCCGCGGCGGCCGACTCCGCTGCTCCCGACACGCACTATTCCTTATTACAGACTTGGATATTTCATAAGCAACGTTCTTTCCTGCTTTGCCACGATCGACTGCATCAGTAGCCACAATGGACCGGTCGGCCACCCCTGCACTCCTTATTACTTGAAAAGTTACACAAGTGGTTGCTGAAAAACTACACTTACATTGGGAATAGAAAAATATTTTTTGGGATATGTTTTTTTTAGTTAGTATTGATCGTTTGGGTTACGATATTCGGTCGTTTCGGGATCCGGTCGACGCCACAGATCCAAGGGGAGATTACATCGTTCACAGTAAGTCTACATACAAAATTATATAAAAAAATACACTTATATTCTAAATCCGTAGGCGGTGAAAGGAGAAACATGATTTAACTAGGTTTGGCTCGGCCGCGCGTCGCGCTGGACGCGCCCGCTACGACGTCGGGAATACCCCGCACGCGGAGCCGCGGTAAAGGGAGCGGTACCAAAATACAAGGATCTACTAAACGTGTGCTAGTCTACCGTCCGCGGGGGTCAGGCTGACCGGCGGACCCGGCTGCCATGCCCGGTCGCACTCCGGCGAGTATCAGCAGCCAGCCGCTGCTGGCCCGCGGCCGCCGGCGGAAGTCGGACGCCTGGAGTCTCACTGCACGTCGAGAACGCGAGCGACGGCGGCGAGGCCGGCGGACACCTCCGCCGCCTGGCCACGAACACTGGCACACAACACGACACGGAAACTATACAACAACGGGTAAAGATGTAACGCGTCAATAAGAGCCGAGCACATATCACAGACCGCGCGGCGCCACTGCACCACCCCCCCGCCCCCCGCCCGGCAGCCGCGGCGAGGGAGATCTATCTGGCGGGGGCGGGCGCGGGCGCGGGGGCGGGGGCGGGCGCGGGCGGCAGCAGCGCGCTCAGCGCGATGCCCAGCTGGCCCAGGTAGTACGTCGACATCACCACCACCTGACGGAGCGAGGGAACCGGAGGTCAGTGCCTGCTGCTTATATCGACATGTCCGAACAGTCTATTACCCATGGCTCTATTATTTGGCACTACTGGCCAAATTAAATCTCATAAATGGGAGGTAGGTTTAGGTTATGTTAGATCTTCAGCAGGCCAAAAATACCCAAAAGTAGGAATTCCGTCGACTATGTTAAACTTGATTTTGAAATAGAAATCTTTGGACAGTAGTGCGACTCAGTAGTGCCACGGGAAATAGAGGGTCCGAAGTCTATGCATCGATTCCTTCTGAATTGAAAGTTTTTATTTAACAAAATTTTAAGGCTTGTAACAAAAAAATATAAATATTTGTAACCAGAAGTCAAGTTTCAAACGGTGCGTGAATTTATGCAAAATTACGACAAACACAAGATGACGTACGCGGAGAGCAGATACCTGTTTGTGGGGCACGGGGCCCCTGAACAAGCTGTAGCCGAGCACGGCGTCCGACAGCACGAACAGCAGCGCGCCCAGCGGCGCGGCCAGCGCGCGGGCGGACGCGGGCGCGGGCGGCAGCGTGGCCAGCGCGCGCCACGCCATGGCGGCCAGCAGCGCGGCGTAGGGCGGCGTCAGCACGCGCAGCAAGCCCGGCGCCGGCAGCAGCGCGCAGTACAGCGCCGTGGCCGCCACCCAGCCCGCGGCCGCCGCGCGCGCCCGCGCCGCCCGCCGGCAGCAGAACGCCGCGATGTAGCACACGTGCGCCGCGCCGAACAGCGCCATGCCCGGCACCAGCTGCGCCGGCCACACCAGGCACGCGTCCCCCAGCGCGCTCGCCGCCAGCCCCAGGCTCACCAGCCGCGCGTACCGCCGGCTGCCACACACGCGACCATGAGCATCGCCTGAACCAGGGGCGAGCCGGACCCATCCCGAGATATTGAACGGGTTACCGCCACGAAAATGGCTACGACCAGGAACCAGCCCGCCCCAGAAAGTGACCCTAAATACCTCCTTCGAAAAATATGTACACCTATCTATGTATATGTAGAACGGCACGAGCGCCGCGCGTCACGCGAGCCAGTCGGTCTCGGAGCCTGACGCGGCCTTATCGCTAGGGTTGCCATACGTTCCGTATATACGGGACTGTCGCCGTATTTAAGTATCACGTCCCGTATTGTTACTTGTCCCGTTTATCAATATTTCAATATACACGTACTAAAGGCTCGAAGCCGACGGCTGGCGAGAGGCGCGGTTGCGAGGAGAGCTGAGGGAGGGCGGTGCGGACCGCTCGGTCACTATCAATTCAATCGCGTAGTCACAGTGAACTCGTGTGTCCCGCATCAGTTCTCAACAATAATGGCAACCCTACTGTCTCGATGTTATTTAGCGGCTCGTAATCCACTCGCGTGTTATAAAAGCGTACCTAGTGTGTAGCCCTGCGTTATGGAAGTGTAGTGCGCGTGGGTAGAGCCCTGTGCATGTGGAGTGCATTGCGCGGCGCGACCCTCAGTCGCTATACAAAAATCGTAAAGTGAACTCGCTTATTAATTGTCGGGAAATCTTGTATATTAATTTTCCCAATAAAAAGTAAAAGTTTAAGGACAATTTGGTTATTCATAAACCCGAAACCATAATTGGCGCAGTCTACGGAACGGAGCATAATCTCTTCAAACATCAAGAGTACCTGCTTCCGCCGAATCTACGAGCCTGCCCGAGCACAGAAAATGATAAAAATATGGTGAGTCCAGCCAGTTCCTCTCTCTTCCTTGAATCCTAATTATAATATTTAAAAAAAAACGTGTATTTTGTGAAGTAAGTACGTAACAAAGACTCTGACAATCGACGTCGACATCTAACAAAAAAAAAAAAAAAAAAACGAGTGTAAAGAGATAATCTGTGTATTTAATTTATACGACATATATCAGTTAATATTTTGTGAAATGGAGGTTGATGCCGTTAATTTGTTTAAGATAGCTTTAACTATTGTTCCCGTTTACGATGGGAACCCAAACCAATTGTTTAGGTTCATTTCCACAAGTGAATCAATTCTAACCCAATTTTACAATGTCAATGATCCGAACAATTTTCAGAACCAAATTGTGTTACAAAATATTCTTGGTAAATTAAAAGGTAGAGCAGAAGAAGTGGTAAATATACACGGTTCAGCGACATGGGCAAGTGTAAAATCAGTGCTATTGCAACATTTTTCAGACCAAAGAGATGAAAATGCGTTAAACAGAGATTTAGTGAATTTAAGACAAGAAAATGAAACTCCACAACAATTTTATACTCGCTGCATGCAATTGCTGAATACTATAATTAACTATGTTTCCCTACATGAAATTGATGAAAACCTGAGAACCGGTAAAAGAACATTTTTCACCGCTCAGACACTCAAAACATTTTTAGCCGGACTAAAAGAACCACTTGGGTCCACAATACGGGCAATGAGACCAGCAGATATGCCCACCGCCTTAACGTACATAAAAGAAGAACAAAACATCCAATATTTACAAAAAAATACGCAAGACAATCAGTCGGTGTCAAAGCCGTTAATTCAACCAAAAACATCAACTGCATTTAAACCTTTCCAATTTAACAGACCGAACAATACATTCGTAAATAACACCCCATTTACACCTAAACCAATCGGTCAATACCCTTTCAGACATCCTAATTTTAGTCAAATAAGGCCTGTAAATAATTTTAATAATAATTCTAACCGAATGCAGCAAAATCAGTTCAGAACTAACCAGCCGAATTTCATATCTAGACAGAACCCTCAGCCAATGAGTGGAATTTCGTACCGTTCTGCACAAATACCATTACGACCCATGTTCAATCCCATGGAACCCCAAAGACGCAATTATTTTCAACCAGTCGTACAGAACCCTAATAGCAACTTTGTTATCGAAGAGGTACATAATACCGAACATGCACCTTTAGGCGCAGATTTCTCAGAACAAGCTTACGGCGACGCTTCGTCATCAACATCACCGTCGCATGCAGATAATGCCACCGGCGTTGCTACCGCGAACTATGCAGAGCAGTTTAATGACTCACAATATTATTTAAATGAATTTGATGTTACTCAATCTGTTTCTAATGACGAAAATGAAAATTTTTGCCAGGTTTTGGAAATAAAACCCAATTCTTAACTGAGATTAATGTCCACCTGAAGAGACAATTACCCTTCATCGAAATAAAAAACCCACCCTTGAAATTGCTTATTGACACTGGTGCTAATCAATCTTTTCTTTCACCTGAAGCTGTAGCAAAATACTTTAGGCACATACCAATGAATTATGAACCCTTTGCTGTAACAAATTTGAACTGTACCACTAGCAATGACCACTCTATTGAAATACCATCTTTTGAGGAATTAAACCAAAACAGTAAATTGAAGTTCTATATATACAAATTCCATAATATTTTCGATGGACTAATCGGATTTCAGATGCTAGAAAACTTAAAAGCAAGCGTTGACATTGGCAAAAAAACGCTCGTTACTCCAAATTCACAAATACCAATTCAAATACTGAATTCCGGTATACGAAATTTGTTTGAAGCTCTTGTAAGAGCAGGGTCCGCAAAAATTGTTAAAATACCTGTTTCAATGGAAAACTCCGAATTCTACTTACCGGAAACGAAATTAAATAAATGCACGATTCCACCAATCGTATCTGTTTCAAAAAATGGTTACGCTCTCGTAGAAATATCAAATCCAACGAAAAATGACATATTTGTCAGCCTTATGTCCCCATTGACTGTTTTTCCACTGCATCCCAATTTCGAACTTCACAACTTTGAATCGGTTTTTCCGGAAAATGATCAAATTGAGTCATTAATACGATCTGAACATTTAAATTCTGAAGAAAAACACTGTCTTCTTGCATTATGCAAAAAATATAAAGATATTTTTTATGATGACACACAGCCCCTTACATTTACAAATCAGATTAAACACCAAATCAAAACAACCGATGAAGTACCTATTTACGTCAAAAGTTATAGATATCCGCAAATCCATAAAGCTGAAATTCAGGCTCAAATCGATAAAATGCTTAAGCAAAAAATCATACAACCATCTGATAGCCCTTGGTCTTCTCCAATATGGATAGTCCCAAAAAAAACCGATAGTTCCGGCGAAGTAAAATGGAGACTCGTCGTAGATTATAGAAAGCTGAATGAAAAAACAATTGCAGATCGATATCCCATTCCGAATATATCCGATATATTAGATAAGCTTGGCAAATGCCAATATTTCACAACAATAGATTTGTACAGCGGATTTCATCAAATCGAAATGTGCAAACAAGACATACAAAAAACCGCTTTTAGTGTTGATAATGGCCACTACGAATATTTACGCATGCCATTTGGCTTAAAAAATGCCCCGTCCACCTTCGAACGCGTAATTGACAACGTGTTACGAGGACTATCTAATGTCACCGTCTACTGCGACGACATCATTATCTATAGCACCTCTCTGCAAGAGCATATGCTCAACATCGAAAGCGTTTTTCAACGACTCCGTGATGCCAATTTCAAAATTCAGCCCCTGAAGTCCGAATTTCTAAAAAAAGAAACGCCTTTCCTAGGCCACATCATTACGTCTGATGGAATAAAACCAGATTCTAACAAGGTACAAGCCATACAGCAATACCCCCTTCCAAAAACAGCAAAAGAAATAAAATCGTTTTTGGGTTTACTCGGGTACTATCGGAAGTTTATCCCTAACTTTGCAAAATTAACAAAACCCTTCACCTCATGCTTAAAAAAAGGCGCAAAAATACAGCTTAATTCAGAATACATTAACTGTTTTAAATTATGTCAGAATATTCTCAGCAACGATCCTATACTGCAATACCCGGACTTCACGAGAGAATTTAATCTCAGAACGGATGCGTCCAACTTTGCTGTTGGTGCAGTCCTGTCCCAAGGCCCCATCGGCGCCGATAAACCGATCGCTTACGCGTCCCGCACGCTCAACGACAGCGAAGTCCACTACAGTACAATAGAAAAAGAGCTACTAGCCATCATATGGGCCACAAAATATTTTAGACCATATTTGTTTGGGAGACGTTTTAATATTGTAACGGACCATAGACCTCTTCAATATTTAATGAATCTAAAAGAACCCAATTCTCGTCTGATAAGATGGAAACTTAAATTAGACGAATTTGACTACAAAATTATCTACAAAAAGGGATCTTCAAACGCCAACGCAGATGCGTTATCTAGGATAGAACTACAAAATAACGAAATCAGCCCTATCGAAACACAAATTGTTGATGTTGACATCGATCAATTATCAATGGTTGCTAATAACAGAACAGAGATACCACAAGACGAAACTCAAACTGTTCATACATCGTTAGAAAATCCGATCCTTGAAATTCCAATATGTGAAAATACCATAAATACTTGTAACAACCAAATATTTATCGAAATCGTTTACCACTCACCCCAAAAACCTATAACAAAGCAAATATTTCCGAATAAAAAACGGACTTATGTTCAAATCAGCCAAAGTAACTTTGACTCTGACATAATTTCTTTATTTAAAGATCAAATTGACCCTAATGCTACATACGGCATATACGTATCCCAAAGCAGTCTTATTCCTAAGATTACGACCATACTGCAAACTGTCTTCAAGAGCTCTTCACTCAAATTAAAATTTTTCAAAGAAAAACTAGATGACGTTCCTGAATTAGATAAACAACTTCTCATAGTAAAAAACTTCCACGAAGGAAAAACAAACCACCGTGGTGTACAGGAAGTCGAACAACGCGTAAAAAGAACGTATTATTGGCCAAATCAAACAAAATTTATAACAGAATTTATTAACAACTGTGAAATCTGTCAAAAGTGTAAATACGAGCGTCATCCAAACAAACAAGAATTTCAAATCGTCCCTATTCCACAAAAACCATTCGAAATAGTTCACATCGACACGTTCACTGTGAAAACACAAAAATTTCTAACTATTATTGATAGCTTTTCGAAATACGCACAAGCGTACCCGCTTGAAAGTCTAACAGGCGTCAGCGTCTTGAACGCCCTTATTATATTTATGACCCACCATGGCCTACCACTATGTCTCACCGCTGACCGAGGAACGGAATTTAAAAACCTGCCCCTTAAAGAATTTGCTCAACTCCATAAGATAAATTTACACTTTATTAGCGTAAATAACCCTGCATCGAACGGCCTCATTGAAAGATTTCATTCCACAGCACTCGAACATATTCGCATACTCGAGCAAACTCGACCTGAGCTTTCCACGAACGAACTCATGCTATATGCTGTACTCGGGTACAATAATTCTATTCATTCTGTAACTAATAAAAAACCAATCGAAATAATAAACGGCCACATAGATAATGGAGATCCGTTGGATATCAACTTAGAAACCTTTTGTATGCAAAATTACGTTCAAAAACACAAAGAGATTACAAAAATTTTATATTCCAAATTAAATGAACAATTACAGCAAAAACATGCTAATACTATGACAAAACATAACAAAAATCGAGAAACTCCCTTACAGTACGCAGAAAATACTTTAATCTACTCAAAAAATCCATTGGCGGTAAGAAATAAAACACAACCTCGTTACATTACGAGGAAAGTTAGCAAAGATTTGGGTTTAAAAGTATTGGATATAAAAGATCAGCTATGTAATAAAAGGAATATCAAGAGACCCCTCCGTAACCAAAGGACCTTGTTACAGGACGCTTCTACTCCTGTATCATCTACTCTCGGTCACCCGGAGCCAGCAACCAATAGCCAGCACTCCGGTAACATTAACCCCGTTATCCAATAATCCCGGTATCTTGCCCTTCTACTTAGGTCTCGCAAAAATACATAAGTACGACCATAAGTTTGTACACTTTTATGATCTAGATAAGATAAGAGATAGCATAGAAACATTAGATAATAATATATCTAGGTTTAGTGAGTACCTTAGAGCGACCGACCCTAAATACTTTAGTAGTTTTTACGTGTCGAATCAAGAACTCAAAAACAACTTAGACTTAATATTAAAAAAATATAATTCTGTTAGTATAAGTAACTCTAGGCTTAAGCGAGGCCTCATCGACGGTTTGGGCTCTATCATTAAGAGTATAACAGGCAATTTAGATCATAATGATGCTGTCAAATATACGAAAGCAATCTCCATATTACAAAAAAATCAAGAACATCTCAAAAACTCAGTGACACAAAGTATAACCTTAAATAAACATCTTTTGCGAGCATACAACTCTACCTTATCAGCAATAGTAAACAATCAGTATAAAATACATACACAGATTATCGAAGTGACTAGAGAGATCAATATGACGAACTACAGACTAACAGACTTCATAAAAATGACTAGCCTCTATTATCTACTGCAATCAAACTGCCAAATGATTCTTGACTTTTTGAACTCCTTAGAAAATGCTATCTCATTTTCAAGAGTACATATCACACACCATAGTGTGATTGCTCCAGATAACGTGCAGTACATCTCTGAAACTTTAAATACTCTTTACGATAGAGACAAGCTAATTATCGACTTACATACTGACTCTAGGGACATTTACGACATAATTGAATCCGGATCTTATTACGTTGACAATACAATAGTTTTTATTTTAAAGTTTCCCATAATGAGCAAAAGTACATATTCCTATTATCACCTTTATCCTACTCCTACCTCTAACAATACAATTATCATACCTCCTAAGCCTTTTCTGGCGATGGACGAAAACCGTTATATATATATGGAACAACAATGCAATATGTTTAAAGACTACTACTACTGCAAAGAAACGGCATTCGCCCCCTCCGGCGGCCAACACGTCGACTGTATCCATCAGCTCATCTTGAAACACGACATTGTCGCAACGTGCTCTTACACTACTGTTAACATGCTTCCGGAAGTCTGGCAGAAACTGGACGACGGACATTATATACTATCCTGTAACAAACCTACCAAAATCCGGCTAGTCTGCGCAGAAGAGAGTCACAATTCTATTCAAGGAACCTTTTTGATCGAGCTCCCCGAAGGATGTACCATTTCAACACAACGAAACACCGTAAAAAATATTCAAAATAAACTGCAAGGACGACCCGTCAAACTACTGTCTTTCAACCTTGAAAATATTACAACAAAAAACAGTTTGACACCTCTGAAATTGGAAAACGTCGAACTAGATCGCCTATACGAGCTGGAGCCACTACTTGAAAAGGAAACTGCCCCCATATTCGAGGAAGTTGAACCTGCCGAAGTTTTCAATTACTGGATTATCCCTATTTATCTTATAGTGGTTGCAGCCGCTTTCTATTTAATATACAGAAGATTGAAAACGCGAAAACCTAACAGCCAAAGGACCGAAAATGGATCGCAGCCATCACCAAAGCCTAGTCCTAGACTGCAACTTCAATCAACATCAAGCCAGCCCTTCTTCACGAAACCATAAAGAAGTGGCTTCTGTCCGGAGAGGGAGGTGTTATAAAAGCGTACCTAGTGTGTAGCCCTGCGTTATGGAAGTGTAGTGCGCGTGGGTAGAGCCCTGTGCATGTGGAGTGCATTGCGCGGCGCGACCCTCAGTCGCTATACAAAAATCGTAAAGTGAACTCGCTTATTAATTGTCGGGAAATCTTGTATATTAATTTTCCCAATAAAAAGTAAAAGTTTAAGGACAATTTGGTTATTCATAAACCCGAAACCATAATTCGCGTAGTACCTACCACATTCCGGTCGCAACTCGCAAAGCTATGACGCACTTACGATTTTTTCTACATAAACAATTAACACACAGGTAAAGGTTGACTATAATAATATATGCATGTAGTTGACTGAACGAACCACAGAAAGACGAACGAACGACTGGTTCGGATTCGTATCATTCGTAAAGCCTATTAAATGTTTTTGGATTGGGTACAGTCTGCAAAGTCAAAACATTTATTCAAATGAAGGCGACAACGACAGGACGATCACCAGGGATATGACACCACACGCTCCACCACCAGCTTCAATAACAAAAACCTCGGCGCACCCCTAATAACTAATCTCAAGACAAAAAACTGTTACGTTATGACGTTGTATTCCTTAAAGCTTTGTTTACCAACAAACGTCATTCGCTAACGATCGTTGATATGATAAGCCAATGTCAGCGAGTTTAATGACCCTCTAATATAATCATTATCTATACACTTATCATGCGATACAAAGGAACTTGACACAGTCTGCTCGCCAAGGACTTCGGGACGATGCCTGCCATCCGCGGACAAAGGCGAGCCCTGTACCTCCGTGTACTGTACAGTCATTATATGCCCAAACAAAAGCACTGGCCATCCAGCGCGTAATAGATGTAGATATAGTAACAAAACATGATATTAGCGATAACTTTGTTTAGCTCCGTGTTATTGCGCCAGCAGAAGCATTCTTATGTTTCCGATGTAGATAAGCATCGCTCCTGCGCAGTTGGTGAGGCAAGCGGGGCACTTGCATGTCGGACTGGCTTAAGGGTGCTTAAGGCTCGCGTCAGCCAGCTTACATAACTATTCACCCGGACGCTAGTTAACTATATAGTATATATAGTATACTAGTTAACCGGATAAGCTGGTTCGAAACATTTGGCGCCGGTCGCCTATAAATTCTCTAAGATGGCCTTCAGTTTAGCCTGATAATCCAAGTTGAAGTAGCACCTAATTGCGGGGGAAAAGTATTAGGTCAAACGCTAAGGGAAGCCTTGCCGCTACTGCCGCTAGCGGCGGGTGTTACGTGTTGCGTGTGCGTCGCGGCCGATGCGGATAGTATGCAGTAGGTATTAGACCATTTTCTACGGGATATTGACCGCGATCTGTGTATTTTTCGACTCGTTCCACGGGTAGACCTATTTTAAAACTGAGTTTACTGAGACGGGTACACATTGAGAGCATCAGAGGTAAATACTAGGTATTTTTATTTGAACAGTATGATACTGTCGAAATTTCGCAGAAAAATAGATAACTTAGGTACCTACCTATCAAGGTTTTGTGACATGCGTCAATCGACAACTACGAGTACCCATACCTATTTAATGCGCTCGGAGGCATCAATACATCATAACATAAATATGGCTGACTTGTACAGTCAAGAGCATAACAATATGTGACCTACGTTACCAAGAGGTCAAAAACATCTACACACTTTTAAATGTCAGCGACACATATAGTTTGACACAATGGCTGTATCGATACTTATGCCCTCGACTGTACAAGGTCTGTCGGATCGTTCCCAGCATTTTACTCGCTAATGCTGTTGCCACGCAGCTGATCCAAGCGGCGTGGCTGCAGACGGCCTGTAGGCCGCTGCCGGTGAAATTACTGACGCATGAGATTCTATCTTAGACCTAGGCTGGCAACACATCTGCAATCCTCAACTCCATGCGTGGTGGTGCTCATTTACCATCATTGAATTTAAAATTTAAAAATATTTAGGTGTATTTTTTTAGAACACAGTACACTGTCATGCCGGGTACCTACTCATCTGCCAGCTGCAACCGCAACTGTTGCATGTGCAGGTCGCGGCAGGCTCGCGAGCCACGTCACGCTAGGGTTTTTGGTTACTGTAAATGTGCAACGTTGCGGTAACACTGCCCTCCTAAGGAAAAACGCAGTATGTACATATGATGCTGCATACTGACTTACTGCATTTTTCCTTTGGACGGCAGAACAGCTCGCAGATGAGTAGGTACTCAGTTTAAGGCAGTATCGCTACTCGGATTGAAGTTTTGCCTTACTTGTTCTTTTCGTATTCGGGATCGGGTTCGCCGTCAGCGGGGTCGGCAAGGCGCGGCGGCAGCAGCAGCACGGCGGCCAGCAGGCACAGCACGGGCGCGCACTTGGCGGCCACGGCGGCCGCGCCCGGCGTGTACTCCGCCTCGCCGAACGCCACGAAGTACACGCACACGCACTTGAAGAACGGCACCAGCCCGCCACCCACGCCCACGCGCCTCACCTGCCACAACAACCGTGGATGCATCACGTGCAGTCCAGTAAGGACGGTGAATGGAACACCGCAGGGCTAGAGGAGTCACGCCCGTATTTCTCTTATTTAAACTCACTATAGCTTTATCTCGGTTTATCACCTACAAATCGTTCAGAGTATCAGATACTCTGTATCGCTATGTCGACATAAATATCTCCGAGCGTAGGTAACCATAACCATTAACGTGGAGCAATCTGTCTCAAGCTATTGCTGGTTAGCGGACGATCGACAATCTTCACGGCGTGGCCGCGGCGCCGGCTGCGTGGGCGTCGTATCACGAGCAGCGCGTTTATTGCGCGCGGCAAACTAAAACTGTGCTAACCGAAAATGTGACAATACAAGGGAGGACGGCGGAGCGTTCCACTAAGCATCAGGTCAATATCGAAGATTTCGCACCGCACGTCATATGATTGTCTCTTTATACGTATGTATACGTAATTAGACAAATGTATGTGGACCAGCGCTATGGCGCTGTACAGTGTACGCAGTGGGCCACACACGGCCAGCGCCACATCGCGCTTGCGTGTCACGATCCATTGCCCATTGTCCCCAACACGCGCCGTTGCCCTCTGTACACATGGCGATAGTGGTCAATGTGGCCTTTTGTGTCTACGGGGGAATTTAGGCTTGTGTATAAATGGATACAGTGATCAAGCCACAGTACAAACGGACAGTGAAGTTATAATATAAATGCCATAGTAAAAAAAATATTTAAACAAAACATACAGTCGAACATAGAACCTCCTCCTTTTCTAGAAATCGGTTAATAAGTGACTACCATGTACCGCACGCTTGAGAGCGCAGCGCGGTCGGTCGCGGCGGCACGCGCCACACCCGGCGACTCTGGCGAGCGAGGCACGCGACAAGAGTGGGGCCGCAATGTCACAACATCAAAGTTTCAAACAAGAAATACCTCCCTGATGTGCTCCTCACGCACGTGCGTTCATATTCTGTCTATCTACATTACATTTACATTTTCACAACGAAAATCAAATTTAATTAAATATTTTGACATTTTTTAAGCCTTGAAATTTTTCTGTAGTAACTCTTTCCAATGTTTTTATTTGAATGCACATACATATTTATCAATGACCATTTAAATAATTTACAATTGTTGAAGCGCAGGCGAGGACTGAGAAGCACAACGCCAATTGAGAGCGAGCCCCTCTGCCTGAGCCTGACCACACAACTGCACCACTTAATAAACAGCCAGCCCATTGCGTGCAGTGTGGGAATCCAAGACTTTTTTAATGCTCAAATTTTAAATTGATGCAGTGTGCTTTGAGAAGCCATTCTGTTTACTTTTGGAACAAATTCAATCTTTTAAATGCCTTGGGCTTTAAGCTGGCACCAATAGAACAACATGATAACAGAACAAAGTGCATTACAAGAGCTTTGTCAACACAGCCGTGTATGTATGCTTTGTATCTTATCATGAAACTGATTCATCAAGTCTTTGTTATTGCCTTGTAGTGCTGAAAATACTTCATACATGAGAGGACTGAGATTGCTAATAAACAATGACTTGCCAATCTGAGTTCACGGCCACTTGTATAAGTAGTGTGGTGTGGAAGCATTAATGTATGTGGTTTCATCAGAGGCAACACGAGGATAGTCACTTTGCAGTATTATGGCTAAATTAAATGTATAGTTGGCAGTCTCACATGCAGCCATGCCACAAGCAAACACATCAAACAACTTTTAATTTTCAATTTTTAATAATAAAAAAGGACAATTTATGTACTCAATTTTAGATAAAAAAATATTTATTGGCTTCTCTGAGTATGGCAAATAAGCAACTTGAATTATTCAGAGAATAAACATTCACACTCATTCTTAAATGGCAATGGATGTGAAAATGTATTCTGTTTAACATGAGGCAAAGGTGGCCCAGAGAAATTATTTAAAGAAGTTGAAAGAGAGAAGAGAACTTGGGTTATTTGTTTTTGTAATATAAGCAACTAGATGTTAAGTTAAAAATATTTTCAGGTGTTGTTGGCCAAGTGACCAGCCACAGACTTGTCCATGTTTACATTTTAAATATTTGAGTCGACGCAACACATGTCGGGGTTGAGTAAACAATGCAGTAATAGTAATGATATGGACTTATTGTCTTGTCTATTATTAAACGTCGGAGATCAGGAGTAGAAGCGTTGCACGCAATAAGCTATAAACCAGTAGAGCGACCGTAATCTAGTTATAGAACCCTTCCTCGAGTTTTCTGCGTATATCAATTCACATAGTGTTTATTATTAAAGGCCAAGGGTTACATTTGAATGGCGGGACGATCAATACCGAGTTGTTTATCCAGTTCACAAAGTTATTTCGACTTACCAAGTTAGACGGCGATAACATGTTGTACCAGGCGGCCGCAGAGAAGCGAGGGAACAGCACAATATCCACGACGTAGCTCGCCACTCGCTGGCCAGCGATTAACGCCTCGCCTCCCCGCGAAGCGCCGACCCTAAAAATAACAATGTTTGTTTTGATTGATCCTTCCGTTGACAGTACCTCAGAGAGAAGCGCGAATAAAAAACAACAATGGTTATGTTGCAAAATTGAAAATTACTTTAATAGATTTGACCCACCTAAAAAACAATGCTTTTCAAATCAGTAGAGTAGTCAATAGAGAGAGGTCACGCTTAAAACTCGAACTCGACAAAAAAACTTGATTTCGATTCAATAACTTATTTGCAAAATTTACAAATATTAAAATGTTAATTTGATTTGAAGCACTCGCGACTATAAAATAAAATTATAACAGCTATCCAAAAATAAGGTCATTTTTTTTATTAAGATTGAAACTGTCATGTTTGTTTCTGTATAATAATTCGATACGATACTCTGAACAATGCGTATTGTTAATTCAATTTCTGCATGGTATTTGCGCATAAGTTATCATAATCAGTTATACATATTGCTGGAAATATCCATAGTATGAGCGAAAATTATGATTGTTGTAATAGTTTAAAAATACCTATTTGCTTTGTATGTTTGAAAACATCCTCGTTACGTTTCGTTTCAGTCTCAAATTTGACAATGACAACTGGTCATCTGTTTGCTGTCAAAAATGTCAACTGTCAGAAGTGTCAGACAGGACAGGGTAGAACGGACGGAATCAAGCCGTTGGTTGCTTCGGTATTATAGTCAGGCGTCGTCATTTACCGTTTTTTAGTCCTTTTCACCTTAGCAACAGTCAGTGAGTGAAGCCGCCAACGATGCCAAAGAAGAAGAAGACGGGTCAGCGCAAGAAGGCGGAGAAACAGAAGCAGCGGCAGAAGGAGATCCGTAACGCAAAAGACCACGTCGACCTGGCCGCGCACCCCTGCAACGTGCCCATGGAGTGCGACAAGTGCCAGAAGTACGCTCACACAAACCACCCGTGCTTCCCTCAACATACTCCCAGTTCAGAATGGATGACCATCAGAGACTAATGAAAAGACGGTAGAATAGAAGGCAAAATTAACATGTCACTTTTAGAATTTTGGCGGTGCCTGACTGGACTGCGAGTAGCAACCATTGACTTAATGTATAGGTACCCCCATTGCGCTGCGTGCAATGTAATTGGACTAATTGCAAGATAACCCTTTCCCTTGTCGAGCGCGTCATATGATGTGAATGTTGTGTGGTTGTGCAGGAAGCAGAAGAGCCGCGCGTTCTGCTACTTCTGCGCGGCGGTGCAGCGGCTGCCGGTGTGCGCGCACTGCGGCAAGGGCAAGTGCATGGCCAAGGCGGGCGACTGCGTGGTGCGCCACCCTGGCGTCTACGTCACTGGCCTCTCCATGGTGGTACGTGCACTCACACTACTTGAGTCACAATCCTGAGAAAAACTTGTAGTGTACATTATTAACTATGAAATCATGAATCTGTAAAAAAAATTGCCTATTGTGAGTCGGAACATTAACTCATCAATCTGTTAATCGCTAATTAACGAAGTTAACAATCTGCTTAACGGATTAACTTCTAAGTTAACTTAAAATATGGCAATGCTCTTACTGACTTCTGTTAACTTAGTCCGTTATGTTAGCCGTTTTATTCAATATATCCCATCTAGTGCTGCAGTAAAACATTTATTTTCTATGGGCAATGATAAGGATCATGGAATGGACATTATTATTAACAACTATAGATTTATGAAAATGAAGCCTTATTTCTACCTACTTTATTATGGAAATAAATAAATGTGTATTTAATTCTTCTTTCTACTTGTTTCTGTTTTTTTGGTTAACTTTTAACTTGCGTTAAATTTACGAGAATTTATGCACTACCGATTATCGAAGTTAACTTTTTAACTAACTAATTAACGATTAACGAATTTAACTTTTGGGTTAACTGTGCCCACCTATGCGGATCACACATAAAGCAAGATTCTGTCCAAACAAAATGTAAATAGTTACCAGGATAATAGCAGTTTCTGACTTCCAGTGGGCAGTTTGTTTTATGTTGTGACTATTACTGAATAAGTTGGTTTCTAGATTTAACTCTATTAATGTTGTGTTCAGCTAGGCTCGGTGTGTGTGGCAAGTTGCGTAGCCCTGCAATGGGCGTGTGTGTGTTGTGTTGTAACCTGTGGTTGTTGTACGGCGCGGTGTGTTGCAGGGCGCGATCTGCGACTTCTGCGAGGCGTGGGTGTGCCACGGCCGCAAGTGCCTCACGGCGCACGCCTGCTCCTGCCCGCTCACCGACGCCGTCTGCCTCGAGTGCGAGAGAGGTGACGCTCACTCTTTCTCCTGCTATTGCTCTGACCTTACCTATTCAACACAAACATTGCTTTGTTGTTCATATTCGTGAAACCCCAGTGAGCCTATGGCATGGATTCATTGCACTGATTGATAGTGTTTTTCAATAGGCTGTTTCATGTTAGCATCTCACTCGATGAGGTGGTTGACAGTGGCGTAACTGTAGGGTGGCAGGAGGTAGTTACGCCGCTGGTAGTTGATGTGGTGTGTAATGTGTGTGTGGTCGCGCAGGCGTGTGGGAGCACGGCGGCCGCGTGTTCCGCTGCTGCTTCTGCGAGGGCTTCCTGTGCGAGGACGACCAGTTCGAGCACCAGGCCTCCTGCCAGGTGCTGGAGTCCGAGACCTACAAGTGTAAGTCACTATACTATACCTTGTTTTTATAAAGTTTAATTTATTTGATACATTCCTAAAAATTTAGTCTTTCCGCTGTCTGTCTGTCCGTATGTATAATTAGATATTTAAAACTACGCAACGGATTTTGATGCGGTTTTTTTAATAGATAGAGTGATTTAAGAGGAAGGTTTATATGTATAACTCTACTCAGTCGAAGTCGCGGGCAGAAGCTAGTCCTCTATAAAATTTTGTAGGCCACACACCAGCACAACAGCATTGTGCAATATTTTGAATAAAAATTGTACTCCTGAATAGTTTTAGTAGATGGACGTTCACATTACCCGGGATATAATACTGACGCGCCTGTCGGCGTCGCGTTGCAGGTCAGTCGTGCAACCGCCTGGGACAGTACTCGTGCCTGCGCTGCAAGACGTGCTTCTGCGAGGAGCACGTGCGCCGGCGCGGCGCCGTGCGCGGGGAGCGCCGCGGCCCGCCGCCCTGCCCCAAGTGCTCCTACCCCACCGCGCTCACCGCGGACCTCAGCATGTCCAGTCAGTGCCCGCTACCCACTACCCGCTACCCGCTACCCGCTACCCGCACCGTACCGCTCTATTTATTCTGCGCACAGGGCGTCATGGTGCTCTTGACAGGACTCTTCTAAAACTGTAGAATGCCCATTCTTTTGACAGTGATACTTTAATAGCTACGGAACTGTTTGATCGACCGTGGACTTCGCAAAATCTACACAGACTATGATATTAGGCGATTTAACAAACCTATTAGCCGTTACCTGATATTTCCCCGTGAATTATTACACTAACTTTTATAATCTACCTTTATGAACATTTTATCAAAAAATTACATTTCTCGTCTCAACCTCTATGTGGTCTGGCTACATAATTTTTTTATCCAAATTTATCTTCTCAAATTACTAATCGAATACTACCCATGTTTACGGAAGTGTTGGATTTGTTGTGTTTTGAACTGGTTGTAATGGTTATTGTGGTTGTGTTGCGCAGCGCGCTCGCACCGCTACGGGCGGCAGGGCGCGGCGGCCGACGACGGCGACGACGGGGACGACGGCGCGGGCGCCGGCGGGTACTCCGGCTACGGCGCCGCGGGTACGTAGCGCCGCCGCTGGCCACAGCAACACGTCGCCACGTGACGCGCTCGCGGGCGAGGAAGCTGTGCTAAAACTCAATCTCACCTGACGGGGAGGGAAAGGGGACTTTCGGCAAAATATGACGTGGTTTTTTTTTTCAGCAAGGAAGTGTTACACAGACACACACACACACAAATCACGTCTTTATCCCTTACGGGGTAGACAAAGCTTAAGGTAACAGATACCTACAGGCCACATTTAGCAAAATTGTGGGCTTATAGGTGGAAAATGGAATCAAAATAGTGATGGGTTGCTAGCCTCATCTGCTATAACATGATTCGTATGATTTTCGCCCATTCCCTCGATGGGCTTTTACCATCTACGCGGGTAGAGAAGCAACTGGTACACTCTATGTTTTTTCTTTGCTCCCAAACCGGCATGGAAGAAAGTGTGAGGTTGTGAAAAAACTGAGATAAATTAAGTATGTACAACATGTTTTGCCATTCATTCAAGTATAACCCCACACATTCGTGGTTATGTGAATAGAATGAAACACAACGCGGTGAAACACGAAACCATCCTGTGTTCTTTAAAATTCGCTTAAATTAATTAAAATGTGTAGATTCGAAAAGCCTGGGAGTAAAGAAAAAACATAGAATGTACCAGTTGCTTCTCTTCCCGCGCAGATGGTAAAAACCTGTAGAGGAATTGGACGAAAATCTTAGGAATCATGTTATATGCGATGTGGCTAGCGCAACGCATCACTGTTTTGATTCCCCTTTCCTCTTGTACGTCCACAATCATGCTAAACGTGGCGTTTAGTCTTGTTGCCCGAGGCTCTGTCTACTCCGCAAGGGATAATGACGTGATTTATGTATTGTATGTAATAGGTAAACGAATTTTTCGCAGACCGAGTCACGGGAAACGGCTAGTACTTGACTTCAATTTTTTTTATTTTTTTTTATATGAATAGGAAGGCAAACGAGCAAATGGGTCACCTGATGGTAAGTGATCACCACTGCCCATAAACACCCGCAACCCCGGAGGGATTGCAGATGCGTTGCCAACCTAGAGGACTAAGATGAATGCCTCTTGTGCCCGTAATTTCCCCGGCTGTCTTACTCTCCACACCGGAACACAGCAGTGCAAGCACTGCTACTTAGCGGCAGGATTAGCGAGTAAGATGGTGGTAGCGATCCGGACGGACCTTGCACAAGTCCCTACCACCCGCAATAATTAATATTAATTTCTATTTGCATTTTAATTGCAGGAGGTTACTACGGCGGCGGCGAGGGCGGAGACTACGACGACGACGAGTCCGAGTCCGACGACGACGACGACGATGAAGACGACGACGAGTCGGAGGAGGAGTCGTCCGAGGAAGAGGCCGCGGCGGCGCCCCCGCCCGCGCCCGCGCCCGCGCCCGCGGCGCCCGCCAAACCCTAGGCGCTGCCGTCGCAAGCGCAACACGAATATACCAGTATATATTTGCAATTTACACGTCTACTTTTATTCATATCTTATGCCTTGGCCCTGACTTGAAATCAACGAACCCATGTTGCGTTAAATGAAGAATTTAAACATCAGGAAGATACTTTTTGAGAGTGCATACACTTGTAGTCCGCTTATGCAAAATCACTGCATAAAAATGCAAAAAAATGCAGATAAAGATCTGGAACCAACTTCCTGCTGCAACATTCCCTGAGCGGTACAATTTAGGGATCTTTAAAAAGCGAGCCTTGCTGTTCCTCAAAGGGCCGGCAACGCACCTGGCATTCCCCAAGTCTTGCAGGTGTCCCTGGGCGACGGTGATTGCTTTCCATCAGGTGACCCGTCTGCTCGTTTGCCCCCTCTTATCACTACATAGTATAAAACAAAGTCGCTTACTCTGTCCCTATGTCCCTATGTACGCTTATATCTTCAAAACTACACAACGGATTTTGATGCGGTTTTTTTAATAGATAGAGTGATTCAAGAGGAAGGTTTTTATGTATAATTCTACGCAGACGAAGTCGCGGGCAGAAGCTAGTATATAAAAAAAACACTTTATATGTTAAGGGGTAGACAGAGTCTAAATTAACAAGACTTAAAGGCCACGTTTATTGCAAGATTGTGTGTGGGTGGACGACTTTTAATTGAGTTGGCTGAATAGCAATAGCCATTGCCTTATGAAATATGAAAGCTGACAAAACGCCTTTATTTTGTCAAAAATGTTCATTGCTAAAGCTAAAGTTAGAACCTCTTTTATTCTGTGTTGTATTTTTTTCGCAACTGTATTATAAAAAGTCGTTCGATACACGGCCGGAAATGTCATTCTTCACTCGCCTTCGGCTCGTGGCAAGATATCTCGGGACTCGTGAAGTAACGAAATGATATACTTTCCGCACTAGCGTCGAAATGTACTAATACCTTGATACGCAGAGGTGAAATGAGGGATTTGGGATTGGATGAAGGACCACTTGCAGCCTCTAAGTTAAATGTATAGTCCGGGAGGCAGAGGCTATTTTGAAAAGTGTTTTTATGCCGATCGTTACTTCAAATACAAGTAAAGAAGCTGTCCCTAATAAGGAAAGTGAAGGTCAGCTGACGCACCCACGGGGGCGCTTGCTGTGAGACTCCATTGAACACGTCAAAAAAAAAAAAACCGAAAGTTATTTTATGCCACATGAAATTTTGTTCATGTGTAATTGACATTGATTAGAATTTAAAAAAAATAGTCAGCTGCACGGCAGACGGGGGATTGTGCGTCAGCTGAGCGTGCGAACTTGCAAAAAAAATAAGAAAATAAAGTTATTTTATGCCGATTGAAATTTTTTTACATGATTTTAGACATATACAGAAATGTGATATTGATAATCAGCTGCATATATAGTGGGGGAAAGACCGTCAGCTGGAGCAGGAATGTATCACTGCGCGCATATATCTCTACGACGCGCGGAATTTTCAATGCTCCGGCTGACGACTTTCCCCCCAACGTTCAATCAGCTGACGAATATTTTCTTTTTTCTATATATTAACACTATAATATTTATAAATTTCATATGGTCTTTCAACAATTTATCCAAGGTATACCTTATATAGTAAGTACACATTATATACATGCATCTTCAGTACTGTGGTATTTTATATTTCAATGGCTCGACTGATGACTTTTCCACCAACGGGCATTTAGCTGACGAATATATTCTCGTTTCTATATATTGTCACGCGGTAGACGGTGACACTTGTAAAAAATCGAATCAAAGATCGATAAAGATCGATAATCGACGACTTACCGTAGGACCTTAGGCGGCGCATCACTAGTTGCGCTTAATTGAATATAATTATACATATACGGAACCCGCGGCCTTCTATAAAAGCTCGCGCGCGCCGTAGGGATCCACACTCTATTACAAATCTTCAGAATAAAAACTACGAGTGCGGAATCCCCAATTATATGGTGAGTTTATTAAATTATTTATTGTCTAACTGCTCAAGGTGTCTTACTGTATTTCTATTGCATTTTTAGTCTAAGTGTAAATTCAGATGTAAATCATGTTAGTAAATTAAGTCTAAGTGTCTCGTCGGGGCGCGTTGACCGTAGGGCCAACGGCCTCCAATTTGAATTGTAACGTAGCTTCATTTTGAATTTAACGGCGTGCACCTACTGTACAGCCTATTTCAAATGTACCTAATTGTTCCTAAGTCTTACTCGAGGACCTAGCCGACTCTTTGACGCACTACCCCTGGTGGACGTCGAAGAGCTGCCTGGGCCCTCGTCGTAGAAGACCACCTCTGACACCGAGAATATTACAGGGACCCAGATCGGGGCTAAACTAAAGCCTGAAACTGCTGGGCTGCATAACGCACATCTCCTCTACCCTATCGGAAGACACTACTGCTTGAAGACGACATCCTGACCGAAGGCTCGCCTCTTCTGCGACCCTCACCTTCGGCCCCTTCTGCGCTGGCAGCGTCGTCCTCTCCGTCGTGTCCGACCAGGGGAGTAAATAGTGCTCCTTGGGCGTGTGTGTGTTAAAGAAAACAATAGTGCCGTTAGCCAACTATCACTTTTCGTGAATATTATTTAGTGAAGGGTCGCTCCTTGGCTATTCAGTAAAACAAATGGAACTTTACAGAGGTTTATTGTTTACATATATCCAAAGAACAACGTATAGTCTCAGGGTTTACCGTGAGTTTTAGAGAGAGAGTTCAGGTCAGAACGGCACTATTGTTTTCTTTAACACACACACGCCCAAGGAGCACTATTTACTCCCCTGGTCGGACACGACGGAGAGGACGACGCTGCCAGCGCAGAAGGGGCCGTAGGCGAGGGTCGCAGAAGAGGCGAGCCTTCGGTCAGGATGTCGTCCTCAAGCAGTAGAGTGTCTTCCGATAGGGTAGAGGAGATGTGCGTTATGCAGCCCAGCAGTTTCAGGCTTTAGTTTAGCCCCGATCTGGGTCCCATATAATTGGGGATTCCGCACTCGCGAAAATACTAGCCAAGGGCGTCGCCAGCCGATGGCGCAGGGGGGGGGGGGGGCAAGTTGACTTTACCTACTACAATTCATACTTTTCTCATTCTCTATGACTAGTCTAGGACTTTGGTTGCATTATATTTGGCAACTTTTTTAGAATCTCTAGGGGGGGGGGGCAGCTGCCCCTCCCTGCCCCTCCCTGCCCCCCCTTGGCAACGCCCTTGATACTAGCTGACCCGGCGGACTTTGTTCCGCCTTAAATTTGAAAAATTCCTTTGTAAGTGCATCTTTATACTAATCAAGGAATAATGTGCAGGCATGCTAAATTTAATGTCTGTAGCTTTATTAGTACAACATATCGGAATTTTCCAATCCCGTGGGAAAATCAGAATAAAAAGTATCCTATGTCCGTCTCCTGGTTCTAAGCTACCTCCCTACCAATTTTCAGCCAAATCGGTTCAGCCGTTCTCGAGTTTTAAAAAGTGTAACTAACACGACTTTTTCTTTTATATATAATAAGAAGATTAAACACTACAATATTTATAAATTTCAAATGATCATTCATCATCTTACAGCTTTTATGCCCAGCAGTGGAACATAGATAGGCTTAATTATTAAAATTCGTGTTGATATTTTTATTTGTAAATATCTGTCAATTAAAAAAAAATCTGAGTTATATACTTAATTGCAATCCATTATTACCCTGTTCCTTAAATAGAATGACATCGAAAAAAAGGGCGGGAAACTTCGTGTAGAAAGGGCGCGGTTTTTCTTGGTGATATTTTAAAATTGAAATTAATTAGTTAAGGATTGGTTTTTAGTAGATTGAAGTGTATTTATTTACTAGTTTATTTGTATTTTATGTATAGTTGTGTATAGTTAAGCTGTATTTTCACTGGTAAGAGTTTTTTATTAACTTTTAGAAATGGGCGATCCGCCCGACCCTGGAGGAGGGACAGAGTTCCCTCTTCCATCATCTATCGACATTTTAGTTGAAGCCATGGAGTCATCTATGGACACAGACTGCTCCGTAGCAGATCAAAATACACTCAAACGTAAACAATTTACTGTGAGATGCAGTCTGTGTCACAAAAGGAAAAGAAAAGGAGGTAGTAAAGACGCACAAAATGACTGTCAATGTACTTTAGTTGCTAAAGATAAACATAGTCATCCTATTCCCCAACAGAATGTGCAAAATGGTAACAATCACGACAGTAATAGTATCGTCAATAACACCACTAATGATAACAATCGTATGCCGGTTGGTCGTTCTCAGTATGTAAAGGCTGATTTATCACCTTTTGCGATTCCCTTAGTTCTTTACAGTCTTTAGAAAAGTTTCCTTTTAAATGTCACAAACAGTCTCAGATTATCTTCAGCATCAAAGATCGTTTACTTGAATGCTCCAACAAGGGTCTTTTTATAGTCTTTGCATGGATTCCTAGCCATGTAGGAATTTTAGGCAACGAAAGAGCCGACCAACTGGCAAACGAGGCTATCGTTGACGGAGATACATTCCCATATACAAATTATTGTCATGACCTGGCCAATTTGCCCAAATCACTTTTATATGAAGAATGGAATAGACTCTGGCTTAACAATTCATCTAAAGGAAAATATTACCGCCTTGTTCAAGAATGCATTCCACGTAAGCCTTGGTTTCATAAGGTAATTTTATCCAAAAGAACCACCTCTGTCCACATCCAAGACTCGAGAACAAATATTCGTTGAATCAGGCGTTACTTTGCGGAGGTCCATTTCAATGAACAAAAAATTTTACCTTGCTACTCCGCTACTCACGTGCAAGATAACCAAGCCTGTGTGAAATATATATGTTTTTCATATGCACTTCATAACACATGCTGTTTGCATGTGTAACAGTTGTGTTCATTAAACTTTGATAATGATCCCGTAGAGGGATCGAAACGCGTCAGTGTTTGTGTGGTGTAAGGGATAATTCAGTTTGTGGAATTTATATGTGTTTTATTGGTAGCAGTGGAGGGAGGGTTTGCATGAAAAACATATATATTTCACACAGGCTTCGTTATCTTGCACGTGAGTAGCGGAGTAGCAAGGTAAAATTTTTTGTTCAACAAATATTCGCATTTTTCATACAAATATCTGCCCCGACCGGGGATCGAGTCAGATTCTCTAACCACTGGGCCATCCGGTTTTATGTTATTTTTAATGAAAATAATTGTATTAAATTACGTTTCAATAAATCCAAATATTACAAACTAATATGAATCATATTAATGATGTTACCGCTTCACTTCCATGAATCATGGATAAATTGTTGAAAGACCATATGAAATTTATAAATATTATAGTGTTAATATATAGAAAAAAGAAAATATTCGTCAGCTGATTGAACGTTGGGGGGAAAGTCGTCAGTCGGAGCATTGAAAATTCCGCGCGTCGTAGAGATATATGCGCGCAGTGATACATTCCTGCTCCAGCTGACGGTCTTTCCCCCACTATATATGCAGCTGATTATCAATATCACATTTCTGTATATGTCTAAAATCATGTAAAAAAATTTCAATCGGCATAAAATAACTTTATTTCCTAATTTTTTTTGCAAGTTCGCACGCTCAGCTGACGCACAATCCCCCGTCTGCCGTGCAGCTGACTATTTTTTTTTAATTCTAATCAATGTCAATTACACATGAACAAAATTTCATGTGGCTTAAAATAACTTTCGGTTTTTTTTTTTTTTTACATATTCCGCAGCTTCCCACTCTCGCATCCACCGCAACTGGACCAGCTGACGATCGATTTCGTCATGAGCCACATGCATTCTCTTATCTATATTAACATCAGCCGGCTTAAAATGACTTGTTTCAAAAGCCTCTGCCTCCCGGACTAGTAGTTGGTATATTCTCTTTGCGTCTAAGCTTGCAGCAAAAAGAATTGGTCATTTATTATTGTATCATAATGGTAAACAAGGTAGGCATGAAACGGAACGTTGACGGGGCTGACCTTTGTGTTGCCATGATTTATTCTTTTGCTTAAATGAATCTTGGTAGTTTTTGTATTAATATTAATATTTCCATTCATGAACAAATTTCAACTCGGTCAACCTTTTTTGTCTTATGATTAATTCGATCCTTAAATTCGAAACTCGGACGGTATTCGTTGTACATGCATAATACATACATTTATAAATCACGTCTTAATCCCTCACGGGGTAGACAGAGCCTAAGGTAACGAGACCTAAAGGCCACGTTTAGCATGATTGTGGGCATATACGCGGAAAGGGGAATCAAAATAGTGATGCAATGGTGCCGCATCGCCTATAACATGTGATTCCTAAGATTTTCGCCCCTTTCTTCGATGGGCTTTTACCATCTGTGCGGGAAGAGAAGCAGCAGGTATATTCTATATTTTTTCTTTACTCCCATACCAGAAGAAGTATGGAAGAATGGAAGAAGAAGAAGAAGTATTAGTTGTAAATTGAAATAAAGGCTTTACAACATAATATTCAGTCCTCTCAATGAAGGAACCAATTTGAATCATATAGGATAGCCTAGGACACCATAGAACCTTACTTTAGACATTTCCAAGTGTGGTAGTAGGCAAATAAATAACCAATGTTACCAATAAGGTTTCTATAGTGGCTGAGGAATCGAATTGGTTAATTCACACAGCACCTTTGATTTTATAACCGTCATAAAAAATATTCAGTCCCATTGTGACAATAATTTCATCGGTCTGATTTTCTTATTTTTTATTTCTTCGTCACTGTTTCTTATAGGGTAATTAAAAACGGTTTATAAAGATAATTTACACTACATTTGTTCTGAGATTCTAGTTGCTGTACACATTTTTATCCCAAAATGGTAGAAATTAGTATAGTTTTCCCCAACCAACTCTTAGTTATGTTCGGTTCGCATCAGTAGTACGGCAACACCGCCAAAGTCCATTTGACAGATACGCAGCTATTTATCGAGAAATATTGTTCCTGAATTTATATCAATTTTGATATCGTATACCTTAGTGTGGTTAAGAGTGACGTCGCCATATCGAAGCTATTCCGTCCGTGTATCGTTAGAGTGAAGCGCAATGCCGGGGCTCGGCGGCGCGCGGTGAAAGTGCAGTTTGAGCGTGACGAGCGGCTGCATCGGTGCTCGCGGCAGCGCGATGGGCGTGGGGCTGGTGCCGCTGGAGTTCACGGAGTGCCTGGCCGACAGCCCGCACTTCCGCGAGAACCTGCTGCGCCACGAGAAGGAGCTCGACCGCACTTCGCAGCAGGTCAAGCGCCTCATCAAGGAGGTCAAGGACGTGGTGCATGCCGCCAAGCGTGAGTACCGATCGGCTGCCAGCAGCCCTCCCGCTCTTCCCTTTTTGTTAACTTATTGGTCTGTTCACACAATCTGGATCATTTGTAAACCAGCATTTTAATGAATGTTCAAGAGGCCAGAGTAGAAAATGCTATTTTAGCTAGAGCTAGCTCCCGCACGCTTACTGGTGAGCAGCTAACAGCGGTCAAGCTTGACCCGGTTACGGCATAGGTGTGTGATTCATACTAGTTTTACTGATACTATACCTACTTGTGTTTGAAATATGTAGGGGCTTAGACAAAGGCACTCTTAAATTATAGATACATTCATTCACATCATTGGCAAGTTGTGTTGACATAATGAGAATGCCTGCCTGACAGCAGCCGGGCCATCATTTGTCCCTGTGATTGTAATCTGACCTAGAACTGTTGTAAAGAAGTAGAATACACAAAGGGAGGTCAAAAGTTATACAGTGTAGTGGGAACCAATGTTTTGTTTTGTTGCCAAATCTAACAAGTTCTAATAAGCCACCCTCTACTAACATATTCCATGTATTATCAAAATGTTTGTTAGAAATATCATAAAGCACAATGCAGAGCCGTCACAATTACTCAACACTTAATAATAAATATTGCTATTACTGAGAACTACACCAGTGTAATTGATAATGTCTGCTTGAGTAATCCATTGTTGTTAGAAGCGAGCAGTTATCAGCAGAGCTGTGTGCGTGTAGCATGTAGTGCTGATAGCGCTGAGGTGCTCCATTGAGCCGCGCCGGCCTTGGCTGCGCTCCATTGGGCACTGTCTGCTTCCTGCACTCACACTCACTCTCACATGTCCATTGTGTGCTAAACTTGTTTGTGCAGTACACTCCTGGCTTGCAGCTGATTTGAGTTTTTTTTTTAATCTTGACATATTTTTAAGCTATCTCTGGTTTTCCTATGAGGCTGGTATTGTTATAGTGATGCATGTGAGGAACACACACACATACCTAAAGTTTTTTTTTATCTAATATTTTTATGAGGCTTAAGTGCACTTGTGTGACTATGCCAGCCTCATTGGATGTCTCCTGGGTCAGATTCATCATACACTCCCCTGTCCACTACCAGATTCTCTGGCAACAAAGGAGTATTTCACAAACCTGTATAATCATACTGCGTTTTCTGATGCCAGAAAACTCAATGTTGTGTTAACTGCTCCATTAAACAGGCTCACATCAGCCAGGTACCTCTCTCTATTATCCTTTGTCATTTCACATTCCATCAAAAAATGCATCAAATCCTCAACCTTGCCACAATGCTACCTAAATATTAAAGATTACTTAATGTTGTAAGTTTGTATAACTGAATGTTGCTGGCATTGGTGAGATGCACTTTGCTTTAACGGCAGCGTGCAGTATGTGTGCCAGCGGCTTTCTTAACGAGTGCATGTTCCACTCCCTCCGCTTGCCTGATTGCCTCCTAACCACCGACTGTGACGTGTTATTTGATATCCACCAGCGGGGAACATTTAAATTACTGTACTTGTACTACTACTAAAGTTTTCTGCCCGAGAATGTTTACTAAAACAAATGCTGCCTCTGCGCTGCCAGTTACCTGCAATACTCCATTATACCTTAGCCAATCTGGCTAACTGACTATGATTGTAGATAATTGCATAATTGATGTTGATAATAAACATTATCAATTCAAGATATTAATAATCTTGCTAATGGAATGTTTTACACTTGATGCAATCGAGTAGGTAAGTAGTTAAGTGGTTATGATTTGAACTCGGCGCAATACGACACGTACAGTGCGTTTGCGCAAACCTAATTGAAATGTCTAAGTGTAGGTTCCTCGCGCGTAGACGATTGACGAGGCGTCGTCGTATCGCGGGTGTGCGCGGGGATGAGTAATGGCGGTGCATTTGGCGAGTTTTTGTCGGTTGTCGCGCGTAGGCTCCGCGGCGGCGTGGGCCGGCGGCCTGACTCACGCGCGGGCTGCTCGCTGCCACGCAGCGGCGCCCGCTCGGCCGCGCACTGTCCGCGCAGCCCCAACACTCACCCGAGGCTTATCTCTAGCGTTACGGCTGGAATTAAACTCAACGAGGTGATTTATTGCACTCGTAAAGCAAAACAATTACCCCGTGTAATTACTGTTTAATAGTTTCTCTAACGCGCGACTGATGTGCGTACTGCTTCGCCGCCGCAGTTTCCGATGAGTCGGTAATTATCACGTGTGCTAATTGCAAATTCGTGGAATTCTGATGTGTTTATTGCGGCACGCCGCTAGCCGCCGCGCTGGGAACCCTTTCTTTTATGACTGGTACATAAATCAGTGCACCAGACGCATGCATACTCAGGTCTCGTACACGGTGCCTGCTGACCAGCAGAACTAGGCTAGGAGTAGCAACAATAGGTACACATAGTACCGAATACAGCAGACACGCAGAAATGCGCCCGTATAGAAAAGGTATTTTCTTAAATTGCCGTACAAAGCAAGTCAAATCACCTACATAATAAAATGGGCGGTGTCGAGAGCTATAATGACTGATGGTGGAGCCGGATTAGGTTTCATTTGTGTAATTAGGGCAACACTCAATTCGGTTGCGTGTGAATAATTCTATCGATCACACACATCCGTGACCTCTCTGGGAAAGGTTGCGGCTGATCGCAGGCACGGCCAGCGCGGAGCTCCCGCCATCGCGGTGTGATAACGCCGGGCCGCCGTGTCGGCTAACCGATTACCATAATTTATGCACTTGTTGAATTGGCGGCTGCGTCGGAGGCTGTTTGTTTACGTTCGCCAGCGAGCCGGCCGCGCGGCCGCGTGATGTCATCCACTTCTCTTTCCTTTTTCCATTTCACCGCGTCGCATTCGGTCAACCCGAGGCAAACCTGATTACCGGTTTATTCAGAAGCGTAATAGGCATTTCATAATTTAGAACGTATGCGGGTCTGGCGCAACAGTATATTCATAGTTCATAGTCAACTTTTATCATGCTCCAAGTTCTGAACCTGCATAATGAGAGGTGAAATCATCGCGACAATTTAAGTTAGGAGCGAGCTCGTTAGCTGTATTTGGGTGTGCGTGGTCGGGCCGCGGAGCAATGACCGGGTGGCTGCGAGGTGGCTCTTCCATGTCTGCAGGCCAGAGGCCAGAGTGCAGGTTCTACTGACAGCCTAATATGCAGCCTTTGCCCTGAGCGCGGAATGCCCGCCGGCATCGTGCCCGCACCTGCGCCCGCGCCGCCGCTCACCTTGGCCGGTGAATGTTCGCGGATCGGGAAGCCCTCGCCGTAAACTGCACAGTGCGCACACCTACTGTTCCCACGATATCATGCAAATAAATGACCAACTTACCTACATGTTGCTTTCGAAGCAGCTGGCTATTCCTAAAAACTGGATGCTTATTCTTAACTTGTTTTCTTGGGCTGTCTTGGTTATGTAAGCTTGTTTGTTTAGGTACACAGATTGCGTATTACCTACTTATGTTGGGGATTTTGCTTTGTTTTGAATTGAATTATGGATATGGTCTATCCCGCCCGGACCTGGAACATAGGTCTATATTACACAGACGAAAACATCTTAGGCACCTGGGTACCTACTTATTAAGAAATGTAAATAAAATTATAATCTTGAACATCTCTTCCAACACTTGCCTTCGGTCTATCATTTTGAATTTAGCTTAAAACTTATAAAATGTTGTTATGTTATAAATAAGCTAAACTAGCAGCACCAAGTGGCAAGTAGATGTGTGTGTGTTGCGGCGTGGTGTTGTGTGTGTGTGTGACGCGCGTGTGCCTGCAGGGCTGGGCGCGGCGCAGCTGGCGCTGGCGGGCAGCATGGAGCAGTTCGAGTTCGCGTGCATCGGCGCCTCCATGACGGAGGACGAGCGCGTCATCTCGGACTCGCTGCACCACTTCGCCAGGCTGATGCGCACCATCGAGGACGAGCGCGAGCGCATGGTCAGTACCTCTACAGTACACGCTACGCACACTAACTCGCACTAGTGTGGACGTGGCGTTCCTATAACGCGCAACAGTTACGGTTGTAGCTCGCACATGAATACCCGGCTGGTAAAGTACCTTGTCGCTCCAACCTTGACAACTTCATTATGAAACTTCAATCATGAAGTTACAACGACATCAAGGCACTAAAAATGTCCTGTTTCTGTATGTTACTGTATACACTCAGCGGCACGAAATTTGGTCTAGTCTCCAAACAAAATTATCTATATTTGCACATAGACTGGGAGATGGTGACAGAAGAATTTCGTTCATATGTACCAGTATGGCGGTTCTTCAGGGGGCTTACTACGTAATAACAAACAGGAAAATGATGGTCATAGCACTGACACCGGCGGTCCAAGCGTGTGGGCGTTAATCGAACGTGTCGGATAAATAGCGAGTGTCTACCCCGTGGTAGACAGAGCCTAAGGTAACAAAACTTTAAGGCCACGTTTAGCGTGATTACCTAAGGGCGTATAGGTGGAAAGGGAAATCAAAATAGTGATGGGTTGCTAACCGCATCGCCTATAACATGATTCCTAAGACTTTCGCCCATTCCCTCGATGGCCTTTTACCAACTGCGCGGGAACAGAAGCAACTGGTAAATTATACGTTTTTTCTTTTCTCCCAGACCAGCATGGAAGATATACTGGTACAAATGACCGGAAATTTTCTGTCACCGTCTCCCGGCCTAAACATGTCATGTGAGGGCTAAATTTTTCGCCACTAAGTACCTATATTTCGGAATGGCTAGCACCTAGCACGCTTGTCGCTATTTCGCTGACCCACTGGGCTAATGAGTAAATTATTTTGCTGAACGCCAAAGCAAGCCGCGGCCTTTCGTGCTAGCCTCCAGTACCAGCACCTTTACAACTGTCGGTCCGTCCGAACACAGAAACGTGCGCACGTGTTTCATTCCAGTTAAAATTATTTCGGTCTCTGAGCAATACATCCATATAAATCATCTATACTAATATTATAAAGAGGAAAAATTTGATTGTTTGTTTGTTTGTTTGCATTTTGCATTGAATAGGCTTCGAAACTACTGGACAGATTTCAAAAATTCTTTTGCCGTTAGAAAGCTACGTCATCACTGAGTGACATAGGCTACACTTTACCGCGGGAAAATTAATTTACCGCGGGCGAAGCTGCGGACGGAAGGCTAGTATATAATATTTATTCAACCCAACAGTAAATAAACAATACATTTACAAAATGACAAAATTATAATATAGGAAGGAAGTTTGAAAGACTGAAATAGATTTTAGTCCTAACAATGTTATTAAATTGAATTGCGTTGTCAATAACATACCGAATAAAGAATGCTCGATTCTAAAGTAGGGTAACTGAATATGAACAATGATTAAACATTAGGCAGCGGAATTCCGTCGCGTAGAAGGTAGCGCACGTAGCGCTCGCATTGTAGAATGCATTGTGCGACGTCCTCGTGTCAAGGCCGGCCCCGGCGGGGGGGGGGGGGGGGGGGGCGGGGGGGGGGGCTAGTCGCTGCACCGCCGGACTAACACGGCGCTGCCTGCCTCGCGCCTCGGGACGTGACGCCGTGATCAGCTAGGCGCCGTAAATCGCACTCCATATTGACACGCCCACGGTTTACACTGTCAAGTAAAATTCCGACAAATGCTATGTCGACGACTTCTAGGTATGCCGTTCTTATCCCGGCCTGTCGATGTAATGAAACTTGCAGAACTTTTCTTGCAAGTCTAAACTAAGCTTAATACTCTAGACTCTAGCTAGAGTCTAGAGTAATGTTCTATTAGCCGGCCAAAAATTATAAGGTATTAGTATAGGTACCAGTTGATTCGGTGTAAAAGCCCATCGAAGGAATGGCCAACAATTTTAGGAATCATGTTATTGGCGGTGCGGCTAGCAACCGATCACTATTTTGATTCCCATTTCCATCTATACGCTCATGGTCACGCTAAGCGTGGCCTTTGGGTGTTGTTACTCTACGCTCTGTCTACCCCGTGATTTATGTATGTATGTATCATTTGTATGTGTTTTTAAGCTTTAACGGCGTCATAACATAGTCATGAAGCGCCTTTCAGGTTTAAAACTTCAAATGCGGTTATTTTAGTATCAGCACTGATAAGTATTGCTGTATTTTTCCTTATTGTTGTGTAACGACCTGCGCTGGATGTTCAGGCGCGGGCGCAGCGTCCGGCGGCGGCGGGCGGCGTGGCGGCTTGTTTGTGTACGCGGTGCGTTATCAACCGGTCGCCATTCACAACGTAACCGTGTGTCGTCCACTCTCACTTTCCTGCGCGGGCGCCGCTGCGCGCATACTAATGACCCCGGTCAGCGACTCGGCCGCGACCCACCGTTGTATAACCGGCGACCATGTCGTATAGGTATAATATGGTACGCGACACGCCGCACTGCCCGACTCACAAATCAACTTTAATAACTTTTTGTCTAATATGGCGACCCACTGCTGGGCAAAGATCTCTCCTCTCGACGTCCACAAGCCCCGGTCCGGTGCAATGTCAGACTATATACTCCTCCATTTTAGATCACATGATTTTAAATTGCAATCCGTGAAATAGACTGTCCATTCACTTCCAATCAATTAGGTTTTTGTAGAGTCTTCCTCAATCAGTCTTAAAGTCCTTGCAAGTATGCATATAATATGTTCTGGCTGTAACGGGTATCTGGCGAATGGCTTTACGCAGTGGAAGATGCACAGAGCCCCGACGCGGGAAGATGCTTCAGTCAGTGCAGGCCATTTGATTTAACTCTTGAACTGTGCGTGCCACAATCCGACGCGACTTAAATAGACACGGTTGCTGTTACTGTGATGAGAGCTTAGATTTCTGCGGGTGTACTCCGAAATAAAAAAACGAAGTTGGTTGCGTACCGTTCCCGACACTAATAGTCATTAATAATCAAGACGGTCAAAGGGACGGTATGATACGTATTGCGGAATAGCCCTCGGGATGCTTACTAGTCTACGAGTAAGCCCTAAAGAGATAGGCGTTATCCCGGGCTGCGGACCGCGCTGCGCTCGTCCGCGGTGATTCGCCGTGGGCGCCGTGGTCAACGAACACGCGGTTGTCCCTCGTGTGATCTTGTCCATGAAACGTAATCACAAATGGCTGACGTAATGGATGTTGATTTGGCTAGAACCATTTCCTCAAGCAGAGTTGCCTCATTAAAGGAAGTGGCATCAATAACAACGTAGCTCCATTGAAAATATCCTTTCAATACGCCTTTAAGTTACATTGAATGTTGAGCAACGCCATCAAAGATCCTAGATTTTCGCAGCGGCGGTATTGTTAATATCATAATGGAGTAATGTTTGGATAGTAGATTAGGTACTTTAGATAGAGTAAAATTATGTTGTAGCACGTGTGGTTAATATTCCGGAGAAGCCGATGTTTACGCGCCGCCGACAGCTCGTTGGCCGCCGCCCGCCGCCCGCAGCGCCCGTGGAGCAGATAGCGGCCGCCGCCGGCCTCGCGAACAATCCGCCTCGCCGTAAACAAACATCATCTTGATCCACCGCCGCTGTTTACATTCACCTTTGTTATTTCAGTAAAAACGTTGCCTACCTCTGTCTATACACCAACGAGAGAGTATTTTTATGTTTCGACGGATGTACCTAAACCGTGGAAACGCAAAACGGATTTGTGGGCTGTTAATGACAATGAAGGTTGCGTTTGTTCAGCCGGCGCCGCGAAAGCCCATGGGAAGCCCTATTTGCACAGCTCGCTATTGTTATTGAATTAAAACAATGTGTATCTAATCGCGACCGCCGCGAATTTATTAATATTGAACGTTGGGCGCGCGCTGCCGGCGGGCACCGCGCTGGCGCCCACTGCATGCTCCACCGAGGAACTCCTTTACCACCCTGAAGATTCAGTATCATTTGTACGGCTTACAACGTTAGACTATTAACCCTTGCAAGTTGATATTACAATGAACCTTATTGTTCTTGTTTGTGATGTAGGAACTGTCGTAAAAAGTGGTAGAGCACTTGGTTGATTATGCTTGGCAGAGTGCGAGGTGGGAGTGGGAAGTTGCCTGTTTGCGCCGCGCCGCGCTATCTGCCCGAAGCCAGCGATAGCGCGCTGCCCGAGTGTTGTCTATTGCATTATTGTATCAGCCTGCCATATTAATACTAGATTACAACCAAACGACGCGATAACGGCTCCTGAAAAGGGCCCAATAAACGACAAGCGAAAAGATTTGGAAGATTTAAATCTCAAAAGTTATTACGGTTAGGTACAGTCAAGTTTAAATGTACCCGAGTCGAACGAACTTCTAACGTAGAGTCGGTATAGTCAATGGAAAAAATCATGAGGTATAACTTTTACTTACATACATATTACACTTCCTACTTAATACATACAACGATATCTATCTTTGTCAAAGGCACGAGACGTTCTCGCGGCGGGTCGAGGCAGCCCTTGACCTAGCGTAGCGGAGACGGTTTGCTGAGGACATGTGAGCACAGGCAAGTCACGGCATCCGTCCGCGACCGCGACCACGCTAAAATGGCTTTCGCGATATGCAAAACCTGTTGGGCAGAACTGTTTATAAAATTACCAGTTTCTAAATAGGGATGTCGCCTCGTTCTTACTCCGTGTTCTGTCTCTGGACGTCTACCAGCTAGTGTTGGTGTAAACATCAGGCGTGCGTTAGCGGCTGTGTGCGTGTCTGCTGACGCGTGTGTTTGTGTGTCCGCAGCTGGGGCGCGCGCACGAGCAGATCATCGCGCCGCTCGAGCGCTTCCGCAAGGAACACATCGGCGCCGTCAAGGTGAGCTCTGTCTATTCCCTTCTCCCTTTCTTTCTCTCACTCCTTCATATAAATACAAGTGTTACAAAATACTCCTTAAGTAGTAAAAAGTTTTTTGTAGCTTTGTAACACGTATACATAGATATATATACGAGTATATAATATGCGTTTCGACGTTTCAATAGTTTTTCCCAGCGAGCTCCTGCTAAAGGAAAAGGACTGATTATTGGAAATGTTTATGAATTTTTCTATCTATTCAATTCACACACGCATCGTTTTTTTTTTTTTTATATCAATATGAAGGCAAATGAGCAAGTGGGTCACCTGATGGTAAGTGATCACCACCGCCCATAGACACCCGCAACCCCGAAGGGATTGCAGATGCGTTGCCAACTTAGAGGACTAAGATGAAATGCCTCTTGTGCCCGTAATTTCCCCGGCTGTTAGTAACTATGTCAATAAGTCGTCTGTTTAGTGTACGCTATATCTAGAAATTGGATCCGTGGTGCACGCGTATGTATGTATAGCATATCGAAACGATAAAACTCGCCGAGTCGTCGCCTTGTTATAAAGTCGGCACGTTAGGTTCGGCCGCGCTCCGGGAAGCGTGACAAAGCTGAATACCACAACGCGATACCTCATCAATAAATTAGGTGCTTGCTTTGATTCGCTTTGATCTCTTTTCAATAGTAATTATGTTATTATTTCTAATTACTATGTTTGATCATTTTCATCTTTTTTTTAAATTTTCATATGAATCTTAATTTATTTGTTGAGGCTACGTAAAAACGTAAATAGAGCCGCGTTTTTTTTAAATAAAGCTGCTGTCGTTTTAAATTTTGGTAGTATGAATAGGTAGGTATCCCCTATGGCAACCCCGTGTTAGAGAATCGTGCGCTTAGTGAAACTGGAATGTGTCTTGTTAATGCCTATTTTAAAAGGGATAAATTCAAGACGGGTCCACTTTGGTACATACACAAATGGGTTCTTAAATTAGTTGGCCCATCAGTGAAGTAGGCGTCATGCGAGTATTCTTCGGTGCGCCTGTAATGGTGCGGCGGCCGGCGGCGAGACGCTGCCAGTTACCCGCTACCCCGCCGCATACGGGTGGTTTCCACCTACACGCCTACAATCATGCTAAGCGTGGCCTTTGGCTCTGTTTACCCCGTAAGGGATAAAGACGTGATTTATGTATGTATGTATACGGATGGTTGTTATAGGGCGGCGTGAGGACAGTTTTTGTCGCGACACCGTGTCTGTGTTGTGTCGTGTTTGCCGCCGCCGGCTCAGCCGCTCAGCCCCGAACTGGCCCTGTCGTGGTGTTTTCTCGTCGGGACTAGGACTCTATGACGCACGGACTGCCGGCACAGGACGCATGTTCCCCGGAAACTTTGCCGCATACTAGTATTATAAATTTCTAAATGACTAAGTTTAGTCATACAATAGTATCCTATCCCGTAAATGAAAAAAACAATAAAAAAATCCACTCTTAGTACGCGACACGTTATCGTTATAAAAAGAACCTTCAGTCCAGATTTCAGCTTTCTACAGTTAGTCTTGACTGCGCCGTATGTTGATATGCCTAACAGAACAAACGTTTTTATAAGTATTGAAGTATACATGAAAAAGTGTGTCTGTTGATGCAGCCTGCATTCGCGACGGAACGATAATTTTTTGCGCTGACGTATTTTATACATGTGCATGTCTAGTTGGCGCATGAAGTAGAGACGCTCGCTCGGCTGTGGAGGATTGTTCAATGCCATTTGATTTGAGAACTGGCGGAGATAACTCGCTATGCGAATAATGATAAATATGCAGCGTTTAGTCTTCAGTCACAATGATTAAGTAAGAATGGTGTTAATTGCAATAGGGTTGATTTTGCGATCTGGAGTTTTTTAATTAAACAAATACGTGTTGCTTGTGCTGAGATTTATTGTGGACTAACTTGTGTTTTCTATCAATAAGTAATACAGAGATCATGCATGTGTGCGTAGGCACACATATAAACTTTAGCAAAGCGGCTTTAACATACCGCCCACCAAAAGGATATTAATTATCCTTTTACAAATATTGTACCTAACCAAAGTATCATGCAACATAAACTAGAACATCATAACATTCATTCAATAATTATGTGAAAGAATTCTTAACCAGATTTGCATTACACATCAAAATTGGAAAGAAATCTACAATTTACATAGTTAATAATTAATTAAATTCATACACAAGACAAATTTTAATTAAGTTTATAATTAAGATACCAGAAAGTTGATCTCAATTTATTAATATTTGAAATGAAACCGTCATTCGAACTATTCTGCCTTGTCATTAATGGGAAAATAACAAAGCTTGCTAACAGAACGTTTTACGACATGCTCTCCGGTTTTCACGCTGTACACTCTGGTTAAGCCGTCTGAGCCAGGGTGTTTTTCCACTATACGACCCATCAACCATTTTCCTGGTGGTAAGTTTTCGTTTTTAATCAGGACTATTTGACCAATATCCAACTCAGGCTCTTTCTTTGTCCATTTTGTTCTTTGTTGAAGTAGGGATAGGTATTCTTGTTGCCATTTGTGCCAGAAGTCATTTAACAATTTCTGCAAGTGCTGCCAACGTGACAAATTACTCATTTTAGCATTTGAAAAGGTAGGTGATGGTACGGTTATTGGCGTTTCACCTATCAGAAAATGTCCTGGCGTTAGATGCTCAGTATTTTCATCCTCATCGATGGGGTTATAAGGCCGTGAGTTTAAGCATGCCTCTATTTGGCAAAGTAGAGTGGTCATTTCTTCGAAGGTCAGATGTGAATTTAGGACTCGTTTCAGGTGAAATTTCATCGACTTGACTCCGCTTTCCCATAATCCGCCAAAGTTTGGGCTATATACGGGTACGTAATGCCACTGAGTGCCATCCTGAGCTAGCTTGGCTGCTATTTCTACTTCAAAGTCGAGTTTAGCTTCGTTAAATGCTTCGGCCAAAGCCTTGCTGGCTCCAATGAAGTTTCTTCCTTGGTCACTCCATAAATTTGCACACCTTCCTCGACGAGAGACGAATCGCCTAAAGGCTCCAATGAAAGCTTCGGAGGTCAAATCTCCAACCAATTCCAAATGTATGGCCTTTGTGACCATACATACGAAAATGGCTATGTATGATTTTGTCGTTCGGACTCCTCTGCCCTTTGACATTAGTGTCTGGTATGGCCCGGCAAAGTCCACTCCACTGTTCAAGAATGGGCGTGCTGGTGTGACTCGCTGCTTAGGCAGATCACCCATTAATTGCTTCTTCACAGTGGCGTTTTGTCGTGCACATATTAAACATTTGCGAATGTATAATCTGACGCTTCTCTTCATCTTCAGAATCCAGTATTTAGTCCTCAGAAAACACATCATCAACTGCTGTCCTCCATGAAGTGTCTTTTGATGTGCGTCAGCTACGAGCAAGATGGTAAGTCGATTTTTACTGTCCAGAATTATAGGGTTTTTACTGTCTTCACTTAGATTTGCATGTTTAAGTCGACCGCCCACCCTGAGTATATTTTCGTCATCAAGGTAGGGATTCAATGACTTCAATTTGCTATCGTGTTTTACTGGTTTGTTTCTCTGTAGTCTGTGAATTTCTTCGTTAAATATCTGTCCTTGAACTAACTTTATGCAAATCTTCAGTGCACTGTCCAGTTCTTTTGTTGTAAATATAGTCTTAGTTGTGGTGTTCTTGTAATTTAAAAATCGTTTACAGTAAGAAATTGACCTTAGAAGTTGCGTTAGATCGTCGAAGTCCTCAAAATGATTAATAATTGTAACGTTATCATCCTCTTGTGTTACCTTTAGGTTGGATTGAATGGTGTGTTTCATTTCTAGATTTGTAGTTACAGCTGGTTGGTGAAATGGAATTTCGTGAGTTCTGAGCCATTCTGGGCCCTTCCACCATAATTCATGCGATATAAGATCTGGCAATGGCGTGCCTCGTGAAGCAACGTCGGCTGGATTAGATGGTGATCTTACATGATACCACTTAGCTCCAGTATCATCCAAAATGGTCACTACCCGATTTCTGACGAAAGTTTGCCAACGATTTGGGTCTCCCTTTAACCATGACAGCACAATTGTGGAGTCAGTCCATGAGTAGACTTGGCCTTCTGGAATTCTCATTGCGTTTCTGATCTGTTTCAGCAATTTCGCCAGCAGTGCAGCTCCACACAGCTCTAGACGAGGTAATGACAACGGTTTAACAGGAGCCACACGAGCTTTAGCAGCTAGGATACTCGTTTTAATTTGTCCCTCCTCCGTTTCCACTCTTAAGTATGCCACGGCTGCGTAAGCGTTTGTAGATGCGTCACAAAATCCATGTATTGTCGTCTTATCTAGTCTTAGTTTAGTTGTATGTAACCATCTAGGTATATTTATTTTATTCAGGTGTATAAGATTGTCTCGTATGTTTAACCATTTTTCTTTGATTTCAGGTTCCACTTCTTCATCCCAGCTGGATCTTTGTAACCAAAGCTTCTGGATCAGCATTTTGGCTTGAATTATGCTTGGAGCCAACCATCCCAAAGGGTCAAACAATTTCTGAGTTTCAGCCAGTATAGTTCGTTTTGTGATGTGTTCTGGTGCATGAGGCAGCTGGAGTCTATACTGGAAGTCGTCTTCTCCCATGTTCCAAGAGATGCCCAGTGCCCTGACAGTACCATCTAGTTCAATGGCCATGTTCACGTTACTGTTTCTTTCATCGCTTGTAAATTGTTTTAAAAAGTCGGTGCTATTAGAAGACCATTTTTGTAGATCGAATCCTCCCTTTTTAAGAATGTCAGAAATGGTTTTGGCAACGTCTACTGCTTCTTCAACATTGTCTTGGCCCGACATGAGGTCATCCACGTAGAAGTCTTCCTTGATCGTCTTGGTGGCTACGGGATGATTTTTGCCTTCATCTTCAGCAACAGTTTGCAAAGTTTTTACGGCTAAGTAGGGTGCCGACGCGGTGCCAAACGTAACACGAAGTAGACGGTACTCTTGAATAGGGTCTTTTGTGTTGTTACGCCAAAGTACGCGCTGTAGATTCGAGTCTTGTTTGGTAACCAAAACTTGTCGATACATTTTCTGTATATCGGCCACAAAGCAGATTTTCTTCATGCGCCATCTCATGATTATGTTCCTCATGTCATCTTGAAGCTGTGGACCCACCAGTAACTCATCATTTAATGAAACATGGTTTGTGCCTTTCGACGAAGCATCAAAGACTACTCTTACTTTAGTCGTATCTTTGTCGTTTCTAATCACGGCATGATGTGGTAGATATACCGATGGATTACCTTTTTCACTCTCGGGAACTTCTTCCATATGCCCTGCGGTCAAATATTCATCTATAACCTTCGTGTACTCTGCCTTAAACTCTTTGTCTTTCTCGAATTTTCGTTCCAATTGCTTGAATCTTCTCAGTGCTATGTCCTTTGTTTCTCCGTCTGTTGATTTAATGTTCTCTGTTTTTGTCGGTAATTTAACTATGTATCTTCCTGCCATTGTTCTGGTCGTCGTGTTTGCATAAATTGTTTCGCAAAGTTTCTCTTCAGCTGTGAGTTCTGGTTTCTCTGCAGAATCCAGTTCCCACATGTTTTTTACCAAAAGATCCAGGTTGAGATTGTGATGCATAACAATAATATCTTCTGAAGAATTGCTCATGACGTTTCCGAATAGAATCCATCCAAGGCTTGTATTTTGTGCACAGGGAGAGCCTGGAGGACCCTTGATTATGTTATTCTTCAGAATGTGTGCATAAACGTCGACGCCTAGAAGCATGTCTACTCGACCTGGTTGATGGTAGCTTGGGTCTGCCAGGTCAAGGCTACTGAGGTGCTGCCAAGCGTAAGGTCTTGTTGTAATAGTTCTCGATGGAAGTTCAGTAGTCAACCGCGTTGCTAACACATATGCCTCTATTTTTAGGCTGAAGTCAGTGTCATATCTTGAAAGAAGCTCACATTGTACCACGCTGTTGATAGTGGTTCTTGTTGACCCCACTCCAGTGACTGAACCCCTTGTAGGTTTTTTCTTAAGTTGCATCAACTGCACGGCCCTTTCTGTTATGAAACTCGCCTGCGAACCTTGGTCGATCAAAGCCCGCAGTGTGATCACCTGTCCCATATCGTCTCTCACAGGAACAAGCGCTGTAGCCAATAAAGCGGTTGATTTTTTGGTCGTGAAGTGAGTCGCAATTGCAATATTTTCTTCTTCGTCTTGTTCTTCTTCGTATTGTTGTTCTTCATGTTGTTCTTCTTCTTCGGCGTTTTCTTCCAATTGACTTAGATGTGTGTTCAGGTTCTCATTCTTGGTGTGATGTAACAAGGAGTGATGACGTTTATGACAGACTTGGCAGGATGTTGGTAAGCGGCACTTAAACACAGAGTGACCACTCAGTAGACAATTGTAACATAAGTTATTAGCTTTTACGTAGTCAACTCTGTCCTTTACATCCATACTTGCAAAACTCTTGCAGTGACTCAGTGTATGATTTTCCTTACATTTCATACATGTTTTATTCGGAGCTGGTGCTGTCGCGTGGAAGCTGTTCTGACCGCGTGAAATGGCGGGCGAAGTTGTATAGTGACTTTTCTGGGTAGGTTGTCTTGCACTTGACGTGGCGGCTGGAGTTGTGTTATGTATGAATTCCAAAGTACGAAACTTGGTTTCAAGAAAAGCCTTTAACTCTGACCACTTGGGTAGATTGTCAGGTGAGCTCTTGAAAGAACATTCTTCCCAGTCTTTGTGCGTCTCTGTGTCAAGTTTCAGCACAATTAAGTGTACTATTATTGGATCCCAGGAGTCGACGGACACTGCAAGATTGGTAAGACTGTTTAAACACTCTGTAGTTGTGTCTAACAGTGACTTAATTTGACTGGCAGTTTGCGCGTAGTTCTTCTTTTGTGAAACTAATCTTTTCAGAATAGCGTTGACAATTATTCTTTTATTTCCGTAACGATTCTTCAAGGTTTTCCACGCTTCTTCATAGTTCTTGTCCGTTACTGGTATATTTTTCAATAAAGATAGTGCTTCACCACTGACACTGTTTTTTAAATAATGTAGCTTCATAACATCGGTTAATGATTTATGGTTGTGAATGAGTGACTGAAATAGGTCCTGGAACGTAGGCCAGTCTTCATAGTTGCCGCTGAATACAGGTGGTTGAATGCGCGGTAGTTTCACTTTGTCTTCAAATGCTGCTGTTGTTGTTGTTGTTGTTTGTGTTACACTACAGTTTCCACCCGTTAACATGTCTTTCAAATCTCCGCTCATGCACAAGTATAAGTCTTCATAAATAAAGTATTCTTCATTAACTAAATAAGGTATATCCATGCGTTTTTCTTTCGGTGTGCACTTTAGAAGATCTTGATGAGCATTATGAAATGTATTCCAATGTTGTTGTAAGCTTTGTAAACGTGACTCGATGTAACCTTTAGTTAATCTTCCTTTTGGGCATTTTCGTAGATTTATTTGCGTTTTTTGTAACAAATTTGCAGTGTCTTGTAACACATTTACTAACTGTTCCGTAGTCGCAGGCATTTTGTGGCACTAATGTTCAAAACAACACTTTATTTTAATGTCAATGTTCAGGCGTTATGTTAATTAAATTGTTACACTATAATTCTTCCCACAATTATAACAATTTAACTTGTTGACGGGTTGCACTGAGTTGATCGCAAAATGTTCACTATGAAAAAACAGTTCGCCGGGCTTCTTATCGCTCAGGAATGCGGCTGTCTTTTGTTCTCGGACCTCGGCGAGCTTGAGGCTTCTTCGATGCAATCCGGTTTGATATGGACCATATGTTAATTGCAATAGGGTTGATTTTGCGATCTGGAGTTTTTTAATTAAACAAATACGTGTTGCTTGTGCTGAGATTTATTGTGGACTAACTTGTGTTTTCTATCAATAAGTAATACAGAGATCATGCATGTGTGCGTAGGCACACATATAAACTTTAGCAAAGCGGCTTTAACAAATGGGTTTTACCAGATTTAAAGTAGATTCACATTATCATTTCAATAGAACAGACAAACTGATCATATTTCACTTTTACATGTTTATTTTTGTATGTAACCATGTTTCCGTGTCTGTTTCAGGAGGGCAAGAAGAAGTTTGACAAGAAAACGGCCAAGTTCTGCCAGAGCCAGGAGCGCACGCTGTCGCTCTCCACCAAGAAGCAGGAGAACGTCTTCCAAGAGGCGAGTACCGAAGCCAGAGCACAGGGCGATCAAGCGATCAGCACGCCCGGCGCAAGGCGTGTTCCAAAAACGCTTCTAAAACATAAGACTTTTCTTCATTGTAGCACGCTACCGTTGGCCACTTTTTTGTATACATTTGTCTACACGGTATCTTAAAATCATTCTGTGTGATTAAATGTTTTATAGGATTTTTTATGTTGCTGGCAAAATGCTTTCGTCGATGTTCAAAGTGTGCGGCGTGAAAGGAGAGACTTAATCTTGAATCAAAAATTCCTATGCAAACTTCAGAATAAAGTTACGCCTCGCAGATGCGGTCGATTTTAATCTCACACTTTATGTATAGGTATGTTTACAGTTGGCCAACACGTTACGCACGCCTCTTATGTCACTCACAATAGCTGTGTCCGTTTGAACTTGACACGTAGCTATTATAGTGAGTGCAGCCGCGTCAGTGTTATTGTTAAGTCGGGCGCATGCCGTCAGCACTCGGCGGCCGCGGCGCCTGCCCGCGGCCCGGCGCCGCGCGCAGTCAGTGCCAGGCGGGGCTGCGCGACGCGGCCGGCGCGGGCGCCGCGCGCCTGCTTATGAAATACTTCAGTATCGGCCCAACTCGCCGCAACTGACTGTAGCTACTCACTTTTTGCACGTCCTTTTTTTCTAAGTAAAATGTTTTCTAGCTGGAGACATTAGTTTGGTAATGGTAAAACTTATCTATTTACATGACCTGTATGCATCTCTTATAAGTTATTCTTCATTATATAAAACGATGCTTTTATTGTCAGGTCATTTTCAGCAGTCAGTAGCGTGTTTTATAAATTATAATAAATAAATAAATACGTAGACAAATGAAATGAAATGAAATGAAATGAAATGAAATGAAATGAAATGAAATGAAATAATGATAATTAAGCCAAATAATGAGTATTTTGTTAGGATCATGAAACTCGTCATCGCGCCGTACTCATATCCGTGGACAGTGGCGTATCTATAGTCTAGGGCTTGTGCCAGATTCATTAGATGGGGGTCCTTCCACAATATGAAGAGGTGCATGATCGTCTGTTCTGTGCTCTCGGCCCAGTCAGTCCGCGGCCCGCGGCCCTGTAGACCCGGGCCACTCGCCACCCTACAGTCACGCTACTGTCGGCAGCCTCGGGTGATGGCGAGGCCTGACGGCTCGGTGTCTGTTGCAGGCGGACGCGGCGATGGACATGGCGGAGCGCGACTTCTGCCAGGCGTCGCTGGAGTACGTGTTCCAGCTGCAGGCGGTGCGCGAGCGCGAGAAGTTCGAGCTGGTGGAGACGCTGCTGGGCTTCGTGTTCTCCTGGTGGACCTTCCACCACACGGCGCACGACGTGCACCACGACGCCGAGCCGCTCGTGCGCGACCTGCAGCTGCGCATCCAGCGGGTGAGTGCCCCCCGCCCAGCTGCAGGCAGCAGTTCGAGCTGGTGGAGACGCTCATTATCACATTCACTATTCTATCAAATAGTCTTTACTACGGTAAGGTTAGACAGAGATGGTGAATGGGATAGCGAATTCCCGCGCCTTAGATATGTACACTCTGGTCGACTATCTCGACGACATTATCAAGATCTCAAATGGACACCCTGGATCATTAACGACTTGTATATGTGTTGTTCCCCATAAGGAATCAATCATACATCTGTGAAATATTTGAAGATTTTGCGAATAGATTAAGGTGGCGCTGAATTAAACTGCTCTTTTCAGAATGGAAATAATTTGTGGCGAAATAAATGAATGGGTCACTGCCCTGCTCAGTGTTTCAGCGATGCGTGTCCAAGCAGGGCTTATTATCGACTGACGTTGTGATGTTTGTAGGCGTAGGCGCGGCGCGGCGACGCGGCGGGTGCCCAGGTCACGCCCACAGAGTGCAGCGCCCACACGCATGCAGCCGCAGCACGCTCCCCCTTGTCGGCTGTCCCGGCTCTTGCCTGTCCAGTGGTCATGCTTACCCGACACCGTTTATACATTGTGTCTTAAAAATTATTTAGAATGCTTCAGCAGGTGGTTGGGTTACATTGACAGAACACTCTTGCAAACGTTATATTATATTCTTCTAGAAACTTCAGATAAAAAAATACAGGAATATTCAATGAAACCAAAGCGACCAACTGCTGAAATATTACGGAACAATTCTAAAACCCCTTTTCGAAATCACTGACATCGGACACGAAACTGCCTGACAAGAGGGAACGGGCTGTTCCATACACGAATCAAGCTTGAACATGACACGACCGCTCACCACGAACTACCCATATCTGACATGAAAATGCGTGCAATGAACTCCTGTTAGACTCGGTTATGTGGGAGGTCGTGGTCGGCGGGACTGTTCCATTAACAGAGCTGCCGCGCTGCCCGCGGCGGCGCGCGCCGAGTGCCTGCACCAGCCCTAACGCCATCGCGCCACCATCTGCCGCTCGCGCGAGTCACGGCTTCGATAACCCCTCATTCTTACCATTTTGCCATTACACTAATAAAAATTGTGTTTCATTCTGGTTTACTGCAGTTTCTGAAGCTTTATTCGATTTGGATTCAAACTTTTCTCTCTCGTCCGTTGTGTGTTTATAGCGACGATCTTTATACAGCATCAGTTAGAGTAACAAGGTTTTTTCAGGACGAACCACGGCTAACCGAATGAGACCAATTTCTATCAGTAAAGGTGTGCGTGTCGAGTGGCGACTGACAGGCATGTGTGTGTGCATGCGCGGCGTGTGTGTGCGCGTGACGACGTTCGTGTGCGTGTTGCAGACGCGGACCAACTTCGAGGAGACCAGCAAGCAGACCGAGTCGCTCATGAAGAAGATGATGGAGGTGCGCCAGATGGTGAGTCCAGAGTGTTATCACGGTTTAGAGTTGAATGCGTGTGCGTAAACGGGTGGAAGATGAGGTCGCCGTGTGTTGCAGAACAAAGAGGTGGAGGCGGAGGAGAGCGGCGAGGGCGGCGACGGCGCCGCGGCCGCCGGCGGCCGCGCCGGCTACCTCTACCTCATGGAGAAGAGTGAGAACACATTGTACACCGCAACAGTAATGACAATAACACGAAGCTGACCGAGATCCGCCTGGCGGAGCTCCTACTTCGACCTAACCTTAGTTTAACCTACCTAATTGCTTTTGCGATAGTAGGTATTTTAGGACCAAGAAATTTACCGCGGTATTTGCTGGCCTCCGATTCTCGGGTTGGACTCTATGGCGGTACGTGAATGTATCGGGCTGAATTTCGTATCATATTTGCGCTATTCGATTTGATTTTATCTAACGAGGCTGTTTGTGCGGCAGAGGCGTTCGGCACGGCGTGGAGCAAGCACTACTGCACGTACGAGAGCGGCTCGCGCACGCTGCGGCTGCTGCCCTACTCGCAGATCAACCCCAAGGCCGTGAGTACTCCGCCCGCTTCCGGGGCTGTATCCTTTGCCCCGGTCTGTACTCGTACCCTCGAGTGGGAAATTAGTTTGATGATATAAATCGTATATGGTATGTGGACAGTAGTTCCGCACGCGGAGCTCTCATTGTATACAAATCGGATTCAGTTTTTTAATTAATTTATTTCCTCATAAAAATGCTCCGAACTCATTCTTCTTTTGAAAGACGAATATGTGTGTATGTTTGTATGCGTGCGGGCAGACGGCGCCGGCGGAGAGCGTGTGCCTGTGCGGCGCGCGGCGCGCGGCCGACAGCGAGCGGCGCTTCTGCTGGGACGCGCTGCCCGCGGACCGCGAGCGCGCGCCGCTCACGCTGCAGGCGCTGTGCGAGCGCGACCGCGGCGCCTGGCTGCGCGTCATCTCGCAGCAGGTGCGTGTCGCGTGCGGCGTGTTGCGCGTTGCGGCGTGTGTGAGGGCGCGAGTCACGGCGTGTGTGCTTGCAGAGCGGCGGCGGCGCGGCGGGCGGCGGCGCGGCGCGGGGCGGCGCGGGGGAGGCGGCGGGGGCGCTGGACGACGCGGGCTTCGCGTTCGTGCGCCGCATCATCGCCGTGCTGGAGGAGCGCGGCCTGGAGGAGCAGGGCCTGTACCGGTGAGTGCGGCGCGTGGCGTGGCGCGCGGCGTGGCGCGGCGCGGCGCGGGCTGACGGCGCGTGTGTTGCAGCGTGGCGGGCGTGGCGTCCAAGGTGGCGCGGCTGGTGGCGTGCGCGGCGGACGCGCGGCTGCCGCCCTCGCTGCACGACCCGCTGGAGTGGGAGAGCAAGACGCTGACGTCGGCGCTGAAGGCCTACCTGCGCGGGCTGCCCGAGCCGCTGGCGACGCACAAGCTGCACCAGCGCTTCCTCGCCGCCGCCAGTGAGTGCCGCCGCCGTGCATTATGCTATCTGCTGGCTTTACTCTCTCCTTGTCGGATTAGACGGTCGATATTATCGCGTGATCCGCCCGTAACGCAATCCGTACCTATCACGAAATAATGATCGTATCGCAGCGACTTAGGTTTTGAAATCCACGCTTCTGTATTGACACAGTATCGCGATAATATTGACGTCTAATCCGTGCCAGTCGGATACATCTGTATCATACGCCCTACGGAATTACATCATCACTATTGATTCACATTTGTTTGTTTCGCTGTGCGTGGAATTTATTTGTGAAGCAAATTAGTTTATTATCTCGTGTCCGCAGTAAACATTATTCGTATTCATATCATGAAAGTTCAATGGATTGTTCATAAATAATTAAATTATTCAAAACACTAATGCGGGCGCCGGCAGCCGGTGCCGGTCTGCGCGCGTCGTTCAATAAAACACATTCGAAGACCGCTCTCTGAACGCGATCCAAGTTGTTGACCGACGAAAAAAAAAGTGTGAGAGAATGAAATTCCCCCACCAAAAAAAAAGTCTTGTTTGTCGATAATTTTTTGTTGATATTATATTTAGGTATATTCTTATTTATTCGCCGGGCCACGGTAAACAAATGTAGAATTAGATGCTCTAACACTTAAATAATCACTCTATCTCATCGTCACTCATGCTCGTGTCTCGTGTATGAATTTGGGTTATTTCTATAATTTAGTTTATCGCATAGTTTCCTGAAAAGAAGTTTCATACATATAGTTCAGGGGTTCAATGTGGTCGATGTAAGGTCAAGCCGCACTGTGAGCACCAGCGGCGCGGCGGGCGCGGCTCTCGCGGGATCATTCTCAAAGCATCGCTAGCAACTAAATATATTCTCTTAGACGCAAAATGTTCGCGTCGAATTAAGCCGCGGTAATTACAGAATGCCGTTTGAATGTCGAGCCGCCGCTATAGTGCGATTTGACCAAACACCAAACCCACCCGAGGGTTTAGACGCCTAGACCGAGTTCAAACCGCTCTGGCGGCCGAGCACGTCGGCGAACCAGTCGGCGGCCCGGCGAGGGCGGTGCGCAGAGCGATCGCATGCGGTGAGGGGACGCCGGGGTAGGCGAGCACGCTCACCCCGGCGCCCCCGCAGCGCCCCGTAGCGCACGGGCTGAGCCGCCACGGTGCGCAGAGCTGGAGAGCCGGGCGGAGCGCGTGGCGGCGGTGGCGGCGCTCGCGGCGGCGCTGCCGGCGGCCAACCTGGCCATGCTGCGCCTCGTGCTGGCGCACCTGCGCGCCGTGGCCGCGCGCGCCGACCGCAACCTCATGACGCGCGCCAACCTGGCCGTGTGCGTGGCGCCCACGCTGCTGCGCGCGCCGCGCGAGTCCGTCGCCGCCATCCTCGACCTCAAGTTCTACAACGTGCTGGTGGAGACGCTGCTCGACCACTACGACGAGATCCTGGGCCCCGCCGCCCCCGCCGCGCAGCAGCAGCCGCCGCAGAACGGACTCAGGTCAGTCCGCCGTAGTGTTACAGCGACGCCCCGCTGCCGCGCACGCTGAGCACGGACGGATCCATTGGTCGTGTCGTGCGCAGCTGGCGCGTGCACTGCTGTGGAAACGACCGCCTGCGTTTAGATGCGGAGCGGATATGTATGCACCACTTGCGTAGCGTGACCGCGCGCTGCGGTGGGGCGTCGCCTTTGCAGTTGCGCCTTAACTACGTCATCCACTCAATATAGGTCCGTAATTATTAGATTATAGTTTATCATTGCGATAAAATAAGTAATCAAAATATACATAGATATGCACAATTTTAGATCCACTATTATATAACCAACCATTATTATAAACACTACACCCGCGATTTTGCCCTCAAAAATCCCTATGTCGTAAACGTTGCGGGAGCTCCACTCGTATTAAGTGTTCAATCATAAAGAGAACTTTCATGAAACATTTCAGTTTTCCGAATCCAAGGATTCGGGCTGGCTGTTGATCAGTCAGTCGATCAGTCAAGACTTTTCTTTTGTACGCACTGTTTACCGCTCGTCACACACAGGTGTACGCACGTGTAAACCACTTCACCCATTTAAATCTATATCCCATTGTGAATTCGTACAAAGTGCCGGAAACATGAATTCATACGGCCCAAATAAAAACTACTACCCCTTGCGTCACGCGGCTTCCTGCCCGAGTGTGTGTGTGGGGGGGGGGGGGTGGGGGGGCACGGGGCGGCCAGCTGGCGCGACACCGTGCTGACGCGCCACTCACTGCGCGCTGTCCTACTAACATCGTATATTAGCGATACATTCGTCAGTAAATTGCATACGGCATACAGACGAATTCCCTTTGTCATTGGTCGGTCGGCCCATTTGTGTGCGGTGATTAGGGGCGGGCTTTGTTCCTTGCGGAGAAGGCACCTCGCCCGCGCCAGCAGGTTCTGGCGGGTCGGCCACCGGCCACCTACGTCGCAAAGGAGGTCTCATGATAATGACAGCCAGAAAAATCTAAAATCACAAGCTTAGTAAATACTAGCGCCCGCCGCCGTTTAGTCTAATTCGATGCTGACACAATTGCAGTCATATTTAAAAAACAAACAAATCATAATCATATACCTAAAACCTTCCTCATTAATCAAATTAAAAAATATATTGGTGAAAACTGCACGAAAATCCGTCCAGTACATTTTGAGATTATCGCGAACCGACAGACAGGCAGAAAGCAGTAAAGGACTTTTGTTTTATAATATTTACTGTAGTGAACGTACCACAATGTTGGATGTCTTTTGATGTAATCTTCGTTTGGGTTTAAAATGGTTGGTTATGCGCGGAGGTGCGATTATTGCGTGCGCCGGCGGCGTGCTGCGCAGCCGCAGCGCCGCAGGTAGCCGCTCCGGCCGCACCATTACATCCTGACCCACTTTAGGACGTTCTCAAATTAAGTGTCATAATCATTTTCCTTGTCAGGATATGGAAGTCTCACTAACTGTATATTAGGCCGTTACAGCCGTGCTAATACTAACAGTTTCTTAGCAGGTAACGAATTTGTAGGACCGATGTTTGAATATTTTTTTGTTGTTGTTTGCCGCGGGATTAGTACGATGTTTAGTGTCATGTCATTGTAATGAGAGTCGTGTGCTATTCGAACTCGAATACAGGCGCGCAGGTGTGATAGGTGCGGAACCAAGTGTGGACACGTCGAGAACGATACATGGAGGCGGCAGGTGTGCTCCTAGAACCTTGAAAACTAGCACAATTCTGATACAATAAATGGTTCGACGCGTGTTAGTTCCGGCCAATAGTTTCCAGCGCGTTGATTGCAACGAGACGTGAAATATTAAGCTCGGGAAGTGCATTGTGTCGTCAGCGCAGTGACCATGGAACCGCACCTACCCGCTTCCGCGCTATTCAACACAGACCCTTCAGACCCGATGGACCACAAAAAACAGACAAGACAAAGAGTCGTACAAAGTTAAACAATCATTGGGTCATTGCTTCGCTTTGTGCAGAGATAATGCAGATAAGCTGCAGTGTTTGCGTCGACGCCGAACATCTGCGCGGGCGATGCTCGCGCGAGGCCGCCCCCCTCGCACACACCCGTCTACAAAAAGTATGGCAACGCAACAAATCTTAACAAACGGTTCATGTCCATCAAAACGTGAATACGAGTCGCATTGCATCTACAATCTACATTCAGTAAGTTGTTTGGTGTTCGTGAATACAATCAGTATTTGGCAGCATATGAGGCGCTCCGCTCCCGACCGGCACCCGGCACTCCCGCGCCGCAGTCCTCGCAGCCGCAACACTCAATTTTATCGACATTCCGATGATACCTTTTCACTGCCCGAATCGGTGCATTTTTAATGAGAGGTAACACAAGAGAAAGCGCTCAAATGGTATTGCCGCAACACAACGCGGTACACCCATAAATGCTTATCTGGTAATGTTAAATTGAATTAGGTATGCATAATGCGACTGCATTTACTCATGAAAAAACGATCAATAATAAGTATCTACCGTTACATAGCGATCGCCGGCGGTCGTGAAGAAAGTCAATTTCGGCGCAAATTGCATTCGAGCGTCGGCAGTGCAATGGCATGGGGTTATTTTATTTATTTTTTCGCGAGTTGCGCGCCTTGAAGCAGTGTGCCGGGCCGCGAGATAAGAATGCGCGGCAGCTGCGCGCGGGAATGCGCACCGCGCACCTGGCCACCTGCGCGCGCATCTGCCGCCGCGAGCCGCGCCCGTCGCCTCCAGCATCAGCCCTTCGTCCACCATAAAGTTTGAAAGATATTGAATATCATCTTCGCATTAAGCGGCAACCATCGCGCCCCCTCCCCCCTCCCTAGTTTTGGCTTACGCCATAAATGAGTGCATAAAGTTACGAACTCTCTGTGTCGCTGTAGGTATCTCATAATGTGTGACCACCCTGTTGCAGTTGCTAGCGACTGCGGTCAACAGAACCATCTAGCTGTTTTCGCCAACACTCAGAACCGGTCAATGCCATTCGTAAACTTCACCTATTCTATTGCAATGAAAGTTTATTTACATGAAAGATAATTTTCTATTTGAAATTACTTACACCTAGTAAGTATATTAGATATGCACCATTTTACTGTCCTACTCAACTGGGTAGATTGAAAAATATGAATAGGTAATGATATTGAGTGAGGTCAGTTCGGCACCTCGCGGCTGTATGGAATTACAATGCACTGTGCACTGTGCAGTGCGCTCACCGCGCGTAAACTAATACTGATGTTGTGATATAATATAATTGATAAGGCGAGCGCGCCGCACCGCCGAGCCGCTCACGGTACGGCGCTGCCAATAAAACGATTCGATTAAACATGCGAGTGCGATTTCTTTTAAACATACCTCACTGACGACCCTCACTTCTCGCACGGAACCTACAAATAATCTTGTTGTTAAGTTTTCATTGAATAGAGGCACCCGGTGTAGGTAAAAAATACTTTTGTCAATTATAATCGTGGAGCGGGAGGAGATCGGGGAGGGGGGAGGGGCGCAAGAAAGATGAGTTTTTGCGGCGGCACCTGGCGCACGCGCATCCCGGCTAATGACAGCCTGCGCGCACTCGCCGCTCCGAAGTGAACCGTACCCGCAGCGCGTAAGGTGCTCAGTGCCGGGCGCGGGGCGCGGGGCGGGGGGCGGCAAGCTGCACTTCTTATTTGATATCTGTCAGTTGCCAGAATCGCTTTTGAAGCGAAGGTTGGTGGGGCGCGACTGATGTCGGATTTGTGAAGGCATCATTATAATTACAGTTTTATTAAAATTAAATAATTGATTCTCTAATTTGATCTGATCGATATTAAGTAAATCAATTAAAACGATATTCATTCTGAAACATGGAACATCAAGACAAAAATAAATTATTTTTAAATTTGTTTAATGTGGGTGATAGATAGTTTAACAAGTAGCCTAGTATTCGAATTTAAATCCTTAAAGAATCTGACGATTCTTGTTATTTTCAAAATAAAATACAAAACCTTTGCAGTTGCAAACTGCATTTGCATTCAATTTATAACTTTTCAACTAGGCCTAGTTAGCTCGCTTCGTCGCTCTGTATCTATGTCTGTTTGTCATGTTTGGCCGAATCATCGGTTATTTGAAACCTTTCATTGTTTTGCGCCGGACGATGTTCCAGCACACAACCAGGGCCCTCTTTCACCATCTCCTCAGTAACTGGTAACAGGTGACAATTCCAAATGCAATGCGTACTCAATATATGAAGCCAACTGGTGTCGATCTTGTTGAGTTAGTAATGTAAACAGAATTGTCACTTGTCAGCGACTATTGTCGCGCTGGTGAAATACGGGCCTGACAGTGTGTTGTCAAAGCTCGACGTTGGCGGAATCATCGCATCGATCGATAGGGCCATATTATTTCAAAAATTGAATTGAATTCAATGTTTGACATTTTATATGCGAACTAGCGACCCGCCCCGGCTTCGCACGGTATATCGAGGGCTGCGTGGTCAAACCCGATAAGTCGACTTAACATTCCACAGGAATTTTGAAATTATAGATACGTTAACATAGTGTTCTTTTTTCAACTGTCAATTATTTCCGCTACCACGCAGCCCTCGATATTATGCATGTATTATACATATAAACCTTCCTCTTGAATCACTCTATCTATTAAAAAAAACCGCATCAAAATCCGTTGTGTAGTTTTGATTTGGATGGTTTCTCAGAATGCGCGGTGACCGAAGGGAGTTGCTTGTCTCTATCTATCAGTCACTTTAACATTTGCATTTGCCAGACAAACACAACGTAACTACGAGTTAGGAACGTTTTACACGCTTGAAACATTTTATGAATATCCAAGGGGTTAAAGCTTTGAAGGAATCTAGTGTAGACCTGTTGCGTATGCGTCCTGTGAAGCCCTAGCGGCGGCAGGGCGGGCGCAGGTGGCAGGTGGCCCTCGCCGGCCAGCTGGCCGCGCGCGCCAATCACAGCGCGCTCCCGGACGGCCGCCGCATATATAGCGGCGCGCGCGCACCCCGGCCTCAGTGCGCTGCCGCTCCCCGCAAACGCCACTTATCTGCGCTGAGCTCGTATTTTTATTGTTTGTGACTGTGCCCTGTGCCCTGTGACGGATCGCCATGATCATCTGCCTCTCTGGATTCGTGATCGCCGGGTCCGTATTCTGTTGTGTTGTGTTACACGCCTCGGTTTTAGTGATTTGCAAAGTGTAAACATTGATCAGCTGTTTGGGATTGAGTCGCGGATTTTTGTAACAGCCCAAACATCATACGAACGTTTCATATTTTTTACTCTTTCTATAGAAAGAGTATAGTTTTTGGGTTATCTCTATATAATAGTAAAAATGGACATTTATCGAATCACTTTGATGGTCGTCTGTGCGTCAGTTGCATCACTATCGGTATCGTAAAATCAAGTCGTTTCATGCTTCTTTTGCCATACCCAAGTTTCGCTACGCACATTAATGTTGGAACAAGCACCCCTCTGTGGACAGCCAGACGCGCCTTCTTCGACACCTTCTCACTGCTCACAAAGGCGCGCAGCGCCCCATTGACCATATTTCCTGCACAATCTTCTTTCAATATCACTTTCACACTTCCCATCTTTCGTAAACGCCGATCCCAGATATACAAACTCTTTTATCTGTTCGATTTTCTTACCCGCAATCACAATCTCACATTCAGTCATACTATCGTCTTTTTCAAACACCATAACTTTCGTCTTACTTACATTAACATTCATACCTTTCGTTTCCAATGCACCACATAAAATGTTAGTCATCATCTGCAACTCCTCCTCCGACGATGCCAACAACACTGGACACACACTGGGGATACCTATGTCTTTAAAATATAATAAAATAATGTCAAGAAATAAAGGCTGATTTCTGTGTCTAAATAGAACAGTACGTCATTTTATACGGAACTCTAGGTGAGCGAGTCCGACTCGCACTTTGCCGGTTTTTTAGGACTGGTTTCATAGTCGGGGCTACACTGTTTGTCTTTTTTTTATTTTGTGATACGGAAGAATTCACTGAGTACCTAGTCTGCCGGCACTGGCAGCTCCAGATAAGATGGAACGCGAACAGCGAACTAACCTCGCGCTCTGTCTTTGCAGGACGTCCCCCGCGCCGCTCACCTCCGCGCTGCTGACGCGCGCCGACTGCGTGAGTATCTCCACCTTCAGCGAGTGTGCTCTTGCCCGTCCTCGCATGTTTGTGACGCGTGCCTTGTTGTTGCAGAGCGCGGCTCCGGTGCCGCTGGCGAGCCTGTCCCCGCTGGGCGCGGCGGGGGCGGGGGCGGGGGCGGGCGCGGGGGCGGGCGCGGGCGCGGGCGCGGGCCGCTACTCGCCGCACCACCAGCAGCTGCTGCAGCACTTCGCGCCGCCCGCGCCCGCGCCGCCCGCCTTGCTCGCGCTCAGAGGTGACTACACACATATTATGCTAAATTGAGCTACGATGGAGTCGCATCTTCTGCCACCAAAGTCTCCTTTGAACGTTTGCCTGATTTTGTGCTTTGCTATCTGAGCTGGTAAATCGGCCGGAGACAGTAGTGGTAATGTACAAAATTCAGTAATAGCGCTCCCATACTGTGCGTTTCAAGTGTCAAAAAATTATGTGGCACGTGTCACTTTAAAACAAAAGCGGCCTCACGAGAATTTTTGACACCTCAAACAAATGGCACGGGAGCGCACTATCAAACTCTTTGTTAAGTTTAAATGAATTCAGAAAACAACCTAAAATTAGTCCTCGGAGTGATTTTCCTTTTAGTCTCAATCGGTATCACCTGTGTTGGAATGTTGGTGTTGTTGTGTGACGAGCGTGTGTGACGCGCAGGCGCGGGCCGGTCCAGCAGCAGCTCGGCGGAGTCGGTGTCGTCCCGCTCGGCGTCCCCGCCCCCCGCCGCGCCGCCCGCCCCCGCGCCGCCCCCGCCCCCGCACGCCGCCGCCCACGCCGCGCCGCTGCACGCGCGCCTCTACACGCAGCCCTACAGGTACGCGCAGTGGGTGTCGCCTACTCTCTAATTCTTTAGCACATTTGATCCCCACTCACGACTGGTAACGGCCTGGCCCCGGATCTCCCCTGTGACGTTGTCGCTGACGCGTGTCGTTTGTGTGCAGACGCGTGCGCACGCTGTACGCGTGCCTCGGCGAGAGCGAGGGCGAGCTGTCGTTCGAGCCGAACCAGATCATCACGAACGTGGCGCCGAGCGCGGAGCCCGGCTGGCTGCGCGGCACGCTCAACGGCAAGAGCGGCCTCGTGCCCGAGAACTACGTGGAGCCGCTGCCGTGAGCGACGACGCCGCCCGACGCCGCCCGAGCGTCCCCGAGCATCCCCGAGCGTCCCCGAGCGTCCCCGAGCGGACCCGAGCCGCCGCCGATACCATATCCCGCGTACCTACTATGTTAAGTTGTTGATTCTTTTGTACGTCTGTATATTTTGTATATTGTAAATAAGCGTTTGTTGATATTTTAACTATTTATATTACGTTGTGAATATTTTTACCAAATATACTATTGTACGATGTCCGTATGTGGATGTATTATACAGATTAATATATACGGATGTGTTTTATTTCTATACTGAGAAAATTAGCACCGGGTGCTGGGTGATACTGAGCGCAAGAAGGAAAGAATTATTGAAACTGTAAAGGGACTTTTATTTACATGGTGTCCTGTATAGGCGAGTACCCCTTTCCACCTATAGGCCCACAATCATGCTAAACGTGGCCTCTAGGTCTTGTTACCTTAGGCTCTGTCTACCTTGTAAGGGATAAAGACGTGATTTATGTGTGTATGTATGTATGTGTTCTGTATCATACCGGTCGAGCTCTTTCATTTGATGCCGGGTCGTGAAAATTACGTCTAATCCGCCATTTTGTGGTGTCTGCCATCTTGAGTTGACAATGATACTGCGACTGTCATCCATCGGAATCGGAGATTGTACACACCAACACCAAGGGTCAATAACGACAACAGGAAGGGGATTCAATTCTAATTATTAAATTTGTAGGCAATTAGTTATCCATCGCTATTTGGAAAACATCATGAGGAAACCTGTACATTTCTGCGAAGCGATTCAATGGTGTCTGCGTAGTTCCTAATCCACATTCGGCCCGCGTGGGAGCTTTAGCCCAAGCCCTCTTATACTGAGAGGAGGCTTGTGCCCAGCAGTGGGACGTCTATAGGCTTCAGCTTGTATCATCTCCAGATGATGATGAGTAGGTATGTAAAATAGTTCAGTACTCGTACCTCGTACGTAGCTGGACTACGGAACATAGAAATGGAAGTCATTTCGAACGCCTACTAAAAAAGAATATGCTTCATGATATCACTTACTGCTTGACACCTCCTTGCTGCGTACTCGCCGTCTACATCGAAATACTGGTAGTTCTATGTCAGCGCCGCGCACTCCGCCTGCGACGCCCTGTACTTGCGTTGCCATCCGTCCTACATAATGTGAACCAAATATCAAGTCAATCGGACCGACCGTTGAAGAGTTACCTCCTGCGGAGACGGTCCTGGCTGGACCACCAGAATTCTACTACCAGATTATTGTATTGTCATCTCACTTACATAAGTATGCAAAATTTCAGCTCAATCGGAATATCTGCATCAAAATTGAGTCTCGAGATTCCACCCAGACAAACATACATACATACGTAGGAAGTTAATATTAAGCTTGTAAAAATGTATAAATGCAGTTTTACTTTAAGTTTAAGTCGATGACATGAAAACAGTGTTCGTTCGTATAGTCATAGTGTCGGACACTAGCTGTCTGTGTGTGTGTGTGTGTGCGCGCGCCGCCGCTCGACGCCCGGCGGAGTATTAAAACTAGCAGGGTATTAGGTACAATGCTTTATTACAGTTCTATTACAATATATTTATCAACAATTACCACATAAACAATCTGAATGAAACGGATTATATTCTTAGAGTAAGTCCGTCGCCCGGCTGCGCGCTCGGGGCGCTCGGGGCGCCCGCGGGCCGCGTCGGCGCTCCGCGGGCGCCGGCCCTCGGTCCCGCACGAGCGAGACAGACACGACACACAAACGGGGCGCGGGGGAACATCTCTGTCATCACAGTTCGTCACCGGCAGCGTCAGTCAGCCCGGCGCTCTCCGGCGCGTCACAGGAAGAAGCAGTAGGAGAGCAGCGGGCGGCGGGCGGCGCGCGGCGCGCGTTAACTGGCCGCCGGCTCGTCCGCCTCCGCCTCCAGCAGGCTGCGCACGCGCGCCCAGTCGTGCAGCGCCGGCGCGGGCGGGGCCGAAGCCGCGTCCGGGGCCGCCGCCGGAGCGCCCGCCAGCCGCCGCAGGCGCGCGCCCTCGCTCGCGCGCGCCACGCGCAGCAGCGCCGCGTACTTGTCCTGCAGCGCCTGCTGGCGCGCCGCGCCCTCGGCCGCCGCCGCCCGCGCCGCGCGCTTCAGCTCGGCCAGCGCGGCGTCGCGCGTCGCCAGCGCGGCCTCCAGCTCGGCGGCGCGCGCGCCGGCCGCCTCCGCGCGCGCCGCCGCCGCCTCCGCCTCGCCGCGCGCCGCCGCCAGCCGCTCCGCCGCCAGCCGCAGCTCGGCCTCCGCGCCCCGCCCGGCCTGCTCCGCGCGCGCGGCGGCCTGCGCGGCGGCCGTCAGCCGCGCCTCGCGCTCCGACAGCACGAGCAGCTCGCGGCGCAGGCGGCGCACGTGCTCGGCGCGCCGCTCGGCCGCCAGCGCGCCGCGCGCGAGCGCCTCCACGTGGCGCGCCGCCTCGAAGGCCTCGCCGCGCGCGCGCGTCAGCTCGGCGCGGTCGGCGGCGCGCGCGGCCTGCTCCTCGCGCAGCGCGGCCTCGGCGCGGGCGCGGGCGGCGCGCTCGTCGGCCAGCGCGGCCTCCAGGCGCGCCTCGTGCTCGGGCCGCGGCGGCGGCGGCGGCTCGCGCGCCAGCAGCGCCCGCAGCGCGTCCCGCTCGCGCTGGGCGGCGCGCAGCTGGTCGCGCAGCGCGGCGGCGCCCAGCTCGAGCGCGCGCACCTGGCGGCAGCGGCCCAGCAGGCGGCGGTTGCGCTCGGCGTGCGCCTCGCGGCGCCAGCGCTCGTACAGCAGCTGCGCGTGCACGAGCGCCAGCTGCTCGGCCGCCTCGCCCCCCGCCCCCGCGCCCCCCGCGCCGCCCCCCGCGTACAGCGCCGCCAGGTAGCCGTCCAGCCGCGCGCACGGGGACGCCGACTCCTCGTTCTGCGGACGACGAAAGCTCACCGTTACTGGCGCCGCCGCCTCCCGGTCCGGCGCGGACTGAAGGCCCGCGGTAGTGGCACAAATCGACGTGCTAGTTGAGAGGAGAGACGCTCCTTTCTCGACATTACACTTTTAAACAAATTACGGAAAAAAAACTTGAGAGGTGTCAAGGGACACCCGGATGGAACAAGTTCCTTTCGATTAATTAGTGAAGGAATTGTAATTTTTTTTTTTTTTTTAAGTTATAATAATATTTTTTTATGTTTTGTACCATTGCATTTCGTAATTGCTTTCTCTCACGATATTCTCTACATCTTTGTGCATTTGTCTTTTATGTTATAGTTTGTACCTCAGTAGTCGATGCTTTAGTTGATTCGCTATTGAAATAAAAAAAACAAAAAAATTGTACATATACATACGTTATATATTATACGTTTGTATAGGTGGAAAGAAGGAACCAAAACAGTGATGGGTTGCTAGCCGCATCGCTTATAACATGATTCTTAAGATTTTTGTCCATTCCCTCGATGGATTTTTACCATCTGCGCGGGAAGAGAAGCAACGGGTACATTGTATGTTTTTTCTTTACTCCCGTCAGACCAGCATGGAAGTATTATGGCTGGATAATGACACCCCAAAATTACAAAAAAAAACTTCTTTTAGATTTTAATATCGAAAGTATATTTAAAAATGTTTTATATCGCACGGAAAAAAGACTGAACCACTTTAATAGGTATGCCAAATATTTATTATCAAACTGGGCGGTTATTGTAAATGGATCTAACAAAAAAGGTAACTTAAGAAATGACTATGTGAGCGTGAGGCGGAATGTTATAATTTAAGTAATTGTAATTGTACAGGGTCTTTGTATGTCGACAAGTGTCGTTACAACTTTTGGTCTTAATTTTTTCCGTCTAGCCCCCTTTCGTTGCTAATTGACTCGCTACTTGTCCGCCTCGCACTTGCAGCGGCATGGTAATGCCTTGATAATTGCCGTGGTAATTGACTAATCCATTTTATCCATTTGCTACGAATAACTTCCGGTACATCTAGTGCAAAAAGTGTCAGTGACAACTTTTAGTCTTAATTTTTTTCCGTCTAGCCCCCTTTCGCAACGCGCGATAAGGAACTTCGTTCCAAAAATGAAGAGAGAAAAATAAAAAGATAAAAGATCACCTCTTTCGAAAAGTCATCAGGAAGGCTGCGATAGAAATCAGCTATAAGAAACTCGTAGGGCTCCGGCCAGGCGTCGACGGTCTGCGCGGCGGCGTCGGCGCGGCGCGAGCCCGCCGCGGGCCCGCACGAGGCGGCGCGGCGCGGGGACGGCGCGGGGGCGGCGCGGCGCGGGGGGGGCGCGCGCCCGCGGGGGTCCACGGCCCGCGCGCGCGCCGCCGGCGTGGCCGCGCCCTCGCACTCCGCCCACGCGTCCTCGGCGCGCCCGCGCGTCGTCAGCTCCAGCACCTCGCGGTCCTCCGCGTCGGGCGGCGCGCCGCCGCGGGGCTCCGGCCGCGCCACCGGCGCCCCGGCCGGCGGAGGCGCGCCCCCGAACGGCACCGGCGAGTCCGGCGGCCGGCGCGCGCCCTCGGCCTCTAGCGCGGCGCGGTCCAGCGCCACGCGCGTCAGGCGCCCGCCGTAGGCCTCGCCCGCCGCCGCGCCCAGCGGGGACGTCTCCTTGCGCAGCGGCGACGGCGGCTGCGAGCGCCGCCCGATGGCGCGCACGGCGCCCGACTCGGCCGGGAAGCGGAACGAGGCGCGCGTCTCCTTGGCCGGCGTGTTCTCGGGCGTCGCCTCCACGGCCGCCTCGGGCGGCTCGCCGGCGTCCGGCGACGCGGGCAGCGGCGTGTGCGGCGCCGAGTCCGCGCCACAGCGCTCCGACAGCGCGAACCAGGGCTCGGCGCCCGGCCGCAGCGCGGAGGCGGCCCGCGCGGCGTGCGCGCCCGAGCCCGGCGCCGGCGCGGGCGGCTCCCCGGGCGCGGCGGGCGGCGCGGCGGCGCGCTCGCGCTCGCGCTCCTCGGCGCGCGGCGGCAGCGCCAGCCGCCGGCTCTCGGCCACCACGTCGTGCAGCTCGAGCCGCGCCAGGCGCGCCGCGTCCGCCTCGCGCTGCCGCGAGCCCGTCACGAGCGCGGGGTGCAGGCGCACGGAGCGCAGCAGCGGCGCCAGGCCGCGCTGCCAGGCGTCGCGCACGGCGGCCGAGGCGGCGGCGTGCTCGGCGCGCAGCACCTCCAGCAGCGTGACCGGGTGCGTGGCGTACAGCGCGTGGAACAGCGCCAGCTGCGCCAGCTGCAGGTGGTCGCGCGCCGGCGCCGAGGGCGGCGGCTCGAGCGCGGCCGGGCGCAGCAGCGCGTCCGCCAGCTCGGGCCAGAGCGCCTGCGCCAGCGCGGGCTGCGCCGGCAGCAGCGCGGCCAGCGCCAGCAGCGCGTGCAGCAGCGGCAGCGGCGCGCGCTCCTGGCGGGCGGCGCGCAGCAGCTCGCGCGGCAGCGAGTGCGCGGGCAGCCGGTGCAGCCAGGCGGGCCGGCGCGCCAGCAGCGGCGCCAGCGCGCGCAGGGCGGGGCGGCGCGCCGCGGGCTCGCGCAGCTGCTCGGCCAGCGCGTCCAGCAGGTGGCGCGCGTGCGGCTCGGGCGCGCGCGCCAGCAGCTCGAGCGCGCGCGCCGAGCCAGTGCGCGCGTGGTACTGTAGCAGCGCGCGCGTCAGCCAGGGCTCGCGCACGGCGGCGTACAGCGCGCCGAGCGCCGCGCCGCCGCCCGCGCCCTCCAGCAGCGCGAACACCTCGCCCGCCTCGCACGCGGCCTGCATCTCCCGCCTGCCACGCCCACCGGCCGAACGTTATCTCCTTCAATAAGTACTTAGCTGTTCAGTGACGAGTAATTGTTCAATTGAATATTATATTATGAATAAATATCAGCACTTTTTTATTACATCCTCCTTTAAAGTCTATAATGGTTTCTGGTATCTACTCCTCCCTGGTTGAGTCGCAATAGTGAAATCCCCTTATATCTAAAAACGCTGACTGTCCTCGAGGACACACACACACACACACATGCACATGCCAGGCGACTTAGAGGAACCAATGTGCTGGATGCTGGATATTTAATGGAAGTTAGGGGCAATGGCTCTCATGTTCTGAAATATCTTCCTCACTCAACAACTAAGCCGATTATAGTCAATTAATTAATTTCAAGTTTCCTGTGGATGTGCTTCCATAGACACTCCAACAACAAAACAAGTGTTCCACACCTTACGAGTTACAAAAAAAATGCATTTGCCTATCACAGGATTTGTTGACTCAGTTAGTGCTGTTTACACACTTTGTTGGTAAATCTAGAAATAAGTCTATCCTATACATAAAGAGGTAGAGTTTGTGACCTTGTAGGGGATAATCTCCGAATCTCCTGAACTGATTTTGAAAATACTTTTACCATTACATTATTTGTGACTGTCAAAAGCAATATTTAATTCTGCATGGGCAATAGCTAGTGCTCAATAAGAAAGAACTTAAAATGAATATAGGTAGTAGGAGATTTAGAAATAAAAACAGCCCAGTCCTTAATAAAAAACATTGGCTAGAAATTAAGCGCGAGAAAATAGAAAGCCAGATGTTGTTCTGGTTGTCCCTGCGCCTCGCAGCTGACGAACAGCCGCCACCGCCGTCAGCGCGGTGTTGTGACACGGCAGGCGGGGCGGTCAACAGTCAACATCGTCACGCGTCTCCGAGCGAACGAATACGCGCAGGCGTCACGGAAAACAAAAATGCTAATCTCTCCAACGAAATAGATTTGTAATCGGTCTGTTATGCCGGTTTGTGCTCGAACTAACAATTATGATCCGAGTGCACCGAGCAGCAATGGAGTCGTGTTTGATAGATTGCACCTCGAACGTTCGCTACCTCTACCTACCTAAGGCGGCCAACCGTCCCGCATTCTGCGGGACCGTCCCGTAATGACAGTTGTAATCCCGCATTGCAATATTTAATAAAATAGTCCCGCAAATCGTCTAAGGTGTCCCGTATGTCCCGCATTCCTCGTTTCCCATCGTCTCGCTCGCATAAAAGTGTTCCACATAGTATTATAGAGAAATCATATCATTCTCTTCATTTATATAAATAATCTCACATTTTTTCTTCCGAGACAAACGAGATTTGATCTTTTTGTTGGTATTTTTTTTATTTTAGCTAAACTGGGAATGACGTCATATTTTGAAGTTTTAAAGGTACCAAAATGTTTGTCTGTGTGTGTGTGTGTGTGTGTGTGACGTTTCGAGACTCCCGAGAGTTAGAGGGTTAAGTACACCACCATCAATTCCAACAAATCCTCAGTCTTATTGTGGATGGGGGTGGGTGTCCCGCATTGACTTATTTGAAAGTTGGCCGCCTTATACCTACCAGTCAGCAGATCGGAGAGATGAGGGTGCCTCCGGTACCGATGCTGGAGGAATTTTGAAATCGGTTTCTATACGCCGCTGTATGTATAAAATTTAATGTAAAATACGGAAGCAAAATTATGAAAATCTTTGCTACGATGACAATTGCGGCTTTTGGTCTGTTTAAGGGTTGTCTTGTCAGACTCGCGCGATTGACAGCTTCGCAGATGACAGCTGTCAATTGTAATGCCAGCTGAAGACATCAGAGATCAGAAGTCGAAATCACTTCAATCGTTTTAAATGAAGTCTCAGACAGCATTTCAGAAAAGCTGTCACTCGCGTCTTGCGAACTGTCAGACTGTCACTGTCATCCATCAGTCCTCAAGTCTCTAACCTAAAGATTTACTTTCGGATTTTAAAAAATCGATTAATCCAAATGTACGGCAATGAAATTAAAGGCTAAGGCATACGGTCGCTTGGTTTAGAAGAATATTTATTTGATATTATCGGCGAGTCCGAGCAGCATGCTGCGCGCGCTGTCCGGCCTGCGCCTCGAGCGGCAGACGCTGGAGGCGCTGGCGGCGCCTCGCCTTCGCCGCGATGTTTTCAAAGTATTTCGTCAGTATCTAATGTGCTATCTTCCTATCTCAAGACGTGTGTGTCACGTTTAATAAATATGAAGTATTAATTGGAATGGAAATTGGTGTGATAAAGATGATCATGTATGATGTTACTGCATGCCGTTGCAGGCGCCGCCGCGCACGCCACGCCCGCGGTCGCCGCCGCGGACCCGCTCGGCAGCGCCCAACAGGTGAGCCTCCGCCACCGCGCACACGGACCCTCCAATACATTCTCAACGGCCAGCTGGCACTCGGAGCTGTCTGCTGTTCTGCTTGTAGAGCTACTGGCCTCAGAGGGCCCTGTGAGACTCGCAACTATAATTACTGATTCTTTTTATATTTAATGTCTCACTTCACAATTGGGTATGTAATGCTTTGAACTTTAAACATTGATAAAAGTATAACTAGATCTAGATTATTCCTAGGAAATGTCATAGTGTTTATAACCATTTGTAAAATGGTTTGCAGGTGAGCTAGTGTATTTTTTATTTAATGTCAGTAACCGGATCTTAACACAAAGCAAAGACGTCAATATTTTTCTTGAAATGTACTTCCAACATTATGGTTGGTTATGTTTTAATATAGAAAAATGCATGAAATTATGATAATGTGATGATTCCTTTTATATTTCCAAGCGTACAAGGAAAAAGAAATTCAGGACGGTAATTATTAGCACTACATATTTATTGGAAGCAAGTTTACACTGTGTTGGGAGGAGAACATATTTGAAATTATTGTGCAATAGTCTTTATTCTGTCATATCTTTCTTGTCTGGAATGCCCAACTTCTGAAAGCTTCATCATAGCAGCTGGCCACCGCCACTGCCGCTGCAGCTGGGCGCCAGGGAGACATTTTGTAGCACAGTTTGTAGACAGAGACATTGTCACCATTCCATGATTAGTACTTTGTGTTGCCACATTTCCCAAATATTTTTATTACGTAAATTAAGCCAGAGATACACTTGGGGGTACATGTGCTCGTGTCGGCGACGTGATAAGCAAGATTGTGGGCGTATAAATAGCAAAAAATGGAATCAAAATAGTGATGAGTTGCTAGCCACATAGCCTATACATATAACATGATTCCTATGAATTTCGCCCATTCCCTGCATGGGCATTGTCTTTATTTAAGTGTTAAGCAAAGTACCAGAATTGTAATAACGCTTATCCTGAAATGGATCTGAAAATGACGTGTTGCGTGCGCAGACGGTGCTGACAGCGGCGGGGCCGGCGCCCCCCCGCGCGCCCCCCGCGCCGCCCGCGCCCCCCGCGCCGCCCGCGCCCCCGCCGCCGCAGCCGCCCCGCCGCGCCTGGACGCTGGCCGCCGCCGCGCTCGCGCTCACCGCCTCGCTCGGGGGAGTGAGTGCCCTCTCGTTTGACGTACTCACATTTTATCCGTAAAATATTACCGACGAGGACTCACGAATCGTATGTTCCAGGCCTACTTTTACCGCAAAATGAGCGACATCGAGCCGGATAAGGAGCCCGAGGCCGAGCCCGAGGGTGAGTACCGCGGCGGACGGCCCCGACTGCTCCGGAGCGTCACGCGGCTCGACTGACGCGCGTGTGTTGCAGCGCGGCGCGGCGCCGGCGACGACGAGCCGGGCGAGCTGTACCCGGCGAGTGGCGCGCTGCTGCCCGAGCGCGTCGAGTTCCTCATCGTGGGCGCCGGCACCGCGGCCTTCGCGGCGCTGCGGGCGCTGCGGGCCGCGCGCCCCGACGCCGCGCTGCTGCTGGCGGGCGCCGAGCGCGCGCCGCCCTACATGCGCCCGCCGCTCAGCAAGGAGCTGTGGCGCCGCGAGGACCTCGCCGCCGCCGCCGCCGACCCCGCCGCGCTCACCTTCACGCAGTGGAACGGCAAGCGCCGCAGGTGAGCGCCGTCCGGCTGCCCGCCCGCTGCCCGCGGACCCGGCTCACGCGCGCGTTGCTTGCAGGCTGGCGTACGAGCCGCTGTCGTTCTACACGCCCGTGGAGAAGCTGCGCGAGGGCGCGGCGGGCGCGGCGCTCGCGCGCGGCTGGCGCGTCACCGCGCTCGACCTGGCCGCGCGGCGCGCCACGCTCGAGGCGCCCGGGCAGCCGCCCGCGAGCGTCGTCTACGACAAGTGCCTGCTCGCCACCGGCTCGGTGCCGAAGCGGCTCGCGGCGCTGGCGCCCGCGGCGGCGGCGGGCCGCTCGCTCGCGCTGCACACGGTGCGCGACGCGGCGCGCGTGGCCGCGCTGCTGGACGAGCCGGCCACGCGCACGGTCGTGATCGTCGGCGCCGGCCTGCTCGCCGCCGAGCTGGCCGCCGCGCTCGCCGACCGGCTGCGCGGCTCCGGCAAGCGGCTCGTGCAGGTGTACCGCGAGCGCGCGCCGCTGCAGGAGCTGCTGCCGGGCTACCTGGCGGCGGACGCGGCGCGCCGCCTGGCCGCCATGGGCGTCGAGCAGCTGGCGGCGCGCGAGGTGACCGCGAGCTCGGTGCACGACGGGCGCGTGGCGCTGCAGCTGGCGGGCGCCGACGGCTCCTCGCGGCTGGAGGCCGAGCTGGTGCTGGAGTGCGTGGGCGCGGAGCCGGCCGTGGCGCTGGCGGCGGCGGCGGGGCTGGAGCTGGACGCGGCGCGCGGGGGCGTGCTGGTGAACGCGGAGCTGCTGGCGCGCGCGGGCGTGTGGGCGGCGGGCGACGCGGCCTGCTTCCACGACGTGCTGCTGGGGCGCCGCCGCGTGGCGCACCACGACCACGCCGTGCTGTCCGGCCGCCGCGCCGCCGCCAACATGGCCGGCGACCGCGCGCCCGAGCCCTACACGCACCAGAGCATGTTCTGGAGCGACCTCGGCCCGGCGCTCGGATACGAGGTGAGCCGGCGCCGCCCGCCGCTCGCCGGACGGGGAGCGGCCGAGGACGTCGATTCGATTCGCTATTGCCATATTTTAAAAAGCTTACGGGCACAAAATTAAAATTTCCAAAAAAAAAATTGCCGTTCGATCCGGTTTCGTAAAGTTTTATTTCGGAACCGGAACGCTAGAATAGTACATTGTTGTAGAGGCTGGACAGTGAGCAATAGATGGACGAGTGAGTTCGAGAAGAGAGACGAGTCCATCTATTGCACTTTTGGCCGAGACATTACATAGTGCTTTTCACGACTACTGCGAGGAAATAAAAACATGAGCGTAAATACAACAGTAAAGTTTCACTCTCCCGCCACATTTTACTTAAAAAAAAAAACGAGAGCGCTCTAGTGGCCAGTCACGCAAAGGCTTTTTTTGTTATGTTATTTTATTAAGCAAAGCGCTTCGAAGTGCTTATTAAACACACCCATAATCGCTTATAGTTTTAATATGACGTGACAAGGACGGACTGACGACTCTGACTTTAAGACAGGACTTAAACATTAAAGACAAAACAATTTACGTCAGACGTGGCTGTATGGACCTAGTTTCTTTTGCCTCCCCCTGATGGGATAAACTTTGAAAAAATGTAATATGCAGCACACGACGTGTTCTGATTGGTCGATTTTGTGTAATAGCATCACAAATTGTGTTCTGATTGGTGGAATCAGGGATCAGCATGCCGATGTGATTGGACGACTTTGGTCTTTAAAACTGACCAACAATGTTATTGTTGGCCTGTTTGAATTCATAGTTGGCCTGTTCATTCAACCTACAACTATACTTTGTTTTGGGGCCCCATTACTGACCATCTTTTGCCACATTTCCGAGCAGTGGCGTGAAAAACTTTTATATCGCCTTTTTCGTACCGTTTCTTTTTTTTTCGTATGTCGATCCGTAATTCGCAGCTACGGCTCGGGGCGTGTTGCAGGCGATCGGCATCATCGACTCTGAGCTGCCGACGGTGGGCGTGTTCGCGGAGGAGGCGGTGAGCGACGTCGAAGCGGGCGCGGCAGCGGAGGCGGGCGCGGCAGCGGAGGCGACCGCGGCAGCGAAAGCGACCGCGGACGTGGGAGCGGAAGTGACAGCGGACGCAGGAGCGGAAAAGACGACGGCCACAGCAGTGGAAACGAGCGCGGGCGCGGCGGACGCGGGCGCGGCGGCGGGCGCGGAGGCCAAGCGCTACGAGCGCGGCGTGGTGTTCTACCTGCGCGAGCAGCGCGTGGTCGGCGTGCTGCTGTGGAACCTGTTCAACCGCATGCACGTGGCGCGCCAGGTACCCGCGCGACAGCGGCGCACTAATGTCGAGCTCCGCCTGTTTCACCACCGGCCCGGCTAGCGCGAGAGCGCACGAGAGTCGCGTCGCGCGCGAGATAGACTACCCGTCTCTTTCTGGAACGAGCAGTAAGCAAAAGACGGACAATCTGTCTCGCGCGCGACGCGACTCTTGTGCGCTCTCGTGCTAGACCTGCGGCGATTACTAATCTTCTCTCCTTGTCTTGTGCGAGCGGAGAGAAATGTCCCGCACTGTACGGGTTAAGCGGTACACTATGGAACAGATGTCCTGCGACTGGTGCCGCCGGCGACGTCGGGCGAAGTGGCGCGACGTTGCCGGACTTCGCTCGACATGTCTGGCGACATCGCGCGACACGGGTATCGCATACGTTACATGAGCCGCGCGATGTCGCCAGATACGTCAGCCGAAATCGGCCGGCTTCGCTTGACATGATTTGATTGATGACAATTTGTCCCCCAGTGTCCGTGGCTTTGCTCTTTCAGCGCTTTTCATCTTAAAAATTACTCAAAATAGATGACATGGTGTTTGTTTTATGTTTAATTTGCACAATATACATACTTAGATAAATAAATAAATATAATATAATAGAGCGCTGTACCCCGCGCCACGAGCGAGTTGTGACGCGTTGCTGTTGTTGCAGGTGCTGACGCACGGGGAGTTCGACGACCTGTTCGAGGTGGCCAAGCTGTTCGCGCCGCACGAGGACGACTGAGGGGCGGGGGTCAGGAGAGGGCAGGGGGAGTAGACTAGGAACCCACTGTACATATTATATTTAAATAAACAATGCCACAACACAACAAGCAACTTGGACTATTCATTGCCTTATCCATTGCCATGTTCCTTGGCTCATTGCCGCGAGTGACGGCAACGGGCAGGCGCGGCCCCGGCTGCGGGAGCGCTGTGCCTGTTGGCAGCTGAAGCGGCGGCCCCGGCTCGTGCTGCCTCGGCACAGCACCCGCCACTGCGCCGCGGGCAGCTGATACTGCTGTCTAGTAAGGGGGGTTCTGCAGACAGTGCCATGGACACCGGGCGACCGACATCACCCTGTACGTTACTATCGGGCAGACGCTGGCCAGCAAGACGTATTTAATGGCATAACTGCCAGCTCTGCTGGTTTCTGGTTCACTTTCCATACGAATCTGCCCATATGAGGTCCTTTCTGGAAGTCGGTGTCGAGATTTCTAGTTGAAAACTTTCAGGCGTCAGGATGGAATCTTAGGCGTGAGGCCAATTTCAAATATTGATTTTCCGGAAACCGCTTACCTTAAATGCAAAACTCCAAATTATAGGATAGTTTAAAACTACTTCCGGTCTACCCACCACCAAAATTTTGTAGGGGTGGCATCACAGAAATAGCTGCTAGGATGACACAAATAGTAACGGTTTTACAAATGTTTGAATGTATTTTGTCCGGAGTGCAAAGTCTAAAACTGAAGAAAATCATTCTAGACAATACCGAGTGAGCACACTGAGCAGAGCCGAGTCAGCCAAGGGGCTGGCCGCAGTTCGTCTGCGTTTATACTCCCAAAATCATTCTAGACAATACCGAGGGAGCTCACCGAGCAGAGCCGAGTCAGCCAAGGGGCTGGCCGCAGTTCGTCTGCGTTTATACTCCCAAAATCATTCTAGACAATACCGAGGGAGCTCACCGAGCAGAGCCGAGTCAGCCAAGGGGCTGGCCGCAGTTCGTCTGCGTTTATACTCCCAAAATCATTCTAGACAATACCGAGGGAGCTCACCGAGCAGAGCCGAGTCAGCCAAGGGGCTGGCCGCAGTTCGTCTGCGTTTATACTCCCAAAATCATTCTAGACAATACCGAGGGAGCTCACCGAGCAGAGCCGAGTCAGCCAAGGGGCTGGCCGCAGTTCGTCTGCGTTTATACTCCCAAAATCATTCTAGACAATACCGAGGGAGCGCACCGAGCAGAGCCGAGTCAGCCAAGGGGCTGGCCGCAGTTCGTCTGCGTTTATACTCCCAAAATCATTCTAGACAAAAACGAGTGAACACACCGAGCAGAGCCGAGTCAGCCAAGGGGCTGGCCGGTCGCCGTCCGGGGCTCCACCTATGAAGAGGTGGCGAGAAGGGCAGAGGTAGGTGCCTCGCTGGTGACCCGCCGAATAGGGGCCCTGGGACTGAGGGTGAGCCTCACGAAGACTGATGCCCTCTGCTTCAGAGGCCCCAGGTGGAGGCTTCCGAGAGGCGCCTGTCTCAGCATTGACGGAGAGGCCGTCGAGGTAAAGGCCCACATCAAATATCTGGGCCTTATCCTCGACGGCAGCTGGAAGTTTGAGGAGCACTTCCTCAGAATGGCCCCTCGACTTGTCGGTGCAGCAGGAGCCCTCAGTCGGCTTCTACCGAACACGGGTGGGCCTGAAGCCCCGTGCAGACGGCTTTATGCAGGAGTGATAAGAAGCATGGCCCTGTACGGGGCACCGATATGGGCCGGCGCTCTCACTGCCAGGACCAAAGCCCTCCTTCGGAGACCACAGAGGGTCATGGCAGTGAGAATGTGCCGTGCATATCGCACCGTGGGATGGGCCGCGGCGTGTGCCTTGGCCGGTACCCCTCCCTGGGAGATAGAGGCAGGGATGCTGGCTGATGCTTATCGCGCGCGGCTCGAGAGACGGACGCGCGGCGAATCACTCGCCCCGCAAGAGTTGGCGAGGGCTCGCGAACGCGAGAAAGAGAGGGTGGTGGAGCGCTGGGTGGGCGAATTAGCGGACGCTAGATACGGCCTCCTGACTACCGAAGCCATCCGCCCGGTGCTTCTGGAATTGTGGTTACTTCGCAGGGTGTATGTAATAGCTTCGCAATATACTTATAACTGTTACCACATTTTAGCGCATTATGATCGTTGGAATTAACCCTCATCTTTCTACTTTTATTGTAGATATTATTGTACTCACAATCGGGCTTCCGCCCACTGGCCTCCCAACAAATCCCCTCATAGCCAGCCCTGACCACCTGAACCACAACTCGGTTCGGGATTGTGATACAAGGTTTATTTACATTGGGTTATGTGCTTAACATGCACTCTAGTTACACTCACTAATAATTTGTATGGGTCATTCTTGTGATCATATTGCTCTACAATGGGGGCACGACATATTGTAAGAAGGGTTTAAAATGACTCACCATTAGTCGTGAATTAACTTGCTATCTGTTCGCGCTCCAGTGGCGAACAAATGAGAATTTTATGGAAAATGCGTGATCTTATAAACTTATTTATTTACAATTTTGTTACAAATTGTATGTATGGCAAGTTAAAGAGCGCTGTGCGCGGGCGTCTCGTCCCGATGACGCTGTAGTTCTGCCGGCCGCCGCGCCGCCCGCGCACCTCCTCCTCGTCCCCCGCGTGTGCGACGTACAACGCGGGTTTTGCGTTCATTGCGTGCGTTAACATCCTCCCCCTCTTTGGAAGACGCTGCTGCTTCTTTCAAAATATCTTCGTCGACTGGTAAAGGACAGACGCGGTTAACAGCTCGCCGTTCCGTTCCGCGTTGTGTGAGAAAATCTGCGACTCTGACTATGCCATCTTCTCCAGGGTAGGTGCGCTGGACTCGTCCAAGTTTCCAGTTTAATGGTGGTGTTCTGGAGTCCTTGAATACCACCAGATCTCCTTCTTGAAGGTTAGGTTCAGATGTTCGCCATTTTGTACGCTGTTGTAATTCAGCAAGGTACTCATTTCTCCATCTATCCCAAAAGTGTGATCTGAGTTGCTCAATGATCTGATATCTTGTGCGAATCTTTGCGTCCGTTTTGTGTGTGCTCGGCAGCGAGGTGAGTGGCCGTCCAATTAGAAAGTGCCCTGGGGTTAAAGGAGAAAGGTCGTTTGGGTCAGTTGATAAAGGAATAAGGGGTCGGGAGTTGAGGATCGCTTCAATTTGTGTGAAGAGAGTGCTCAACTCCTCGAACGTGAGATTAATGTTACCAGCTATACGTTTAAGATGATGCTTGGCACTTTTGACACAACCTTCCCACAGGCCACCCAGTGTAGGGGAATAAGGGGGGTTGAAGCTAAATTTAATGCCTTCATTTGCTATGAAGTCGTTCACGCATTTTAAGTCAGTTTGAAGCACCCTGCCCAATTCATTGCTCGCTCCGACAAAGTTTTTTCCGTTATCGCAGCATATTTCATGAGGTTTTCCTCTCCTAGCGATAAATCGTTTGAGGCAGGAAATGAAGGCTTGAGTAGTGAGATCACTTACTGTCTCCAAGTGTACAGCCTTGGTAGAAAAACATACAAATACACATAAATAGCATTTGGATATCCTAGCACCGCGGCCCTTTTTGTTTGCTATCATGAATGGTCCCGCAAAATCGGTACCAGTCACTTGGAATGGGCAAGCTTGAGATACTCTGCTTAAAGGAAGATTGCCCATTAGTGGCTGGGTAACTTTTGCTTTCATTTTTACACAAATTATACATTTTTTAACAACGCTTCTGGCTAGTGATCTGCCACCAATGGGCCAGAATTGTTCTCTGAAGCTGCTAAGCAGAAGTTGAGGACCTGCGTGAAACAGACGGATGTGTTCTTTAGACATAAGAAGTACTGTGAAGCGATGTTTAGCTAGTAAGAGTGCTGGGTGTTTGGTCTCATAATTAAGGTTTGTGTTTTTAAGACGACCACCCACTCTTAGCGTGCCCTTATCATCAATAAATGGAGCCAACTGTAAAATATCAGATTTCGTATTAAGTGACTTGCCTTGAGCTAAAGTGTCTAATTCTGACTTAAATGACTCTCTTTGAGCAGCCTTAATAAGAACTATTAACGAATTGTGAAGTTCAGTTTCAGTGAGTGAGCCTGTCAGTTTGTTCGAGTTTTTACAATTGTGAATAAACCTGAGAACATAGGAAAAAATTCGCTTTAGTGTAGACGAATCTGAATATTTATCGAAGTTCACAAAGTTAGAAGTTTCGGGCTGAAGGTTAGACACGTGATGATTCTTAGTTTCTGGCAGTTCAACATTGATATTATGAGGTTGAGGCCACTCTGAGTCCTCCTTCAAAAGAAAGGAAGGACCCATCCACCACAGTGAAGAGTCTACTAGGAGCCCGGGCTCTACACCTCGCGAGGCCATGTCCGCCGGGTTAACGTCAGTGGGGACATGTCTCCAGGCGTGCCTATCTGTCAATTCACGGATTTCGTTGACTCTGTTGCAAACAAATGCCTTTAAGAGCTTGGGTTGTGTTTTTATCCAAGCTAGTGTAATGGTTGAGTCTGACCAAAATGTTTTCGAGTCTAATTTACACCGAAGTGCTTCACTGACTTTATTTGCTAGCCGAGCTCCCAAAAGTGCCGCACAGAGTTCGAGCCTTGGAATCGTAACGGGCTTCAAAGGTGCAACTCGCGTTTTAGCACACAATAAATTGCAACTTATTACTCCATCTGTATTTATAGACCGTAAGTATACACAAGCTGCGAAGGCATCCTTTGAAGCATCTACAAAACAGTGAAGTTCCGTAAGGACCGGGGATGAACAAAGCACAAACCTCGGAATTGAAAGTGACAGAATTATGTTTAGATTGTCTATGTTTTTTCTCCAGACATTTATTATGTCTTTTGGAACTGACTCGTCCCAATCCAGCTTAAGCTGCCATAGCCGTTGTAACAAGATTTTTAAAGTTATTGTACATGCACTGAGCAAGCCTAAAGGGTCGAAAATTTTGCATGTATTCGACAAAATAGTCCTTTTCGTTACCTTCGCTTGTTTTGTGTCTTGATCTAAATTAATTTGAAACTTTAAGGTATCATTATTTGGAGACCACAAGACTCCTAAGACACTTGATTCTTTAGATAAGTTAAGAGAATCAGATTCGATTGTTTCATTGAATATTTGTGGACAGTTAGTTCTAAATTTATGGATGGGAAAACAAGCGGATGCTAATACGTCACAGACTATTTTATGTATATGAGCTAGTTCACTTTCTTCCGACGCGCCTGTTAAAAGATCGTCGACGTAAAAATCGTTTTTAATGACTTGAGATGCTATTGAATCCGTACATTCTGTGGAAAGTTGAAGAAGGCATCTGGTGCTAAGGTAAGGTGCTGAGGCAGTACCATAGGTGACTGTATTTAACTGTAATGTTCTCAAAGGCTTATTATCTTCATTTCTCCACAGGATGAGTTGAAGATGTCTTTGTGATTCATCGATCATGATTTGTCTGTACATTTTTGATATGTCTCCAGACAGCACATATTTATGTTGGCGAAAACGAACTAAAATGTTGAAAAGATCATCTTGCACTACTGGACCAATGTATTGTATATCGTTTAAAGATTTATGTGAGGTGGTTTTGGCTGATGCATCGTATACTACACGCAGTTTGGTAGTTTCCCTATTCTGCTTAATGACTGCGTGATGCGGCATGAAGTACCCGAATGGTAGCTTTTCGATTTGATTTAAGTGACCTAAGTCCTCATATTCGTCAATGAATTTAGTATACTCTTCCTTTAAGTGAGTATTCTTATTAAGTTTACGTTCAAGACTCAAAAACCGTTTTTCAGCTATTTTAAAAGAATCACCAAGTGCTTCTTCAGGGTCTTCCTTCAAGGGCATCATGACTGAAAACCTACCGTCATTGAGACGCTTTGTCGTTGCATTAAAGAAGCGTTCGCAGAATTCATCATCAGGAGACATAATTCGTTCTGAAGATGGAATTTCCTCAAGGCTCCAAAACTTTGTCAACTGATCGCTAATTTCCTTTGTAAAATTGCAATGAATTGTCCCTTTTTCTTTACGATTGCAAGTATTAAGAGGACCTGCCACCAACCAGCCCAATTTTGTTTCTTGAAGAATAGGTTTGTTGGGTCCTAATTTTATCTGATTACCTGACAATATTTCAAAAAATATTTCAGCACCAAGTAACAAATCTACTTCTGAAGGGCAGAAAAAGTTAGGATCTGCTAGCTGAATTTCATGAGGTAAGTTAAGCTCTGCGACATTAATTAAGGCGTTCGGTAAAAGGCCAGTTATTTTAGGAACCACCAAACATTTTAATTTTGCTTCAAAGGATTTGACTTGTGAATGTATAATCATTTTACAGCTCTCATTTATGGGCAATTTTGAATTATTTATGCCGGATATGCATAATGTATCCGTACCTGTACTAATGAATCCCATTTTTTCTTTCAGGTGTGCTGTTATGAAGGACGACTGGCTTCCTGCGTCCAGTAACGCGCGAGCTAGAACAGTCTTTTTATTTTCAGGATTTACTACCTTGACTATGGCTGTACCCAATAGAACTTGGCCTGAAGTGGCTTGGGCTGATAACGTAGCAGGTATGTAGCTGCAGTTGTTTAATGTTGTTTTATTTTCAGGTGCATTCTGATGTGTGTGTAGAAGTGTATTATGTTTTTGCTTGCAAGTTCTACAAGTGCCCATTAAGCGGCATTCGTTGGTGGCATGACCTCGTCGCAAGCAGTTCGAACAAAGATTTAATTTTGACACTTCATTGCATCTTTGTTCCGGAGTCAATTGCTTAAATGAAGAGCAATCGGTGATTCTATGTGATTGGTTACAGAACGGACAAGATGGTGATGGCCGGCCGTCAGAAGAAAAAAAACTTTTTGTACTTTTGTTATGATAAGGCTCTCTGTTTTTATTTTCAACCTTTTTGTGATGATTATTATTAAACGCCGGTTTAAAGTCGCGTTTGTCACATTTATTGACGGCCAGAGTCTCCAAAATGTCTGCTCGGTTACGTAGAAATTGCATGAAATCAGATAATACGGGTAAGTTTTTGCAGCTGTTTTTATGTTCTTCCCATTTACTTAAAGTCACTGTGTCTAACTTGGTAGAAATCAGATAAATAATAAGAATATCCCATTTATCAGTAGGCTGGTCTAAATTATTAAGGGTTCTGAGATTCTTTGAAACATGATCTACGAGAAACCGTAATGCTTTGTGAGATTCGCTTGTCAATGAGTTGATCTCAAATAACGCCTTTAAGTGGTTATTAACAAGCACATTTTTGTTGTCATAACGTTCGCAAATCAATTCCCATGCAACTTCATAATTGTTTTTTGTAAACTCAATCGATTTAATGATTATTGCTGCACTGCCCTCTAGCGACGATCGCAAATAATGAAATTTGTTTATGTTTGGAATCGACTCATTACTATGGATTAAAGAATCAAACGTGTCACGAAACTCTAACCACTTTAGGTAATTACCATCAAATGTAGGCAGTTTTATGGTGGGCAATTTGACATTATTCAAGCTGTTTTGATTACAAGCTTCGGAACACGCTGAGTGTGCAGAGTGCAAAACGGTACCTTCTGTATCAGTATTTTTTTTGTAGTACGAGTCAATAATATGTTGTGCTATAGAACACGTTTCGTAGAATGAATTTTCAAAGGCACTAATGTCACTGTCATTTTCACAACTTGACAGCATTTCAATTTGAGACTGAACTTCATTAAATTCGAATAGCAAATTTTCACCTTTTGTTAAACGAAGTTTTAATTCTTTAAGTTGGATTTCACTCAGGTCATCAATTTTGACTCTTTGAATTGAAGTTACATAGTCTTTAAATCTGGTCAAGCGACCTTTGATCGCACCGCGTCCTTTTACTAACTCTTTCAATTTTACTTTATCACTTTCCGATAAATCGCTAGGAGAAAAACCGTATTTTTCACTATCTGTATCGACCGGCATTTTGTTAAAACGAGCTTAATAAACTAGGCAAAAAAAATGTGCATCAAACCACTTTTTCACTTAAAGGCACCGCGAGACACGGCGTGACACGAAGTCTGCACAGCGCAGCACTGTGTTCGCCGCACGCGCGCAGCTCGGCACCGCGTCGCGAAGTTGACCTTTGCCCTGTCGAGTTGGCGCGGCGCACGATGCGTGAACGAATTCGCTGGAAATTTCGGCATATACCGCTTAAATAACAATAATGAAAGACAACCTTTTTGATGAAGGGGTTTGTCTGTTAAAGTTGTGTCCAAGCGGCTATAATAATGAAAGACAACCTTTATGATGAAGGGTTTTGTCTGTTAAAATTGTGTCCAAGCGCCTATATTACCATTTACTAAAACACTAATTTGTACTTAATTGAACTTTAAGAAATAAAGACAGAGTCAGATATAAGGTTACTGTAATACCGTATGAGTATTTCTATTATTCATTAAAATATTTTATTTATTCGCAATATCACTCACATAGGAACTTGTAGGTATAAATTACAAACTTGGTATTAGTTTGATCTCTGTAGCATAATTTCGCAAGTTTTATTTATTTCAATTACAAGACATTTCTTTTTAAAGTATATACCTACCCAATTGAGTGAGGCCTTTGTGAGAAATACCGATGTAAATTTTAGCAAATAAAGGTACAAGACGGCGGCGAGCTAGTTTTGATGCATTCACTTAAATAACAAACACAACACTCCTATTGCTAATAGCAATATTACGTAAAGAATTTAAGGCTTGAATTGATGAATTACAGCGTGAAGTGTTTGCGAAGAAAGGTTAAACGGTTAAAGTTTGAAGCAGTGGTTAGTTAGTTAATTATCGAATATTTCATCAGCTAAGCGAATGCAACAGAGTTCGAGCAAGCCATCACACAAATTAAAGAGGAAAATTAGGTGGTGTAAATTAGGAAGGAAAGAGCACTCCCCTGATTGGTGAACACGTTATGTAATGGCCGCCCAGCAACGCCACAATCACACAACACCAGCAAAGCAACTCGTTCGTAATGGTGGACAGCAAATTCTTCGTCGTTTCACCGTAGATAGATAGGGCAGCCTCTGAAGTCCGGTCACGGTCGCCAAACTTTGTTCGCGCTCCAGTGGCGAACAAATGAGAATTTTATGGAAAATGCGTGATCTTATAAACTTATTTATTTACAATTTTGTTACAAATTGTATGTATGGCAAGTTAAAGAGCGCTGTGCGCGGGCGTCTCGTCCCGATGACGCTGTAGTTCTGCCGGCCGCCGCGCCGCCCGCGCACCTCCTCCTCGTCCCCCGCGTGTGCGACGTACAACGCGGGTTTTGCGTTCATTGCGTGCGTTAACACTATCTATTCCCATCATTTTTATCATCAGACTCCTAGCACACATTTTTCTTACCCCTTCAGTCGCACCTCCCGCCATTTCTCCTATCTCGCAACTGTCAAAGTTTCTTTTTTTATTTCTCAATTCCGCAAACAGAGATACCAACACAAAAAACAAAAGACAGTTCCAATTCACTCACCATTCGGTCCAAATCGCGCTTTGCCGCGACACTCCCGAAGGCGAGAGCTTGTTGGGGCTTATAATAGGACAACTAATTGCCGCGTCCACTCGGCGATCTTCTCCTTCGCCTTTATTGCAGCGTCTCTCCTTTTTCTGGTCGGCTCCCCCTCACCAGAATCATCACCGCACTGTGATGCCATGAGTCGTTCCTCGTCACCAGGAGCAACTCTACCTACAACAGCTGTATCACCATTGACATGAACTGTTTCGTCCATCACTACAGGTAAGTCAGCAAGGTCTGAAACATCCACTCCTTCAAGTTGTTCAGTATTAGAAGTTTCAGCTGGGTTCGCCTCCAACTGTTCTATATTTTTGATGATCATTTCCGGACGGTCTTGAATCACCCTTGGGACAGTTGTTTCCGGTTGTTGTTGTGTGTTAGGCCTGCTGGTCTCCTCTCGTGATGGGGCAACATCGGTTTCTAATGGATACAGATGACCAATGGAGCGAGTGAATTCAGAGTTACCAACTCTGACTTTCGCTATTCGGCACTGTCCGTCACGTCCTTGTATCAGCGATACAATTTTTCCGACCTTCCAGCGACATCTTTTCTGAGAATCATCTCTCATCTGTACGATGTCACCAAGACGTGGTTCTCGGTGCGATTTCACCCGTGGTTGCTGGTAGGAATTATTGTACCTTTCACGCAGACTAGGTAAATACTGGTCTTCAAATATCCTTTTGAATTCATTTAATATGGTCTGTCCTCTCTTCCAGCCTTGAATGAGATCGATCTTCGTATTCGTGCCGGTACTTGTTACTTCAAGATCGAACTCTAAACATTTCCCTAGTGACAGGAAATCGGACGGTTTCAATACATGGTCAATTTCAGTACCGACTCGAACTAGCGGACGAGAGTTCACGACCGACTCGACCTCTTTTATGACCGTCAGCAACTGAGTGTCCTGTAACAGATGTTTATCTACCGTTCGTTTAAGACAGTGTTTCACTATCGCGATGAGCCGCTCGTAGAAAGCTCCATGCCAAGGCGCTAACTGCGGTATAAACTTCCATTGGATTCCATTCTCTTTGCAGTAGCTTTCAGAAAGTACTTGGCTTGTTAACTTAAATTGAAGAGCGTTGTCCGAAACAATTTTTAGCGGCACGCCTCTTGTCGCTGTAAACCTTCTTAAAGCCAGTAAACATTCATCGGCTGTTAAATTATTTACCACCTCCATGTGAATGGCGCGCACTGCTAAACATGTATACAGACAAATCCAGCGTTTTTCCTTTCCAGACTCAGTACCCACGAACATAGGTCCAAAATAGTCCATTCCGGTGAAAGTAAATGGTTTACTATAATTTACTCTCTCTGCTGGTAGCGCTGGGGTAGGCGGTAGCTTATATGGACCTCCTCCATATTTCACACACTGAGGGCATTTTCTAATCACTCGCTCTACCTCTGCTCTCCCTTGCGGTATCCAGAATCTTTCTCTTATAATACTCAACGTATGTGCTACTCCTACATGGTAGTTGGACTCATGAGTAGTTTTTATAATCTCGTTTGTGAAGTCGCATTTTCTCGGTATCAGCACAGGATGTTTCTTGTCATATGTCCAATTGGTGTTCGACATGCGCCCTTTGCACCTTAATATTCCATCCACATCGAGGAATAAACCTAAGTTGCGCGTCAAATGAGTCTGTTTGCCTGCGACTTCGTCGGGAAAATATTCTGTTTGCAATTTTCTTATCATGTCATTAGATTGCGAGGGTTCTTCTGTGGGTGCAGGTAGCTCCACCACGTCTACGTCCTCGTGTTGATAAGTTTCAGGTGCGGGTTCTTCTGTCACCACAGGTAAATCTATCATATCGACGTCTTCATGCACATTGCTGTCTTCGTAACCTTTCTCTACCATCTCTGGACCGTCTACAGCGTCCAGAGCCTCCCCGGCCGAAAACAAAGTTGTCTGTTCATCAACCTTCGTGATATTTGGCCAACAATCCTGTTGCTGGGTGAGGAACTCCGGACCATTCAACCATAAGTCCTTCTTTTGATGCCATAGCTCTGGTCGTGTGGCTAAATCAGCTGGATTCAAATGAGTGTTGACATAACGAAATTGAACATCTTTGCTCTCTTTGATCTCATTTATACGTCTTGACACAAAGGGTGGGAGCAGTTTGCTCGATTTCATCCAGCTCAGAACAATGAGACTATCAGTCCACAGGTAGGCTTGCTGTAATGGTAGGTCTAAGTTATCGCGGACATATTTGAGTAAGCGACTACCAATCAGATAGCCTAAAAGCTCCAAGCGTGGAATCTTGAGATCTTTTTTGTCTTCTACTGGCGTTACTCTGCTCTTGGCCATTAAAAAAGTCATTTTTGTTTCATTCCCTGTTGTCGTCCGCAAGTATACAACAGAGGCATAGGCGTTCTTCGAGGCATCTGTAAATGCATGTAGCTCATACTTGCTTCCTTTGTCACCGCCTGCATGTCTCGGTAACATGACTGACTTTGTTGTCTGTAAGTTCTTGACAATGCTGTTCCACTTCTCTGTTAGGTCTTCAGGCATTTGTGTGTCCCATTTAGCTTTCTTCATACAAAGTTCTTGAAAAAGAAGTTTGGCTGGCAGTATAAGTGGTGCTACAAAACCACAAGGATCATAGAAACGTGCTAACATTCTGAGTACATCCTTTTTGGTCTTCACTTGCAAGACATCCTTTTTTAGCATGTTATCACTCAACTTGAGTCGCAAGGTGTCATCTTTCAAGTCCCATAAAAGTCCGAGTACCTTTACAAAATCCAATTTCTTGTTTCTTTGTAGTTCTGGAATGCTAGCCATGAACTCTTCAGAGTTTGAGGTCCACTCTCTTATGTTCATCGCTAGTTCACCAAAGGCTTCTCGCGTCTCTCTGTATACCTCTTTTGCTTCACTTACAGATTCTGCAGTTGTGACTAGGTTGTCCACATAACATTTATCTGCGACTTTCTTTAATAGTGGTTGGTTTGTCTGAGCAAAATGGTACCTTATTGTTGCAGTCAGTAGAAATGGGCTTGAAATAATTCCGAAAGGTACTCTACAGAATCTGAAATGAAGCAAATTGTCTTCGCTCAGCTCTTTAGTCGGATCTTTCACCCATAAGAATCGGGTAACTTCCCTATCGCTTTCTTGTAGTCCAACTTGAAGAAACGCTTTCTCCACATCCGCAGTTATACCAATCTGTCCAGTCCGAAACTGAAGAATTAAAGCGGTCATGTCTTCGATCATGGACGGACCTCGATACAGGCACTCATTCAAGCTTTTCTGTTCATTACCTTTTGCAGAAGCATCGTACACAATCCTGCCACGTTTGCCATCCTGTTTGACTATATGATGTGGTAGATAATGAACAGGCACATTTTCGTCGCTAGGTTGTGATGTGACAACTTCTATGATGCCAGCTTCTAATTGTTCTTTCAGTATATCTTGGTAGTCATTTATTGTTTCAGCATCAGAACGTCGTAGCATGCTTTTCAATCGTCCATATGCCAGTCCAAAATTGGAAGGTAATTCCGGCGGAAAGTCAATCCATGGCCATCTGACTTCATACCTTCCATCTTTATACTTTACCGTTTCATTGAAATGTTTCACTGCTTCCTCTTCTCGGGTGGTTTTTGGAGAGTCTGTAATCCCTATACTTTCAAGGGCCCAAAGGAATTTCATATCAATGGTACGCAGTGGCAGATCAGGTTCATTAAAGTATGGACATCCTGGTTCATGGCATTGGCAATATGTTACGATAGACAATGTATCTCCTTCTTTATCCAAGTCGTAATTGCCCGAGATAATCCAACCGAAATCTGTGTTGACAAGGTACAAGTTCTCTTGGACTTTAATGTGCTCGCTGCGTATGAAGGAAAAGTAAAAGTCATTGCCAATTAAGAGATCGATGCCTTCTCCGACTGAGTTGTCATCTGCACATAAGTCAACATTAATATCTTCAGCTCTCCATTCAGGCACTGAAATCCGGTCTGTGATATGAGGCACTAAGTTCACTCTTATCTCCTTTTGAATGCCTCTTTTGGTCACTAACCTGACCTCTGCCGACGGGCTGGACATTTCCTTTGGAGTAGTTGATCCGAATGTGAAGATGACAAGTTGGTCTTCAGTGTCCATAGTCAGGTTCAAGTGTTTTGCCATTTTAGTGGTCAGATAACTCCGTTGACTCCCAGAATCAAGGAGCAGCCGACATGGGACAGTTTTATTGTTGTGTACTAGTTGAGCCGTTGCCGTCTGCAAAAAGGATACTACATTTGCAAGGAAACTATATCCTTTGTCATTGTTCACAGTAGAAGGAATGTTTGACTTACTTTGAGCAACAGCAAACTTCTTGTCACATAATGCTGTGTTATGTTGCCTCTTGCAGTGGTAGCACTTAGTTCTAGCAGCCTTAAAACATTTAGTGGCCCTGTGTCCCTCTCTGAAGCAAATGTAACATTTGTTGCCCAGCCTTTCTTTTCTTTCCTTCGAAGTGGCATATTTCTCACACTGGTTACTGAAGTGTCCTTGGCCGCAGAACACACATTTGTTTCTTGGTCTCTTACTTTCAGGTCCTTCCTGTGTATTCGCCTTTCTTTTCCGGTCCCAGGTAAAATTCACTCGACGAGGTTCTTGTCGTCCTTTCGGCCTATTGAACCGTCTTAGAGGTTGCTTCGTGACACTGTGCAATACCTCTGTAGAAGTCTCTGGAAAGGTGACACTCGATGTTGAAGAGGATGGAGTAGGCAGGTCTGATTGTTCCATCGCAGTGATCACTTTCTCCAGACACCCACGGAGTTCTGTGATTGTGGTGTCCTTGCTGAGTAGTCTCACCTGGTAAAGGACAGGGCTTGGGAATTTCGAAGATATGGTCACACGTAGGTGGTTGCTGTCAACATTTTCCCCATGAGCTGCTAAGATTCGCAGGTGCTTCTCGACTTGGTTGAGGTTTTTCCGGCACATACTAGCCATGTTGGCTGCAACCTCCAGCTTGTTAATAGCACCATAGTGAGCATCAACCACTTTGTCCTTGGCTCCATATCTCTTGCGCAAAACATCAACTGCTATAGAGTAGTTAGCATTTGTTGCACCTAGCCCTTCAACGGTAGCTAACGCTGCTCCTTCCAAACTACTTAGCAGATATGCCAATTTGTCTACGTCCTTCATGTTCCTGCAGTCAATGTTGGCCTCAAACTTGTCCCAAAATTCTGTCCATTTCAGTATATCTCCATTAAACTTTGCTAAGTCTAGTTTGGGCAATCTGGACACCTGCTCAGGTGTTCTATCTACAGCTACTTGACTAAGGGACTCCACACCTGCAAGCGCATCTTCTGCCCTCATCTGATCTTCTGTGCACTGTGAGGCTAATCCTTCCTTGTCTCCACATTTTTCCGCAAATAGCAGTGCTTCTTTGTCCATAGCTTTGATGGCTATTTTCAACTGTAAGCACAGTTGCGTCACTTGGACGAGTGGTATAGAGATGTTACTGTCCAACATAGCTCTTGCTTTATTTGTGAGCTCAATAAGGCGCTTGTGCCTTAATACGAGCCTTGACTGCAAAGCCTGTTCCATTGTGAAGCCGCCTGAAATAGTGATAAGAACAGATGAACAGAGAAAACTTATGAGTATTTCATATCACTTGCACCGATTCTCATTGGACTCTTATTAGAATAAATACACACACACACAAATCACGTCCATACCCCCCACGGGGCAGACAGAGCCCGAGGCAACAAGACCCAAAGGCCACGTCCAGCACGACTGCAGGCGCATAGGCGGAAAGGGGAACCAAAACAGCGACGGGCCGCCAGCCGCACCGCCCACAACATGATTCTCAACACTCGCCCATTCCCTCGATGGGCCCCTACCATAAGGCGGCCAACCGTCCCGCATTCTGCGGGACCGTCCCGTAATGACAGTTGTAATCCCGCATTGCAATATTTAATAAAATAGTCCCGCAAATCGTCTAAGGTGTCCCGTATGTCCCGCATTCCTCGTTTCCCATCGTCTCGCTCGCATAAAAGTGTTCCACATAGTATTATAGAGAAATCATATCATTCTCTTCATTTATATAAATAATCTCACATTTTTTCTTCCGAGACAAACGAGATTTGATCTTTTTGTTGGTATTTTTTTTATTTTAGCTAAACTGGGAATGACGTCATATTTTGAAGTTTTAAAGGTACCAAAATGTTTGTCTGTGTGTGTGTGTGTGTGTGTGTGACGTTTCGAGACTCCCGAGAGTTAGAGGGTTAAGTACACCACCATCAATTCCAACAAATCCTCAGTCTTATTGTGGATGGGGGTGGGTGTCCCGCATTGACTTATTTGAAAGTTGGCCGCCTTACCCTACCATCCGCGCGGGACGAGAAGCAACCGGTACATTCCACGTTCTTCCCTTGCTCCCAGACCAGCAGGGAAGTAATAATAAATATAATAATAAAGTAGAATAAATATTCGCTTAAGAATCCCTACCTCAGGGGGTTCCAGCTATTTGTAGCGAACGAGACCCTGCAGTCGGATTGCGTATCTATTTTTCGAGAGCTCTCTTACTGACGTCGACCTGAAAATCATTGAGAGGTATCGATTGTAACGATTATTGACATCTTTTACTTCTAACGTACTGCATTGTTTTAATTTCATCCAGACTAACACGACTTACTCAAGGGGTTTCGACGATGATCGTCTTAAGAGAGAGATCTGTACTTGTACTACGTAACGCTATTGCACGAGTCCTTTCTCCGTTCCAACAATGCTAGCAACAACGACGACTATCGTCCACTCACAATTAACTCTGATCAGCACGTAACAAACAAAGTCGGCGAAACCTTTCGTAATAAACGGAGCAAAATCACAACTTGTAAGATAAACATGATATGACAGCCAAAACCGCGGTAAACCTTTTTTTTTTTTTTTTTTTTTTTTCTCTTTTGGACTTGGGCTTTTGGTGTTGCCCTTAGCCATATTCAAGTTTGGGAAATTGGACACGGATAAGGAATGGTTCGTCTTAGGGATAGGTGCGAAATTTGGAATAAAGGGTCAGGGTAGGTAGAATGTATAGATACATATGTATATTATGAGTATTATATTTTGATATTATTTTTAGAAATAAATAATGCTAACGAATTATATATGTTAGGAAATGTCAACAAGGAGGATATGTTTGTAGGAAGAGGTATATTTTGGGATATTAATGATTCCATAAATAAAGTTCGGTCGAGTAATGAGCAGGATAGGAAAATGTGATTCAAGTCAGCCACCTCAGCTCCACAGTCACACGTCTCGCTATTTACTATATTAAATCTAAAAAGATGAGAGGGAGCGCACGTATGGCCTAGTCTCATTCGAGTCAAAATAGAGGTTTCTCTTCTGTCTAATTTCGAATTATAAAACCATGGTTTCAGCGGAATTTCTTTTTGTATATTGTAATAGTAACTTCCAGTCTCCAAGGAACTCCAAAACCAAAAGAATTCCCAAGAATTCTGGAGATGTTTCTTAGGAAGGGCTAAGAGATCATGGGCATAATTTTTATAAGGGAAAATATCCCCCGAATGGACAGCCTCAAGAGCCAGCTGGTCCGCCCTTTCATTCCCACTTATCCCGGAATAGCTCGGCACCCATACAAACTGAATCTCAAGGCTTTTGGTACTGCATTCGTATAACAGAGCCCTAATGTCAAAAATCAGAGGATATATTTTTTTAAATTTAAACGGAGGGTGTAATAATGCTTGTAGGCTGCTTTTTGAGTCAGAAAAAATTACAGTTTTCCCTAATTTCATCATATGAGCATACTCAACAGCTTTATATAGCCCGTAAGCTTCACCTGTAAAAACTGAGGATTCCGGGGGAAGTTTAATTTTTTGCACAATATTGAATTGATGATGATACACCCCAACCCCAACACAGCTGGTTGTCGAAGGTTTGGATGCATCTGTGTAAATGTAATGCCAATCATACCAATGGATATTAAGTAATTGGTTAAATAAAGGTTTTGCATTTGTACTGCTCTTGATAATACCTGTATCGAGTAAAACTGTTGGCTTAATTAATAAAGCTTCAAATTTAACATTAAATAGAGGAAGACTCGTATATCGATGGCTAGAAGTTGTATGAGGTAAAAATTTCAAATAACTATTGATAATAAAGGGAGGACTTTTGTTGCGCCAGTATGAAGATGTTTCTATTTCTTTGCATAGAGAAGATAATTTAGATATGATAGGATGATTTGAAAAATGCATGGAACGAAAAATAAATCTGTCTGCTAAAAACTGTTGACGTAAGTGTAACGGTGGATCTACACACTCCACCTGCATCGCATTGACGGGGCTGGTCTTCATTGCTCCCAGTATTATTCTCAAAGCCTTATTTTGAATTTTATTAAGAATTTGGAAAGCCATATCTGTACCTGGACGTAGCAAAAAGGACCCATAATCCAATACACTTCGAATGACAGCATTGTATACGAGCTTTAAGTAAAAAGGGTGACTACCCCACCAAACTCCAGCTAAACATCTTATTATATTTAAAGAACGCTCACATCTATTTTTTATATATGTGCAATGAGCTTTGGCCGAGAGTCTACTGTCAAATACTACCCCTAAATATTTAGCCTCATTGCTAAATGAAATGAATGACCCATCGTAAACTAAATTCAAATCACACGTCTTTGTTCTGGTTGAAAATAATACCGCTGATGTTTTGGCAACTGAAAGCTCCAAACCGTTTGTATCTAAATATCTCTTCAGTTGTTTAAGGTTGCAATTGATTACTGCACATGCATCACTTACACATTTATCTGCACAGTAAAGTACCAAATCATCAGCGTATTGTAAAGCTGACACAGGATGTACTAAATTCGACTGAAAGTCGTAAGTATATATGTAAATGAAGTTCATGAATCATGTTCATGACACTTCATTTAATTTGAACTTGCCGCCATTTGTTGGCCGCCTTTATCTTTGACAGATCATTGTTTCACGGATCTGTGGCCGATACGAAAACTGAGAGGTTATGTGGTCGTTGATGCGGTAGACTTTAAATAATATTGTAAAATAGGAAATAAGGAAAGATAGTGTGAAACAATAGCTTTAAATGTTGTTTCTCTTTTTCAGGTAAGATTTGTAGTACCTAAGTTAAGATTTGTAGTAAATTATAATGTAAGTTGAAATAGTTCGAGTGTTAATAAAATTTCTCTTTTTCAGAGCAACTCATTTTGGTTTTTGTTCCTACATTCCAATGTGTACTTATAAGAACACATTATAAAACAACATTTCTTCAGCTACTTAACAACAATGGAAAAGTTAAGATTCGAGTTTGTAGTGAAACAAAGTGAAGATCCAAAAACAAACATAGTTTGTATAACCACAATTACGGATTCCAATGAAAAAGTATTTTTAATACCAGATCATCTCCAACCTATGAAACTACATGACCTGATAATACAAACGCAGGTTTACAAAAAAGTAAAAAATACATTACAAAAGAGAAATGATAAAAGAAATGCATGGATTTCTATGACACCAGAGATAAAGAAAGTTTACATGGATGAAGAGGGAAATATGCAATTTAAAGAATACTTGCTACAGGAGTTTACACCGGAAACACGTCAACAGAATGCTGGAATTTCAGAAGAAGTTTTGACAAGAATCCTGGAGAATATTGCAGATAAGAAGAAAGAAACACCCAACACTCACAACTTCAAAAATGTGTTAGAAAAATTTGTGATACAAAAATTCAGTATTAAAAATTCAAATGCATCCCAATGGTTGAGTTCGTTTGAAGCAGAATGTGCTCGTACGGGTATAGAAGAAGACACAAAGAAGATAGAAGCTCTAAAGATATTTCTGGAAGATTCATGTATTGACTGGTACCGTTCTATGCTCTTAAAACATACAGTCGAATCGGAATGGTCAATTTGGAAAGATAGTTTTTGTGATACTTACGCAGACAAAGGGTGGACTCCTATCAGGTATGCAATATTGTTCAAATATAGGCAAGGTTCACTTCTAGAATATGCTTTAAAAAAGGAAAGGCTGCTGTTAGAGGTCAATAAATCAATGGATACTACCACACTAATTGACCTGATCGCGACCGGTCTACCAAATTTCATCTCGGACAAAATTGATAGAAATAACTTAAAAAAAACTGAGGATTTATTTAATAACATCCGTGGCTTAGAACACTTAGTAATAAAAAAGAGCTTTGAGAAAAATATTGTATTTGAAAATAAAATAAAAGAAAAAAATACAAAAGACTACAAACCATGCCGTATTTGTGAAAAAGAAAACAAAGGAAACCGGTATCATCCGGAATCCGCATGCTGGTTTAGAATAAAAAGTAATGATAGGCCTAAACGAGATCAGATAAGAACAGTTAATAATTCACAATTAGAAACCGAATTGAACGAAATCGATCCAAAAAACTAAAAATACCGCCATTAATCACAATTAACTTGATGTTAAATGACACTCTAGATATATTAGGAATTTATGATTCTGGATCTAATGTGTCTTTAATAAATTCAAAATTATTATGCTTAAATAACCAGCTTAAAAAAGTTCATAATAATCCGAACTTAAAAACGATTAATGGTGTGAAAAAAACTATAGGAATGGTAACGGTAAAGGTAAAAATCTTTGATATGGAACAGAATATTAATGTTTTTGTCATAGATCAAGAAAATTTTGATTACGACTTTCTAATTGGATTAGACTGCATTGAAAAATTTTGTCTTAATCAAAATGAAAAATTAGAAATTACTCAAAATAGCCTTGCTATAAAAAACAAACAACATATGTTGAGGGAAAAATCCAAAACCACACAAACAATTCCCAGCGGTTTGGGCAAAAATATGGAAGAAAAAAAATATATATGTAAAAATCAAAGTGATGATAAATACAAAATTAATTTCAATGAACACATGGAATCAGTAAATTTTGACATGTCTGTTAATCACCTGGATTTAAAAAAACAATCAGAAATAGAGCATCTAATATGCAAATATAAGTCAATTTTTGCTAAAGATAAGTATGATATAGGCACTGTAAACGGATATGAAGCACACATTGATTTATTAGTAGATAGATATTGTTGTAAAAGACCATACAGATGCACCATCGAGGATAAAAAAGAAATAGAACAACAGGTATCTAAATTATTAGAAAAAAATATAATTGAAGAGTCCTATAGTCCTTTTGCAGCTCCAGTAACATTGGCCTATAAAAAAGAAGAGGGTACAAAATCTAGACTATGTGTGGATTTTCGAGAATTAAATAAGATTGTGGTTCCACAGTCACAACCATTTCCACTAATAGAAGATTTGATGGCTAAAACAAGAAACTGTAAGTTCTTCTCGACACTAGACATTAACTCTGCTTTCTGGTCAATACCATTAAAAGTTGAAGACAGACAAAAAACGGCATTTGTTACTCAGGAGGGCCATTTTCAATGGACTTGCCTTCCATTTGGACTTAAAACTTCACCGGCTATTTTCCAGAGGATATTAAGTAATATAATACGAAAACATAAACTATCTGAATTCACTGTAAATTACATTGATGACATATTAATATTTTCTGAAACGTTCGAAGAACATGTTAATCACTTATCACTATTATTGGAAGCCATATTACAAGAAGGGTTTAGATTAAAATTCACTAAGTGTCACTTTGCTCAAGACTCAGTGAAATATTTAGGACATATAATAAAAAATAATACAATTACTCCATTAAAGGATAATTTAACTGCTATCAAAGATTTTCCGGTCCCAAGAACACAAAAAAATATACGACAGTTTTTAGGTAAAATTAACTTCTATGGAAAGTATGTGCCAAACTTATCAATCATTTTAGATCCTTTACATAATTTGTTACGAAAAGGCCAAAAATTTGTTTGGTCACAAAAATGTCAGGAGTCTTTCGAAACAGTAAAAAAGCTTCTTTGTTCTAAACCGATTTTGGCTATCTTTGATCCAGATTTACCAATACATATATACACAGACGCTAGTATACAAGGTATAGGCGCGATCTTAAAACAACCACAACGTGATGGCGAGGAAAAACCTTGCGCTTATTTTTCTAGAAAGTTAAATGATACCCAAAAAAGAAAAAAAGCTATATATTTGGAATGTTTAGCGATTAATAATGCAGTAAAATATTGGCAGCATTGGCTCATGGGTAAAAAAATTACGATTTTTTCTGATCATAAACCTCTGGAGAAAATGAATATTAAGGCTAGAACAGATGAAGAGCTAGGAGACCTTACGTATTATCTATCACAGTTCAATTTAGAGATAAAATATTCGCCGGGAAAGTATAACATAGAAGCAGATAGCTTGAGCAGAAACCCTGTATTAGAACCATACAAAAATGAGGACGAAAATTTAAAAATTGTAAACTTAATAAAATTAGAAGACATCAAAAATGACCAAAATACCAATGAAGACATAAAACAAAATGATAGTAATATAAAATTAAAAGATACAATATACTATAAAAAGATTGGGAAAAAGGAAAAGATTCTATTGACTGAGGAATTTAGTAAAAAAATTATAGAAAATATACACTATCATTTTTGTCATATTGGAATTCAACAGATGAGCAGCAAAATTAAACCATTCTTTACAGCAAAAAAACTTAACGCTTAATATAAAAAACTTGTGTGAAAATTGTGCCATTTGTATAAAGAATAAATCCAGAGGTAAATACAAATATGGTCTGATGTCCCACTTAGGACCCGCAACTTACCCTTTCGAAATAGTATCTATTGATACCATTGGTGGGTTCGGTGGCTCACGTTCTACGAAGACCTACCTACACCTTCTGGTAGATCATTTCACGCGATACGCTTTTATTTTAACGTCAAAAACTCAAAATTCCAATGATTTCATAAAGCTGGTTAAACTAGTAACTATGGAACATAATATTGGTATGATATTGTCTGATCAATATCCAGGAATAAATTCGTATGATTTCAAGAATTTTTTACTTCAAGAAAATATACCTATTATCTTCACTGCTGTAAACGCACCGTTTTCTAACGGATTAAACGAAAGATTAAACCAAACTTTGGTTAATAAAATTAGATGCAAAATGTATGAAAATAAAAACAATTTGGCCTGGACAACTATTGCCCATGAATGCACACAAAGATATAATGAAACGGAACACTCAGTGACAGGATTTTCTCCAAAATACTTGTTAGAAGGAAAAAATGTTGATATTGTACCAGATGAATTAAAACAACAAAAAACATATAGCAGTTTATTACAAGATAGAGAAATTGCATTACAAAATACTATAAAATCTCATAATTATAACAAAAAAAAATTCGACAAAAATCGGAACGACTATGAATTTAAAGTGGGAGACTCTGTATATGTTGAAAATGGCAATGTATTAAACAGGAAAAAAATGAATGAATTGAAAATAGGTCCATACATAATATTAGAAAAAATTTCGGATTCCATTTTCAAAGTAGACACCGGACATAAAAAACCCGAATCAAATCTTTTTCACTCTACAAAACTCGTTCCTGTGCGAAAATAGAAGTGTATCATTGTCTGTATATGAATAGTAATGTAGTATCTACGTAAGGGGGGGAGATGTAAATGAAGTTCATGAATCATGTTCATGACACTTCATTTAATTTGAACTTGCCGCCATTTGTTGGCCGCCTTTATCTTTGACAGATCATTGTTTCACGGATCTGTGGCCGATACGAAAACTGAGAGGTTATGTGGTCGTTGATGCGGTAGACTTTAAATAATATTGTAAAATAGGAAATAAGGAAAGATAGTGTGAAACAATAGCTTTAAATGTTGTTTCTCTTTTTCAGGTAAGATTTGTAGTACCTAAGTTAAGATTTGTAGTAAATTATAATGTAAGTTGAAATAGTTCGAGTGTTAATAAAATTTCTCTTTTTCAGAGCAACTCATTTTGGTTTTTGTTCCTACATTCCAATGTGTACTTATAAGAACACATTATATATATATTAAAAAGTAATGGGCTTAAAACAGAGCCCTGTGGCAGACCTTTCCAAACAGTTCTGTATAGAGTATCGGAATCTAGGATAAGTTTAATAATTCTTTCTCGAAACATTACTGAAATAATATTTATAAGACGAGTTGGAACGCTCAATGTTCCTAATTTATTTATAAGAATATCTATATTTACATTATCGTATGCGGAGTTAATGTCTACAAAGCAAGCTACTACTGATTCACCCTTAGAGTGGGCTAGTAAAATATCCGAAACCAGTAGGCCTACACAATCTGAAGTGCTTTTGCTTTTGCGAAACCCGAATTGACAATCTGGGAGCAATTTTTTAGTTTCAATTAGCCACTCCAGGCGATTTTTTATCAAATGTTCCAGTATTTTAACTAACACAGACGACAGAGCTATTGGGCGAAGTGAATTATAATCGCTGCGGGGTTTATTAGGTTTTTGAAATGGCAACACTAACTGTGTTGTCCATAGTGGGGGAATATGGCCTGACATAAAAATAAGGTTAAGGAGATCGAGATAATAACCTAAAATTTGGTCGCTAGAGTGAGCTAAAAAGGAGTAAGGAATACCATCACAACCCGGTGCAGAATCAATTACGTACGACAACACGCTTTTCAATTCCGATAGTGAGAAGAGGTTATTTAAATGTTGACCATCGCTATCGCAGGGAATTGATTCGATGGTTAATGGCATGGTTGACACAAAAGGAGGAGCAAGTTTATCTAAAAACTTGTCAACTACTGAAGGCTCTAATTTAGTGGCGGAGTTATCGATAAACGCTCCTCTAAATCTTCTAATTTTTCTCCATATTTCGGAAATGTGAGTGTTTGGAGATAAAGATGAACAAAAGTTTCTCCAGCTGTCCCTCTTTTTTTTCTTTAAAAACTTTTTTGTTTCTCTCATTATGGTAACTAAATTATTGTAATTTTCTTCACTCATGTTAGCCCTATAAATTAATTCCATTTCCTTTCGCTCTTTTACAGCCGTACTGCATTCAGAGTCCCACCATGGTGGACAGGGAATACGCATATCAGAAGATTTTTTAACTGGGAAAACCTCATCTGCTGCTTCAAGCAATATTTTAGCAAATTCATTGGAACTATCTATAATTTGACTAGAATCTCTTACAGCTGGCAATATACTGAATTTACTATCTAAGTGTTTCTTAAAATCATCCCATTTGTTATTAATAATTACATGTTTTAATGTGGATGACCTTTTTAGAAATGGTTTATTTTTGAATGGAAAAGATATTATCAGTGGGTAATGATCACTGCCATAGGTAGATGGTAGTACCTCCCAAGACAATGTAGTGGCAATTGAAGATGTACTTATGGATAAATCAATAGCACTTATATTTTCATGTGGAGCTGTTTGTCTCGTAGGTGCTCCAGAATTTAATATACAGAGATTAAGAGAGTCAACTATATCTAAAATTTCTTCACCATTATCAGTGGAATCACTACATCCCCAGGCTTGGTGATGGCAATTAAAATCCCCTAAAATGATGAATGGAGAAGGAAGTGAGGCTATAATTGACTTGATCTCTCTAAGTATAACTAATGAAGGATGAGGAATATACAATGAAACTATACAGATATTATTTACAATTGCAGCAATTACTGAAAAACTATTACTATGTGATGGTAATGGATGATATGTAAAATGAAATGAGTTTTTTACAATGATGGCTACACCGCCATGTCCGTCTGACCTATCTTCACGGAGGCAAGCATAGCCAGGAATTTTGAAACAAGACTCTGGTCTGAGCCAAGTTTCGCTTAAAGCAATAAGAAAAGGATCTAACTTATTGATTAAATGTAGTAAATCTGATTTTTTATTACTAATGCTGCGACAATTCCACTGAAGGATTCTGCTTTTGTTGCAGCTGGCCATTATTGACATTTATAATATTTGAAATAAAGGTAATTATATCAGCAACGTTGTTCGGTATTAAATTTGAAGAAGATAACAATTTAATGAGCTCTAGGATGAGCTCACTAATGGAAGGCTTACTAGTGCTGTTTTTTTCCCCCCAAATAGCAGTACCATTGCCAGATGGAGATGGCATATCATAGTCTTTAACTAGCTCATTATGAGCATTTTGATCATAACTTTTTTGAGTTTTAGGTGTACCACGAGGCTTAAGAAATACGGTCTTTTTATATGATTGTGATGGAGCTGACTGATGATTGGGATTAGGGTTAATTTGAGGCTGTGTAAGTGATGGAGGGGTTAAGACAACATCTGCATAGGGTTTGCTGACCGGATGGTGCAGCTTTGATGCTTCAGCATATGATAAACAGCTTTGTGCCATAGATAATTTGATGCTTTTTTGTCTCTCAAATTCAGGACATTTTTTGCTTATTGCAAAGTGAAAACCAGTACATAAACAGCAAGAAACAGAGTCTTCTTCGATATTACATGTAGAGCCAGAGTGACCTTGGCCACACTTGTAACAGCGTGGTTTAGATCGGCATTGTGTCTTGGTGTGACCATATCGGCAGCAATTATAGCATTGGATAGTTGGGAAAATGTACAAATCTACAGGCAGAGCATTATAACACATGAATATTCTTTTTGGCAACACTTGCCCATCGAATGTTAAAACTACTGTTTGCGATGGTTTCCACACAGCTGCACCTTCTACCATGGTTTTATAATTCAATCTTCTTACTTTTATAACTTCTCCTGTACCCAAAGGTACCGAGATGTTCATTTTAATTTCGTCTAAAGACCACTCAACGGGAACACCCTTAACAAGTCCCATCCTCATTACACTAAAGGAAGGGATAAATGCTTTGTATTTGCTTTCTGTGAGGTTTTTATCATTTAGGAATTTGTTAGCATCATCAAGGTGGGAAAATGACAGAGTAACTCTATTCCTCCCAATTCTTTTCACACTGCCATTAATTATGTTTTTATACGAGTGCTTTTTTAAGAACTTTCCAAAAGAAATGGGATGAATCGAGGTGCCGCTATTAGGTGCATCCTCTATTTTCTGTACATGTGCTGTCCGGACACGGATGCTTTGGACGGTACCTGCACAAGGTAGCAAAGAGGGAAGAGACGATGGCGTGCCACGAGTGCGGCGCGAGCGAGGACACGGCCGGACACACCCTAGAGGTGTGCCCGGCCTGGTCTTCTCAACGCCGTACTCTGGTTGCGTCGATAGGAGGTGACCTCTCGCTCCCCAGCGTCGTACGAGCCATGCTGGAGAAATGAAAGGTCTTGGGAGGCAGTCTCCTCCTTCTGTGAAAATGTCATTTCACAGAAGGAGGAGAGGGAGAGGGAGCGCGAGGCAGATCCCCTCGCACCCCCCACTCCGGAGGAGACGAACGGGGAGAAGGCGGCGACAATATCTTGCCGCGCTTCCCCCCTAGTGGCGCTAGCTGTTAAGGGCTGGGATCCCCTAGCAGCCTTAAAGGGCCACAGAGTTAGGGGGGGATCACGCATTCCCGATCCCCCGCTCTCGGAGAGGAGGTCCAGCTAGGGTGGCTGGGCCGGCCAGCGGGTGCTGTGGTTCACAATATGCCCCCATAGCACCCGCTGTCTGGCAGTTGAGGGAATACCGGAGGTTTTAATGGGTATGCCTTCTACATTCCTTCGCTCTCAAATAGGAGGGAAAGAATGGAGGAGGAGAGCCCCATACACCCCGCTGCGTCGTCCCAAGGGCGCGGTGGATAGTGCATAATGCATTTTCCCTCCGAAAAAAAAAAAGGGGCTGGCCGCAGTTCGTCTGCGTTTATACTCCCAAAATCGCCAACGAAACTGTGAATTGTGAATGTTCCCACCCGAATAAACCATTTTAAGTGAGTAGTTATTCACTAAAAATTGGGACTATTAAATCAAGAAAGGAGGGGGTATATCCGTCTACAGTCAAAATAAAATTATAAAGCTTGGTAATTTCTTTCTTTCAACACGAAAAAAAAATAATTGTTGGTCAAGTCTCTGAATAACTGAGAATCAATTACGAAATTGCTATTTTTTTTTTTTTTTTTTTTTTTTTTTTTAATTTCTGGCGACAAAATGAGATTGTCATCAGGCGCTAGGGCAATTTTTAACATTAATTTCCCGCAAACCACTCGATGTAAGACTTTAAAATTTTGTCAAAATGTAGCGCTGCCCCAGCACTACCATCCAACGAAATTTGATTAGCGTGGGATAACGGGAATGGCCGCTGCGGCTGTTCAAATAGTAAAAGTTTTACCAATGTCTGAATTAAATACGCCCGAAGCGAAAAAACAAAAACCCGAAAAACAAGGGAAACCCAAGTTTTAGGAGAGAATCGAGTCATTACAGGGGTAGCCAGAAGTCGCTTGCATCTACACTGCAGAAATTGCTCAAATCTTTCAAGTAGCCGTCAAGTAAGGAAGATATTTTACCATTTTTCGAGTAAAAATCAGATTAAAAAGTCGAATAACTAAAGTTTCTGAGAATTTATGCGCATAAACTGATGTCAAAAGTTAAATCATTAGCACTTTTAACCTTTTCGTATGATTTGAATATCTAAAAACTAAAGATTTGGACATTATTTTAAGAAAGTTGCTAAAATACCTATCGACCGAGGTGATGTAGCTAAGCGTTTGACAGGTGGGTGGGAGTGGCGAGCGAATTTTTTTCGCGATTTTCGCTATTGCAAAAATTGAAATAGATGCGCGATAAATTAAACAACACGAATATGTGAATACAACAAACAATTAACACCAAGAAGGCAGTGAAAATAATTAAAATAAATGAAAAATATTAAAAAAAAAATTTCAAGCAAACAAAATTAAACCTAACCAATCCAAACTAACAAATTTAAAGTAAATCCATTCTAACAAAACCACCTTGAACCTAAGAATTTGAAACCTTTTTTTTTTTTTTTTTTTTTTTTTTTTTTTTTTTTTTTTTTTTTTTACGTGTGGAAAATGCGCCTATGCATTCCCGCGCTCGGAGTAGCAACATGGGTATGACGGGCTCTCCAGCTCGCCGCTGCCTTCCCTATGGACGAAGGGGAGAGGCCTATCGTCTAAAAACACACACGTTCCCTCCTAGCCATGGACTGTGGGCGTTACGGGAGCACTACGGTGCCACCGCGACGCCCACTAGCCGCCCCGGGATGGGGCAAATGGCAATAGCACCGTTGAGTGCGGGTTCCGGGTTAAGAATTTGAAACCTAACTAAACTGAACCTAATCGATAAAAACCTAATAGATATATAAAACGTAACAAACCTGAACTTAACAGATTTGAACCCATTCGATATCAACCTCAAAAACTAAATCCTAACAAACTTGAAGCTAATCGATTTAATTCAATAATTGTAACCTAATGAACTTAAACCTAACAAATTTGAACCTAATCTATTTCAACCTAACCAATTTCATTCAATAATTGCAACCCAAATGAACGTAAACTTAACTAATTTGAACCAAATCGATTTCAGCCTAAAAAATGAAAATATAACTGACTTGAACCTAACCGATTTCATAAAATAATTGCAACCTAACGAAAGTTCGTTAGGTTGCAATTATTTTATGAAATCGGTTTAAGTAAACCTAAAGAAAAAAATTGAACCAAATCGATTTCAAACTAACAAATGAAAACCTAACTAACTTGAACCTAACCGATTTCATAAAATAATTGCAACCTAACGAACTTAAACCTAAAAAATTTGAACCTAATCGATTTCAACCTAACAAATGAAAACCTAACTAACTCGAACCTAACCGATTTCATAAAATAATTGCAACCTAACGAACGTACTTAAACCTAACAAATTTGAACCTAATCGATTTAAACCTAACCAATTTCATTCAATAAT